>JARHVA010001395.1:2487500-3145000 GCA_037957365.1 Torreya grandis
CTTGAAAAACCCACAAGGAATATGACACTAGCTTTTCAATCTGAAGTCATTTTACATGAATTTTGAGATAGAGAATAATCATGTCTTTAAAGTTATTAAAAAAAAAAACCATAATTTTTTGAACTTTTTTAAAAATATAAGAGAGACCTATTTTAGATCATGAAAAACATAGAAGGAATATGCAACTAAATTTTCAATCTGAGATCGTTTGACACGAGTTTTGAAGTAGAGAAGAATCAAGCCTTCTAAGTCTAAAAAAAGACCATAAATCTGTGAATTTTTTCAAAAATATAAGAGAGAACCATTGAAGATCTCAAAAATATACAAGGAATATGAAACTATATTTTTGATCTAAGGTCATTTGATAAGATTTTTGAGATAGAAAATAATCACGCATATAAGGTCAAAAAAGTAACAATAAATCTGTGAATTTTCTCAAAAATTTGAGACCCATTTAAGATCTTGAAAAACCTACAAAGAATATGCAACTAAATTTTTGATCTGATATAATTTCATCTAAATTTTGAGGAAGAAAATAATCATGCGTATAGGATTAAAAAATGATAATAAATCATGGAACTTTCTCAAAAATTTAAAAGAGACCCATTTGAGATCTCAAAAAACTCATAAAAATATGCAACTATATTTTCAATCTAAGGTCATTTGACATGAATTTTGAGGCACAAAAAAATTATACTTACAAAGTCCAAAAATATTCATAAATTTGTAAACTTACTTAAAAACTTCAATCAATGTCCTTTTGGCACGAGTTTCAAAGTATAGAAAAATCACACTTACAATGTAAAACAAATAGTCATAAATTTGTAAACTTTCTCAAAAATCTAAGAGAGGCCAATTTAAAATCTTAAAAAACCAACAAAAAATATGTAACTAGATTTTATATTTGAGATCATTTAACATAGGTTTCAAGGTAGAGAAAAATCATATTTGTAAGGTCAAAAAAATAGTCACAAATCTGTAAATATTCTCAAAAATCTAAGAGAGACCCATTTGAGATTTGAAAAGAATACACAAAAAATATAGAACTAGATTTTTTATTTGAGGTCATTTGACATGAGTTTTGAGGGAGATAATAATCATGCTTATAGAGTCAAACAATTTCGTAAATTTGAGAACATTCTCAAAAATTTAAAAGAGAACTATTTGAGATCTCAAAAACTCCTCAAATAATATGTAACTAGGTTTTTTATCTGAAATTGTTTGACATATTTTTTGAAGAAGAGAAGAATCACATATTTATGGTTAAAAAATGATAATAAATCTATGATTTTTCTCAAAAATATAAGATAGATTCATTTAAAAAATTTAAAAACTTATAAATAATATTCATTTAGACTTTCGATCTATGGTTATTTGACATCAGTTTCGAAGCAGAGAAAAATCATGCTGAAAAGTTTTAAAAATTTGTCATAAATCTGTCAACTTTCTAAAAAATCTAAGAGAGACTCATTTGAGATCTCATAAAATCCATAAAATATATGTAACTAGACTATTAATTTAAATTCATTTGATATGATTTTCAAGATAGAGCAGAATTACACCTACATAGTCAAAAAATGACCATAAACCTATGAGTTTTGTCAAAAATCTAAGGGAGACATATTTGAGATCTCAAAAAACTCATAAATAATATGCAATTAGATTTTTGATTTAAAGTCATTTAACATGAGTTTTTAGGTAGAAAATAATCACGCCTCTAAGGATAAAAATGGTCATTAATATGTGAACATTCTTTAAAATTTCAATCAATGACTTTTTGACATGAGTTTTGAGATAAAAAAGAATCATAATTATAGAGTCAAAATAACATCCATAGATTTATGAACTTTTTTAAAAATATAAGAGATATCTATTTAAAATCTTGAAAAGCTTAAAAATAATATCCAACTAAATATTTGATTTAAAGATTTTTGACACAAGTTTCGAGATAGAGAAGAATCACATTTAAAAGGTCAGAAAAGTGGTCATAAATTTGTAAATTTTTAAAAAAAATTAAGAGAGACCCATTTGATCTCAAAAAGCCCATAAAAAATATGCAACTAGATTTTTAATCTGAGGTCATTTCACTTGAGTGTCAAGGCAAAGAAAAATTATGGTTTTAAGTTGAAAAAACTAATCATAAATATATAATTTAAAAAATAAAATAAAATAGACCCATTTGAGATCTCAAAAAACTCACAATAAATATGCAACTAAATTTTTGATCTAAAATCATTTGACATGAGTTTCAAGATAAAGAATAATCACACATAAAAGGTTAAAAATGACTATAAATCTATGAAATTTTTTAAAATTTTAAAAGATACTTATTTGAGATCTTAAAATACCGACAAAGAATTCACAACTAAATTTTTGATATGAGATCATTTGACATAAGTTTTGAGGTATAAAAAATAACACTTTTAGACTCAAAAAATTGATCATAAATCTGTGAATTTTCTTAAAAAATTAATAGAGACTCATTTGAGATCTCAAAAAAATCACAAAGAATATGCAACTAGATTTTTTATCTCACAGATCATTTGATACAAGTTATGAGGAAGAGAAGAATCATGTCTTTTAAGTTAGAAAAATTGTCATAAATCTATTTATTTTTTCAAAAATTTAAGAGAGATCTATTTTAAATATCAAAAAAATTATAAAAAAAATATGTGACTAAATTTTTGATCTAAGGTCGTTAGACACAAGTTTTGACATAAAGAAAAATCATGCGTACAAAGTCAAAAAAAATGACTAAATTCATGAACTTTCTCAAAAATTTAAGAGAGAGCCATTTAAAATCTCAAAAAATCTATAAAGAATATGCAGCTAGATTTTCAATATGAGATCATTTGACCAGAGTTTTGTGATAGAGATGAATCAAACCTTTAAATTTAATAAATAATAATAAATTCATGAATATTTTAAAAAAATTTAAGAGAGACCTATTTCAGATCTTGAAAGAACTCACAAGGAATATACAACTAAATTTTTGATCTGAGGTCATTTCATACGAATTTTAAAAAAGAAAAGAATCACATTTAGAGTGTTAAAAATAGTCATAAATCTATAAATGTTCTCAAAAATTTAATAATGACCTATTTGATTTCTCGAAAAATCCATAAAAAATAGGTAACTAGATTTTCAATCTAAAATCATTTAACATGAGTTTTGAGGTAGAGAAGAATCATGTTTACAAGAATTAAAAAGTGGTCATAAATTCGTAAACTTTATTAAAAATTTAAGAAAGACCCACTTGAGATCTTAAAAAAATCATAAAAAATATGCAATTAGATTTTTGATCTAATGTCATTTGATACGAGTTTTGAAGAAGAGAAGAATAACACCTGTAAAGTAAAAAAATGACTATAAATATGTGAACTTTCTCAAAAATTTAAGAGATATCCATTTGAGTTCTAAAAAAACTCACAAAGAATATGCAACTAGATTTTTTATCTAAGGTCATTTGACATGAGTTTCAAGGTAGAGAAGAATCAAAAATTTTATGTCAAAAAAATGATTATAAATTCATGAACTTTATCAAAAATATAATAAAAATCCATTTAACATCTCGAAAAACTTACAAAGAATTTATAACTAATTTTTTTATCTAAAGTCATTTGACACGAGTATCGAGAAATAAATTAATTACACCTATAGGGTCAAAAAGGATCATAAATTCATGAACTACTTTAAAAATATAATAGAGACTCATTTAAGATCTTGAAAACCCTATAAAGAATATGTAACTAGATTTTTAATCTGAGGTCATTTGACATGATTTTAGAGACAGAGAGGAATCACACTTATAGGTTTAAAAAAGTGACCATGAATCTATGAACTTTCTTAAAAATTTAAGAGAGATCCATTTAAGATTTTAAAAAACTCAAAAGAATATGTAATAAGATTTTTGATTTAAAGTCATTTGACATGAGTTTCAAGGTGGAGAAAAATCATACATGTAGGATTAAAAAAATGATCATAAATCTATAAATATTTTTAAAAATATAAAAGATGCCTATTTTTGATCTTGAAAAGTCCATAAAAAATATTCAACTAGATTTTTGATCTAAAATCATTTGATATGAGTTTTAAGACAAAAAATAATCATATCTATAGGTTTAAAAAGGTGGTCATAAATTCATAAACTTTATTAAAAATCTAAAAAAGCCTTATTTAAGATTTTAAAAAACTCAGAAATATGTTATTAAATTTTTTATTTAAGATAATCTAACACAAATTTTGAAGTACAGAATAATCACACCTATAAAATTAAAAAAATAGCCATAAATCCATGAATTTTCTTTAAAATATAAGAGAGATCCATTTTAGATCCCAAAAAATTCATTAAAATATGAAATTAGATTTTTGATCTAAACTCATTTGGCATGAGTTTTGAGATAGAGAAAAATCACACTTACAAGGTCAAAATAATAGTCATAGAGCTATGAAATTCTCAAAAATATAAAAGAGATTCATTTGAGATCTCCAAAAAACCTATAATTAATATACAACTAGAATTTTGATCTGAGGTCATTTGACATAAATTTTGAGGTAGAGAAGAATCACCCCTGTAAGGTTAAAAATATTCATAAATGCATGAATATTATCAAAAATATAAGAGAGCCATATTTAAGATCTCAAAAGAATCCACAAAGACTATGCAACTAAATTTTTGATTTGAGATCATTTGACATGAGTTTTGAGACAGAGAAGAATCACCCCTAAAAGGTTAAAAAAGTGGTCATAAATCTATGAGCATTCTCAAAAATATAAAACAGACCTATTTGAGATCTTGAAAGATATTACAAAGAATATGCAACTAAATTTTTGATTTGAGGTCATTTAACATGAGTTTTGAAGTAGAAAAAAATCATGTCTACAAGGTCAAAAAAAATCATAAATCCATGAACTTTCTAAAAAAATTAAGAGAGACACATTTTGATCACAAAATAATCATAAAATATGCAATTAAATTTTTTATCTGAAGTCATTCGATACGGGTTTTGAGGTAGAGAACAATGGAATTTATAAGGTCAAAAAAATAATCATAAATTTGTAAACTTTCTCAAAAATCTAAAAGAGACCTATTTGAAATCTTGAAAAGCTACAAAAAATATGCAACTATATTTTTGACCTGAAAGTTGTTTGGCATGATTTTTGAGGCCCAAAATAATCACATCTATAGGGTCAAATAACGGTTATAAATCTGTGAAATTTCTTAAAAATATAGAAGAGACCTATTTGAGATCTCAAAAAATCCACAAAAAATTTACAATTAAAATTTTAATCTGAGGTCATTTGATACAAGTTTTGAGGAAGAAAAGAATCATGTTTATAGAGTCAAAAATAGTCATAAACTTGTAAAAATTTTCAAAATTTTAAGAGGGACATATTTGAGATCTTGAAAGAATCTACAAGAAATATGTAACTAGATTTTGAATATGAGGTCGTTTGACACAAGTTTCAAAGCAGTGAAGAATCACATCTACAAGGTCAAAAAAATAAAAAAATTGTGAATATTCTTAAAAATATAAGAGAGCCCCATTTGAGTTCTCAAAAAAACCTACAAGGAATATGCAACTAAATTTTTGATTTTAGGTTATTTGACAAAAGTTTTGTTGTACAAAATAATCACACTAATAAAGTAAAAAAAAAGTCATAAATTCAAGAATTTTAAAAAAAATCTAAGAGAGACTTATTTGAAATCTCAAACAAAACATAATGAATATTCAATTAGATTTTCAATCTGATGTTGTTTGACACAAGTTTCAAAGTAGAGAAGAATCATGACTATAAAGTCAAAAAAATGATCATAAATTTGTGAACTTTTTCAAAAATCTAAGAGAAATCTATTTAAAATTTTGGAAAACTCACAAGAAATATATAAATATATTTTTGACAGTATTTTATTTGATATAAGTTTTGAAATAAATAAAAAACATGCCTACAACGTTAAAAAATCAACCATAAATTCATGAACTTTCTAAAAAATCTAAGAGAGACCCATTTACAATCTTAAAAAACTCACAAAAAAAATGTATATAGATTTTCAATTAGAAGTTATTTGATATGAGTTTTGAGGTGGAGAATAATCATGCCTACAACGTTAAAAAATTGATCATAAATAAATAAACTTTCTCAAAAATGTAAGAAAGATATATTTGAGATCCCAAAAAACTCAAAAAGAATATGCAACTACATTTTTGATATGAGATCATTTGACATGAGTTTTAAGGTAGAGAAAAAATATGTATTTAAGATCAAAAAAGGGGACATAAATCATGAACATTCTCAAAAACTTCAATCAATAGTATTTTGACATGAGTTTTGATGTAGAAAAGAATCACATCTATACAGTCAAAAAAATAACCATAAATTCATGAACTTTTTAAAAAGTTTAAGAGAAATCCATTTAAGATCTCAAAAAACTCACATAAAATATACAACTAGATTTTTAAATTGAGTTCATTTGACATGAGTTTTGAAGAAGAGAAGAATTTTATTTTTAATGTTAAAAAATTGATCATAAATTTATGAATATTTTCCAAAATGTAAGAGAGACCCATTTAAGATCTTAAAAAAATTTACAAAGAATATGCAAAAAAAATTCTGATTTGATATCATTTGAAATGAGTTTTGAGGTAGAGAATAATCACACTTACAAGGTCAAAAAAATGGTCATAAATTCATGAAAATTATCAATAATTTAAGAGAGACCCATTTGAGATCAAAAAAACTCACAGAATATGGAATTAGATTTTCAATTTTTGAGACAGAGAAGAATCACATCTTTATGGTTTAAAAATTGAGTATAAATTCATGAATTTTATCAAAAATATAAGAGAGACTCATTTAAGATCTCAAAATATCTATAAAGAATATGCTTTTAGATTTTTGATACGAGGACACTTGACACGAGTTTTAAACTAGAGAAAAATCAAGTATATAAATTTAAAAATGTTGTTATAAAGCTTTGAATTTTTTTAAAAATCTAAAAGAGATCCATTTGAGATATAAAAAAATCTAAAAATAATATGCAACTACATTTTTAATTTAAGGTCATTTGACATGTATTTTGAGACAGAGAAGAATTACGTCTGCACAATTAAAAAAAGATCATAAATCTATGAACTTTTTTAAAACTCTAAGAGAGACATTTGAAATATAAAAAAAATTATAAAAAATATGCAACTATATTTTTAATCTAAGGTCATTTGACATGAGTTTAAAGGTAAAGAAGAATCATGCTTATGTGTCAAAAAATGACCATAAATTTATGAATATTTTTTCAAAAATTGAAAAGAAGCCTATTTAAGATCTTGAAAAAACTACAAAGATTATGCAACTAGATTTTTTATTTAAGGTGTTTTGACATGAGTTTTGAGACAAAGAAGAATCACGCTTAAAGGGTCAAAAAGTGATCATAAATCTGTAAACATTCTAAAATTTTTAAAAAAAACCTATTTAAGATCTCAAAAAAATTATGAGAAATATGCAACTAAATTTTTGATATGAGGTCATTTGACATGAGTTTTGAGACATAAAAATTCACATGTTTAAGTTAAAAATATGATTATAAATCTTTGAATTTTTTTAAAAATTAAAAAAAAACCCTATTTGAAATCTAGAAAAACTTACAAAGAATATGCAACTAAATTTTCAATATGAAGTCATTTGACACAAGTTTTGAGATAGAGAATAATCATGAATAAAAGGGTTAAATAATGGTCACAAATCCATAAATTTTATCAAAATTTTAAAAGAGACCTATCTAAGATCTCAAAAACCCATAAGAAATAGGCAACTAAATTTTTGATCTAAGATTATTTGACATGAATTTTGAGGTAGAGAAGAATCACATTTTTAGAATAAAAATGTGATCATAAATTTGTGAATTTTTTCAAAAACTTAAGAAAGACTCATTTGAGAACTCAAAAAACTTATAAAAAATATACAACTAACTTTTTGATCTAAAATCATTTGACATGAGTTTTGAGGAAGAGAATAGTCACGTCTTTTAAGTTATAAAATGGTCATAAATCTGTGAACTTTCACAAAAATGTAAGAGAGACCTATTTTAAATCTCAAAAAACTTATAAATAATATGCAAATAAATTTTCAATCTAAAGTCATTTAACATGAGTTTCAAAATTAAAAAAAACTGCGTCGACAGAGTTAAAAAATGACTATAAATCTATGATTTTTTTTAAATATCTAAAAGAGCTATTTCAGATCTTAAAAAATCAATAGAGAATATCAAACTAAATTTTTGATCTGAGATTTGAGATTTGATATGAGTTTTAAGACAAAAATAATTACTTCTCTAAAGTTAAAAAAATAGCTATAAATTTGTGAATATTCTTAAATTTTTTAAGAAAGACTCATTTGAGATCTTGAACGAACCCATAAAGAATATACAAATAGATTTTTGATCTAAGGTTGTTTGACATGAGTTTTGAAGTAGAAAAAAAACCATGTCTACAAAATTGAAAAAATGATTATAAATTTATGAGCTTTCTAAAAACTCTAATAAAAACCTATTTGAGATATTGAAAGAACCCATAAGAAATATGCAATTAGATTTTTGATTTGATGTCGTTTGACACAAATTTTGAGGTAGAGAATAATCATGAATAACTATATGGAATTAGTCATATATTTAGTCATATATTTGTCATATATTTGTAAAATTAGTCATATGGTTAAAAAATTAGTCATATATTTGTAAAATTTCTCAAAAATTCAAGAGAGACATTTAAAATCTTGAAGAACCAACAAAGAATATGGAATTAAATTTTTGATCTGATGTCATTTGATATAAATTTTGAGATAGAATAGGCATGCCTTTGATGTAAAAAATGACCATAAATTTATTATTTTTTAAATAAAATTAAGAGAGACCCATTTGAGATCTCAAAAACCCATAAAGAATATATAACTAGATTTTATCTCTTAAGTCATTTAATATGAGTTTTAAGTTAGAGAAGAATCAAGTCTCTTACAATAAAAAAGGGTCATAAATCTGTGAACTTTCTCAAAAATTTATTAGATACCAATTTATGTTCTCAAAAAACTTGTAACTAGATTTTTGATCTGAGATCATTTGACATGAGTTTCAAGGTAGATAAAAATCACACATGTAGAATTAAAAAAATGGACATAAATCTATGAACTTTTTCAAAAATCTAATAGAGACTCATTTGAGATCTCGAAAAACTTACAAAAAATATGTAACTAAATTTTTGTTCTAGAGTCATTTGACATGAGTTTCAAGACAGATAATAATCACCTATATAGGTTTAAAAAAATGGCTATGAATCTGTGAACATTTTCAAAAATCTAAGAGAGATGCATTTAAGATTTCAAAAAATTTAAAAGAATATGCAAGTAGATTTTTGATCTAATGTCATTTGACATGAGTTTCAAATTAAAAAAAATCGTGTCTATAAAGTCAAAAAATGGTCATAAATCTGTGAACATTCTCAAAAATCTAAAAGAGATCCATTTAAGATTTTGAAAAACTAATAAAAAATATGCAACTAATTTTTTGATTTAAAGTCATTTGATATGAGTTTCGAGACATAGAAGAGTCATCACTATAAGTTTAAAAAAAGTGGGCATGAATCTTTGAAATTTCATAAAAATATAGAATAAATTCATTTGAAATTTCAAAAAATATAAAGTAATATGCAACTAGATTTTTTACCTAAGATCGTATAACACAAATTTTTAGGTAGAGAATAATCACACTTTTAAGTAAAAAAAAAAGTCATAAATCCATAAAATTTCTCAAAAATCTAAGAGAGACTTATTTTGTATTTCAAAAAATTCATAAAAAATATGCAATTAGATTTTTGATTTGAAGTTGTTTGACATGAGTTTCGAGACAGAGAAGAATCACATTTATAAAGTAAAAAAAATGATCATAAATCTATAATCTTTTTAATAAAATCTAAAAGAGACCCATTTGAGATCTCAAAAAACCCACAATGATTATGTAATTAGATTTTTTTATCTAAGGTCATTTGAAATAAGTTTTAAGATAGAGAAAAATTATGCCTTTAAGATCAAATACGTAACTATAAATTCTAAAACATTCTCAAAAATCTAAGAGACATATTTAAGATCTCAAAAAAACTCACAAGAAATATGCAACTGTATTATTAATTTTAAGTCATTTGATACGAGTTTCAAAATAGAAAAAAAATCATGTCTATAAAATTAAAAAAGTGATCACAAATCTGTGGACATTTTCAAAAATTTAGGAGAGACTTATCTGAGATCTCGAAAGATCTCATAAAAAATATA
Source organism: Torreya grandis (assembly GCA_037957365.1). Classification (NCBI taxonomy): domain Eukaryota; kingdom Viridiplantae; phylum Streptophyta; class Pinopsida; order Cupressales; family Taxaceae; genus Torreya; species Torreya grandis. The sequence goes on from JARHVA010001395.1 coordinate 2,497,812, forward strand.
CAACTAAATTTTTTATTTAAGATTGTTTGATAAAAGTTTTGAGGTAGAGAAGATTAATACCTTAAAGGTCAAAAAAGGGGTCATAAATTTATGAACTTTCTCAAAAATATAAAAAGATCTATTTGAGATCACAAAAAACCCACAAGGAATATGCAACTAAATTTTTTATCTGAAGTCATTCGATATATGTTTTAAGATAGAAAAAAATTATATTTGTAGGGTAAAAAAGTGGTCATAAATCTGTGAATTTTTAAAAAAAATTAAAAGATACCCATTTAGAATCTCAAAAATCTATTAAAAAAAAAATATGAAACTAAATTTTTGATATAAGTTTGTTTGACACGAGTTTTGAAGTAGAAAAAAAATCATACCTACAGAGTCAAAAAAAATCATAAATCCATAATTTTTTCTAAAAATCTAAAAAAGGCCCATTTGAGATTTCAACAAATACAAAAAAAATTTGAAACTAGATTTTTGATCTAAGATCATTTGACATGCATTGTGAATTAGAAAAGAATCTTGTCTATAAAATTCAAAAAATTATAAATTCATGAGCATTTTTAAAAATTTGAGAGAGACCTATTTGAAATCTTAAAAGAACCTACAAGAAATATGCAACTAGATTTTTTATCTGAAGTTGATTGACATGAGTTTTTAGATAGAGAATAATCATGCCTATGAGATCACAAAAATAGCTAAAATTTTATGAACATTCTCAAAAATTTAAGAGAAACCTATCTAAGATCTTAAAAGAACTCATAATGAATATACAACTAGATTTTCAAATTGAAGTCATTTGACACAAGTTTCATTGTAAAAAATAATCACATGAATAGTATCAAAAAATGGCTATAAATATGAGAATTTTTTTTAAAATTTAAGAGAGACCCTTTTGATATCTCAAAACCTACAATGAATATGCAACTAGATTTTCGATTTGAGATCATTTGACATGAGTTTCGAGGTGGAGAAGAATCATGCCTTTAGGGTAAGAAAAGTGGTCATAAATCCATGAACTTTTTTAAAAATCTAAGAGAGATCCATTTGAGATTTTAAAATATTTACAAGGAATATGTAATTATATTTTTGATATGAGGTCATTTGACATGAGTTTTGAGATAAAGAAAAATCATGTCTACAATGTTAAAAAAATGATAATAAATCAATGAATTTTCTTAAAAATCAAAGAGATACCTATTTCAAATCTCAAAAAATATATGCATCTAAATTTTCAATCTTAAGTCATTTGATATGAGTTTTGAGGCAAATAAGAATCACGGATTCAAAGTCAAAAAAATGATCATAAATCAGTAAACTTTCTAAACAATATAAGAGATACACATTTGAGATCTCAAAGACCTATAATAGATATATAACTAAATTTTCAATTTAAGATCATTTGACATGAGTTTTTTTTTTTTAAATGTCTTTACGGTAAATAAGTAGTCATAAATCTATAAAAATTCATACAAACTTCAATCAATGGCTTTTTAACATGAGTTTTGAGATAAAGAAGAATCACACTTGTAGAGTCAAAAATAACAATCATAAATTCATAAATTTTCTCAAAAATATTAGAAAAACTTATTTAAGATCTTGAAAAACTCACAAAACATAAGCAACTAAATTTTCAATTTGAGTTCATTTGACATAAGTTTCGAGGCATAGAAGAATCATTCTTATAGGGTCAAACAAATGGACATAAATCCATGATTTTTTTCAAAAACTTAAGAGACTTATATGAAATCTTGAGAAACCTATAGAAAATATACAATTAGAATTTTGATTTGAGGTCATTTAATATGAGTTTCAAGATAGATAAAAAATTATATTTATAAGCTGAAAGAAATGACCATAAATATATATAAAAAATTTAAAATCTAAGAGAGACCCATCTAAGATCTGAAAAAACTATAAAAAAAATGTTTAACTAGATTTTTGATCTAAGGTTATTTGACATAATTTTTTAGGTGGATAATAATCAATCTATAAAGTTAAGAAATGATCATAAATCTATAAATATTCTTAAAAATATAAAAAAGATGCATTTGAGATCTCAAAAAATACATAAAGAATATGCAATTAGATTTTTGATCTAAGGTCATTTGATACTAGTTTCAAGATAAAGAAAAATCATGTCTATAGAGTCAAAAACATGGTAATAAATTTATAAAATTTATAAAAAAATATAAAAGAGACCTATTTGAGATCTCAAAAAATCCACAAAGAATATGTAACTAAATTTTTGATATGAAGTCATTTGTTACAAGTTTTGAGGCAAAGAAGAATAACATCTACGTGGTTAAATAATTGATTATAAATTCATGATCTTTCTCAAAAATTTAAGAGATATATATTTGAGATGTCAAAAAACTCACAAAGAATATGTGGTTAGATTTTTGATCTGAGCTCATTTAATACTAGTTTTGAAGTAGAGAAAAATTATGTTTATACTGTTAAAAAATAATTATAAATCCATGAACATTCTTAAAACCATAAAAAAGACCCATTTGAGATCTCAAAAGAATTCACAAAGAATATTCTACTATATTTTTGATTTAAAGTCATTTGACATGAGTTTTAAGGTAGAAAAGAATCACGCTTATATATTTAAAAAATCAATCATAATTCTATATTTTTTTTCAAAAATCGAAGAAAGACCCATTTGAAATCTCAAAAAACTCATAAATAATATACAACTATATTTTTGATTTAAGATCATTTGTCATGAATTTTGAGTTAAAGAATAATCATGTCTATAGAATTAAAAAAAGGTCATAAATCTATGATTTTTTTCAAAAATCTAATAGAGACCCTTTTGAGATCTTGAAAAACTCACAAAAAATATGCAACTAGATTTTCAATCTAAGATTGTTTAACATAAGTTTCAAGATAGAAAAACTCACGCTTTTAAGATTAAAAAATGACAATAAATCTAATAACTTTTTTAAAAATTTAATAAAGACATATTTGGTATCTTTAAAACTCACAAAGAATATACAACTAGATTTTTGATCTGAGATCATTTAACATGAGTTTTGAAGTAGAGAAGAATTATGCCTTGAAAGTTTAAAAATGATCATAAATCTATGAAATTTTTTAAAAATTTAATAAAATATATATTTGAAATCTAAAAAAAATCCTCAAAAATATGCAACTATATTTTCAATCTCAACTCATTTGATATGAGTTTTGAGATAGAGAATAATTACATTTTTTAGATTAAAAAATTACTATAAATTCATAAATATTCTTAAAAGTCTAAAAAAGGCCCATTGGAGATCTCAAAAGAATTCATAAAGAATGTGCAATTAGATTTTTGATCTAAGATTATTTGACATGAGTTTTGAGACAAAAACAATCACATCTACAAGGTTAAAAAAAGGGTTATAAATCTATAAACTTTCTCAAAAATTTGAGAGACTTATTTGAGATCTTAAAAATCCCACAAAAAAAATTCAATTATAGTTTCAATCTAAAAGGAATATGCAACTAAATTTTTAATCTAAGATCATTTGATATGAGTTTTGAGAAAGAGAAGAATCACGTCTGAAAGGTAAAAAAAGATCATAAATTAGTGAACTTTCTCAAAAATTTAAGAGAAATGCATTTGAAATCTTGGAAAAACCTATAAGAAATATATAACTAGATTTTTGATCTGAGGTTATTTTGCATGAGTTTCAAAGTAGAGAAGAATCATGCTTACAAGGTTAAAAAATGATCATAAATCTATAAAAAAAAATTCAAAAAAATGAAAGAGACTCATTCAAGATTTTTAAAACCCACAAAGAATATGCAATTAGATTTTTGATCTAAATTTGTTTAACATGAGTTTTAGATAAAGAAGAATTATGTCTTAAATGTCAAAAATGACCATAAATTTATTAATGTTTTTAAAAATCTAAGAGAGAATCATTTAAGATCTTTAAAAACTAACAAAAAGTATGTAACTAGATTTTTGATTTGAGATGGTTTGACTTGATTTTTGAAGCAGAGTAAAATCACATCTTTAAGGTCAAAATTATGGCCATGCATTTGTGAACATTCTTAAAAATTTAAGAGAGATCTATCTGAGATCTCAAAAAAATCTACAAGAAAATGCAACTATATTTTTTATTTGAAGTCATTTGACATGAGTTTTAAAACAAAGAATCATGTCTACAGAGCAAAAAGGTGGTCATAAATTCATGAACATTTTCAAAAATCTAAGAAAGACTCATGTGAAATCTTGAAAAAAACTATAAAGAATATGTAACTAGATTTTTGATATGAGATTGTTTGACATGAGTTATGAGGCATAAAATAATCATGCCTATAGGATCAAAAAAGTGGCCATAAATCTATGAATTTTATCAAAAATTTAAGAGAGACCTATATTAGATCTCAAAAAACCCTTAAAGAATATACAATTAGATTTTTAATCTGAGGTCATTTGAGATGAGTTTTAAAATAGAAAAAATTTATGCCTATAAATTTTTTAAAGTAGTCATAAATTTGTGAACTTTCTCAAAAATTTAAGAGAGACTTATTTAATATCTCTAAAAATTAAAAAGAAATATGCAACTAGATTTTTGATCTAAAGTCATTTGATACGAGTATTGAGATAGAGAAAAATTATGCTTTTAGACTCAAAAAAATGACCATAAAACCATGAAATTTTTCAAAAATCTAAGAGTGGCCTATTTGAGATCTCAAAAAATTCACAAGGAATATGCAACAAGATTTTTGATCTGAGATCATTTGACATGTGTTTCGAGATAGAGAAAAATCATGTCTTTAAGGTCAAAAATAGTCATAAATCCATGAATATTCTCAAAAAATTCAATCAATGGCCATTTGATATGATTTTCAAGATAGAGAAGAATCATGCTTATAGAGTTAAAAAAAGACCATAAATCTATTAGCTTTCTCTAAAATCTAAGAGATACCCAATTGAAATCTCAAAAAATATAAAGAATAGGGAACTAGATTTTTGATCTGATGTTATTTGGCTTGAGTTTTGAGGTAAAGAAGAATCATGCTTACAGGTTTAGAAAAATGACCATCATTTTTTGAATTTATTTAAAAATCTAATAGACTTATTTGATACTTTTAAAAACCCGTAGAAAATATGCAACTAGATTTTAGATCTGAGGTTGTTTAACACAAGTTCTAAGATAAATAATAATCATGTCTTTAAGTTGCAAAAAAGGGCATAAATTCATGAACTTTTTTAAAAATCTAAGAGAGATCTATTTGAAATCTCAAAAAATATACAAATAATATGCAACTATATTTTTGATCTGAGGTCACTTGACACAAATTTTGAGACATAAAATAATCATAAATGTAGGGTTAAAAATGACCATAAATCCATAAATTTTCTCCAAATTTTAAAAGATGCCTATTTGAGATCTCAAAAACTCATTAAAAAATACAACTAGATTTTTGATCTGATGTCATTTGATATGAGTTTCAAGATAGAGAAAGAATCATGTCTTTAGAGTCAAAAAATGATTATAAATTCATAAATTCTTTAAAAAATTTAAGAGAGACCCATTTGAAATCTCAAAAAATCTATAAAAAAATATGCAACTAGATTTTTAATTTGAGATCATTTTACATGATTTTTGAGGCAAGAAAGAATCATGTCTAAAAGGTCAAAAATAACTATAAATCTATTAAATTTCTCAAAAATATAAAAATGACCTGTTTAAGATATAAAAAAACTCACAAAGAATAATCAATTAGATTTCTGATCTAAGGTCTTTTGACATGAGTTTTGAAATAGAAAAGAATCACATCTTTAAAATTAAAAAAATAGTCATAAATATGTGAACATTCTAAAAAATATAAAAAATACCCATTTGAGATCTCAAAAGAACTCAGAACGAATATCTAACTAGATTTTTGATCTGAGGTTGTTTGACATGAGTTTTGAGATTGGAAAATCATGTCTATAGGATCAAAAAAGCAGCTATAAATCCATGGACTTTCTCAAAATCTTAAGAAAGATCTATTTGAGATCTCAAAAAACTTATAAAGAATATGCAACTAGATTTTTGATCTAAGATCATCTGACATGAGTTTCTAGGTAGAGAATAATTACATCTATAAAAGTAAAAAATGGCTATCAATCTATGAACTTTCTCCAAAATTTAAGAGAGACATATTTGAGATCTCAAAAAACCCATAAAAAATATGCAACTAGAATTTTGATCTGAGGTCATTTGACATGTGTTTCAAAGTAGAGAATACTCATATCTTTAAGATCAAAAAAGTGACTATAAATCTATGAACTTTCGCAAAAATTTAAGAAATATCTATTTAAATTTTTAAAAAACTCAAAAAAAATATGCAACTAGATTTTTGATCTGAGGTCATTTGACATGAGTTTTGAGGGAGAAAAAATGACAGCTATAAGGTCAAAAAAATGATCATAAATCTGTGAACTTTATCAAAAAAATAAGAGACCCATTTGAGATCTCAAAAAAAAGACATAAAATATGTAACTAGATTTTTGATCTAAAGTCATTTGACATGAGTTTTGAGGCATATAAGAGTCGTGCTTAAAGGGTAAAAAAATGTGATCATAAATTTGTGAACTTTCTCAAAACTTTAAGAGATACCTATTTGAGATCTTAAAAAATATATAGGGAATATGCAATTAGATTTTCAATCTGAGATCATTTAATATAAGTTTTGAGGTATAGAATAATAATGCTTATAAAATTAAAAAAAATGGTTATAAATTCATTAACTTTGTCAAAAAATTTAAGAGAGACCCATTTGAGATCTCAAAAAAATTATTAAAAAAATGCAACTAAATTTTTGATCTAAGGTCATTTGACATGAGTTTTGAGGTAGAGAAGAATCATGCGTTAAGATTAAAAAAATATCCATAAATTCATGAACTTTTTAAAAAATCTAAGAGAGACCCATTTGAGATCTAAAAAACTCACAAAAAATATGTAACTAGATTTTTGATCTGAGGTCATTTGACACAAGTTTCAAGGTAGAGAAGAATCATATCTATAGAATCAATAAAATAGCCATAAATCTGTAAACTTTTTTTAAATGTCTAAGAGAGACCCATTTGAGATATCGAAAAACCTACAAAGAATATACAACTAGATTTTTTTTATCTGAGATCGTTTGACATGAGTTTTGAGATAGAGAAAAATCACTCTCAAATTAAAAACATGATCATATAGAAGAAAAACTAGTAATAACAAACTATTAGGGAAGCTTTGATACCATGTTAGAGTTCACCAAGATTTCTAAATAGCGAGCATAAAGTAATGTCAAACTATTTTAGAGGTAGAATGAGAGCTCTAAAAATAAAAAATACCATAAATAAAATATTTGAATTAACCAACTTAGAAGAAGAAAAAATTACATGTAGGTTGAAATTAAGTCATCAGAAAGGTACATCTTTTATTATTAATTAGAACCTACATAAAGGTAAATAACCTTTAATGACTTAATTAACTAACTTAAGTAAGTTGAAAAGACATGTAAGTAAATCTATTAGGTGGTAAAATACCTACACTAATAATAACCACACATTATCTTAAGGAGAAGGATATAATTGTCCAACTTTCTCTATGATAGATTGAAAAAAAACTTGTAACAATAAATGTCCATATATGATATAAAATAAAAAATAAAATAGATCAATGAATTATTTTAAATTTGAAGAGTAGGAAAAGAACATATTTATAAGTAGATGAATTGTGTTATCCTCTAAAGCCTTGAAGATTGGGGTGATTATTCTCTAATAAATAATTTCATGATGTGATTTTTTCATAAGATGAGTACCACTATTAAAACTATTTATTGGGTATGATTTCGCCAACTCTCATGAATATAGGGTAGTGTTAAGTTATCATCCAGTGACATACAATATCAACTGCACTATTCATTAAATTGAGCATGAGCCTTAATATGGAAGCATAGAGATCCATAATATGATCATATATAAATATGAATAGAACAAATCAATTATTGTATATTTATTTTAGACTCATATTTATATTGTAAATGTTTTTATTACTAGCATGAAATTAGAGAAGTCTATTCATGAATATAAACCATGCCCCATAATCTGATCAATTATCCCAATTTGATATATATTTCTATTAATCTATATGTCAATTTTTTACAATTTGATAAATATGATAAATTTTCATTAATTTACAAATATTTTAATTATGCTAATATGTAGAGAATATATCATCATAGTATGATTATATCATCAAATATTATATGAAACATGTATTAAAAGTTATGCAAGTGTCATTTAAAGATAAATAATGAAATTAAGAATGTAGTAATAGTCTTCATAGATATAAGCATCAAATAATATCACATGTAGGAAGATGCATGATATAAATAATGGCATTGCACATAAGTATAAAGATGAATGATATAGATCATGACACCATTGTATAAACATAAAATCCTATATTTATCTACACATAAGAAAAAAAGTGTCATGATCATAGACATAATAAAAAAGTCATGAAATAGATCTCCATGCCACATATAAGAAGAGTCATAGATAATATATTCAATAAAAATGAAATGTAACCCAAGTCAATAACCACATAGAATGAAAAATAAATGTTACCCTATGAATTATATTTTCACTAAATGAAAGAGTTACATACAATTTAGAATAAAAGGTCACACAATAATAAAATAAAGTCACATAAGGCAAGGACCACATGAATAAAGAGTATATACACCATCAACCCTCATCAATGTCATATCATAACAAAGTAACACATGAGAAAAATATACGTAATAAATCAATGTATCTCAACATGATAGAGAGAATATAAAACCTTTTAGGTTTTAACTAATGTAAATCTTATGTTTGATTAAAGGGTTGAGTAGTCTAGATCATTGAAATAATATGCATAAAATAACTACTTATTTATTACATATTTTGACTAGCTTTGAGTTTCTAAAAATGGTAATAAATATGTTTAAATAAAGACTTATTTGGAAAAAAACTTGATATGGAAGATCTGAGTGCTAGAAATTGAGATATGAGAAAGTTTGAGTATTATAAACTAGATCCATGTATCATAACCCCTCCTTGACAGTAGTACCACATTTAGACAATATCACCATGTGGCTCTAGTATCTTGAAAATGGTACTAGTGTCCTCTATGCAAGATTGTTCTAAACTTCTCATTATATGTGCATATGTGTTTTTGGATTTTATTTCTATGAACACAAAGTTTGAAACTCTATATTAGGCCTATAATATCTATTTTATGATGTAAACCCTAATCCTTCTTGCATGTAAGGTATGAGTTGAAAAGTGTGTTCATTAGCAGGATATGGTGGACATCCTCAACACCCTACTGTGAATAGAGTTCCATATATACCAATACTCTAAGGAGGGATCGCTCCTAATATAGTTTTCCCCACCTAAGTATTTTTTCAAGTGTAAATGATGTTAAAATGATAGTGGTCTTGAATTACTTGAGAGTGTTTGAGATTGGAAATTTGAAAAAAATAAGTTTAAGGTAGCTATAGATGGTAGTATGTAGAAGTAGGGAAGAATAGGGATTAATAACCTTAATTTTTCTCAACTTATTTTGTGTTTGAATAAGCATTCTACCTGTAATTTTTATCTAGTGGATAAAGGTATAAAAGTCATGTATTTATAGTGTTATGTAACTTGTGAAAATAATAAAAGATGCTTAGGGCCACCTTCGTAGGGTTTTACTTTTGAAAATATATCCATTCAAGAAAGATAGGTTAAATGACATTAGCAACATTTTAGGGACATTAACACCATGTGGATCTAGTGTCATTAATGTGGTGTTAATTTCTAACGGGTAGACTATTGGGCACAAAGGGCCAAGATCAAAAAATATGGGGCTAAGACTACATTTAAGCTAACCAAGGAGGCCTATGGTCTACAAAAAGGCTTGAAAAGTGTGATAATATGCTCTAGGATAGGTCTAGGGATAAGACAAAATAGGTTGTCTCAAATATAACTCAAATATCACTTTTAAGTGATTACATTTCCTCCCCTCCATTATGCTAGAAATACACCAAAGTGAAATGATTGGTATAAATGAAAAATAAACATACCTAGACATACCAAGAAGCAAAGCTCATGAATTTTAATCTAATTATGTGAAGCATGATGTAAAGCATGATCTGGAAGTGAAACATGCATAAATTAGTCCTTACTTAAGAGATATTAACATCAAAATACTATGATGAGTAAAGAAGTAATTGATTAAATAGATGGGAAAGAGAAAAATCATGAATACACATCATTTTGTATGTGAACCAATGCATTAACCTAGTGAAAACTTGTGTGTGTGCATGTATATAGTGATCAAATCATTAAATATCTTAGACTGAGTTAATATCTTGCTCAATCTTCATGTATGGGTGGCCCAAGAATTTAATCTAGTTTTGACTCCAACATTACCCACCCATGCTTATTAGACTATGACTTGTGAGTAGTTTTGATTGGACTAATAGTGTGTCCAACCCTCTCATGTTAGTGGCTCAATAAATCAAGTAAGATATAATATCATCATTTCTAACCCATGTGTAGTAGATGTATCTAAAACTAAACTTTGTAAACTAATAGAAATATTTAATTGATTATATCTAACTATATATGTTAGCTCCATGACCACTCAAGTATATTAGTTAGATATGAGCCACTTGGGAATGTGAACCACTATAAATAGAGTAAGGCATGAAACTAGTGATAATGTAAAATATAATTTTAAGTCTATACAACATATAGAATGACATGGAGTTTTCTATTATATCTAATCAACTTGTGTGTAACTAAGCATATAGAAACAATGTGTCACACACATATCACCAATGTGATATATGAGTATACTAATTATATACTAATTTATAATAATTATATATGATTATTTGAATTAAATATGGGGAATATCATGCCACACATGATTTACCCAATCTGAGTAACTATATGAATCTAAGCTGAACTAGTGTGAATCTAAATAAAATTTAATCATAATTGTCAAACCTATAGTTGAATCTATGTAAACTTGTATTTTACCTATTTTACTATTCTATCCAATCTAAACTATCCTAAAATTGGGGCTACTAGATAGTAGTACCACATCTTGGATAGTAACACCATGTGCTGCTAGTGTCCTTATTTTGGTGTTAATGTATTTTTGGTCTAAAATCTGTGTTCCTGTAATGATTTTTGATTCCCTGATTTTCCTCTATATTTACTTGTGTTTGATTTTTTGAGACTAATAATATGTGCTAAAAATGTTTTGTGAATGAAATATAGGAGCCTAATATCTAAGAGAAACTCCTATGAATGACCCCTCTTTTGAGGTGAGTTTTTGAACCTGTGTAAGAACTATCCTCAAAATAAATAGCTCTTCAAAATATTTATTAGTTGGAGCATATATGATAACTGTGTGATAATCCAATATGATGTGCAAACATAACATCAAAATGTAAGATAATCTAAAGATAAATATGTAATGTAAGATGTATGTCATGTATATCATTACACAAGGGTATCAATATACATATAATCAATGTTTGTAATAAAAAATATGAGTAGAATTGAGTAGCTACCTAGGGGGATGGGGCATGATGTCATGTAGGAAGGGTAGATGTATGAGGTTACTAATGGCATCAAAAATGGGTGAGTATAACAAACAAAGACAAGTGTCATGGCCATGATGCATATAATAAATTATTCATACAAAACACATGAGGTACATAAAGTAGGACAAGGGGTCATAATATAATGGACATGGGCATATGTCATTAAATTTTAAAAAATAAGACACAGAAGAAAATGTTCAAATTTCCATATATGTAAACAAAAATCAAGTTAGCTTATAGCCACATAAAAGGACATGTTCAAATGTTCATATACATAATCAAGAAAGCACACACAAGGGATATAGACACATGTCTAAGGCATACATACTATGGATAGAAGTGAAATAGAGCCAAAGAACAATGCCATATTCAAATGACCTCGAATAGAATAAGAATATAAAATATAATCAAGTCTAAACTATGAAATCTGGAAATGAAATCATGTATGAATGTATTACAAATCTATGTAAGATCTAAGATGTACATACATTGAATCTAAAGTAGTAATAGGTAAAAAAAATCTAAGTATGCATAATATTGATCAATATCAAGATATAACAATGCTAAAATTGGAATGTATAGAACATAAAGATAGAACCTAGTAATATAAACTATGTATAATATGCCCTCAAATAGATTAATGTGTCAAATAAATAACCATGAATCGGTATGCATGCCCCTAGTGGGTAGATAATATCAAGTCCAAATTAGTGTAGTGGACCCAAGTCCTGTAAGCAATCTACAATCACTCAACAAGAACAAGTGAATAATGTAGATGATAAAACTCATTATAATAAGATATAAATCATATGGAATGTCTAGAAAATATAATAAATGTAAACATATCATTGCATATAATCTTTAATTTTTATGTTTTTTGAGTAATATGTGAATGTTTTTAACATGTTATAATGTTTTTTATATTCTATATATAATCCATGTAAAAGCAATATGAAAATGAACTATGTACCAGGAGAAAGAGAGAAGGAAAATATGTATAAGAGGGCAGGAACCAAACTAACTGATAAGTCTCATGGGAGGCTCATCATCACTATGACCTATGTGAAATAAGTGAAATTTGATCAGGTGTGTTGTGTGAAAGGGTATCTATGATCCCATAATCTATTTTACTTAGTAATTTGTATATGTATATGCCTATATAGTGGTGTTAGGAAGCTGTGGCACTAACTGCAATGTCCTATGAACTATAGTGTATTAAGAACTCATTTGGTAGAAAAAATTATAAGTGACATACGTGCCATATGTTGAGGATCTCAAGAACCCAATAATATTGATCTTATCATAAAATTATTGGAGGAAGGACCTCTATAATATGTGACATATCTCTAATGTAAGGGTCTCTCTAATAATGGTCTCCATAGGAGAGTATGTGTACATGTTGATACAGTAGGAATAAACCTCACCTACACTTATGGTTATAATAAATTCTATGATGTATCCATAAGAATTTTACTCTGAGCTATAACTAATAACTAAGTTATATTTTTTAATGGTGATAAAATTGTAATTGGTGACTATGATGTAACTACCTATGGGATAGGTAAAGGATACTCAAATAGGAGACCCTCAACTTTGACCACCTAATTTGCATGTATGTATTTTAGGGATCTATGCACTATAGATTCAATGGATCATAGTTGATGTAACCATGTCCAACCTAATAACATATCAAAAAATTCTTGTACTTGTATAACAAATACCCGAGTGGATATATGTGTTGTTCCAACCTGTAATGGAAGCATAATCTCCCTGATGGATATTGTAAAATGACTGCTATAACCATTAATAATTATGTGTATGGGGATTATATCTTTATCTAAATATACCAAATGATACAAAAGTTTCAAAGTGCACATGCCAAAGCTTGACCCAATATCAACCATAACACTTTAGATAGGATGATTATATTTGTATGATCATATAAATAGTGCATGTAGATCTATGTCATCATCAACAATATCCTATTTTTGGAACATGATGAGTGGTCTAGCTATAACTATAGTGTGGTACATTCCAATGATTATTTCCAATGGGTGTGCCTCCTCTATAATAGTATGATATAAATTTGGTGGTGGATGTGCCTGATATGTGTAGTGAGCACCTAATGTGCTCCCTTCCTCATACATTGTGTGCTTTGGAAATGGATATGATAATATATTTAACTCTTTAGATTCTTCCATTTGTTTTAATTTTTGTGCCTATGTAGGTGTTCCCACATTAATAATGTTATCCTCAATCAAATCTTGTATCTTATGTTTTAGGCTTACACTTTTTTTGTATGGCTTGGTGCCCTGTGATACTCAAATAATGCATTAAAATAGTAGTTCTTTGGAAGAGGGAGTGTTTTAGAAACATATTTTATGGGAGGGAGAGATATGACATTACATTTCAAAATCTAATTTAAAACATGTACTAGTGACTCTAGAAGTTTGGTGAAGTTTTAGTGCTAAAGATTGGATAAAACTAATGTAGGAGATGGATTAGGGGCTATGTTAACTATGGAATTTTGATCACTCTTGTTTTTGGTGCCCCTAAACTTGTATGTAGGATTATATTAACTCTTAACAACTGATTATAATCCATTCCTATACTTTAGTTTTCCCATTGATAAAATCTCTTTCTCTCTTTCTTTTATTATGTGTCACAAATTTATGGATGTAGTAAACTTCTTAAACAAGATTGTTTCATGTAATTCTAGTTAAATACATTTTTAAATATGTCCTTAATCTCTTAGTATTCAATGGGGATATTCAATTTTAGCTAATATATCCTTGTATTGTAATATGTATTCTACAATAGGTTCATTTGACTTTTGTTTCAACTATGCAGCTTGGACATATGATATTTTGTCACTTATATTGATGGAAAAGTGTGATAAAAACATCTTCTAAAGGATTGAATGTTGTGATAGATTGATTTTTTAAGTCATAATATCATTTTAGGGCATAATTCCTTAAAATTCATTGAAACAAATTCATGACAATCCAATCATTACACACATAGTCTAAAAAATCTATGTGAAAATATCTAAGACAATGATTTGGGTCACCCTTACCATCATCTAATGTAAGCTTAAGTGCCACTAATCCAGATGGAAAGAGAGTTGCCACTATGTGATGTGACAAAGGTGTATATAAGATAATATTATAATCCAAGGCATGTGATGGCCTAGTGGATACTTTATCAATAAGTAACACCTTAGCCTATAGAGTATGAACCTAGTGTATAAGGGATTGTACATTTGGAGTGGAAGAACTAGCCACAATTGGTGGAACTATCCTTAAAGGTTGTTGAATTAAAATTCTAGGTTGTGCTAGTTGAGATGTCCCCACTATAGGTGTAACAATGTTATTATATGGGGGATTTGAATGTTTACCATTGTTTGTTTTGTTCTTGATTTCTTGACTCATAGTGATGATGACATCTTGCATTCCATATGTTTGGACACAAAATCTTGTAATTGTTTCTTATTGATCTCATCAAATGTATTGTTGAATTATACCATTGTAGTTTGGGGAGTAGGAAATAAAGTTTTTGTATATTTTTAACCTTTAAATAATTTTAATCTAAGAAATATTGCAAAAAAATTATTGAAACAAAATTTGAAAATTAAAATCTGAGCATAGATATAAAAAGGATACAAACCCTAAGAGCATATAGGGTTAGGGTTTGATCAATGTTTGAAGTAAGATGGGTTCACTAAATGTTTTAACCTTATAGGGTTAAGCTAATTTAAATCCTATGTTTGATTATACCATTGAGTAGTCTAAATGAGTGAAACTATATACATAAAATAACCATTGATTTGTTACATATTTTTACTAGCTTTGACTATCTAAAAATAGTAATAAATATGTGTAGATAAAGATATACAAAAAACAAATGATATGGAATATCTGAGTGTTGTATAGTAAGATATAAATAGGTAAAAAAAGACTTATCTATAAAACACTTGATATAGAATATTAATGTGTTGAAAATTGAGATATAAAGAGGTCTAAGTGTCATTAATTAGATCCTTGCAATAGAAACCCTCTTAGACAATAGTGCCACATTTGGATAGTATTACCATGCTCTACTATCCTAAAAATGGTGTTAGTTTCCTCTATGTAGGACTAATCTCAAATTTTTGGTGAACTTGCATCTGTGTTTTTGGGTTTTGTTCTTGTGCACATGTAGTCTAAAACTATGTATTATGCTTGTAATAGTTGATTTATGATGCAACCCCTAATCCTCCTTGTATATAAGGCATGAGATAAAAAGTGTGTCCATTATTAGGATTGGTTGGACATCCTCAACACCTCACTATGAATAGAATTTCCTACATACCAATACTCCAAGGATGGATCAAGCCTGATGTAGTTTTGCCCACCTAAATGTTGGTATAAGTTCAAATGATGCTAGAATGATATTGGTCTTGAATGCCTTGATTGTGATTAAGATTGGAAATAAGGAAAACCTAAGATTAGGGTAGATATACATGGTAATATGTATAATTAGGGAATAACAGGGATTAATAACCTTGATTTTGTTTAACTTGTTTTGTATTTGAATATGTATTTCACATCTAGTCTCCATATAGTGTCTATAGGTATAAAATTCATGTATTTATAGTGTTATGTATCTTATGTGGAAAATAAAAGATTCTTAGGTAAATCTTAATATGGTTTTAATTTTAAAAATATATCTATTCAGGAAAGATAGGGTAAAGGAAATTAGCACCATTTTGGGGACACTAGCACCACATGGCTCTAATATCCTTAATGTGGTGCTAATGTCTAGCTAGCAAACTGCTAGATGAATGGATATAATCAATAAATAAGTGTCTAATATTGTGTTTATGTTGATTGGGGATGCTTATGGTCCATACAAAGATTGAAAAAGTGTGATAACAGGCTCTAGGATAAGTCTAGGGCTAATCTAGGAATAGGTTTTCACAAGTAGCACTCTCAACACTCAAATACCACTTTTAGGTGATTATATATATAACCTATAAAAATTTTACCTAAATAATAAGATTCATGTTGTCTATTTTGACCATAATTCAAAATAGGGTCAACCCACTATATTTTAAAAATTGATATAAGGGCCTTACATGGTGTAATAGGGTGTATTATAGTCCTAGTGATGTCATTCAATGTGTCTTTAGCCTTGGTCATATTCACTTTTGGTTCTTGTGTCATTTCATGTCAGTTGAGGTCATATTTGGGCCATTTACTAGAACTTTATAGTTTTCTATAAAATACAAGTGTTATAAAGTGTATTTCAATGTCTATGTGTCAATTAGGTGTTAGAGTAATTACCTTAAGCTAACAAACTATAGGTTTCAATGTTAGAATAAGAAAATTAGGCAATTAGAGAGAGTTTAGGCAATTGTATAGACTGTAGAGAGTTTTTCGTACATGGGGAAGACTTATACAGTGACCCTATTGGTCCCTTCAACCAAATTCCATGCTTAAGCATCCTTTAATATCTCAGAAATACCATAAAACTATTTTATTCTTATATCACTCTCTTAGGTAGGCATAAACAATCAGTCAACTTTCTTATGGTATGAACAACAGGACCTGAATTTGGTAAAATTATATTAAGGGATGATAGTACCCTTTATTCAGTTATAATTCATGGTGATATTCAAAATATTGATTATTTTTCCTCTAGTAACTAATGTTAAGAAGTCTGCTACCTTTTTCTACTTGTTCGTTCCCATACCCAGCAAGTTTCCTCTCTATTTGGTTTAGTTCATATAAACCAAGTACTATACATGTTTTTAGGGAGCATTACCATTCTTCTCATATGGTTGTCAACTCATTTTTCATGTGTGGTGTGAATAATAAAATCACAAGCACTTAATTTTATTAGGTGGACACTATATCATAGTTTACAGACCAAGTTTCACCATTTACAAAGGGTCCTCTTTCCTATAATGGTTTCAAACAAAGGTAATATATTATGTTTGATGCCTTTCATGTCATTTTAATGACTCCTACTTGAAAACATTAGTCTCAAGAGTGTTTCATATGAAACACAGTCAAGGATCATATATGCACAATTAGTTTTTTTGCATGTGCACGTACAGTCAAGTGAAAAGGAGTTTTGAGTAATCATGGTTATGGGATGAGGAATTTTAAAGGTGTTTAATACACTCTCAATGTGTGACCAAATAATTTTAAATTATTTAAATGGTTTGATATTTATTGAGATAACTAATTCTCCAATGTATATAGTCAGTGAGTTGATGCCCACCTATAGGCAGATCTGTAGAGACCTGAGGATTATGAATGAAGGAATTTAAAATTATTTGAAGTTTCATTAAAGGATAGGATAATGGAGAGTACCACATAATAAATTATGGAGTCATAAGGTGGAAATAAAACTTGAAACCATGTATATAGTTTGATAAAGTTGCTTCTAAGACATGTTACCTTATTTTCTCTGAATAAGGTATTTATTCATGTATATAAGTCATATCTTAGAGAGTGTCTTTAGGTATAGGTAGTCTGAATGATTCCATCATGTATTCCAAACACATGAAAATTTGTTAACATGATAAATTGGTTTATTGGACATGAGTACATTATATAGATAGGTCTTCCAATTCAATTTATCTTTCACTAAAGATTTTCAATGTCATTTACACTACTCATAAGCCTAAGTGACCCTATGATGAAACAATGACATGATAGAAGCATAAATTTAATCCAATTAACCTAATTTGATGATAGGATAGGTTGGGGACCCAAGTTAAAATTTTAGTAGTTGAGTCATAGAAGTCATACATAGATCTCCACCTATAGGGCTCCCTTTGTCATCAAAATAATCACCTATAACTGGACTATAGACTGATAAGATACTAAGATTATATACTTTATATGTTGACTAGACTTATGGGAAGAGATAAGTTCAAACAAGTTAGATATGACCTTAATGAATCCAAAGAGAGCATAATTTATTGAACACTAGGGCTAAATCATGAAAACACCACCTATAGGGGCCCATTTTGTTCTAAAAATGACACCTACATGGTGAGTGTAGTATGATAGTACATTGGGAACATGATAGTTTAGAGATTGGCTTAGTCGTAGGGTATGATATGAATGTGTAAAATTGTGATATGATCTTGTATAACTTTAAGAGTAGCCTAAACATGATACACATGGTTCAAAATAGCCTACATGGGTCTCATTTTCTTGAAATGAACACCTATAGCCTGCTAAAGTCTATAAACCAAGCCTAGTCATGGAGAGTATAATTTGAGTAGTTGTCAGAAGTATGGGGTGTTAGACATGTTTAAAAATAAATTCATCATAGCTCCCTCTATCCATTTATTTCCATAGTTTTCCATAAAAGGTATTTTGATAAGACTTCCTAACTATGGCAAATAGTTACAATGACGAGTGAATGCCAAGTAAAGAGATGGGAAATCCAATTAGAGGACTTTTAAGGCCTGATTAATGAATTGAAAGGAAAGAGGACCCAAGACAAGTGTCATAACACCCCTTACATGGATTTTATTTAGAAACTAAAGATTATTTGGGTGAAAAACATAAGGATAGACCTACAAGGCAAGTGATGGTGACTTTAGATGGTGAGAACAAGTATCCAAAAGAATACTAGCGATTAGGAAAACATCTGATGACTATTGAATCTTATTTATAACCCCTCATTTATATTTCACATGTGGTAACTCTCTTTTAGTCATATAAAATGTGAAATTTGGTAACTTGAGTGTGGCTAATGACACCCAATCCATAGGTCCATTTTGATTGCTCTCATGAACCTCATAAGCATGTTTTCACTAATTCCCTAGTCATCCGTAGCCTTCCAAACCTATATTTCTCTTTCCATGATTGATCCATCCCCCCAATTCCCATCAACCATGGAAAATATTACCCAAACATGGGCTATAATGCTAAAACCTAGGGTGTCCTATTTTTGACTATGTTATCCAAGTGCATTTTGGCTTCTAATGGTCACATTCTTCTAAATCCTTATCCTCATTCATGTTTGCTTAATGTGAATTCATTTAACCTAAAATAATTAAATACCCTATAAAATTCCATTCAAATTCCATTTATAATGGCTGGAAATCATTTACAAGAGAGAAGCAAGAATATAATCAAGACCACTCAAGCACTTTTCCCTATTCTCTACATACAACCATACAATAGTATTTCAAGCCTATTCAAACCTTTACACCAATACTTAGTCATTCCAATTACACCCAATTTTGTATTTACTTATATTTTCATCACACTATTTCACCAAGCACTTCCATAGGAGAACTACATATAGCTTGATCTCTCCTCAGAGTATTGGTATGTAGGTAGTGTACCCACACACAGGGTGTAAAGTGCATCAAATGTATCCTTTACACACAAATCCCTCCCCTACTTTCTCCAAATTTTAAATTCAATTTCAAACACAAAGATGACCTAGGGTAATAAATAATAAATTAGGTACATATCAAGCTTCATGGACTTTTAGGCTTTGATATTTCATAGGCAGGGTCACACCGACCTGGTGCATAAAACCTAGAAAGCTTAGATCACTAATACAATAGCATCAAGATAGGACTAAAACACTAAAACCTAAGGTGTCCCACTTTTGATGCTCTTGTCTAATAGATAAATGAAGTCTAGATTCCTATTTATGATAGTCTCCCAAGATTTCACATAGATTTCTAGACCCTATCTCAGTCAAAACAACACAGAATTAGATAAGTTTAATTTTCTCTCTCTCACTACTATTTTTACAAAACACCTCACTACAATTAAATTTCACAAATTAGTAATCTAATTATTATACATTATTTACTAATTTTATCTACTTAGAACCATTTAATATTTATGAATTAAACATATAATTTCTCAAAAATAATAAATCATTGGGTGAACCTAACTAACTTTGAATTTTGCATTAAAACCCTAGAAACCCTAGGGTAAATTCCTAGCTATTTTTTCCTATTAATTTTTGAATTTTTTATTGAATATTAAAATCATAAATTTCTTTCAAATTTTAAAATATTATATTAAATTTTAAAATAAGTTTATTTCAAACCCTAGTTGCATCAACTAGGTCCTAATAATTTTCCAATAATTCTTCAATCATTTTCTAAATTTTGAGTTCCATATTAAAATTAGAAAACCAATTTCAAATTCACAAATTTATAGTAGAAGATGAAAAATAATTACTTTTTCCAAAATCCTTGTTGCATCTACTAGGTCCCATTAAATCACTAGTTTTCCACTAAATTTCTAATTTTTCAATTGCATATTTAACTCAGAAATTCAATTTCAATTTCAAAAATTTATAGTATTTTGCAAAAATATTTTTGAAAAAATCCTAGTTGCATATACTAGATCCTATTTTTATTTTTGAGGTATCACCTTACATGTTTGGGAGCTCCATATAATTTTTATGCATATTCCAATTTCTTGTTTAGATTGTATTAGTTTAATCTTTTCTACTATTATCCAAGTTGTTTTCCTTATGCCACCCAAGTTCCTTGCATCTCTTCCTTAAGGATGAAGTACAAGACTTAGTAGCAATCCTCGTGAAGTTACCTATATTCCTTCAGCTTGACCATATACTATAGATAAACAACCAATTTAGGCTCTAGCTATAGATTCTACACATCTAGATTACACCAATTTTAAGCACAATGATTCAAATAATGAGAAATATGAAATAAACCAATGATGATGTACACATCAATGTTCATGCTCCACCACATTGGACTATTCATCCACTTCAACCCATTATTGATAATGAAATTATACTCAAGAAATATTTGATCCTCCAAACTTTTATAGAAAGACTCAAGGAATAGCCTCAAGATCATACTCTTATATTACAATCTCTCATGAAAATCAAAAAGGCT
This sequence comes from Torreya grandis, assembly GCA_037957365.1. NCBI lineage: Eukaryota > Viridiplantae > Streptophyta > Pinopsida > Cupressales > Taxaceae > Torreya > Torreya grandis. The sequence continues at coordinate 2,519,347 of JARHVA010001395.1, forward strand.
AAACAAGTTGAGTTTTCCATTCCTACAGAGCAACCAGTTGAAAATGACACTACGGGGGCAATTATATCTCAACAACCACCTATAGGTGCCCAACCTACCTATATGCCACTAGTTATATCTAGTGCATCCCTATCTCTTGATGTGGTAGCCCTTATGTAAGAGATAAGATCTCTTCAATCCAAGGTGCTACATCTTGAGCAAGGTACCACTAAACCTACACATGGTTTAGATTCTTTTGTTCTTCTGTATACACCATTAGCATGTCACATTACTTATACATCCTTGACATAAGGTTTTGTTCCAACTAAGATTACTCTTTATGATGAAAAGGATGATCTAAAGACAAATTTTAGATATTTTCATGTAGCATGCTTGGATTATGTGCCAAATGACTGGTTACTAACAAAGTTATTCCCATGAAGCTTAAAGGGTTATGTTTTACAATGGTTTTATAGTCTATCAAATTAGTTGATCAATGTATTTAATACTTTAACTAAAATATTCCTAGCACATTTTAGTATCAACATTGGTGATAAAGTCTCTTGTGCACAAATTACACAACAAAAACAAAAATTAAATGAGCATCTCACAAACTATGACTAGCCCCATGGCAGATCAAGAGTTACAAGATATCTTCAAATAGAGCCTTCTACCAGCATTACATGAATCTATTATGTTCAAAATCTTGTCTTTCTTCATTGAATTGTGTCATACACTAAAAAAAAGAGAAGTAAAACTCATTTCAATAGGCAAACTCAATTATATAATCATCCTAGACACAATAAACAAGAGTAATAGCAAAGTCCCATACAAGGTCAAATTCAATGATAACAAGAATCATAATCAACCAAGAGTCAATGCAACTTCATAGCATCCTCCATGTGTGGTTTTATCAGTAGCTTCTCGATGGGCATTTATCAAACTACTAGTTTATCCTACCAGAGTTTTACAATTTTTATTGGAATATAACATCATCACTCTCCCTCCTATTTGGTAAGTTGACCCAAAAAATCCTCTTCCATGGGGATATGATCATCATGCATTTTGTGATTTTCATAAAGAACTAGGCCACACTACAAATAGATGGATCAGTTTGAGACATAAGATATAGGACTTGATAAATGACAACCTACTTGATCTTGACACTTTAGTTAGACCTCCACAAGCAAAGACAACATAAGATAAAGCTTTGAAAATCTTCTTAGATCCATTTCCATGGAATTCCAAATAAGATAAAAAGGGACACAACAAGTGTTCACCACACATACCATGCACATCCTACACCAATTACATACCAGGCATCTTCAGTTGAGTCACATCCTTTGATTATGATAGGTGTATATGAGTCTAGGGTTCCAAATAGAACATTGATACCCTTATAAGATCAAGAAATTATTTAGGATAATTTAGATTATAATGCACTCTTCATCATAGCACATATTCATAATTAGCACATTCACAGTGTTCTCATCGATAATGGTTCTAGTGTCAATACGTGCACCATTACATTATTGCAGCATTTGTGCTATTTATAAAATGATATCAATATGATAGATATAATTATCAACAAATTTAGTGGTCACATAAAAATTTCATTGGGTGAGATTGTACTTCCTTTACAGATTGGTCCAACACATGTGACCAAACATTTCACTATGGTTCCTAGTGTAGGAGTTTTTGATATGTTACTTGGTCACCCATAGATTCAAAAAATTTGAGTAGTGCCATCTACAATTCATAGATGCATGAAATTCATTCATGCTAATCAGGTTATTATAGTTGATGGAGTTCCATATGAGTTACCACTACCCACTTCAAAGCCATCTCCTTTGTAGTCACTAGTTCTAAATTCTCCACCAATTTTAGTTTCCCCACTAGTTACAGTTCTTCCTCCAATATAGATTTAGACACAGTTGAGACATCCATCTCTATTATAAAGGGTTCATACACCTCCACATCTTTAATATTCTAGATAGCTTCTACCTACAATATTCACACCTAAAGTAGTTTCATTAAGATCTCATGTGTCTACATATAGAGCACATGTTTAGGGAGATTTTCCTACTTCCATATGGGTCCTTAAGAGCCCTACAATTGCATCCACTTCCTAGAGTTATAGAGGGACCCCAAAATTAGTTTTTAATTTAGAGATTTAAAAACATTTACAATGCACACAACTTTCAGAATCACAGTCTCAATCTTTCCATTATGTTCCTTGATCATGCCCGCTACCTTTGTTTGATATAGAACACCATGACAAGGAGTCTCATCTAAGACTCATCAGTTAGTATCATTTCTCCTTAGTATTTATTATACATAGATTATTTCAATATAAAATAATAATATAAAATATAAAAAATATGAAAAATAATTAAATATATCCAAAACACAAAAGCATTTTAATTATATGCATCATCCATGCTTTACATTGCTACTACTATGCTAGACTTACATTTGTTGTTTTATGTTATTGTTTATCACTTTATCTACATTACCATGCTTCACTTGATCTTCTTTGAGTGTATGCAGTGACATCTAGATCCTTGATTGCTTCACTCTACCCATTGAGTGGGCATCCTACTTCTACATTTGAGACACACATCGATATACATACCCAAATGGGGGAATCTTATACATGACTACACCATCCAGGTTATGTCATTACTACACCACACACTCTAATTATCATGAAAACATACATTACTTACTAAGCTTACATAGATTACCATATCAACACTCACTAGTATCTTGCGTTTGTGTATTTCCTAGCATATACCTAGTCTTTTACTAACATGTCTTGCATACTTTCACTTCTTACATTGATTAGTTAGATATGATTGTACATTCATTATATACATTCTTTCCTTTCTTTCTTAGTCTAGCTTGACATATTTGAATTTTCTTAGTTTTTGTTCCATGCCTTATATCTATTTAAGGAAATTTGTCAATGTCCTTTGCTTTGATTCATGTGTGTGCCTCAGGACATTTTCTAATGTCCTTTATTTGTACTCTTCCATGTGTCTATGCCCCTTATGACAACTTTAATTTTTTCAATTGTATGTGTATGTGGCATTTTAACATGCCTTGGATGCTTAATTTCTAGTTTGAGTAACATGTGACCATATCCCTTGATTGCTTATCCCCCTGGCCACTCTTGTATGGTTCTTGCTTCATGCTTTGTATGCTTGTTTCCAAATTATCTTTTTATTTTTAATGTCATGATCCATATCATGTATTTCCTTTATTTCTTCGATGCATGATGGACATCATGCTTCATCCCTCTTTTCTAACTACTAACAACTAACACTTTTGATTCTAGTTTAGTACATTACACATGATATTGCATTGTTATATCTATTTAGGCATACCCCTATTGATATAACTATCTCTTAATATAAACCTTGATATATCTCAAGATATATTGTCAATTATCATTTTTATATCATATATCTATGCAATATAATAGACTTTCAAGGATTTTTCTTCTAAGGGCAGTCATTGCAATGTCTCATTCCTACCCTCAAAAGAGAGGGAAACAAACAAGGGTTTTATCACAAAGATCAGTGCTCATAATAGTAAAAAAAATTGTTTTTAGAACACTTAGAATAGAATCTAAACATCGAATTAGGTATAATAGCCTAGGCAAATAATAGAGAATCTAGAACAGTTACCCAATTTAGCCCTGGATAATAGTGCCAAAGTTGGACTATATCATAGAACAAAAAGGTGTCCTATTTTCAATACTCTTGTCTAGACAACAGAAAAATATTTTTTTCCAAAAAAATAGAAAAATGACTTCAATAACAGGTTTATCAGCTCAGTATAGTCTATATTTAGCATGTTTTAGTATAATTTTTTACTTAAATAATCTGTATATAGGGGGCATCATGCATGGCATGATGGATCTCACTTCTAGTTTCATATTAGTTAGTTGATATAAATTCCAAATTAGAATACATGTTCCAGACACCAATGATTGGGTGGTAATGTGCATGGCACATTGATCCTCCCCTTTTTCTAATTTTACTTTTTTTCCAAGCATTTCTTAGAAGTTGAATGCCTTACTCCATCTACAGGGGATTGGAATCCTTTTTCATGTTTAGATTTCATACAAGCTTAACTTCTTGAGTACCTAATTTCTTGAGTTGGCTTCTAAATAAACCTATTGCACTAGTTCTGGAGTGGCTTTTATCCAATCCTAATCTTCATCTTTTGAAATGGCAAAGAGTGGCCTAGTTTCTATCATACATTTGACTATCCATGCCAATATTATCAAATCATAGTATATTCATGGGATTCAGGAGCCATCTTATATGACATCTATTCCATATTAGTATTACTTCATAGCTTCAATTCATATGGAAACGATGGAGCCAAATGACTATCTAGCCTTTGTATTATTAAGCCACCTATTTAGAGGGATTAAACACATAGTCCAAACATTAATTGACACATGTATGATTCATTAACTTCACTTAGTAGGTGATGATGGAACCAAAGGGCCTACCTTTTCATTCTCAATCCACTTCTAGGGAATTTATGACTTAGCTCTATTCATGATATTACTTTTAGTATAGTACACACCTAACACAATCTATCATCACAATAGGTTTTATATTGGTTCATGTATTCGGTGACATGTATTCATTCCTTTCTCCTCCTCTCTCTCTTACCCATCTTTTATGCATTCTTATTTTATATATAGATTATCTAGTAAGGATTGATCTACTCTATGTTTTTTATTATAGATTCACACTTCACACTGTGCTCTCTCTACGCACATCTAACATCACACAACTTCATTAGCTTCACCTTTACAGGTAAGTTCAGGTATGCTTTATATTTTTATTTTATCCTTGTATTTCACTTTGTTTCATCATTAGAATAAAGGGAGGGTAAATGAAGTCATATAAAATGTGAATTTTGGTAACTTGAGTGTGGTTAATGACACCCAATCCATAGGTCCATATTGTTTTCTCTCATGACCCTCATAGGCATGTTTTCACTGATTCTCCATCATCTCTAGCCTCCTAGACTAAACCCTTATTGACCCAGATTGTTATTTCCATGTTTAATCCATACCCCTATGTCTTGTTAGCCATAGACAATAGTGCCCAAACTTGGTCTACAAAGATGAAACCTAGGGTGTCTAATTTTTGGCACTATTGTCCAAGTTCATTTTGGCTTCTAACAGTCACATTATTCTGAATCCTTTCCTAATTCATGTTGGCCTAATGGGAATTAATTTAACCCAAAATCATTAAATCCAATATAAAGTCCATTTCAAATTACATTTAGAAAGGTTGACACTCATTTACAAGAGAGAAGAAAAAATATAAGCAAGACCACTCAAGCATTCTTCCTTATTTTCTACATACAACCATCCAATAGTATTTGAAGCTTATTCAAACCTTTACACTAGTCCTTAGTCATTAAAAGTACATGAAATTTTACATTTAATTTCATTTTCATCACATTATTGCAACAAACACTTCAATGGGAGAACAAGATATAGCTTGATTCCTCCTCAAAGTATTGGTATGTAGTCAACGTGCCCACACATGGGGTGTGAAGTGCATCCAGCATATCCTTTACACACTAACCCCTCCTCTCCTTTCTCTAAATTTTACATTCAAGTTTAAGCATAAAGAGGACCTAGGGTATTGAATACTAACTTAGGTATGAAATGATCTATGTGGACTTTCAAGCTTTGATATTACATAGGTAGGGTCATATAGACCTAGTACATAAAACCTAGAAAGCATAGATCACCAAGTTAACAATGCCAAGATAGGACTACAACATCATAACCTAGGGTGTCCCACTTTTGACACTCCTATCTAATCAATAAATAAACTCTAGATTTGTTTTTATGATAGTCTCTCAATCCTGAACATAGATTTTTAGACCCTATCTCAATTGAAACAACACAAAATTAGATAATTTTAATTTTCTCTATCACTACTATTTTTAGAAAACCCCTAACTATAATTAAATTTCACAAATTAGTAGTCTAATTATTATACATTATTTAATTATTTTATCTACTTAAACCCATTTATTATTTTAAAATTAAACATATAATTTCCCAAAAATAATAAATTACCTCCTAAGTCTCATCTTGAGCAGTCAAAATATGCTTAATCATAAAGGTAGTTTCAGGAAGCCATTTAAAGACCGATACACAAAGTTTAGAGATTTGTCATGCTTTAGGTGGACATTTTTCTAAGAGGACCTTCCATACCTCTATTCTCCACTTTATACCTCTATATTAGAATTGACTTTCATGCCTTGACATGTGGCATTGTGACCCTTGAACTCCACTTTCTTCTCTCTCTTCTCACATTCTATAAATGCAAGACATTTTGGCTCTTGTACTCTAATTACACACGTGGTATGGTGAAGCCCTACTAGTTTTATATTGTACTTTTCCTTTTAATAATATTTTAAATCTATTTTTGAGTTCACAAATATCTTTTCTAAGTGTGTGAAGTGATGCATGATGATTTCTAGTGATAAACATATATCCTTGTGTTTTCTTTATCATTTCATGTTTGGTGCATGTAATTCTCACTCAAATAGGTCAAATAGAGTGTAGCTAGTGTGTTTGATTACCTTAAAGTGTACAAGTATCCTTAATGTCTAGAATCTAACCTCTGGTCCACTTTGCTTGAGTATTTTCATGCATATCACCTCCATATTTTAAATGCTAATGTTAGAGTATTATAGGACTATAGGAAGCCCATAGATATAATTATCTACTATAGGAAGCCCTTAAACCTAGAAGTCTAATATAGGAAGCCCATAGATATAGAGGTTTTCTAATGTTTCCCATATCTTAGAGCAGGCTTTAATACTCTCCTCTAGGGTTCAATATTTGGTGACAATAGTTTTGACATTCCCAATGGGACTATTATACTAAAGACAATTTCTGAAGGTGAATATTGGTCTTCACAACATCAAATATACATATGGTGTTCTACTCAGCATTTAGTGACTCCATTCAAGGGCAAATCTAGTTTTAGACCATTTTTTATCATATAGTTATAATCATACTTCATGGTCCTTAGTAGGTAATCTTATTGTATAGTTTTCTATCCCATAAACCCACCTCTTCAACCTGAACTTCCTTTTAAAGTTCAACATCCTTAACCTATTCTAACCTTTTAAGACAAAGAGGACTTTGCTAGCCAAGAATATCAAGAGAGTGAATAAGATCTTGAAAATAACATGGCTAGGCAACATGCCTTCCTATCCTTTAACATTGAAAATATTATCCATTTTGATGCATATGATGGCATACTTACTAATGTTACTAAGAGTGTTTCCACATTAAATGGTGAGGGTCATGTCACCCCTAGTGAGCATATTAGGGATATCTCAAGTTTCTATAGTTTTTACAATGTCACTGAGGTCAATTCATTAGACTCATTACCATGTCCCTTGGAGGGAAACAACTTGACTAGTATAGGACTTTGCCTAGTGGATGTATCACAACTTGGGATGATTTTTGGGAGTTGATAACATCAAGGTTTGAGGATAAGAGTGATCACACATCACTCATTCACCAACTCAATGTAATTTAAAGAGCCCCTAAGGAGATAATTCATGAATTTAATGAGAGATTCTAAAGGACTTAAAATAGGCTACCTCCTCCCATGATACCACCCTATCTTTTTGTTTCCCACATATATAAGGTATATTTTGTATTGACATAGCCATCATGCTATAATTCATGGGTGGCTATACCTTACCTGAAGTATATGACCTTAACATTAGAGTTAAGAATGGCCTCATATAAGCTAGAAAAATGCCTCAAAAAGTGTCGATGCCTTTGCTACCAAATGCTTCTGCTACTTCTCCAAGTGTTCTCAAAATTTGAAATGCCAACACCAAGTCAAGGACTACTCCTAAGAAGGCAAAAGAGATAATTTATTTGGAATCAATGTCTAAATTCTTAGAAGCATATCATAGATAAGCAAGTTTGTAGTAAGGTGTTCATCAAAACCCCTACCCCTATCCTCAGAAAGGAAATAGATTCCCACCTCAAAATTATGAGAAAGGGAAAATTCAAGGATATCCTAACTTCAATAGGCCTACCAATGCATATAATCCATCTTCTACCTCCAATACAAGAATAATGGTACTAGTGTATAACAACTTGGTATAAAGAGAATAATGTAAATAATTTCAATTCATGAATTCCAATGAAGGTGGAGATCAATATTTGGTTTCTCAAGAAGGAGTCTCTCCTCAATTATCAATAGAAGATGAGTTCCTCATGCAAGCAAATGAAGGGTGGTAATCTCAAGGAGTGAGTTTTACTGACTTCTTAGTTGAAGACATCTATGTTCTGAACCAATGAAATTCATTAAAATTAATACACGGGTAAAGAGGAATGCTCTAGGAGATGCTAATGGTGTGCCTACAAGTTTAATCGTCCTCCTATAAGGCATTAAGGCATGACTGCAAGCATGGTAGTCCCTAGAACTCCACCAACTTCTTTAAGTCAGAATATTAGGAGAGTAACTTCAAGTGATTCAATACCTCAATTTATAAACTCTTATTTACTTACAATGACATAATAAAAACTAAGTATATCTTCTTTGAATATTGTTCACTCATTGAAGAATGGTAAGGCATCTATCTCTCTTTAGGATGTCCTTCACATGCCTAGCCAGAATGAACTTTTGAAAAAGAAGTTGTCTCAAATCCATGTTTTCCCTCCATCATCAACCCATGGTCATAATAATGTTTTTCTTACCAATTCTCCTAATAACATTGTAGAACCCTCTTCAAAATCTTAGAAGCCTCCACCCTTTTACCTCACCCTCATTATTGGGGACAAACTTGTTCATAACTTCATAGTTGATAGTGGGGCTAGTACCTTAGTGATGCTCAAGTTTGTAGCTAATAAATTAGGTGTAAAATATGAACCATATAATAAAGGGTTGTTTCAACTTGATGGGATACCTACTAAGCCAGTAGGACTGGTCAAAATTTTGAAAAAAAATCTTCGTGATTGCCCAACCTTCCCCATTCTTTAAGACATTATGGTTTTTTACTTTCCTACCATATTACTATCTACATTTTAAGGGATTTTAGAATTGAGATAAGATGTTATCTTTCAGCTGATTAGTAATTCTTAGCCTTAAGGACAAGGTATGGATCAAAGGTAACCATTATAACTCAACAACAAGATAAATTTCACATTGATCCCTATGTAGAAGCAAGATCCAATTTGAATTGTGTCATCAATGTTCATGAAGAGTCTAATGTGGATGATGGAACATCTTCTAAGATTTATGGAATATATGATCTATTTTTGGATGAGTATGGTGTAGACACCTATGGACATGATCCATACACCTCTTTTGAACAAACTGATCTTGGCACATACATCATCCATGAGGAAGCATTTGAGCAATCTAGGGTAAGAACTAAAAACTCCTTTTCACAAGTTATTGATGGAAATTTCCTCATTCACATGTATGATGATGATAGATTTAAAAACATAATAAATCACTATGGTGAGAATAACAATGAGTTTTTGTCTATAATTGATCAAGAAGTCCTCAAACATGATAATCATGAAGAAGAGGATGGCATATGGTAAAGGTTCAATGCCATAAGACAAGAGTTTGAATAGCTAGGTAAGCCTAATTATCCTTATAATAAATGTTTGTCTAATGAGTATGTTGATGATACCAACAATAATTTTTTTGATTGTCTTATCAAGCATGAAGTTGAGTGTCTTTTTAAGAATGAAGATGAACATCAATATGTTGCAAAAGAAGCTGTAGTCATGAAAGTACCTAGAAAACTCAAGGTAAAACATTCAGGTGATTGAGGAGAAATAAACATCTCAACCTGAGGTTGAACCATTTTCACATGTGTTGGAGAATTCAAAATATGTACTTGATGATCATTTAGATCGAGTACATTGTGTCATAAAAGAGATAAATGTTAAGGTAACTTTGATAACTCCTAATTTATAGTTTAAAGAGCACCAATTAGATATGACAAAGTTTAAATAAGTTATAATTCAAATATGATCATTTAAATGTAGAATAAAACATCCTCAAAAGATCCAAATGAAATACTTATAGGTAGAATAAAACATAATAATTATGATTCATTTGACCATCCCCATAAGCAAGTGTTGGTTGACAAACATGTTCCACATGATAGGTTTATTTCATGGAGCAAAAAGGATGTAAGAAGAACCATCTTTGGCATTGGTTCAAGTATTTAGAGTTTTTCTTCACCTCAAGTTTTTGAGGTCTTGTATATATTAGGGTAGGTGTGTGTCTTTTCTTTGTTATGTGTGTTTCCCTAAGTGTTCTCAAGAAAACAAATCAATAGCCTAATTATTATACATTATTTAATGATTTTATGTACTCAAACACATTTATTATTTAGGAAAATAACATCTGATTTCCAAAAAATAATAAATCATCTCCCAAGTGTGGTCTTGAGCATTCAAAATATGCCTAATCATAAAGGTAGTTTCAGGAAGCTGTTTGAAGACCAATACACCAAGTTTGGAGATTTATCATGCTTTAGGAGGACATTTGTCCAAGAGGACCTTCTAGACATCTATATTCCACTTATCCCTCTACAATATAACTTACTTTGATTCCTTTCCTGGTGGTATTGTTACCCTTGAGCTCCACTTTTTTCTCTCTTCTCACATTATATAAATGCAAGCCATTTTGGCTCTTGTATTCTACTTGCACACCTAGTATGATGAACACCTGCTAGGTTGGTATTATAATTTTCCTTTGAATAAGATTTGAAATATATTTTTGAGTTCATAAACATATTTTCTATGCATGTGAAATTATTTATGATGAATTCTAGTGATAAACATCTATCCTTGTCTTCTCTTTATCAATTCATGTTTGGTGCAAGTAGTTCTCTGTCTAACAGGTCCTATGGAGTGTAACTAAGTGTATTTAGTTACCTTCAAGTGTACATGTATCATTAGTGTATGTAATTCAACCTTTGGTCTAATTGATTTGAGTATTTTCATGCATATCACCTCCATATTTGAAATATTAATTTTAGAGTATTCTTGGACTTTGAATCTAGTGGTGTAGGTCATGTCTCATATTGAAAAATTATGGTAGTCAAGTGGAGATATTTATAGTATAGCATCTCCTTCAAGTATATTACTTTCATTCATACATATATAAATTTTCATCCAAGCAATAAATTAGTGTAGGTGATAAGTACTTAAGGATCAATCTAGGGAACTAACCCTTAAACCTTGAAGTCTACCTCTACTATAGGCAACCCATAGGCCTAGAGGTTTTCCAAGGTTTCCCAAAACTTAGATTAGGCTTGAACAACCTCCTTTAGGATGAGATATTTTGTAAAAATAATTTCCATAACATTATCATGGATATTGGATGTATATACATCTAAATCTACTTGCCTTAATCACTCAATTAATCTCACCATTTATCATGACTAATTCCATTTCAAATAAATAACCCTTTTAAAATCTAATTTTATTTCCCAATATATATACTTTATACAATACTAACATTTTTATACACCCCAAACCATATTAATCCATTGATTATCCCATTAATCTTAAATTAACCTATTTATCTTGCATTATTTAATAACCACTTGCCCACTTACCAATTTTAAATTCAAAATATATCACCTACCTCCCTTAGCCAGCCTATCCATAGATTCTCCTACAAACCTAGTTTCTTAAATGTACATAAAACCCCTATTCAAATCCCTATAAATCCCTTATGAAATATAGAGACCTCTAACTTATGAATATTCTTATAATCCCTCTATTATTATAGAATTCTCTAAATCTTGAATATTCTAAAGAATTTAAAATTCCTTTTTAATCCTCCCCATCACCCTATAAATAATGGAGCAAGGTCCTTGGTTGGAATAATTGGAAATATACATAATCTCCAATAGCCCTCATACTCTCTGATTTCATCTATAATTATTGTATTCAAAAGTCATTAGTATTTTTATGTCCATTTGAAGTCTTGAAGCCACCATTGTCTAGCAATTCAACATCATAAAATCCGATTATCCTTGGAGAACCATTTGAAGATCTTGGAGGTCAGATTCAAAGAATCAATGTGATGGTAAGAACATTTTGGTGAAATTTTAATTGCTTCATCATTCTCTCTCATTGATGTTTTTGAATTTTTTAGTTGATTTAGTTCATTTTGTGTATTTAAATCTATTGCTGAACTTTTACAAGCAGACATTGGCAACCATGATGGGATCCTTCCTTTGGAATAACCTTGTGTGTGTGAGGTGTGAAAAATATATCTTAAAATATAGGTTAGGAAGATATTTTTCTTTAAAATCTAAAAATTTTCATGTTCAACAAGTCATGATTTTGCTCTGTAATTGGAAGTTTTCCATCAACAATTTTGTGACTAATAGTCATAGTTTTTACTTGACCATTTGAACTTAACTGCTAACCATTAGCTTACTTGGTGGTTTAGTGACCATTTTAAAAATTGATTATACATGGTAGTGGTTTTGTTTTCCATTTGAGATTTTCTTTTATTTAGTAATGATTTTGATTTAGGTTATACATTAAGGTTTTATTTAGTTCATTAGCATTAAAAATTTGATCTCTCTTGATTTGTATACCCCTAGACTAATCTTGTGGCCTTGTAAAAATAAAATAAAACTTTATCACTTCAAAAACAACCATATATTTTATGTTAATCAAAATCACTTATTACATGTTAGTTGTTTGTTTTGATACTCTGCTTTTTTGGCTCTCAACTAGTGGCGCTTGTTATGTTTTATTAAACATTGCTTATACTTTGGTTCCTAATCCATATAAAACTAGGTGTTTTACTTAATCAAATAAAAAAAAACTTATTACCATCTATGATATTGATTTATATCAACGATTTTTCCTCTGATACTTGTGATTTTGAATTAGATTTAAAAATTGTAATTTAATATTCAAATAACCTCATTGTTCTCTATTTGACCTTCATGTAGTTGTAGGAAAGTGGAAATTCTATGTGAATAAGATCATTATCTCCCCAAATCAAAATTTTGGGCATCTTCTGCAACATCACTTATAGCAAGCAAAAATTTTGATATTAAATCATGATTTTGACATCCTAAAGAGTGATTTTGATAGTAAATAGTTAATACATGTTATTTTAATATAGCCTAGTATTTGGTCTTTATTTATAGAGATTCTAGTTTTTGTAAATAATTTAGTCTTTATTTAACATTATCTTATAAGTAGTCTTAGTGTATTTTGTACATTTTGTATATTGGTGTGTGTGTGTGTGTGTGTGTGTGTGTGTGTGTGTGTGTGTGTGTGTGTGTGTGTGTGTGTGTGTGTGTGTGTGTGTGTGTGTGTGTGTGTGTGTGTGTGTGTGTGTGTGTGTGCGCGTGTGTGTATGTGTGCTAAATGTAAACTCACTTCTGATAAATAGTGATTTTGATTACAAAAACTGATTTTCAAGTCTTATAACTGATTTTAACTAACAAAATTTTGATAATACCTTTTACCTAATAAACATTTGCTATTATTATATTCTTTTTAAAACTTATTGAACATTTTTTTTTAGAATTTTTAAAGAAATCATTAGTCTATTTAAAATTTTCAATATCATTTCTTGCATTCTAGAAGTTTGATTTTTAATTACAATTTAAAAAAAGCTATAATCAATTTTGAATACTAACCATGTGGTTACCGTTAACTGATGACTTGTAAAATTTCATTTTCCTATCTACAATTTTGACTTGCTGGTTGAAATTTTATCTTTATGTAATCAATTTTGAAAATTTTGATTGAGTATATTATGTAGAACTGATTTTGAAGAAGTAAAAGCCGATTGTGACCTACCAATGTTTTTATCAAAAACACTAATAATTTTTTTGTAGGGAAAATAAATGAAAGACTATAAGTCAATTTTTTAACTTTTTAATTGCAGGACCTAGGTGTAGTTTAATATGTAAGTTTTTAAAATATTTTAAATCTCCTTATTTGTTTGTGTTTTTATATTTCATAATAAAATAAGTGGTTAAATAAAAAATTGTGTGTCTATTTGTCACCCAATAATTTTTATTTTATATTGGGCAATATGATGTGGAATTCATCCCCATGCACTTACCTAGTCTTTAAGGGTTGGTGGCATAGATTTCATTACTGCACATATAACCACACTCTATGTATTAGTGGAGTATAAAAATCAGTGACAACTATCATTAGGCCAAGTAGTTGACCCCTTATATATTTTTCATGAAGGGAAAGAATTAACTCTCTAACCCAAGCATTAGACATCACCCTACATAGATTTGGGCCCCAAGTACATAGCATATATTGAGGGATGCCCCTAGTAAGCCTTGTCTAACCTATCATAAAAAAATTTAAACATAACATGTAACTTGATGTTAGGGCTAGTATCAACCCGCATAGTGACCATCAAGTGCAAAAAAAGTTGAGAGGGTTTGTAAGATTTTATAATGAGCCACCAGCCTATAGCATCACCTATAAAGTTGTTAGATGGTGAATTCATTAAGTTACACTCCCAATAAGTTTACTAAATACTAGGGCTTGTGATTGGTGTGATTGTGTGTGTCAGGCTAAATTAGTAGTGTTTGTGAGTGAATACAACCTTTTACCTTTTTTGTAAACACCTACAAAACCCTTAGATACATTCATTCTATATAGGGCTTATATTAAACCATCTTTGTGTTCTCCCTTCATCTATTATCCAAATCTTGAGCATCATATATATCTTGTGACTAAGTTGTAGTGGTTATTTACCCTATCTTCAAAGTCCTAAAATCATCCTACACACTTCTTCATCAAATCCAAAACATATTACTTTGATTAAATATTTTTGAAGTCTATAAATCTATCGAATTTCATCTAGCACAATATCATCTTGTCACCCTATTTATTCATAACTAGATTTATCTAGTCGTCATCTTGCTAATGTGAATATAGGCATTTAATTATATCATTAATTTAGTCTTCTTATTAGGTTATATCTCTGTAGATTTGATACATTAGTAATACTTTATTGTTGTAGTCCTTGATATCAAAAATATGAATCTCATCCCATACATTATAAACATATTGACCATTTTAGCTTAAAATCAAGACAAGTTTATTTTTTTAAAATCACATTTCTTTCTACCTTATATCAAATTAACACCTATAATCTCTATATCACCCTAAATTATCCACCAATCTGATCAAAACTTGTGCTTAATTTTCAAGGTTGTGACAAGGATAAAATGAGGAAGATGATAACCTTAGAACACTAAGTGAATAAAGTAAAGATAATGAATAAAATTAAAGTGACATGCATACTTCTAGAGGAGATGAAATAATTAACAATTACTTATTCAATAATGATGAAGTTAGAGCTTAATTTTACCACTATATATATATGAAAATAAAGATCAAAGACATGCTAAAGTTATTATAATGGGAGGAAAATTTAACCCTCTATTTAATACTAACCTTATACAACATCTAATCTGAACACCATCTAGACCTAACACTCCTCCACACCAAAACATCACAAACCAATATGGGGGGAATCCTAAATTAGTAGATCATAAACAATGACTAGATGATGAAAATGAGGCCCCTTAGATTAATCATATTAAGGCTAATAGAAGGATATTCACCTTGGAAGATCATCTAGATCAACTCACCCAACAAATCAACTCACTATCATATCAAATCCATTATGAAGATAAAAAACCCACAACACCTAGAAGAACAATTAAAGACCCTAACATTGATTTGATAAACCCAAAATCAATCGAGACTAATAATTTCAATCTTTTAATGGACCCTTCCTTTGCCCAAGAGTGGAAGATGATGAAATAGTCTCTTCAATAGATAGATCATCACACTTAAGAAATGAAATATAGATATGAAGACTTTTGTATGTCCCCACTAGATATGAGTAATTTATATATACCCTTTCTAGCACATTTTGAAATTCTAAAATTTGATAAATATAAGGGGAAAGGATACCCTTACAACCATGTCTAGTATGTATCATGCCATAAGGTCACTTACAATGATGCTTACTTACTCTAGCTCTTTCCTAAAAACATCATAGGACTTTCTCTTGAATGGTTTACATACTTAAAGGGTCCATTACTACATTTGAAGAATTAAATTTGTGAGATATGTTTCCTTCAATAATGAGCATAAAAGTTCTCTAATTGATATTTATAATACTAAACAAAGGAATCGAGAGATTATTTCATCACTCTTATAGTGATTGAGAAGCCTAGGTATCCACTTCCAATTTATTATCCTTAAAAAGGAATTGGCTAAAATCTTCATCAAAAATCTTGATGCAAAATTAAAATATCAATTAAAATTAAAATGTGCCAAAACATTTGAGGAAATTATAAAAGGGGGTCCAAATTGAAGAAGCACTTAACAA
This sequence comes from Torreya grandis, assembly GCA_037957365.1. NCBI lineage: Eukaryota > Viridiplantae > Streptophyta > Pinopsida > Cupressales > Taxaceae > Torreya > Torreya grandis. The sequence goes on from JARHVA010001395.1 coordinate 2,535,795, forward strand.
AAGGGAGCCAATCAAGTTGTATACCTAAAATGAACAAAATCAAAATTATGATAATGTTTTTTTGGGCAAACCAAAGATTTAAAAAACCCATGAACTTTCTCAAAATTTTAAGAGAGACCCATTTGAGATCTTGAAAAAACCATAAGGAATATGCAACTACATTTTAGATCTAAGGTCATTTGACATGAGTTTTGAGGAAGAAAAGAATCACATCTGTATGTTCAAAAAAATGGTGATAAATCTGTGAACTTTCTCAAAAATTTAAGAGATACTCATTTTGAGATCTCAAAAATCCACAAGGAATATACAACTAGATTTTTGATCTAAGGTCATTTGACATGAGTTTCAAGGTAGAGAATAATAACACCTACAAGATAAAAAAAGATCATAAATCCATGAATTTTGTCAAAAATTAAAGAGAGACCCATTTGAGATCTCAAAAAAATCACAAGGAATATGCATCTAGATTTTTGATCTGAGGTCATTTGACATGAGTTTTGAGGTAGAGAAGAATCACATATCTAAGGTCAAAAAAATGAACATAAATCCATGAATATTCTCAAAAATTTAAGGGAGACCTATTTGATATCCCGAAAGAACCCATAAACAATATGCAACTAGAGTTTCAATCTAAGGTTGTTTGACATGAGTTTCAAGGTAGAGAATAATCACATTCGTAGAATTAAAAAAGTGATCATAAATTCATGAATTTTCTCAAAAATTTAAGATAACCCCATTTGAGATCTCAAAAACCCCATAAAGAATATGCAAATAGATTTTCAATCTGAGGTCGTTTGACATGAGTTTTGAGGCAGAGAAGAATTACGCCTATAAAATCAAAAAAAGTCATAAATCTATGAAATTTCTTAAAAATATAAGAAAAACCTATATAAAATCTTGAAAAACACACAAATAATATGCAACTATATTTTTGATCTGAGATCATTTGACATAAGTTTTGAGATAGAGAAGAATCACACCTCTAAGGTCAAAAAACTGACCATAAATCCATGAATATTCTCAAAAATCTCAGAGAGACCCATTTGAGATATTAAAAGAACCCAAAAAGAATATACACTGATATTTTTTATCTAAGGTCATTTGACATGATTTTCAAGGTAGAGAAAAATCACGCCTATAGGGTCAAAAAATGGCTATAAATTCATTAAAAAAATTTAAAATTTAAAAGAGACCCATTTGAGATCTCAAAAAATCCATAAGGAATATGCAACTAAACTTTTAATTTGTGTTTATTTAACATGAGTTTCAAGACATAAGAATCATGTCTACAAGGTTAAAAAATGGTCCTAAATCCATGAACTATCTCAACAAATTTAATTAATGGCCTTTTCACATGATTTTTGAGGCAGAGATGAATCACCCTTATAGAGTCAAAAAAGTGACCATAAATTCGCAAACTTTCAAAAAAATCTAAGAAAGACCTGTTTGAAATCTTGAAAAACCCAGAATGAATATGAAACTAAATTTTTGATCTAAGATCATTTGACATGAGTTTCAAGTAGAGAATAATCACACTTATAGAGTCAAAAAACAATGATAAATATGTGAACTTTCTCAAAACTCTAATAGAGACCCATTTGAGATCTTAAAAAACTCACAAAGAATATACAACTAGATTTTTGATCTGAAATCATTTGACATGAGTTTCAAGGTAGAAAATAATCACTCATGTAGATTTTAGAAAATGGCCATAAATCTACAAACTTTTTTAAAAATCTAAGAGACCCACTTCAATCTTAAAAAACCCACAAGGAATATGAAACTTGATTTTTGATCTGAGGTCGTTTGACATGAGTTATGAGATAGAGAATAATTACATCTAAAAAGTAAAAAAAATGAACATAAATCTATGATATTTCTTAAAAATTTAAGAGAGATTTATTTAAGATCTCAAAAAACCCATAAGGAATATACAACTAGATTTTTGATCTAAGGTTGTTTGACATGAGTTTTGAGGTAGAAAAGAATCATGCCTTTAAGGGAAATAATGGCCATAAATCTGTGAATATTTTTTAAAATTTTAAAAGAGACCCATTTGAGATCTTGAAAGAACTCACAAAGAATATACAACTAGATTTTTCATCTGAAGTCATTTGACATGAGTTTTGAGACAGCAAAAAATCACGTCTATAGGGTCAAAGAAGTGGCCATAAATCTATAAAAAATTTCAAAAATCTAAGAGAGACATATTTGAGATCTTGAAAAACCTACAAAAAGTATGCAACTAGATTTTTGATTTGAGGTCGTTTGATACAAGTCTCAAGATAGAAAAGAATGACGTCTTTAAGGTCAAAAAAATGGTTATAAATCTGTGAACTTTCTCAAAAATATAATAGAGACCCATTTGAGATATCAAAAAACTCTTAAAAAATATGCAACTAAATTTTTTATCTAAGGTTATTTGACATGATTTTTGAGGTAGAGAATAATCATTCCTACAAGGTCAAAATACATCATAAATTTATGATCTTTCTAAAAAATCAAAGAGAGACCTATTTGAGATCTCAAAAAATCTACAAAGAATATGCAACTAGACATTTTATCTAGGATCATTTGACACAAGTTTCAAAACAAAGAAGAATCACACCTATAGAGTTAAAAAAATATCTATAAATTTGTGAATTTTCTTAAAAATCTAAGAGAGACCCATTTGAGATCTCAAAAAACTTAAAAGAATATGCAACTATAAATATACAACTAGATTTTCAATCTAATGTCATTTGACATGATTTTTGAGGTAGAGAATAATTACACCTATAGGGTCAAAAAAATAGCCATAAATCCATGAACATTATCAAAGTTAAGAGAGATCCATTTGAGATATAATAAAACTCATAAGGAATATGAAATTAGATTTTTTATTTGAGGTCATTTAACATGAGTTTCGAGGCAGAAAGAAATCACGTCTGTAGGTTTAAAAAAATAGTCATGAATCTATGAACTTTACCAAAAATCTAAAAGAGATTCATTTGAAATTTTAAAAAATTAAAATAAATATGTAACTAAATATTTGATCTAATGTTATTTGACATGAGTTTTGAGGCAGAGAAAAATCATGTCTACAAAGTTCAATAAATGACCATATATAATGACACAAGGTTCTGAATTGGAATAATTGAAAGTATACATAGTCTCATATATCCTCCATACTCTCTAATTACATCTATAAGTCTTGTATTCAAAAGTCACTAGTCCATTTTTGTCTATCCGAAGTCTTAAATCCACCATTGTCTAGCAATTCAACATCATACAATCCAATTATCCTTGGAGAACCATTTGAAGATCTTGAAGGGAAGAATCAAGGTGATGGTAAGAACATTTTGATAAAATTTTGATTGCTTTTGTATTCTCTCTCATTGTTGTTTTTGAATTTTTGAGTTGATTTAGTCCATTTTGTGTATTTAAATCTATTACTAGAATTTTACAAGCAGACATTGGCAACCATGCTGTGATCTTTATTTTGGACTAACCATTGAATGTGTGGGATGTGAAAAATATATCTTAAAATATAGATTAGTCAAAATTTTCATGTTCAAAGAGTCATGATTTTGGATAGAGATCTCAAAAATTCACAAGGAATATACAACTATATTTTTGATCTGAGGTCGTGTGACATGAGTTTCGAGGTAGAGAATAATAACACCTACAAGGTAAAAAAAGAGCATAAATACATGAACTTTCTCAAAATTCAAATAGAGAGCCATTTGAGATCTCATAAAACTCACAAAGAATATGTATCTAGATTTTTGATCTGAGGTCATTTGACATGAGTTTCGAGGTAGAGAAGAATCATGTCTCTAAGGTCAAAAAAATGAACACAAATCCATGAACATTCTCAAAAATTTAAGAGAGACCTATTTGAGAAATCAAAAGAATCCACAAAGAATATGCAACTAGAGTTTCAATCTGAGGTCATTTGACATGAGTTTTAAGGTAGAGAATAATCACATTCGTAGAGTAAAAAAAAGTGATCTTAAATCCATGAATTTTCTCAAAAATTTAAGAGAAACCCATTAGAGATCTCAAAAAAAATCATAAATAATATGCAAATAGATTTTCAATCTGAGGTCATTTGACAAGATTTTTGAGGTAGAGAATAATTACGCATATAAAATCAAAAAAATAGACATAAATATGTGAACTTTCTCAAAAATATAAGAAAAACCCATTTAAAATCTTGAGAAACTCACAAAGAATATGCAACTATATTTTTGATCTGAGATCATTTGACATATGTTTTGAGGTAGAGAAAAGTCACACCTCTAAGGTCAAAAAACTGACCATAAATCTGTGAATATTCTCAAAAGTTTAAGAGAGACTCATTTGAGATCTCGAAAGAACCCACAAAGAATATGCAATGATATTTTTGATCTAAGGTCATTTAACATGACTTTCAAGGTAGAGAAATATCATGCCTATAGGGTCCAAAAAATGGCTATAAATATGTGAACTTTATTAAAAATTTAAAAGAGATCCATTTGAGATCTAAAAAAATACACAATGAATATGCAACTAGATTTTTAATCTGAGCTCATTTAACATGAGTTTTGAGACAAAATAATCATGTCTACAAGGTTAAAAAATGGTCCTAAATCCATTAAATTTCTCAAAAAAATCAATTAATGGCCTTTTGGCATTAGTTTTGAGGTAGAGAAGAATCACCCTTATAGAGTCTAAAAAGTGACCATAAATTCCTGAACGTTCTAAAAACTCTAAGAGAGACCTATTTGAAATCTCAAAAAACTCAAAATGAATATGCAACTAAATTTTTGATCTAAGATCATTTGACATGAGTTTCGAGTCGAGAATAATCATGCTTATATAGTCATAAAATAATTATAAATATGTGAACTTTCTCAAAAATCTAATAGAGACCCATTTGAGATCTCAAAAATCTCACAAGAAATATGCAACTATATTTTTGATCTTAAATCATTTAACATGAGCTTCAAGGTAGAAAAGAATCACTCATGTAGGTTTTTATAAATGGCCATAAATCCACAAACTTTTTTAAAAATCTAAGAGACTCAATTCAAATCTCAAAAACCACAAGGAATATGCAACTTAATTTTTGATCTGAGGTCATTTGACATGAGTTTTGAGATAGAGAATAATTAAGTCTAAAAATTCAAAAAAATGACCATAAATCTATGATCTTTCCCAAAAATCTAGGAGAGATGTATTTAACATCTCGAAAAACCCAAAAGGAATATGCAACTAGATTTTTTTATCTGAAATCATTCAACATGAGTTTTGAGGTAGAAAAGAATCATGTCTTTAAGGGAAAAAATGGCCATAAATCTATGAATATTTTTCAAAATTTTAAAATAGACGCATTTTAGATCTTGAAAGAACTCACAAAGAATATGCAACTAGATTTTTCATCTAAGGTTGTTTGACATGAGTTTTGAGATAGAGAAAAATCATGTCTACAGAGTCAAAAAAGTTGCCATAAATCTATAAAATTTCTCAAAAATCTAAGAGAGACATATTTGAGATCTTGAAAAATCTACAATAAATATGCAACTAGATTTTTGATTTGAGGTCATTTGATAGAAGTTTTGAGACATAAAAGAATCACGTCTTTAAGGTCAAAAAATTGTTCATAAATTTGTGAACTTTCTCAAAAATATAATAGAGACCCATTTGACATATCATAAAACTCTTAAGAAATATGCAACTAGATTTTTGATTTAAGGTTGTTAGACATGATTTTCAAGGTAGAGAATAATCACACCTATAGGGTCAAAAACATCATAAATCTATGAACTTTCTCAAAAATCAAAGAGAGACCTAATTGAGATCTCAAAAAATATACAAAGAATATGCAACTAGACTTTTGATCTGGGATCATTTGACATGAGTTTCAAAATATAGAATAATCACACCTATAGAGTTAATAAAAATAGCTATAAATCTGTGAATTTTCTTAAAAATCTAAGAGAAACCCATTTGAAATCTCAAGAAACATAAAAGAATATGCAATTATATTTTTAATTTGAGGTCATTGGAATGATTTTTGAGGCAAATAATAATCAAATTTATAGACTCAAAAAATGATCATAAATCTATATAAAAATTTAAAAATTTAAGAGAGACCCATTTGAGATCTCAAAATACACACAAGGAATATACTAGATTTTCGATCTGATGTCATTTGATATGAGTTTTGACGTAGAGAATAATTACACCTATAGGGTCAAAAAAATAGCCATAAATCCATGAACATTATCAAAAATTTAAGAGATATTTACTTAAGATCTCAAAAAACCCACAAATAATATGGAATTAGATTTTCGACTTGAGGTCATTTAACATGAGTTTCGAGGCAAAAAAAATCATGTCTGTAGGTTTAAAAAAATTGTCATGAATCTATGAAATTTCTCAAAAATATAAAAGAGACTCATTTAAAATTTTAAAAAATTCAAATAAATATGTAACTAAATTTTTGATTTAATGTTATTTGACTTGAGTTTTGAGGTAGAGAACAATCATGTCTACAAAGTCAAATAAATGACCATAAATAACGACACAAGGTTCTTAATTGAAATAATTGAAAGTATACACAATCTCATATAGCCCCCATACTCTATAATTGCATCTATAATTTTTGTATTCAAAATTCATTAGTCCCTTTGTGTCTATTTGAAGTCTTAAAGCCACCATTGTCTAGCAATTCAACATCATACAATCTAAGTATCCTTGGAGAACCATTTGAAGATCTTGGAGGAAAGAATCAAGGTGATGGTAAGAACATTTTAATAAAATTTTCATTGCTTCTTCATTCTCTCTCATTGATGTTTTTGAAATTCTGAGTTGATTTAGTTCATTTTGTGTATTTAAATCAATTGCTGGAATTTTACAAGCAGACATTGGCAACCATGATGTGATCTTTTTTTCGGACTAACCATTGTATGTGTGAGGTGTGAAAAATCTATCTTAGAAGATAGGTTAGTCAAAATTTTTATGTTCAAAGACTCATGATTTTTGACAGAGATCTCAAAAATCTATGAGGAATATACAACTAGATTTTTGATCTGAGGTCGTTTGACATAAGTTTCAAGGTAGAGAATAATAACACCTACAAGGTATAAAAAGATCATAAATCCATGAAATTTGTCAAAAATAAAAGAGAGACCCACTTAGATCTCATAAAACTCACAAGGAATATGCATCTAGATTTTTGATTTGAGGTCGTTTGACATGAGTTTCGAGGTAGAGAAGAATCATGTCTCTAAGGTGAAAAAAAATAACATAAATCTGTGAACATTCCTAATAATTTAAGATACCCTCATTTGAGATCTCAAAATATCCCACAAAGAATAGACAAATAGACTTTCAATCTGAGGTCATTTGACATGAGTTTCAACGTAGAGAATAATCACGTTCGTAGAGTAAAATAAGCAATCATAAATCCGTGAATTTTCTCAAAAAGTTAAGAGAAACCCATTTGAGATCTCAAAAAATTCATAAAGAATATGCAAATAGATTTTCAATTTGAGCTCATTTGACATGAGTTTTGAGGCATATAAGAATTATGCTTATAGAATTAAAAAAATAGTCATAAATCTATAAACTTTCTCAAACATATAAGAAAAACCCATTTAAAATTTTGAAAAACTCACAAAGAATATGTAACTAGATTTTTGATTTGAGATCATTTGACATAATTTTTGAGGCAAAGAAGAATCACACCTCTAAGGTCAAAAAACTAACCATAAATCCGTGAATATTCTCAAAAATTTAAGAGAGACCCATTTGAGATCTCAAAAGAACCCACAAACAATATGCAATGAGATTTTTTATCTAAGGTTGTTTGACATGATTTTTGAGGTAGAGAAAAATCATGCCTATAGGATCAAAAAAATGGCTATAAATCTGTGAACCTTTTTAAAAATTTAAAGGAGACCCATTTGAGATCTCGAAAAACCCACAAGGAATATGCAACTAGACTTTTAATCTAAGCTTGTTTAACATGAGTTTTGAGATAGAAGAATCATGTCTACAAGGTGAAAAAAATGGTCCTAAATCCATGAACTTTTTCAGAACATTCAATTAATGGCGTTTTAACATGAGTTTTGTGGTAGAAACGAATCACCCTTATAGAGTCAAAAAAGTGACCATAAATTCATGAACTTTATAAAAAAATGTAAGAGAGACCTATTTGAAATCTCCAAAAACCTAGAATGAATATAAAACTAAATTTTTGATCTAAGATCATTTGACATGAGTTTTGAGTAGAGAATAATCACACTTATAGAGTAAAAAAATAATGATAAATATGTGAAATTTCTCAAAAACCTAATAGAGACCCATTTGAGATCTTGAAAAACTCACAAGGAATACTCAACTAGATTTTTGATCTAAAATCATTTGACATGAGTTTTGAAGTAGAAAATAATCACTCATATAGGTTTTTAAAAATGGCCATAAATCCACAAACTTTTTTAAAAATTTAAGAGACCCACGTAAAATCTCAAAAAACCACAAGGAATATGCAACTCGATTTTTGATTTGATTCGTTTGACATGGGTTTTAAAACATAGAATAATTACGTCAAAAAAGTCAAAAAAAATGACCATAAATATGTGATCTTTCTCAAAAATCTAAGAGAGATCTATTTAAGATCTCAAAAAACCCACAAGGAATATGCAACTAGATTTTTGATCTAAGGTCATTTGACATGAGTTTTGAGGTACAAAAGAATCATGTCTTTAAGGGAAAAAATGGCCATAATTCTATGAATATTTTTCAAAAATTTAAAATAGACCCATTTTAGATCTTGAAAGAACTCACAAAGAATATGCAACTAGATTTTTATCTAAGGTCGTTTGACATGAGTTTTGAGATAAAGAAAAATCATGTCTACAGAGTCAAAAAAGTTGCCATAAATCTATAAAATTTCTCAAAATTCTAAGAGAGACATATTTGAGATCTTGAAAAATCTACAAGAAATATGCAACTAGATTTTTGATTTGAGGTGATTTGATAGAAGTTTTGAGACAGAAAGAATCACGTCTTTAAGGTCAAGAAAGTGGTCATAAATCCGTGAACTTTCACAAAAATATAATAAAGACCCATTTCACATATCAAAAAACTCTTAAGAAATATGCAACTATATTTTTGATTTAAGGTTATTTGACATGATTTTCAAGGTAGAGAATAATCACACCTATAGGGTCAAAAACATCATAAATCTATGAACTTTCTCAAAAATCAAAGAGAGACCTATTTGAGATCTCAAAAAATATATAAAGAATATGCAACTAGACTTTTGATCTAGGATCATTTGACATGAGTTTCAAAATAGAGAAGAATCACGCCTATAGAGTTAAAAAAAATAGCTATAAATCTATGAATTTTCTTTAAATTCTATGAGATACCCATTTGAAATCTCAAAAAACTTAAAAGAATATGCAATTAGATTTTTAATTTGAGGTCACTAGCATGAGTTTTGAGGCAAATAATAATCACATTCATAGACTCAAAAAATGATCATAAATCTATAAAAATTTTAAATTTTTTAAGAGAGACTCTCAAAATACTCACAAGGAATATACTAGCTTTTCAATCTGATGTCATTCAATATGAGTTTTGAGGTAGAGAATAATTACACCTATAGGGTCAAAAAAATAGCCATAAATCCATGAACATTATCAAAAATTTAAGAGAGATCTATTTAAGATCTCAAAAAACCCACAAATAATATGGAAATACATTTTCAATCGGAGGTAATTTAACATGAGTTTCGAGGCAAAAAAAATCACGTCTGTATGTTTGAAAAACTGGTCATGAATCTATGAAATTTCTCAAAAATCTAAAAGAGACTCATTTAAAATTTTAAAAAATTCAAATAAATATGTAACAAAATTTTTGATTTAATGTTATTTGACTTGAGTTTTGAGGTAGAGAAGAATCATGTCTACAAAGTCAAATAAATGACCATAAATAACGACATAAAGTTCTTAATTTAAATAATTTAAAGTATACACAATCTCATATAGCCCCCATACTCTCTAATTGCATCTATAAGTTTTGTATTTAAAATTCATTACTCCCTTTGTGTCCATTTGAAGTCTTAAATCCACCATTGTCTAGCAATTCAACGTCATACAATCCAATTATCCTTGGAGAACAATTTGAAGATATTGGAGGGAAGAATCAAGGTGATGGTAAGAACATTTTGATAAAATTTTCATTGCTTCTTCATTCTCTCTCATTGATGTTTCTTAAATTTTGTGTTGTTTTAGTTCATTTTGGGTATTTAAATCTATTGCTAGAATTTTACAAGCAAACATTGGCAACCATGATGTGATCTTTTTTTTGGACTAACCGATTTATGTGTGAGGTGTGAAAAATATATCTTAAAAGATAGGTTAGTCAAAATTTTCATGTTCAAAGACTCATGATTTTTGATAGAGATCTCAAAAATCTATAAGAAATATAGAAGTAGATTTTTTATCTGAGGTCGTTTGACATAAGTTTCGAGGTAGAGAATAATAACACCTACAAGGTAAAAAAAGATCATAAATCCATGAACTTTGTCAAAAATAAAAGAGAGACCCATTTTATATCTCATAAAACTCAAAAGGAATATGCATCTAGATTTTTGATTTGAGGTCGTTTGACATGAGTTTCAAGGTAGAGAAGAATCATGTCTCTAAAGTGAAAAAAAATAACATAAATCTGTGAACATTCCTAAAAATTTAAGAGACCCTCATTTGAGATCTCAAAATAACCCACAAAGAATATACAAATAGACTTTCAATCTGGAGTCATTTGACATGAGTTTCAAGGTAGAGAATAATCACGTTCGTAGAGTAAAATAAGCAATCATAAATCTGTGAATTTTTTCAAAAAATTAAGAGAAACCCATTTGAGATCTCAAAACATCCATAAAGAATATGCAAATATATTTTCAATCTAAGGTCGTTTGATGTGAGTTTTGAGGCAGATAAGAATTATGCTTATGTAATTAAAAAAATAGTCATAAATCTATGAACTTTCTCAAACATATAAGAAAAACCCATTTAAAATCTTGAAAAACTCACAAAGAATATGTAACTAGATTTTTGATTTGAGATCATTTGACATAAGTTTTGAGGTAGAGAAGAATCACACCTCTAAGGTCAAAAAACTGACCATAAATCTATGAATATTTTCAAAAATTTAAGAGAGACCCATTTGAGATCTCGAAAGAACCCATAAAGAATATGCAATGCCATTTTTGATCTAAGGTTGTTTGACATGATTTTTGAGGGAGAGAAAAATCATGCCCATAGGGTCAAAAAAATGGCTATAAATCTGTGAGCTTTTTAAAAAAAAATTAAAAGAGACCCATTTGAGATCTCGAAAAATCCACTTGGAATATGCAACTAGACTTTTAATCTGAGCTCGTTTAACATGAGTTTTGAGACAGAAGAATCATGTCTACAAGGTTAAAAAAATCATCCTAAATCCATGAACTTTTTCAAAACATTCAATTAATGGCCTTTTGACATGAGTTTTGAGGTAGAAAAGAATCGCCCTTACAAAGTCAAAAAAGTGACCATAAATTCGTGAACTTTATAAAAAATGTAAGAGAGACCTATTTGAAATCTCAAAAAACCCACAATGAATATACAACTAAATTTTTGATCTAAGATCATTTGACATGAGTTTCGAGTAGAGAATAATCACACTTATAAAGTCAAAAAATAATGATAAATATGTGAAAATTCTCAAAAACCTAATAGAGACCCATTTGAGATCTTGAAAAACTCACAAGGAATATGCAACTAGATTTTTGATCTGAAATCATTTGACATGAGTTTTGAAGTAGAAAATAATCACTCATATAGGTTTTTAAAAATGGCCATAAATCCACAAACTTTTTTAAAAATTTAAGAGACCCAGGTAAAATCTCAAAAACACACAAGGAATATGCAACTTGGTTTTTGATCTGATTCATTTGACATGGGTTTTAAAACGTAGAATAATTACGTCTAAAAAGTCAAAAAAATGACCATAAATATGTGATCTTTCTCAAAAATCTAAGAGAGAGCTATTTAAGATCTCGAAAAACCCACAAGGAATATGCAACTATATTTTTGATCTGAGGTCGTTTGACATGAGTTTTGAGGTAGAAAAGAATCATGTCTTTAAGGGAAAAAATGGCCATAAATCTGTGAATATTTTTCAAAAATTTAAAATAGACCCATTTTAGATCTTGAAAGAACTCACAAAGAATATGCAACTAGATTTTTTATCTGAGGTCGTTTGACATGAGTTTTGAGATAGAGAAAAATCATGTCTACAGAGTCAAAAAAGTTGCCATAAATCTATAAAATTTCTCAAAATTCTAAGAGAGACAAATTTGAGATCTTGAAAAATCTACAAGAAATATGCAACTAGATTTTTGATTTGACGTCATTTGATAGAAGTTTTGAGACATAAAGAATCACGTCTTTAAGGTAAAAAAAGTGGTCATAAATCCGTGAACTTTCACAAAAATATAATAAACACCCATTTGACATATCAAAAAACTCTTAAGAAATATGCAACTAGATTTTTGATTTAAGGTTGTTTGACATGATTTTCAAGGTAGAGAATAATCACACCTATAGGGTCAAAAACCATTATAAATCTATGAAGTTTATCAAAAATCAAAGAGAGACCTATTTGAGATCTCAAAAAATGTACAAAAAATATGCAACTAGATGTTTGATTTGGGATCATTTGGCATGAGTTTTAAAATAGAGAATAGTCACACCTATAGAGTTAAAAAAAATGGCTATAAATCTGTGATTTTTCTTAAAAATCTAAGAGAGACCCATTTGAGATCTCAAAATAATTAAAATAATTTGCAATTGGATTTTTAATCTGAGATCATTGGCATAAGTTTTGAGGCAAAGAAAAATCACGTTCGTAGAGTCAAAAAATGACCATAAATCTGTAAAAAAAAAAATTAAAAATTTAAGAGAGACACATTTGAGATCTCAAAAAAATCACAAGGAATATACAACTAGATTTTTAATCTAATATCATTTGACATGAGTTTTGAGGTATAGAATAATTATGCCTATAGGGTCAAAAAACTAGCCATAAATCCATGAACATTATCAAAAATTTATGGGAGATTCATTTGAGATCTCAAAAAACTCACAAGGGATATGCAATTAGATTTTCGATCTAAGGTCATTTAACATGAGTTTTGAGGAAGAAAAAAAATCACATATGTAGGTTTATAAAAATGGTCAGTAATCTATGAACTTTCTCAAAAATCTAAAAGAGACTCATTTGAGTTTTTAAAAAATTCAAATAAATATGAAACTAAATTTTTTATTTGACGTTATTTGACATGAGTTTTGAGGTAGAGAAGAACCATGTCTACAATGTCAAATAAATGACCATAAATAACAATGTAAGGTTCTTAATTGGAATAATTGAAAGTATACATAATCTCATATAGCCCCCATACTCTCTAATTGCATTTATAATTCTTGTATTCAAATGTCATTAGTCCCTTTGTGTCTGTTTGAAGTCTTATTGCCACCATTGTCTAGTAATTCAACATCATACAATCCAATTATCCTTGGAGAACCATTTGAATATCTTGGAGGGAAGAATCAAGGTGATAGTAAGAACATTTTGATAAAATTTCGATTGCTTTTTCATTCTCTCTCATTGATTTTTTTAAATTTTTGAGTTGATTTAGTTCATTTTATGTATTTAAATCTAATACTTGAATTTTACAAGTAGACATTGGCAACCATGATGTGATATTTATTTTGGACTAACCATTGTATGTGTGAGGTGTGAAAAATCTATCTTAAAAGATAGGTTAGTAAAAAATTTCATGTTGAAAGAGTGATTTTTCTCTACAGTTTGACATTTTGCATCAAGAATTTTGCAACTAACAATAATTGTTTTTACTCGACTATTTGAACTTAACCACTAACCAATAGCTTACTTGGTAGTTTAGTGACAGTTTTCAAAATTGATTATACATGGTAGTGATTTTGTTTTCCATCTAAGATTTTTCTCTAGTTAGTAGTGATTTTGACTTGGGTTATACATCAAGGTTTTGTTTAGTTAATTAGCATTAAAAGAATTGATCTCTTTTGATTTTTATACCCCTGGACTAATCTTATGGCTTTGTAGGAATAAAACAAAACATTGTCACTTCAAAAACAACCATGTATTTTATGTTAATCAAAATCACTTATTACCTCTTAGTTTTTTATTTTGATACTTTGGTTTTTGCCTCTCATCTAGTGGCACTTGCGATATTTTATTAAACATTGCTTATACTCTGGTCCCTGATCCCTATAAAACTAGGTGTTTTACCTAATTAAATAAAAAATCAGCTATTACCATCTATGATATTGATTTATATCAATGATATTGCCTCTAATACTTGTGATTTAGAATTAGATTTAAAAATTGTAATTTAATTTCTAGTAACCTCATCGCTCTGTATTTGCCCTTGATGTAGTTGTAGGAAAGGGGAAAATCTATCTAAATAATATCATTATTTCCCCAAATCAATATTTTGAGCATTTTTTAAAACATCACTTATAACAAGTTTCAATTTTGTTATTGAATCATGATTTTGACATCCTAAATAGTGATTTTGATAGTAAATAGTTAATAAATGTTGTTTTAATATAACCTAGACTGTACCAAAATTTGGATTCAAGCAATAATATCAAAATGAAAATAAAATCCACAACCTTGATAAACACCAATAGCAATGGATATAAAATATAAATCAGAACTATTAAAACATTCTTGCCATGCTCCTTAACTTCCCATGAATCTATTCCAAGATTCATGGTTCTTTGTAGACTCATATTAACAAAGTGATGGTGCTTGATGTTGGATGCTTGATTATGGATGATTATGGGTTTTTGCTATGAGATCTCTAGAACAATTTTAGCATGGTTTTGGTATGATTTCTTAAGATGGTTTGAGGGTGGAGGGAGAGGTTGATTAAATAGAAGAAGGGAGGGAAGCTCAATTGCTTAGATTTGAATTTGAATGATGAGGATCAATGGTGAAGGATTATCCAATGAATTAAATTCTAGAGAAGAAGACTCTAGAAAAAGAGGAAATTCTAAGGAATTTAAAATTCCTTACAATTCTCTAGAGAGAGAACTCTCTAGAGAAGGAGAAGGGTGGTGGACATTTCTAGATTCCATTAGAGAATCTAATGGTGATTAGGGAATGAATTAGATGGGGGATTATAGAGGGATTAAGTGAGTAGGTGTGTATAAAAACCTAGGAGGTAGGCTAATAGGTGGTTAGGTGGGGTTATGGGAATTAAAAATTCTCATATAATAGATAATTGGAATTAGATTAGGATAATAGGAGATTTATAAGAATTAATGAAATAGTGGACTGGAATAAGGTTAGTAAAATGGAGAATTATTAAAAGGGGATATTAGATTCATGGCTAAAAATAGGATAAATTAGCAAAATAAAATAGGATAAGTAAAATTAGTGTCAACTAATAGGAATATTAGTCAACTATAATGAAGCAAGTGATTTTAGGTGCATACATTTTGCCCCTCTTTGAAAGAGCATTGTGAGTGGAGTGGAGTGCAAATAGCAATGGTATTTCAAAGAAAAACCATGTCATGGATGTATTTTAGTAGATGATGATAGTGGATATGATGCCTCCTCGAGGCATCATGTAGGGAAGAATGAGTCAGATGGCCACTCAAAAGAAGAAATGATGGGTGGTATGCGATGAATAGATGAGAAGATGGGATATTAGATGTTGAATATATGATGAATAATATGAGTTACTTGACTTGAGTAATGAGCTATAAATGTATAACAATTCCCCTGGCAAGGACACATACACAAAGAATAGAGATGATGTGTGTTACATTTGTAGACACATCCCAAGTAAGGACACATGCATGGGAATACGCCATAACATGATGATGATATGATATAAGGCCACAAGTTTTAGATGTATCTTGAGAAAGGATGCATGCAAAGGAGAGCTGTAGGTTAGGATAAGATGTTTTGATAAGATATGATGGGTGTAACTCAAAGCTAAATTTTATCAATATGATGATGATGATACGAGAGAGTAAATGATGTGATGGAGTAACCAAACAATTAGGGGATGAGAATATATGATAGAGATAGTGGATGAGCTATCCTTGGGCATTGAAATATGGCCAAGTGTTACCTACATAGTCTAAGAAGACCTCAGGTTGATGTAGTTTTGACTCATTGATGATGATGATGATGATGATGATGATGATGATGATGATGATGATGATGATGATGATTAGTGATTAGAGGATGATGTTAGTGAGTAAAGGATGAGGATAAAAGATTAGATGTTAGTCAGATGGTGTGTAAAGATTAGATTAATGATGGGAATAAGGATGATTATATGATTAGATAAATGATGAAAGTGAAGATGATCAAGCCATCACAAATGCCAGAAATCTCGTCATAGTCTAAGTAATCCAAAAATATAGAACTTGAAAATATGCCCCATGATATAAACATGACCAAGTGGACATTTTTCCAAAGTGCATGGGCAAGTGTCAAACTCTGCATCCTCAAGGGTACTTTTGGTGTCATCTAGCATCCCTTTTCATTACCCAATAGACAAAAAGAGACACAAAAACATGAGACAAATGGGATATATACATGACATGCAAATAAGACAAATAGAATAAATAACACACACACAAGTATCTCTATGTGGTGTCATAAGTCTTAACTAATAGTAAGATGAGTGATTAGATGATGGGTTGGATGATTATGATGTGATTAGAGATGTAGGATAGACTTGGATTTGATGATTAATGACACCTAGGTATTTCCCCTAGTTTAGGATATAAGGATGGAGGATGGGACAAGGTCTTTGAATACTGACCTAGTCTTGAAATCAGATTGAAAAATGGCAAAGGATGGTGACTAGACAAGTGATGACCAAGTATTACTAACAAACAAGGCCTTGCAATGATCTAATCTAATAAGGATATTAGGACATGATGATGGGAGCAAATACCCTTCATCTAGAAACAATGATTGGATGAGTGCTAGATATGAAGAGGTAATGATAAGGATAGTGATGGGATCAAGTACCTTCCATACTAGCAAAGTGATGATTAATGGGTGCTAGGTATGAAAATGCATTGATAGAGATGTGATGAGTGCCAGATTAAAATCTAGATAAGGTGATGTATGAAAATAATACTTGGCTAAAAGGATGATGAAATGATGAGTGACCACTTATTTCATTTTTTGAGACTAAACATGGTATCCAAAGATGGGATAATATGAGATAGATGGATATGGATACAACTAGAGGATTAGACATAAGACAAGACATCATGGATTATTTTGGCTTTTTTAGATTTTCATGATTTTTAGGGATTTTTGGATTTTTTTTGATGTAGTATAGATGATATATGGACAAGGTTCAAATAATAAAAGCCCAAAATAAAAGGGGTTTGGACTATTCCATGAGGAATCAGAATCATTGTAACCCCATTGTTATGTTGACCTTTGGTAGTGATAGTGGGAGTGGATGGTTGCATGGATGGCAAAGATTTAGCATGATGTGGTTGGGGCTAAGAGGAGACATAAATGTCATAGGAATATTATCTAAAAGAGTGTATAGAGATTGATGGGGTGATAAAGGATCTTGGGGATATCAATAATGTCTCTAAGGATAGGTATATGATTTGAGGAGGTCCCTCCAACAATTGTCCTATAGGTAACCCTTGTTGCTTTTGTGATGAAAATGTTGGTTCCTTGTTGTAGATTCTCACTTATTGATACCAAGGCTAGGATATCCTTACCATGGTGTTGAGAACTGGTTTTCACCATGGTACTTGCCCAAGGCACCAACGAGCTAGTTTTCACCATTAGATGATTTTATTTTTATTTTTTTAATACATAGATGGATGAGATGGATGGGTCCTACAGATAGAGGATATAGGGACTAGGCATATAACAACTTGAGATGAATTATGTTCATAGGATCATCTAATTTTTCTCTCTCAAGTGTGGCCAATTTGTATACTCCTGAGCCAAATTTTTCAATAATGATGTATGGGCCCAACCAATTGGCTTTGAATTTTTCCTTCTTGTCTCTTTCTACATTGGTGCTCTTCTAATTTTCCTTGAGGACCAAGTCACCTATTTCAAAGTCCTGAGCTTGAATCTTCTAGTGGTATTTGTTCTTGAGCTTGTTTTGATATGCCCTCAGGTGATTCAGGGCTTGTTGTCATTTTTCATTGAGGATCTCTAGCTCTTGTAATCACTCTTGTTGGTGATTATGGTCAATAATTATGCCTCGTAATGAGATATGAAGAGAAGGGAGCTCTACTTCTATGGGTAATATTTCTTTAGCTCTGTATACCAAGACATAGGGGTGACCCCTATGGGTGTGTGGACATTAGTGTGATAGGAACATAATGATGGATATAATTGAATATGTCAATCACACCCAACTTGATTGATTGTCTTCTTCAATATTTTGATTAGGGTCTTATTGGTTGATTTTGCTTGTCCATAGCCTTGGGGATAATATGGGGAAGATAAATGTTTCATGATGTGGTAATTTCAACAAAGGGACTCAACATCCTAATTTTTGAAAGACTTACCATTGTTTGAGAGAATATTAGAAGGGATGCCAAAGCAATAGATGATTTGATTGAGGATAAATTTAGATATCTTGAGGCCAGTTATGTAAGTCAATGACATTGCCTCTACCCATTTTGTGAAATATTATGTAGTTGTGATAATATATTTATGCCCATCCAAGGAATTAGGATTAATATTTCAAATTATATCAAGGCCCCATATATAAAAAGGCCATGGGCTCATGATAGGAAGTTGTTCTTATGTTGGTGCATGGATAAGGTTTTCACGCCTTTGACAGGCTTCACATTTTTGCACATATTGATAAGCATCATGTTCCATGGTTGGCCAATAGTATCCAATTGAGAAGAGATTCTCTACTAAGGCCATACCATTGATTTGCCAACCACAAATGCCAACATGGACTTCCTTAATCGCTTGAGGTACCTCATCCGAGGTCAGACACCTTAACAGGGTGTCATCATAACCCCTTCAATAGAGCGTGCTTCCTAGGATGGTATAACGGGTGGCTTGATGGAGAAAGTATTTTTGTTGATGGTGAGTAAGATTAGGGGGTAGGGTATTGTCATGGAGGTATTGGTAGATAGCATGATACCAAGGGAGACTAGTATTATTAATGACACAAATTTGTACAGGAGATAAAAACTGATGAGTTGGGGTGATCAATTGTTTAATTAAAAAATTTGCCTCTAAGACATCTTTAAGAAAATCAATGAGGAAGCCCAAAGTAGCTATAGAGTCATTTTACTTAATATTGGCTCACGACACTCGCTCAAATATGATATATTGAAAACTAGTTTTTAATTGGTCAACTAGTTGTTTATATGGGAGCAACTTTTCATCCTTTGTTTGGAACTCTTCATTTACCTATTTTATGATTACTTGAGAGTCCCTAAATACATGAAAATTTTGGATGTTCCACTGTATGGCAAGATGAAGTCTTATTATGAGGGCCTCATATTTTGAGATATTATTAGTACAAGGGAATGTGAGATGAAATGCTTTGGGAATGAGATCACCTTAAAGGGTGACCAGCAAGATTCTTGCCCTTCAACCATGATTGGTAAAGGATGCATCAAAATATAAATTCCAACTTTCCATCTGTGAGGTGCTCATAATGGATTCATTTGGAAAAGCGAGAGATAAGCGACTCAACCAATTCTAGTGGAGCTTCTATCAATTAATCTGCTATGACTTATCCTTTGCTTATTTTTGGATGGACATATTCAATATCAAACTCACTAAGAAACATGATACACTTGCCCACATGACCTGTTAATGCTTATTTGGATAGGAGATAATTTAAAGGGTCTATTTTTGTAATTAAGTGTACCTAATTATTGAGCATATAATGTCAAAGTTTTTGGGAGGCAAAAACCATAGCTAAACATGCATGTTTAACTGGCATATAGTTTAACTCATATGCTATTAAGGTAAGATTGAGATAATAAATGGCTTATTCCTTTCCCTGATTATTATGTTACATGAGTAAGGCTCCAATTGCATATGGAGTGGTAGATATATATATATATATATATATATATATATATATATATATATATATATATATATATATATATATATATATATATATATATATATATATATATATATATATATAGCAATAATGATTTTCTTGGAACTGATGGAGACAAGATAGGTAGATTTGCCAAGTATTGCTTAAGATTCTTGAAAGCCTTCTAAAAAATTTCATCCCAATGAATTGTTTCTCCTTTATTAATCAAGTGAGTGAATAGATGACACTTATCAATGAGTTGTGAGATAAAATGCCTAATAGCCTAGAGCTTACCTTGAAGACTACAAAGTTGCTTAAGTGTTTGGGGAGGTGGCATATTAGTGATTGCTTGAACTTTTTCTAGATCTACCTCAATACCTCTCCTAGAGACAATGAACCCTAGTAACTTTCCTAATGTTATGCTGAAGACACACTTTTTGGGGTTCAAGTGCACCTTGTATTCTCATAGTCTTTCAAAGATCTTATAGAGGACTACAGGATGTTTGGATCATGAGTGAGACTTTCCTAGGATATCATCAACATAATCTTCCACAATATCATGCATCATGTCATGGAAGATAATGGTCATCGCATGTTGATATGTTGCCCCTGCATTATTTAGGACAAAAGGCACACCTTGATAACAAAATGTGCCGCATGGGGTGATAAATTATATTTATTATTGGTCTTCAAAACTGATTTTGATTTGGTTGTATCTTGAAAAGCCATCCATGAGAGACAACATATCATAACTAGTAGTTGAATCTACAATCATATCAATATTAGGAAGTGGAAATAATCTTTGGGGCATGCCTTATTTATGTCATGGAAATTGGTACATATCCAAATCTCACCATGTGGTTTTGAGATAGGGATTATATTAGATATCCAATCAGAATAGTCAATAGGATGAGTGAATCCTGTGTCCAAGAATTTTTGTAGTTCCTCCTTAACTAGAAATGCCACCTTTGGATGAATCTTTCATAATTTTTGTTTGACTAGTTTAGGATTAGGATGGACATAGATATGATGGACTACTAGTGAAGGATCCAACCCAAGCATATCTTCATAACTCTAGGGGAAGACATCAATAAATTCTCTAAGTAAGGTAGTGAGAATTTCACTCTCTGATTGCATAAGAGATGCCTCCAATTTCATGATCTTGGGGTTTTTTTTCAATTCCAATATTTATTTCAATGACTTCCTCAATCAGTGAGGGAGATTATTCTGATAGATAAGGGGGGTATTTGATTTTTGGCATGTCGAAGGCTATAATTCTTGGCATCTCAGTATCAATTTCGAAATAATATTTTGATTGAATGGGGATGTCTAGAATGTCATCGAGTTTTATAGAATATTCTCCTTCTACTTCAAATATTTCATCATCACTTTGGGAGTTTAATGACTTTTATTCTCCAAAATATGTTGATTCACATAGATTGATTGAGAATCCTTTCTTGTGGTCTCCAGATGGCATGAAAGTCCTTGCCTCCAAGTACTCAAGAATAGCCTCATCATTTTTGAATGTGTCGAAGGTAGGATCTTATTTGGCATCCTAGTTAATGAGGGAGGGATAATGAAGGGAGATGTTGATGGTGAAAATGGAGGTGTCAAAAAAGAGGTTGGTGGCAGCCAACTCTTTAAATTGACTACAAACAGACCCCATTTAGTATCCTCATAGGGGAGAGTTTGCTCTTTGGTCAAGATAAAATCCACAATGACATCAAGAGGGTCATCACCATATGGTTTGTAACCTAGACCATAATAGGACAAGTTATCTTGAACATTAATAGGCTCCATTTGACCCTACTCCTACCTACCTAGTCCTTTTCCTTTATAGTTCACGTTTTCCATCATGTGGTGGATAGTAGGATATTGTTTTTGGGGTGAGATGAAGGTATCATCATTAGGTGAGAGCCATGAATCATTGTCACCTTCAATGTGTTCATCTAATAAAAATCCTACACTTTCAAAAGTCATGGGCCCAAATTGGTACTTGATGGTCTAGATTTCATTCATCTTAGGGGACCTATCACTTTGAGGAGACAATGGGAGATGGCCAGTGTAAAGGGTTTTGTACTCATATTCACCACAACCCATAGATGTGTTTTTTTAACTTAGTAAAGTCTAGTGTTAGGGTGGATGTGGTGGTTAATTGATCAGGAGAGACATATCTGGTAGCTATAGGTTTGAGAATGGAATTCTTAGTGCCTCGAGATAATAATGGAGAAAGGATTTGATCCATTTGACAACTGTGATGGTCAATAATCCCTAGGATGGTGACTTCCATCCCTGAATGAGAGAATTGAAGGCACTAATGAAGAGTGGATGGGATAGTTTGCATTTCATGAATCCAAGGTTTCCCAAGAAGCATATTATATGACAAGTCTACATTGACCAATGTAGTAATGTTTGATGGACTATGGGCCCCATTGTGATGGGTAGATAAATAGACCTAACAGATGGCCACTCATTATCATCGTACACTTTGATCTTGATAAGATTAGGCCCTGATTCATAGTACCCAAACTTCTTCAAGAAGTCAACATTACACAGGCTAAGCACGGATCCTCTATCTATAAGGATGTAGAAGACATGGTGATGGGTAATGGAAACCTCAATATACAATGGGTAGTTATGATGAGGGCCACCTAGTGGTAGATCCCAAGTGCTGAAGGTGAGTTATGGGGAGGGGGATAAATGAGCCACTAGTGCTTGAAACTTATTGGTGTCCATGTTAATAAGTACTTATAGGTCATTAAGCACTTGATTTAATATTTCCCTGTGCAAAGTAGATGTTTTTAGAAGCTCCATAAGGGAAATCTAGGCGGGGGTCTTTTCTAGCTACTAAATAATGTCATGGGAATTATGAAGCCTATTTGTGACATTGTTATAGGTATTCCCCCTCAGTATAGTGGAAGAAGTGGATGGTTATTGGGAGGGTTCTATTGGGATGGTGATTTTTTTACACCTGGTAGTAATGGTACAATGAGATATGGCTAAATTTATTTTTAAAACTAGAGAGGGAGGCTCCTCAAAGGTGGGGATGTGGTGAAGCTTGATGGTATGAACTTAAGATATGGCACATTATGATAATTAGTACAATTAGAAGAGGATACCTATCCTTGGTCTCTCAGTGCTCTCTGATTTCTTTGTTCATTCTTGGGAAGAGGATCTTTATAAATTCCCAATTGTCCGTTTCCTAATTCGGTAGAAGTAGGTTCCCCTTCCAACTTGATGTCATCTCTTTTAATCAAGTCTTTCACATAGTGTTTCAATTGCATTAAATTTTTGGTATCATGGCCCTTTACCCTATGGAACTTACAATATTCATTATCATGATACCAATCCGGTTTGGGTAGATGATCATCAATGGGTCGAATCTCAGGAAAATTAAGCATGTTGGCTAGAACCAGCTGCTCTAATATAGTTTCCAAAGATATACCCAAACTTGTAAGAGGTCACCTGCCTATATGGGGTCTTAGCTTCCCCTTAGGAACCTTGATAGAAGAGACATGTGGTTACAGTGGGGGGCCTTTTCTCTAAATATTTTGGACATGTGCTTGTGGTTTGGAATCTATCACTCCATCTCCAACAACATTCTTATTTTTGTTGAATACCTTTGGTTTATTTGAAAAAGATTTTCCTGAATTCGTAGTGTGCTCATTATAAGAGAATGGCTTGATGGTTCCTTTTTCTATGAGGGGTTTTTAATTTTCATCCCCTTTTCTATAATCTCATTGAAAATCTTCGCACACTATAATTTGAACTGATATTTCAATTTTGTATTGAAATTTCCACAAATATTTTTATCATTTCCTTTTAGGTATGGTGCATCTCAATTGACTTGCTAATCCATGCCACTGTTGCAAGAAATAAACAAGATTTTCACAAACTCTTTGTTTTGTGCTATAGAGGTCAATAATAGACACATTATGATCTATATTAAAGGAGAAATGCCTGACAAATTATTTTGACAATTCTTCAAAAATAGAAATTGACCCCTTAGGAAGGTGTATGAACCACTCTAATGCTGGTCATATTAAGCTTTTAGGAAAAAGCCTTAATAGGTGGGCATCCTCTTGAGATACTTCATGGCAAGTAATAAAAAATTCTTGCACATGATCCCTCAAGTCTCCTTTTCCCCTATATTTTTCAAACTTCAGAATTTCAAAGTTTGAAGGGAATGGAATCTGTAGAATGTTGATGTCTAAAGGTGATGAGAAAAAATCCTCATATTTGTATTTGAGGCCCTCTGATCTAGGTTCACCTATTGGAGGGTTTATTTCATCATCTTCTAGTATTTGGCAAAGGTATGATCCCCAAGAGTATTGACAGTTTGATTTTGACTTCCTTACGGGATATGGGTATGATGGTTGTTATGAGTGGTATGATTGGTCTGACTATTATTATGGACATCATTGGGACTTTGTGTTGCTTGGAAAGTGTTGGTATTATCTCAGGGTGGGGATGATGCACATTTATTCTGGAGGAGGTGATTAAGTTGTTGTGTAAGCTGGTCTAAGTGATCCTCAATGGAAACTTGTCTCGTGTTAGCCTCAGTATGACAATTGATGAGAGGTGGTTGTTGGTCACCTTCATCTAAGAATCCATGGTCCACTTCTTGGTGATAATTATATCGCAAGGTTGATGGACATTTAATATTATTTAGGCGAGTGCCCCCAATTTCCATGTTTTGCTTTTGTTGTATATATTGTTCTAGGAGTTGATGGACACCCTCATTATTAAGGAGGTTATTGAGAAGGTAAGTGTTATCATTTCCCCCCTGAGGTGTGGGGATGTCACTATGGAAATCCTCATATTCCTAAGTTGGGTCCATGAGTTTCCCCCTAGTAGGTCTTCTTGATTGGAACCTTGTCCTTGGCGAAACTGGGCTCGGGTATGGATGATCATGATGAAAGAAGATGAGGTGAGATGAGGTGTTATTGAAGGTATTTTGACTATTAAATTGTATTCTAAAAGATGAGACTGCTAGTGGTTGAGAGAAGTTAATAAGATAACTAGAAATTATCAAGATAACAATAGTTCTGTTAAGAGATCAAACTAGCAAGGATAAAAAAGGGATGATAGGATGAAATAATGTTGTCAACTAGCACGTGGACAAGTTGATGGGTGATAGAGGCAAAAGAAACTTGTTAAGGATAAAGGATAATGCTGGGTGCTAGTTTGATATCTTATGAGTCTATGTTCAATAATAATTTCAAGTTGGGATAGGATGATGATGATGTGTAAAAAGGAAATGACCACCAATAGTTCGATCTTTTGTCCTCAACCAATATTCAAAAGAGGGATGAGGAGAAAATGGGTGATGATGGGATGTGATTAAAAAGGTGTATGGATAAGAACCACTAATCAAGATATATGGATGGGGGTGATGCCAAGATATTGACCACTCTCAATAAGGGGTTGTGGGAATAATATGTGGACACAAGTGATTCTTAAATGGGAAATTTAGGATGGATAAATGAGGATGATTCTAATCTATTAAAAGGATAACTCTTGATCCTATAATGGGCACGGACAAGGGATGATTAACGACAAAGGGATAATGGTAAGTGAAGGATAATATAGAGGATATGATTTTTAATATATGGACTATGGACTAGGTGTTAAGG
Organism: Torreya grandis; assembly: GCA_037957365.1. Taxonomy (NCBI): domain Eukaryota; kingdom Viridiplantae; phylum Streptophyta; class Pinopsida; order Cupressales; family Taxaceae; genus Torreya; species Torreya grandis. Next base: position 2,561,592 of record JARHVA010001395.1, read on the forward strand.
TGATATATAAGAAATGGATGATAAACAAGAGTGGGTGATGAAAGATACTCCATGAAAGATGGATAATATTCACAAGGAAGGGAATGGGCCTCTATAAGTGATATGCAAGTGATACTAAGATATGTAATATGTCGAGGTATTGATTATAACTATATGGGGGATGTGAATGTCTAAGTACAAGGGGTGGTTTATGTAGGTAAAATAAGTATAGAAAAATGATGATGGGGTATGACAAAAGATAAATTATGGGGACAAAAATTTAGGATGCCAAAGATGGATTACAAAAGATGGAGGTACAAATACTATATATGAAAGATGATGATTTTGTCTACTCAAGAGATAGTGATATGGGATGATATATATGGATATGTGGGTACAACAAGGGATAAGTGGTTTGGATGTGATATGATTGGATGTACAAAGAATATAGGGTAAATAAGGTATGATTAGAATGAAATGGACAAGATGATGATAAGGTAGGATGGGGATGATGAAGGATAAAATGGGTAAGGTGATGATAAGATCAGATTGGAATGATGAAAGATGTATGAATGATAATGGGATAATGAATGCTAGAAATGGGATGGACAAAAGTATGGAAATGATCAAAAGAAGATGATATGGTATAAAAGTCTAATGGGATAGATGCAGAAAGAGTGATGTAATGTGTTGTTTTAAGGAAAATATGAATGATGGTGGGTGGACTATGGATGACTAAGGGATACAAATGTGATGGGGGTGTATAGAAGGTGACTACGGATAACTAAAATGAATGGTGATGCAATAATATGGATATGATGAAATGTCTCTATGTATGATGGAGAAAGTGGTGAAAATGGAGAGAAATGTTCCTAGATGGTTATCTAAGGTATTCACACAGAAATTTCAAGGGTGTGACTGACTCAACTAACAAACAAAATGGGCCTTATCACAACACACAAACAAATCATGCACATATACAACCCTAATTGGTAAACCATATGGGAGTGTAACTCGATATCCACACCATGTAATGGCTACACAAGTGGGGTTGTAGGCCGATGACCTGTTACCGAATCAACTGAACCCTCTCGACCTTAAATGCTCTTGATGGTCACTTGGACGCTGATACTAATACTGATAGTGGAACACTTGTTATGGTCGTAGGCTCTTATAATAAGGTTTACACAAGGATGTAAAGGAGTCCCCTATATGCACAAAGGTATGATGGGGCCCGAGTTTGTATAGGAGGCTATCTGATTGCCTTGAGTATATGAACTTAATCATCCTCACTCCATGAAATCTTTTATGAGTAATTCTGCTTACGCTGTAACGACAATGCTTCGAAGATTTTTATACTCCGTCGGAACATGGAGTGTGGTTGGCACGCGGTGGTCAAATCTGCAATACTAACCCCTGAAGACTAAGTCGTGTGCGTGGTGATGAAATCCACATCATGTGTTATCCTAGGGGAAGGCTTATACAAATAGGCAAGCTCATGATGTGATTAATTGATCATTCTAATTATCTATGTGTGATTTGGAATGATACAACAAATTATTTACAAAGCAATAACCACACACGTGCAAACAAGTATTTACAAGGAATGATCTATATATATATATATATATATATATATATATATATATATATATATATATATATATATATATATATAAGATGATTACAAATGATATATACAAGGCAAAAAAGATTCGAAAATGACTCAAAAATGATTCTAAGAGTGTCGAAATGGATCTTTGATTGACGACCTACAAACACATGGGTTAGCAGTTTGATGGGTGGCACTTGAAGAGATAGGTCCTGCAAACAAAATGATTAGTATTTTCTCGGAAAAATGTTGATTACCTACATAACCGTGGTTAATTATACAAAATCACTATTAACTATATATTGCAAATTGCGGTTTTGTGATAAACTACAAAATCGTGATTTAAGACAACAAAATCGAAACTATCGATAAATTGAAAGTTACGATTATGACAAAATTTCAAAAAATTGACTATTTGATCGATTTAATAGATTACGATGCTAAACCAACGTATTAAAATTTTACAAACAAATACCAAAATTTTTATCAAAAATCACTAAAGATTCTAATTGATCAAAAAAATATTTTTTTTAACAATTTAAACCCCAATTTTGGATTTTTAACATAGAAACAAATTTTATTTTATTTATTTATTTTTTATTATTATTTGATTTATTTATTTATTTTTATTATTATTTATTTATTTATTATATATTTGTTTATTTTTTTTAATTATTATTATTATTATTATTATTATTATTATTATTATTATTATTATTATTATTAATGCTGACCACGTCAGCAAAGACCATAAGCCAGAAAAAGAGACATAATAGCATACACGGCCAAGCGTAGCGTTGGGCTGAAAAATGCATGGTACTTGGCTGGAGAAAAAAAGGAATATATATATATATATATATATATGGATTTAGCACAATACTTTATATATCCATTTAAGCATAATGGGAAGGTGGATTTTCATCTGGTTTTGCCAAAAGAAATAATATTTAAACGAATATTTTAGAGTCTATGAAGATGTGGTGATTGACTGACTGGTGGTTTAGAACCGTCCGGGTGATCCCTTAGTATGTTCGATAAGTTTCGAATAGCCTTGGCACCCGTAGATCCACAGTCTCGAAGCAAAAAAATGTTTCAAGGAAAATGTATCGCATTTCAGAACCCGACAACAATGCAATTGAGGCCGTATGACAGCGCAGAGAGGAGATATGATTTCAAAAAATAGCACCACAGTCTAGAACGGGGTACGCGGTTACATCAAAAGAGTAGGTTGAGCGAGAGATGAAAGGATATGGACAGAGCCAACAGCTGATAAAAGGAGACGCAATCAATAAAAATAGAGGGAGAAGCGCCTATTCTGCAGAACTCGTCGGTATGAGATCCAGTGTTTGGAGACTCAGTGAGCCGAGTCTGGGTTGAGCAGAGCCAAGTGAAAGCGCTGTCCAGAGAGGCATTAATGGATTGAAATACCCACATAATAATATCACAAGGCTCGTGACAAGGCGCGTGAACTGTTTGACGGAATGCCTCAAAGAAAGTGAAACTTTATGATTGCAGAACAGGAACGAAATAGATTGAGCAGCTTAAAATTAGGAACAGATTGAGCCGCTTAGATTGATCAGACAAATTAAAAAGAAAAAAGATATGTTTTGTCTATAACTCTATTTTTTTTTTTTTGGACTATCATGGATTATTAGTTCGAATGGGTTTATATTCAGAATATAAAATGTAAAATGATTATATCTGATCAAAAGGATGGTTAGTTTAAACGAAAACGTCTAATGGGTATTTTAATTTAGTCAAAAATAGATCAAACAACAATCGATTAATAGATTTGAAACTGCATCAGTTATTATTTCGAGTCACGAATGTAGTTATTATTATTTATTTTTTTTAAAACAAAAATCAAAAACCATTTTTTTAATAGGGGTACTCAAATGATCATAATTTTTTCAATATGTAACGAAATTCAAAACAGTAAAATGATTTGAAAACCTAAGAGCAAGACGCTCAGAACCCAGAAAGTGTTTTGTAAAATTACATACAAGTAAATAAATGTTCATGAAAACATAACACATTTTTTGTAAATTTGTTAAAAATTGGAAAAACAAAATCCGACTCTTATCTTGTCAATTGTCAAGAACACTTCTAACAAGCAAAATTATTAAATTGGGAGTAAGCCGGCACCACCGTGGTCATCAAAATATGTACCGAAATTTGGATTCAAGCAATATTAACAAAATGACAATATAATAGGGATGGATATAAAAGATAAATTAAAACTAGTAAAACATTCTTACCATGTTCCTTACCTTCTCATGCCTCCATTCCAAGATTCATGATTATTTGTAGACTCACATTGACAAAATGATGGTGCTTGATGTTGGATGCTTGATAATGAATGATTATGGATTTTTGCTATGAGATCTCTAGAACAATTTTAGTATGATTTTGGTATGATTTTTTAAGATTGTTTGAGGGTGGAGGGAGAGGTTGATTAAATAGAGGTAGGGAGGGAAGATCAATGGCTTAGATTTGAATTTGGATGATGACGATCAATGGTGAAAGATTATCCACCGAATTAAAAATTCATTGAGGGTTTCTAAGAAGAAGACTTTAGAAAAGAAGGGAATTCTAAGGAAGTTAAAATTCCTTATAATTCTCTAAAGAGAGAACTCTCTAGAGAAGGAGAAGGGTGGTGGAGATTTCTAGATTCCATTAGAAAATCTAATGGTGATTAGGAGATGAATTTGGTGGGGGATTAAGTGAGTAGGAGTGTAGGAAAACCTAAGAAGTAGGCTAGTAAGTGGTTACGTGGGGTTATGGGAATCAAAAAGTTCCATATAATGAATAATTGTAATTAGATTAGGATAATGGGAGATTTAGAACAATTAATGGAATAGTGAGATGGGATAAGGTTAGTAAAATAGAGAATTATTAGAGTGGGACATTAGATTCATGGCTAAAAATAGGATAGATTAACGGAATAAAATTGGATACACAAAATTAGTGTCGACTAATAAGAATATTAGTCGACTATAATAAAATGAATGATTTTAAGTACATACACTTAGTTTTTTGTCTTTATTTGTAAACATTCTAGTTTTTTTAAATAATTTAGTCTTTATTTAATATTATCTTATAAGTAGTCTTAGTATTTTTGGTACATTTTGTATATTGAGGTGTGTGTGTGTGCTAATGCAAAATCATTTCTAATAAATAGTGATTTTGATTAAAAAACTGATTTTAATGTCTTATAAGTGATTCTAAATTAAAAAATTTTGATAATACGTTTTACTTGATAAACATTTACTATAATTATATTCTTTTTAAAATTTATTAAACCTTTTTTTAAATTATTTAAAGAAACCATTAGTCTATTTAAAATTTGCAATATCATTTTTTGCAGTCTAGAAGTTTGATTTTTAATTGTGATTTTGAAAAAGCTATAAGCAATTTTGAATACTAACCATGTGGTTACCATTGACTGATCACTTACAAAATTTTATTTTCCTATCTATGATTTTGATTTGCTAGTTACAATTTTGTCTTTATGTAATCAATTCTAATTTTTTTGATTATGTATAATATGTAGAAGTGATTTTGAAGAAGCAAATGTTTATTGTGATCTACCAGTGTTTTTATCAAAACTACTATTATGTTTTGTGTAGGAAAAATGAACCGAAGACTATAACTCAATTCTTGAACTTTTTAATTGTAGGACCAGGACATAGTTTAAGATTCAGGTTTTTGAAATATTTTAAATCTCTTTATTTGTTTGTGTTTTTATATTGCATAATAAAATAAGTGGTTAAATAAAAAATTGTGTGTCTATGTGTCACCCAATAATTTTTATTTTATATGGTGCAATATGATGTGGAATTCATCTCCATGCACTTGCCTAGTCTTTAAGGGTTGGTGACAAATCTCATCACCACACATACAACCATACTCTGTTTTACTGGATTATAAAAAATAGAGACAACTATCGTTAGGTCAAGCAGTTGACTCCATATAGGTTTTTCATGGAGGAAAACAATTAACTCTCTAACCCAAACATTAGACATCACCCTACATAGATTTGGGCCCCAATTATCTAGCATATATATCGAGGGATGCCCCTAATAAGCCTTGGCTAACCTAGAACAAGGAATTTTAATCGTAATATAGGACTTGTTGTCACGACTAGTATCAACTCCCATAGTGACCATAAAGTATAGACAAGGTTGAGAGGGTTTGGAAGATTCCATAATGAGTCACCCACCTATAACATCACCTATGAAGCCATCAGATGGTGAAATCATTAGATTACACTCCTAATCAATTTACTAAATACTAGGGATTGTGATTGGTATGATTGTGTGTGTCATGTTAAATCAATATTGTTTGTTAATGAAGACACCCTTTTACCCTTTCTATAAACACCTAGAAAACCCTTAGGATAGACTTGTCCTATATAAGGCTTAGCTTAAACCATCTTTATCTTCTTTGTTCATCTATTCTCCAAATCTTGAGCATTATATTTCTCTTGTGACTATGCTATAATGGTTATTTTTCCTCTCTTCAAAGTCCTAAAATCATCCTACACAATTCTCCATGCAATCCAAAACCTATTACTTTGATTAAATATTTCTAATGTCTATAATTCTATCAAATTTCATTTAGCAAAATAGCATCTTGTCATCCTACCTATTCATAACTAGATTTATCTAGTCATCATCTTGCTAGTGTGAATATAGGCATTTAATTGTCTCATCATCTAGTCTTCTTGATAGGTCAAATCTCTATAGAGTTGATACTTTGGTAATAATTGATTGTTGTAGTCCTTGATATCAAAAATATGAATCTCATCCCATACATTATAAACATATTAACCATTTTAGCTTAAAATCAAGACAAGTTTATTGCTTAAAAATTATATTTCTTTCTACCTTATATCAAATCAACACCTATAATCTCTATATCACCCTGAATTATCCACCATGCTGATCAAAACTTGTGCATAATTCTTAAGGTTGTGACAAGGATAAAATGAGGAAGATGACAACCTAAAGACACTAGGTAAATAAAATAGGGATGATGAAGAAAATCAAAGTGACATGCATACTTTTAGAGGAGATGAAATAATTAACAATGACTTCTTCAATAATGATGAAGTTAGAGCCCAATTTGACCTATATATATATATGAAAATTGAGATCAAATACTAGCTAAAGTTATTGGAATGGGAGGAAAATTTAACCCTACATTTAATACTAACCTTATACAACATCTAACCTGAACACCATCTATATATAACACTCTTCCACACCAACACATTACAAACCAATGTTTGGGGAATCTTGAATTAGTAGATCATGAACAATGACTATATCATGACGATGAAGCCCCTCAGAATAATCATATTAAGGTTGATAGAAAGATATTCACCTTGAAAGATCATCTAGATCAAATCACTTAACAAATCAACTCACAACATATCAAATCCATTATGAAGATTAAAAACCCATATCACCTAGAGGAACAATTAAAAACCCTAACATTGATCTAATAAACCCAAAATTATTTCAGACTAATAATTTTAATCCTTTAAAGGACCCTTCTTTCGCCCAAGAGTGGAAGATGATGAAAGAATCTCTTCAATAGATTACATCCTCACATTCAAGAAATGAAATATAGATATGAAGACTTTTATATGTCTGCACTAGCTATGAGTATTTTATATATAACCTTTCCAACACATTTTGAAATTCTAAAATTTGATAAATATAAGGAGAAAGGATACCCTTAAAACCATGTCCAAGAGTTTTATGTAACATGCCATGAGGTCACTTACAATGATGCTTAACTGTTGTAGCTCTTTCCTAAAAACATCATAAGACTTGACCTTGAATGGTTTATGCACTTACTTAAAAGATCCATTACTACATTTGAAGAATAAAAAAGAAAATTTGTGAGACATGATTCCTTCAATAATGAGAATGAAAATTCTATAATTGATCTTTACAATACTAAACAAAGGAATCAAGACAGTTTTGCATCATTCTTATAGTGATGGAGAAGCTTAGGTGTCCACTTCCAATGTATTGTCCCTAAAAAGGAATTGGCTAAAATCTTCATAAAAAATCTTAATATGAAATTAAAATATCAATTAAAATTAAAATGTGTCAAATAATTCAAATAAATTATAAAAGGGGTATCTAAATTGAAAAAAACACTTATAAAAAAGGAGACAATTAAGTTGTATACCTAAAATGAACAAAATAAAAATTAGGATAATGTTTTTTGGAAAAACTAATGATTTAAAAAACTTGTGAGATTTTTCAAAAATCTAAGAGAGACCAAACTAATATCTTGAAAAACTCAAAAGGAATATGCAACTAAATTTTTGATCTGAGGTTGTTTAAAATAAGTTTTGAGACAGAGAATAATCACATGTTTAAAGTTAAAAAAGTAGTCATTAATCTATGAAGTTTCTTAAAAATGTTAGGAACTTGGAGTATAATTGATTACTTTTGTATAAGCAACTAAACATGGAATTGAACTAGAAGTAATAAGTAACTAGAAATCAGAAATAGCAAATAATAGGAGATATAAGAAACAACCAATCTTGTATTAAACTCTTCCAGAATACAATGAAGAAACCTCACTTTTCCCACACCTCTTGGGTGTAGAGTATTTCTCTTAAGAGTTCCCTCTCTCAATCAATTACAATCAACTCAACAACCGAGTTGTTATTCCCTTGCTTCAGCTAAACTTTTTGATCTTGCACCTTGCAGATCTAATTGACCTTGCTTACTTGCTTGCTTACAATACATGCCCCATGGGTCTCTTAAATAGGATCCAAGGCATACAATAATTAGAAACACAGACTCAAGACTAAAATTAGTCTTTACATGCAAACACTCGATCCTCCTAAAATTAGAACAAATCTAATTCTAGAAAGCATGCAAATGCATACACATAGGTGACCAATGCCAGTTGCTATCAGTCTGCATATGACCGATGTCAGTCGATCCCTGACTGATGTTGATCGGATCTAATCCATGCCTAATCGATGTCGGTGATACTGCCAATGCCGATTATTGGCTAAGCCCAACAACCTCCACATTTGCATAACAGTGAAGCTTTTAGCTCCACAACTTAATAATCTCCCGCTTGGAGATAAACAGCTGCACCTATACCTGTACAACAACATCCTCTATCTTGTTTCTCCCTCTTCAAGTTCAATCTTGAAGACCAACAAAAGTTGAATGAAGATTCAACTTCTCCTTTGTTACCAGCTTTGTTAACATATCTGCAGGGTTCCTATCCATATGGATCTTTTCTAGCTTCAACTGTCCATCCTCTAATACCTATCTAATGAAGTGGTACCTAAGCTGTATATATTTGGTTCTTGAATGAAAGGCTGAATTCTTTGCCAAATGAATTGCACTTTGACTATCACTATATAATTTGCAACTCTCTTGCTCCTTTCCCAACTCTTCCATGAACCATGTCATCCATATCATTTCCTTGCTAGCCTCTGTGACTGCAAGGTATTCTACCTCTGTAGTAGACATGGCAACAACCTTTTGCAACTTTGAAATCTAGCTAACCACCATTCCACCAATAGTGAACACATACCCTGTGGTGCTTCTCCTGCCATCTAAGTCACCTGCCATATCCAAATCTACATACCCATGTAGAGAAATGCTTGACCCTTCATATCATAAATACCTGCTGCTGGTCCCTCTCAGATATCTGAGAATCCACTGAACTACTTTCTAGTGTTCATTTCCTAGATTGGCCATAAACTTGCTGACAACTCCCACTGCTTGGGAAATATCAGGTCTAGTACATACCATTGCATACATTAAGCTCCCAACTACTGAAGCATATGGAACTTTGCTCATGTACTCAACCTCATCATGTGATTTAGGACACTATTCTTTGGTCAACTTGAAGTGTCCAGCCATAGGTGTGCTTACCAATTTTGCATCCTACATATAGAACCTCTCCAACACCTTATTCACATAATCCTCTTGAGACAAAAATTAGCTTGTGATTTTTTCTGTCTCTCTTAATACTCATGCCAAAGATTTTCCTTGCTGCTCCTAAATCCTTCATGGAAAATATGTGAACTAATTTTACCTTTAGCTTAGTAATTACCTGCATGTGTGAACCTGCAACAAGCATATCATCTACACACAGCAACAAGATAATATAACTACCATTATCCAATTTGGTAAAATAAACACAATGGTCAGATTGACATTTACTAAAGCCATGCTCTATCATAAACCTGTCAAACCTTAAATACCACTATCTTGTAGCTTGATCAAGACCATATAACCTGGCCTTATGTCTCATTTGTCCATTCTCTCCTTTCTTTAACCTATAAATCCATTCACCTTTTAGTGCTTTCTTTTCGACTGGCAACTCAACCAAATCCCACATTTGGTTCTCTTCCAAGGAATCAATTTCCTCATTCATGCCATGTGCTCACTGTTTCTTGGATTCTACCTACATTGCCTCATCAAAACTTTTTGGTTCTCCACCATCAGTGAGCAACACGTAGTATAAAGAAGGGGAATAATGAATTGGAGGTTTAATTACCCTTTCAATCCTCCCTATGGGTGTTTGAGACTCATTTACAGCTTGTTGTTTGCCTAAATTCTCTGTCAGTGACCGATCTCGGTCAACTCTCGGTCTACACTTGACTGACGTCGGTTCCATGTGACTGAATTGATCAACGTTGGTTACTATCTAACCGACATCAGTTCCTACTTGACCACTGACGTCGGTTACCTGACCGACATCAGTCTCTATGTTTTCTTGTGAGTGATGATTTTTATCCGTGAGCTCATTTTGGATCATTACCTCATCCAAATCAAGATTGCCCTACTTAGAATTATTTAGCCTCTTGAGCTGATCACTCTACATCAACTTCTCATTGAAAACTACATCACGACTTCTAATAATTTTGTTAGTTTCAAAATTCCATAATCAAAATTCGAAATCTCCAAAGCCATAACCAATGAAAGTGCATCGCATAGATTTAGCATCCAGCTTCTTTCTATTTTTTTATCAACGTGCACAAAAGCTTCAGAACCAAAAACTCTAAGAAATAAAAGATCTACCTTTTTACCTGTCTAAGCCTCTTCTAGAATTCCACCATCCAGAGTAGTAGAAGGTCCTCTATTAATCAGGTAAACTGTAGTATCTACAACTTTTGCCAAAAAATTTAAAGGCAAACCAGTATGTAACCTCATACTCTGTGCACACTCCATTTTGCTGAGGTGTCCTTGGAACCATCCTTTCCCTATGTATTCCACTCATAGAATAGTAACTATTGAATTTATTACTGCAGTACTCACCACCATTGTCACATATAAGGCACTTCAATCTCAAACTTGTTTCATTCTCAACCAAAGCTTTCCATTTCATAAATGTGTCAAAAACATTAGATTTCTTCTTTATGCAATAAACCCATACCTTTCTTGTAGCATCATCAATGAAAGAATCATAATACTATGATCCTCCAATAGAAGCTACCTGAGCTAGTCCCCACACGTCTGTATGAACAAGCTCTAACTTGTGCTTCTTCTTTGTTGACCTAGTTTCAAGAAACCTTACTTTCTTATATTTCCCAAAAATATAGTGCTCACAGAAATCTAGATCTATACTTTTTAAATCTGAAAGATTACCCTTTGACTTAAGAACATTCATTCCCTTCTCACTCATGTGACCAAGCCTATAGTGCCACATCTTTGCATCTACATCTGAAGTAGATAAAACAGAAGGAGAATAATCAGTAATACAAGTAGATAGTTAAAATGTACCTACTTTCTTACCTCTTTCTAATACAAGTGCACCCTTGAAAACTTTCCAAGATTCTGCTGTGAGAGTTAATATGCAACCCTCATCACCCAACTTTCTTGTAGAAATCAGATTCCTCTTCAAGATGGGTACATGCATGACATCTTTCAACACCCATGTGTTGCCATTCTACAATTTTAACTACACTTTTCCTTTACCAACAATTTGACAAGGCTTGCCATCCCCTAAATAAACTTTTCCAAAATCTCCATGGACATAATCATTGAAAAATTTTCTATTTGGGGTTGCACGGAAAGAAGCACCAGAATCTAAAACCCAAGATTCTGCTTTATCCAAGGAACATTTAAGAGCATCCCGTGTAACAATACCTACATCATTTGCTTCTTTAGTTCCTTCATGTTGATCTTCTACCAACCAACAATCTTTCTTTACATGCCCTTTCTTTCCACAATTCTAGCAGGTTATACCTCCATTTTTGGATTTGGATCTCCTTCCCATCTTTGACCTTGATTTCCTTTACTTGCCCTTCTCTCTTTGCCTTCCCCTACTCTCAATACTTAAAGCATTACCTGATGTTTCCTCTGTGCTTTTCCTATGAATTTCTTCATTCAAGATTACACTAACAACATTATCAACTTTCAAGATATTTAAAGCAGGTGTAGTATTGCTAACTGCCATTACCAAGCTATGCTAGCTTTTAGGTAAAGAGCATAAGATTAAAAAAGCCTTAATTTCATCATCAAAAACTATTTTGACTAAATTTAACTGATTTACAATTTCATGGAAATCATTAAGATGACAATATACAGATCCACCTTCTTGCATTTGCAAATTAAATAATTGCTTCATAAGATATACCTTATTCAAAGCTGAGGGTTTTTCATATAAGTTTGCTAGAGTATCCATTAACTCTACTGTTGTCTTTTCTTGTGATAAATTAGAAATCACAAAAGATGCCAGGCTCAACCTTATTGATCCCAGAGCCTTTCTATCAAGAACATTCCATTCTTCATCTTGCATATGTGTGGGCTTACTTAAAACCCCATTCAATGGTAAAAATAGAACTTTCTGATACAGATAATCTTCTATCTGCATCCTCCATAATTGATAATTCTTGCCATTGAATTTTTCCATTCTTAGTTTACTTTTTTCTGCCATTGCTTTACTCCCATTCAAATAGAAACCCCTGTGAGTGAACCTGTAATCAAAAAAGACTAACCTGCTCTACCACTTGTTAGTGATCCTAGCTCTGATACCAACTGTTAGGAACTGGGAGTACAATTGATTACTTTTGTATAAGCAACTAAACACAGAATTGAACCAGAAGTAATAAGTAACTAGAAATCAAAAACAAAAAATAATAGGAGATACAAGAAATAACCAATCTTGTATTAAACTCTTCCAGAATATAATGAAGAAATCCCACTCTTCCCACACCTCTTGGGTATACAGTATTTCTCTCAAGAGTTCTCTCTCTCAATCAATTACAATCAACTCAATAATCAAGTTGTTATTCCCTCGCTTCAGCTGATCTTCTTGATCTTGCACCTTACAAATCTAATTGACCTTGCTTACTTGCTTGCTTACAATACATGCCCCATGGGTCTCTTAAATAGGATCCAAGGCATACAATAATTAGAAATACAGACTCAAGACTAAAATTAGTCTTTACATGCAACCACTCTGTCCTCCTAAAATTAGAACAAATCTAATTCTGGAAATGCATGCGAACACCACACACATAGGTGACCAACATCGGTTGCTATCGGTGTGCATATGACCGACATCGGCTGATCCCTGATTGATGTTGATCGGATCTGATCCATGCCTAACCAATGTCAGCGATACTGCCAATGCTGATTACTGGCTAAGCCTAACAACCTCCACATTTCCATAACAGTGAAGCTTTTAGCTCCACAACTTAACAAAAAATCTAAAAGAAATCCATTTGATATTTCAAAAAATTCACAATGACTATGCAACTAGATTTTTGATCTAAGGTCATTTACCATGAATTTTGAGGTAGAGAAGAATCTTGTCTATATAGTTAAAAAATAACCATAAAACTGTGAACTTGTTCAAAAATATAAGAGAGACCCATTTGAGATTTGAAAAAACTCATAAAAATATGCAACTAAATTTTTGATTTGAAGTCATTTGATACAAGTTTTGAGGTAGAGAAGAATCACGTATGTAGAGTCAAAAAATTGGTCATAAATATGTAAACATTCTAAAAAAATCTAAGAGAGACCAATTTAAAATCTTGAAAAAATTATAAAGAATATGCAACTAGATTTTCAATATAAGATTGTTTGATATGAGTTTTGAGATAGAGGAGAATCACACCTACAAAGTCAAAAATATAACCATAGATCACTGAATTTTTTTTAAAATTTAAGATAGACTAATTTGAGATATCAAAAAATCTATAAAGACTATGTAACTAGATATTCAATCTGAAGTTATTTGACATGAGTTTTGAGATAGAAAAAATTCATGCCTAAAAGGTTAAAAAATGATCATAAATGTGTAAACTTTCTTAAAAACTTTAACAATGATCGTTTGATATGAGTTTCAAGGCAGAGAAGAATTATCCTTTTACATTAAAAAATATCATAAATCTATGATCTTTCTAAATAATCTAAGAGAGACTTGTTTGAGATTCAAAAATCCTACAAGAAATGTGTAATTAAATTTTTGATCTGAGGTCATTTGACATGAGTTTTAAAGTAGATAAAAATCATGCTTACAAGATAAAAAAATAACCATAAATCTGTTATTTTTTCAAAAAATTTAAGAGAGATCCGTTTGAGATCTCAAAAACTCATAAAAAATATGCAACTAGATTTTTAAGCTGAAGTTGTTTGACACATGTTTCTAGATAGAAAAAAAACACATCTATAAAATTTTAAAAAGTCATAAATTCGTGAACTTTCTCAAAAAATTAAGAAAGACCCATTTGAGATTTAAAAAAACCCATAAGGAATATGCAATTATATTTTTGACCTACCATCGTTTGACATGAGTTTCGAGGTAGATAAAAATCATACCTATAGAGTAAAAAAAAGGGCCATAAATCCATGAACTTTTTCAAAAATTTAAGAGAGACCCATTTGAGATCTTAAAAAAGTCACAAAAATATGCAACTAAGTTTTCGATCTGAGGTTGTTTAACATAGGTTTTGAGGTAGAAAAGAATCACATTTTTAAGATTAAAAAAAAAACCATAAATCTGTGAACTTTCTTAAAAATTTAAAAAATATCCATTTCACAAAGAATATGCAACTAGATTTTTGATCTGAGGTCGATTGACATGAGATTTGAGGTAGAAAAGAATCAAACTTATAGAATCAAAAAAATATTATAAATCTGTTATTTTTTTTGAAAATTTAAGAGACCCATTTAAGATCTTGAAAAACCTGCAAAGAATATGCAACTATATTTTTGATCTTATGTCATTGGCATGAGTTTTGAGACAGAGAAAAATGACGCCCATATATTTGAAAAAGTGATCATGAATCTGTAAACTTTCTCAAAAATCTAAGAAAGACCAATTTAAGATTCCAAAAAAACTTAAATGAATATACAACTATATTTGTGATCTAAGGCCATTTAACATGACTTCTGAGACATAAAAATCATGATTACAACATCAAAAAATGATCATAAATCTGTAAAAATTCTTAAAAATTTAGTAGATTAATTTCAGATATTCAAAGAACCCACAAGGAATATGCGAATAGATTTTTGATCTGAGGTCGTTTGACATAAGTTTTGAAGTAGAGAAAAATAACATCTTTAAGGTCAAAAAAAGAGATAATAAATTTGTGAATATTCTCAAAATTTTTAAAAAGACCCATTTAAGATCTAAAAAAAATTACAAAGAATATGCAACTAGATTTTTGATTTCAGATCATTTGACATGAGTTTTGAGCCAGAGAAGAATCATACCTTTAAGGTTTAAAAAATATTCATAAATCCATAAACATTATAAAAAATTTAAGAGATACCTATTTAAAATCATAAAAAATTCATTAAAATATGTAACTAAATTTTTCATCTGAGGTCATTTAACATGAGTTTTGACGTAGAGAAGAATCATGCTTTTAAAGTAAAAAAATGATGATAAATCCATGAATATTTTTAAGAGTTAAGAGAGACTTATTTGAGATCATGAAGGAATTCATAAAAAATATGCAACAATTTTTTTGATCTGAGGTCATTTGACACGAGTTTCGAGACAAAAAATAATTATGTGTCAAAAATTAAAAAATAATCATAAATCTATGAACATTATAAATAAATCTAAGAGAGAGACCCATTTAAGATCTCAAAAGAACTCACAAGGAATATGCAACTAAATTTTCAATCTAAGGTCATTTGACACGAGTTTTGAGGTAAAAAAAAATCGCATCTGTAAGGTCAAAAAAATAGTCATAAATATGTGAATTTTTTTAAAAATTTAAGAGAGACTAATTTGAGATCTCAAAAAACCCATAAAAAATATACAACTAAATTTTTTAATTTAAAGTCATTTCATACGAGTTTCAAGATAAAGAAGAATCACATCTGTAGGTTTAAAAAAATGACTATAAATCCATAAACTTTTTCAAGAATTTAATAGAGACCAATTTGAGATCTCAAAAAACTCCTAAGGTATATGCAATTAAATTTTTAATATAAAATCATTTAACATAAGTTTCAAGGTAGAAAATGATCACGTCTCTTAGGTAAAAAAAATGACTATAAATTAGTGAATTTTCTCAAAAATATAAGAGAGATCCATTTGAGATCTTGAAGAAACTCATAAAAATATGTAACTAGATTTTTGATCTGAAGTCGTTTGATACGATTTTAAGACAAAGAAAAATCAGGTCTTTAAAGTAAAAAACAAAGTTATAAATCCATTAACTTTCTCAAAAATTTAAGAGATATTCATTTGAGATCTTGAAAAACTCATAAAGAATATGTAACTAAATTTATGATTTAGGGTCGTTCGATATGAGTTTTGACACAGAAAAAAATCATGCTTCTAAGGATGAAAAATGATTATAAATCTATGAAATTTCTTAAAAATTTAAGAGAGATCCAATTGAAATCTTGAATAATTGAGAAAAAATATTAACTAAATTTATGATATGAGGTTGTTTTAAATGAGTTTTAATACAAAAGAATCATATTTATAGGTTTAAAAAAATGATCATGAATCTATCAGTTTTTTCAAAAATTTAATAGACATCCATTTTAGATCTCATAAATCTACAAAGAATATGTAATTATATTTTTTATTTAAAGTCATTTGACATAAGTTTCAAGGTAAAGAAAAATTATATCTTTAAGGTCAAAAAAATGATCATAAATCTGTGAACTTTCTTAAAAATTAAAAAGAAATCTATTTTAAATTTGATAAAATCCACAAAGAATATGTAACTAAATTTTTGATCTATGATCATTTGACATAAGTTTTGAGATAGAGAATAATCATGCCTTTAAAATAAAAAAAATGGTTATAAATTCATAAACTTTCTCAAAAATCTAAAAGAGATTTATTTATGAAATTAAAAATTTCAAAAGAAAATATGTAACTAGATTTTTTATTTAAGGTCATTTTACATGAGTTTTGAGGTTAAAACAATTATCTCTATAAGATCAAAAATATGACCATAAATCTGTGAATTTTATCAAAAATTTATGAGAAATCTATTTTAGATCTCAACAAATTACAAGAAATATTAAATTATATTCTCAATCTGAGATCATTTGACATGAGTTTTGAGATAGAAAATAATTATATTTCTATGATAAAAAACAATTATATATCCATAAACTTTCTTAAAAATCTAAGAAAGACCTATTTAAGATCTCGAAAAACTCACTAAAAATATGCAACTATATTTTTCATCTGAGATCATTTGTCAAACCCTTTGAGGAAGAGTAAAAACATGCCTACAAAATCAAAAAAATGGTTATAAATTCATGAACTTATTAAAAAAAATTTAAAAGTCTATTTAAGATCTCAAAAAATCCATAAGTAATATGTAACTAGATTTTTGATTAAAGATCATTTTACATCAGTTTCAAGACAATACAAAATTATACTTATGTGGTTAAAAAAATGACTATAAATTTGTGAGCTTTCTTAAAAATATAAGAGAGACCCATTTGAGATCTCAACAAACTTACAAAGAATATGTAATTTTATTTTGATTTGAAGTCATTTGACATGAGTTTTGAGGCAAAACATAATCACACTTATAAAGTTAAAAAAAATGATCATAAATTTGTGAAAATTTTCAAAAATCTAAGAGAGACCTATTTAAAATCTCAAAAAACTTACAAAAAATATGCAACTAAATTTTTGATTTGAGGTCATTTAATATGAGTTTTAGGACAAAGAAGAATCATGATTAAAGGGTCAAAAAGTACTTATAAATATGTAAACTTTCTTAAAAATGTAAGAAAGAGCCATTTAATATATTAAAAAAAACCCACAAAAAATATGCAATTATATTTTTGATCTGAGATTATTTGATATGAGTTTTGATGTAAAGAAGAATCACATCTTTAAAGATTAAAAAAGGGTCATAAATCCATAAATTCTCTCAAACAACTAAGAGAGGCCCATTTGAGATATCAAAAAAGCTATAAGGAATATACAACTAGATTTTTGATCAAGATCATTTGACATGAGTTTTGAGGTAGAAAAGAATTACACCTATAGAGTCAAAAAAATGGTCATAAATTTGTGAACTTTATAAAAAATCTAAGAAAAAGCTATCTAAGATCTCAAAAAATACACAAAGAATATGTATCTAAATTTTTGATTTAAAATCATTTGACATGAGTTTTGAGATAGAAAATTTATCCCTATAGAATAAAAAATGATCATAAATCTATGAATATTCTTAAAAATATAAGAAAGACCCATTTGAGATTTCAAAAAATCTATAAAAAATAAGCAACTAAAATTTTTATTTGAGATCATTTGACACGAGTTTCATGGTAGGGAAGAATCACACTGGTAAGGTCAAAAAAAGGTCATAAATCCATGAATATTTTACATAATCTAAGATATGCCTATTTAAAAATTTGAAAAAACAGACAAAGAATATGTAATTAAGAAAGAAAAATCATGCTTGTAAGGTTAAAAAAGTGACCATATATCTGTTAATTTTTTCAAAAATCCAAGAGACCTACTTGAGATTTCAAAAAATTTACAAAGATTATGCGACTAGATTTTTGATATGAGATTATTTGACATGAATTTTGAGGTGGAAAAGAATCACGTTTGTAGGTTAAAAAAAGGTCATAAATCTGTGAACTTTTTCAAAAATCTAAGAGAGACCTATTTGAAATATCAAAAATTCATAAAAAATATTTAACTAGATTTTTGATCTAAGGTCGTTTGATACAAGTTTAAAAATAAAGAAGAATTACAATTACATGGTTAAAAAAATGGCCATAGATCTGTGAACTTTTTAAAAATCTAAGAGAGACATATTTTGAGATGTCAAAAAAATTACAAGAAATATGCATTTAAATTTGATATAAGGTCATTTGACACAAGTTTTGAGATAAAGAAGATTCATGTTCTTAAGATAAAAAATATGGTCATAAATTCATAAATTTTCTCAAAAATTTAAGAGAGACTCATTTAAGATCTTGAAAAAACCTACAAAGAATATGCAACTAGATTTTTGATTTGAAGTTATTTGACATGAGTTTCAAGATAGAGAAGAATCACGTCTACAAGATTAAAAAATGATTGTAAATCTATGAACTTTCTCAAAAAAATTGGAATTTTTTAAAGAATTTGAGAGAGACCTATTTGAAATCTCACAAAATGTACAAACATTATATAATTAGATTTTTTATCTAAGGTGTTTGATATAAGTTTAGAAATAGAGAAAAATCATGTCTTAAAAACATCAATTATTAGTCTTTTGACATGAGTTTTGAGGTAAAAAAGAATAACCCCTACAGAGTCAAAAAAGTGACCATAAATTCATTAATTTTTTCAAAATTTAAGAGTGACATATTTGAAATATCAAAAAATTCATAAAAAATATGCAATTAAATTTTTGATCTGAGATCGTTTGACATGAGTTTCAAGGTAGAAAAATATTATGTTTAAATGATAAAAAAATAACTAAAAATTTGTAAATTTTTTCAAAAATTTAAGAGAGACTAATTTGAGATTTCAAAAAATTCATAATGAATATACATTTAAATTTTTGATCTAAAGTCATTTGACACAAGTTTTGAGATTAAAAAATTGTCTTTAAGATTAAAAAAGTGACCATAAATTTGTGAACATTCTTAAAAATCTAAGAGACACTCATTTGAGATCTCATAAGAACTCACAAAAAATATGTAATTAAATTTTTGATCTAAGATCATTTGCATGAATTTTTAAGTAGAGAAGAATCACATCTATATGATAAAACAAATGATCATAAATTCATGAATATTATCAAAAATTTAAGAAAGACTCATTTGAGATTTTGTAAAACATATACGAAATATTCAACTATATTTTTAATTTGAGGTCATTTAACATGAATTTCAAAATAGAAAGGAATTATGTGTATAAAGTTAAAAAATAATCATAAATCTATGAACTTTCTAAAAAAAATTAAGAGAGATCTATTTTAGATCTCAAAAAATTCATAAAAAATATGCAATTATATTTTTTTATCTTAAGTCATTTGACATGAGTTTTGAGATAGAGAAAAATTTATATTTATAAGGTTAAAAAAATAGTCATAAATCTATGAACTTTCTAAAAAATTTAAAAGTGACCTATTTTAGATCTGATATCGTTTGATATTTTAAATATGAGACAGAAAAGAATCATGTCTTTAAAGTCAAAAAAATGATCATAACTCTTTGAATTTTTTTTAAAATTTAAGAGAGACCCATTTAAGATCTCAAAAAACTTACAAAGAATATGCAACTAGATTTTTGATCTGACATCGTTTCATATGCGTTTTGAGACAGAGAAGAATCAGGCTTATAAGGTCAAAAAAATGATCATAAATTTATAATTGTTTTCAAAAATTTAAGATAGAACTTTTGAAGATCTCAAAAAACCCACAAGGAATATGTAACTAGATTTTTGATATTAAGTTATTTGACACAAGTTTTAAGACAAAAAAAATCATGTCTATAAAGTCAAAAAATGGTTATAAATCTGTGAATTTTAAAAAAAATTTAAGAGACATATTTAAGATCTTGGAAAACCTACAAAGAATATGCAACTAAATTTTTGATATGAGATTGTTTGATATGAGTTTCAAAGTAGAGAAAAATCATGTTTATATGGTAAAAAAAATGATTATAAATATGTGAATTTATTCAAATATCTAAGAGAGACCTATTTGAGATCTCGAAAAACTCTCAAAAAATATCCAACTAGATTTTTAATTTGAGGTCATTTGATATGAGTTTTGAGGCAAAAAAGAATCACGTCTATGAGTTTAGAAAACAATTGTAAATCCTTAAATATTTTTAAAAATTTAAGAGAGATCAATTTGAGATTTTGAAAAACTCACAAGGAATATGCAACTAGATTTCTGATATAAAGTTATTTGACACGAGTTTTGATGTAGAAAATAATCACATCTCTTAAGTTAAAAAATGTTATAAATCTGTGAACTTTCTAAAAAAATTAAGAGAGACCCATTTGAAATCTTAAAAAATTCTATAAAAATATGCAATTAGATTTTTCATTTGAAGTCATTTGATACGTGTTTTGAGGTAAAGAAGAATCATGTCTTTAAAGTAAAAATAGCTATAAATTTGTGAATTTTATCAAAAATTTAAGATAATCTTATTTGAGATCTTGAAAAACTCATAAATAATGTTAAACGAAATTTGTGATCTGAAATCGTTTGATATGAGCTTCGAGATAAAGAATAATCACATTTTTAAGGTTAAAAAAATGACTATAAATTTATAAAGTTTCTCAAAAATTTGAGACTTATTTGAAATTCTAAAAAACTACAAGAAATATGAAACTAAATTTTTAATTTTAAATTGTTTGACATGAGTTTCAAGATAGAGAAGATTCACATTTATAGGTTTAGAAAAATGGTCATAAATCCATAATTTTTTTCAAAAATTTAATAGAGACCTATTTAAAATGTTGTAAAACCATAAATAATATGCAACTAGATTTTTAATTTGAGGTCATTTGACATGAATTTTGAGGTAGAGAAGAATTACGCTTTTTAAAAAATGACAATAAATTTTTAAAAAAAATTTAAAATCAAAGAGAGACCCATTTGAGATGTTAAAAAAAATTACAAATATTATGTAACTAAATTTTTAGTTATGATTATTTGACATGAGTCTTGAGATAGAGAATAATCATGTCTTTCAGGTCAATAAAGTGGTTATAAATATGTGAACCTTTTCAAAAATTTAATTGAGACCTATTTAAGAACTCAAAAAACCCACAAGGAATATGCAACTATATTTTTGATTTATGGTCATTTGACATGAGTTTTGATATAGAATTTTTTTTCCCTTCAAGATAAAAAATGTGGTCATAAATTTTGAACTTTCTAAAAAATTTAAGATAGACCTATTTTAGAGCTCAAAAAACCTAGAAAAATATTAAACTAAATTTTTTATCTGAGGTTGTTTGACATGAATTTTGAGATTTTAAAAAATTATATTTTTATTGTAAAAATATCATAAATCCATAAACATGCTTAAAACTTTCAGACAGACATATTTGAGATCTCGAAAAACTCACTAAGAATATGTGAGTATATTTTCGATCTAAAGTCATTTGACAAGGAATATGTAACTAGATTTTCGATCTAAGCTCATTTGACATGAGTTTTGAGATAGAAAAAAATCATCCATATGTGGTAAAAAAATGACCATAAATCTATGAACTTTTAAAGAAATATAAAACTTATTTGAGATCTCAAAAAACTTACAAAGAAAATGCTTATTAAATTTTTGATCTGAGATTGTTTGACATAAATTTCAAGATAAATAATAATCATGTTTATAAAGTCAAAAAAATAGTCATAAATCTATGATTTTTTTTAAAAATCTACAAGATACCTATTTGAGATCTCAAAAAATCTACTAAAAATATGTAACTAGATTTTTACTCTGAGATCATTAATTATGAGTTTCAAGATAGAGAAAAATCATGATTAAAGGGTAAAAAATTGGTTCTAAATCCATGAATTTTTTCAAAATTTTTAAATAAAGACATTTGATATCTTGAAAAATCTACAAAAAATATGTAATTAAATATTTGATCTGAGATCATTTGATATGAGTTTCGATGCAGATAGGAATCACATCTTTAATGGTAAAAAAATGATAATAAATTGATGATTTTTTTCAAAAATTTAAAAGAGATCCATTTAAGACATCAAAAAACTCACAAATAATATGCAACTAGATTTTCTATTAAAAATCAGTTGACATGAGTTTTAAAATAGAGAAAAATTACACCTATAAAGTCAAATAAATGATCATAAATCTATGAACTTTATTAAAAATTTAAGAGATATCTATTTTAGATCTCAAAAAATTTACAAAGAATATGCATTTAGATTTTTGATCTAAAATCATTTAACATATGTTTCGAGACAGAGTAGAATCACACTTATAGGATAAAAAATGGTCATAAATTCATGAATATTCTCAAAAATATAAGATAAACCTATTTGACATCTCAACAAAATTCACAAATAATATGCAATTAATTTTTTGATTTGATGTCATTTAACATGAGTTTTGTGATTTAAAAATATCATATTTGTAAGGTCAAAAAAATGACCGTAAATCCATGAATATTCTCAAAAATGTAAGAGAGACCCATTTTAGATTTTCAAAAAATATATAAGGAATATACAAGTATATTTTTCATATGAAATTGTTTGACATAAGTTTCGAGACAGAAAAAAGTCACATTTATATGATCAAAATAACGATCATAAATTTGTGAACTTTTTGAAAAATCTAAAAAAGATATATTTGAAATCTCAAAAAATTACAAAGAATATGCAACTAGATTTACCATCTAAGATTCATTTTACACAAGTTTAAAGATAGAGAAGAATCATGACTATAGAGTTAAAAAAGTGACTCTAGATTTATAAAAAAAATTAAAAATATAAGAGATACATATTTAAGATGTTAAAAAATTTAGAAAAAATATACAACTAAATTTTTGATATAAGGTCATTTGATATGAGTTTCGAAGTAGAGGAGAATCACCTCTAGGATAAAAAATACGGTTATTAATCTATGAACTTTATCAAAAATATAAGAGAGACTCATTTAAGATCTGGAAAGAACTCAAAGAATATGTAACTAGATTTTTGATTTGAGGTCATTTAACATGAGTTTTAAAGTAAAAAATAATCATGTCTACAAGGTCAGAAAGAGGACATAAATTCATTTTTTTTAAAAAAAATTAAGAGACTTATTTAACATCTTGAAAAATCCACAACAAATATGCAATTATATTTTTGATTTAAAATCATTTGACATATGTTTTGAGATAGAGAAGAATCATGTCTCAAAAACTTCAATTATTGACATTTTAACATGAGTTTTGAAGTTTAAAAAATCACACTTATGGAATCAAAAAATTGATCATAAATCCATAATATTTCTTAAAAATCTAAGAAATATGCATTTAAGATCTCAAAAAATTCATAAAGAACATGCAACTATATTTTTAATCTAAGTTTAGTTAACATGAGTTTTGAGGCAGAGAAAAATCACATTTATAGGGTTAAAAATGATCATAAATTTGTGAAATTTTTAAAAAATTTAAGAGATAATCATTTAAGATCTTAAAAAACACATGATTATTATGTAACTTAATTTTTGATCTGAGATCATTTGACATGAGTTTCGAGATAGAAAAAATCACATATTTAAGGTTAAAAAAAGGGTCATAAATTTATGAACATTTTCAAAAATCTAAGAGATATTAATTTGAGATCTCAAAAAACTCATAAAAATATGCAGTTAGAGTTTCGATCTAAGGTCATTTAACACAAGTTTTGAGGTAGAGAAGAATCACGTCCATAAGGTCAAAAAAATGGTCATAAATCTATGAACATTCTTAAAAAAAAGAAAACCCCATTTGAGATCTCAAAACAATCCACAAAGAATATGTAACTACATTTTTAATTTAAGATCATTTGACATGAGTTTTGAGATATAGAAAAATCACACCTATAAAATGAAAAAAAATGATCATAAATTTATGAACATTCTAAAAAATTTAAGAACGACCTATTTCAGATCTCACAAAGCACACAAGAAATATGCAACTAGATTTTTTATTTGAGATTGTTTAACATAAGTGTTGAGATAAAGAAGAATTACGCTTACAAGGTTTAAAATGATCGTAAATCTTTGAAATTTTTAAAAATTTTAAGAGAGATCTATTTTAGATGTCAAAAAAATCACAAGAAATATGTAACTAGATTTTTGATTTGAGATCATTTAACATGAGTTTCAAAGTAGAGAGAAATCACGCCTTAAAGGTTAAAAAATGACATAACTCTGTGAATTTTCTCAAAAATCTAAAAGAGACCCATTTGAGATCTCAAAAACCTACAAAAAATATGTAACTAGATTTTCGATCTGAGAGCTTTTCATATGAGTTTTGAAGCAAAAACTAATCACATTTATAAGATTAAAAAAATGGCTATAAATCTATGAACTTTTAAAAAAAATCTAAAATAGACCCACTTAAAATCTTAAAAAAATTATAAAAAATATGCAATTAGATTTTTAATTTTATGTTATTTGACATGAGTTTTGAGGCAAAGAAGAATCACACTTACAAAGTAAAAAAATTTTATAAATCGATGAACATTTCTTAAAAATTTAAAAGATACCTATTTGAGATTTCAATAAACTCATGAAGAATATGCAACTATATTTTTGATCTAAGATTGTTTATCATGAGTTTTGAGACAGAAAAATTACACCTTTATTATAAAAAATGACCATAAATTCATGATTTTTTAAAAAAACTAAGAGATACATATTAAGATCTCCAAAAACCTACAAAAAATATGTAATTAAATTTTTGATCTGAGGTCATTTAACTTATGTTTTGAAGTAGAGAATAATCATATCTACAAGGTCAAAAAAATAACTATAAATCTGTAAATTTTCTCAAAAATTTAATAAAGATCTATTTGATATCTCAAATTTTTAATAAATAATATGCATTTAAATATTTGATCTAATGTCATTTAACATGATTTTTAAGGCAAAAAAAAGTTATAACTAAAAGTTATATTAAAAAAAAAAAAAAGAAAAAAAAAAAAAGAAAAAAGAAAAGAAATGGTAAACTTTATCAAAAATCTAAGAGAGACCCATTTGATATCTCAAAAAATTAACTAAGAATATGTAACTAGATTTTTGATATAAAGTCATTTCACATGAGTTTTGAGGTAAAAAAAAATTATTCTTATAAATTCAAAAAAATGATAATAAATTTGTAAACTTTTTAAAAAATTTAAGAGAGACCAATTTGAGATCTCAAAAAATTCATAATAAATATGCAATTAAATTTTTGATTTAAAATCATTTCACATGTGTTTCCAGATAGAGAAGAATAATATCTTAAAATAAAAAATGGCCATAGATTTATGAATATTCTCAAAAATTTAAGAGATTTACTTGAGATCTTAAAAGAACTCACAAAGAATATGTAATTAAATTTTGATTTGAAGTCATTTAACATGATTTTTGAGGTAAAGAAGAATCACATCTATAGAGTTAAAAAATGATCCTAAATCATTGAACATTCTCAAAATTTTTAAAAATATCTATTTAAGATATCGAAAGAACCTACAAAGAATATGCAACTAGATTTTTGATCTGAGATCATTTGATATGAGTTTTGAGACAAAGAAGAATAACATCTATAGCATCAAAAAATAATCATAAATCTATAAAATTTTAAAAAAATCTAAATAAACCTATTTGAAATTTTGAAAAACTCACAAAAAATATGCAATTAGATTTTTGATCTAAAGTCGTTTCTCAAAAGTTTAAGGACAGAGAAGAATCATGCATAAAGAGTAAAAAAGATAGTCATAAATCTGTGAACTTTCTCAAAATATAAAAGAGACCCATTTGAGATCTCAAAAATATACAAAGAATATATAACTAGATTCTTGATATGAGGTCATTTAAAAAGAGTTTAAAGATTTAAAAAAATCACGTCTATAAATAAAGAAAAAAGTTATAAATTCATGATTTTTTAAAAAATCTAAGAAAGATCTATTTGAGATCTCAAAAAATCTACAAATAATATGCAACTAGATTTATGTTTTGAAGTCGTTTACCATGAGTTTTGAGGCAGAGAAGAATCATGCATGTAGAATGAAAAAATGATAAAAAATTTATGATTTTTTTCAAAAATTTAAGACATATTTGAGATATTTAAAATTTATAAAAATATATAATGCAATTTCCGATTTGAAATTATTTGATATGAGTTTTGAGATAGAGAAAAATCACTCTTATAATGTTAAAAAAATGATCATAAATCTATGATTTTTTTTAAAAAAATTAAGAGAGACCCATTTGAGATCTTGACAATTTTACAAAGAATATGTAATTAGATTTTTGATATGAAGATGTTTGACATGAGTTTAAAAATAGAGATTAATCACTCACACACACACACACACACACACACACACACACACACACATGATTATAAATTTGTGAATTTTTTAAAAAATTTAAGAGAGACTCATTTGAGATCTCAAAAGAACTCATAATAAAAATACAACTAAATTTTTGATTTGAAGTCAATTGATATAAGTTTTGAGTTAGAGAAGAATCACACTTAAAAGATCAAAAAATGATCATAAATTTATGAGCTTTCATAAAAATCTAAGAGAGACCCATTTGAGATCTCAAAAAATATATAAAGAATATCTAACTAGATTTTTGATTAGAGATCATTTTACATAAATTTTAAAGTGACAAAAAATCACCTCTATAAAGTTAAAAATCTTCATAAATTCATGAACTTTCTCAAAAATCTAAAAGAGACTCATTTCAGATCTTGAAAACTGACAAAAAATATATAACTAGATTTTTGATCTGAGATTATTTAACATGAGTTTTGAGGTAGAGAAGAATGACATATAAATTTTTTAAAAAAAGGTCATAACTCTGTGAATTTTTTTAAAAATTTAAGAGAGTTTGATTTAAAATTTTGAAAAATTTATATGAAATACGGAACTAAATTTTTGATCCGAAGTTATTTGACATGAGTTTTGAGGTAGATAAAGATCACCCCTATAAGGTAAAAAAATCATAAATCTACGATTTTTTTTAAATTTAAAAAAGACTTATTTGAGATCTCAAAAAATTCACAAAAATATGTAATTAAATTTATGATCTGAGATCGTTTGATATGACTTTTAAGGTAAAGAAGAGTCATGAATTTAAAGTAAAAAAACAAATTAAAAATCTATGAGGTTTTTCAAAAATTTAAGAGAGATCTATTTGAAATATCAAAATCTTTACAAAGAATATTTAATTATATTTTTGATCTGAGATCATTTATCATGAGTTTTGAGATAGAGAAAAATCATGTCTCTTGTTAAAAATAAATCATAAATCTGTAAAAAAAATTAAAAATCTAAGAAATACCAATTTAAGATCTCAAAAGCTCATAAAGAATATGCAACTAAATTTTTAGTTTGAAGTCATTTGACATGAGTTTCAAGGTAGAGAAGAATCACATATTTAAAATAAAAAAATAATATAAATTTGTGATTTTTTAAAAAAATATAAGAGAAACCCATTTGAGATTTTAAAAAATCAACAAAGAATATGCAACTAAATTTTTGATCTGAGGTTGTTTGATATGAGTTTTGAGATAGAAAAGAATCACACCTCGAAAGTTAGAAAATGATCATAAATCCATCAAATTTCTTCAAAATATAAAGGAGATCTAATTGAAATCTTGAAAAATATATAAAGAATATGTAACTAGGTTTTTGATGTAAAAATGTTTAATACGAGTTTCAAGATAGAGAATAATCATGCTTGTAAAGTTAAATAATCGATTATAAATTTATAAACTTTCTTTAAAATTTAAAAGATACTCATTTTATATCTTAAAAACTCACAAAGAATATGCAATTAGATTTTTGATGTAAGATGATTT
Source organism: Torreya grandis (assembly GCA_037957365.1). NCBI lineage: Eukaryota > Viridiplantae > Streptophyta > Pinopsida > Cupressales > Taxaceae > Torreya > Torreya grandis. Next base: position 2,590,165 of record JARHVA010001395.1, read on the forward strand.
GACACAAGTTTTGAGATTGAGAAGAATCATTATTAAAGAGTTCCAAAATGACCATATATCTATTAAATTTTTTTAAAATTTAAGGGAGACCAATTTGAGATTTCAAAAGAACTCACAAGGAATATGTAACTAGATTTTTGATTTAAAATCATTTGACATGCGTTTTGAGATAAAGAAAAATCACATCTTTAAAGATAAAAAAGACTATAAATTAGTAAACATTTTATTTAAAATTTAAGAGATCTATTTGAGATCTTGAAAAATTTACAAAAAATATACAACTAAATTTTTGATCTGAGATCATTTGACACAAGCTTCAAAATAGAGAAGAATCATGACTATAAAGTCACAAAAGTAGTCATAAATCCATGAACATTCTTAAAAATCTAGGAGAGATCCATTTGAGATCTTGAAAGAACTCATGAAGAAAATGAAACTAAATTTTTGATTTGAGGTTGTTTGACATGAATTTAGAAGTAGAGAAGAATCACAGGTATAAGGTCAAATAAGTGATTATAAATCTGTAAACTTTCTTAAAAATTTAAGAAAGACCCATTTGAGATCTTGAAAAAATCATAAAGAATATGTAACTAGATTTTCTATTTGAAATCATTTGACAAGAGTTTCAATTCAGACTAAAATTAGGTATTTAAGATTTTTTAAAAAAAACTAAAAATTTATAAACTTTCTAAAAAAATAAGAGACCCATTTGAAATCTTAAAAAATCTATATAAAAATAAAAATTAGATTTTTTATTTGATATCACTTTACATGAGTTTTGGTGTTAAAATATCACATAATTAAAGTTTAAAAATGATTATAAATCTGTGAACTTTCTCAAATATTAAAATAAACTCATTTAAGATCTCAAAAATTTATGAAAAGCATGCAATTAAATTTTTGATCTAAGATGGTTTGACATGAGTTTTGACATATAGAAGAATCATATTTATTATGTTAAAAATTTGACTATAAATTTGTGAATTTTTAAAAGATTTATTTAAGATTTTAAAAAACCTATAAAGAATATGCAATTAAATTTTTGATCTGAAGTCATTTGATATGAGTTTTGAGACAGAGAATAATCACATCTCTAAAATTAAAAAATGATTACAAATTCATAAAATTTATAAAAACTATAATAGAGATCTATTTAAGATTTTAAAAACTCATAAAGAATAAGTAACTAGATTTTTGATATAAGGTCATTTGCCATGAGTTTAAAGATAGTGAAAAATCATGTCTGTATGAAAACTTATAAAGAATAAGTAACTAGATTTTTTTATATAAGGTCATTTATCACGTGTTTAAAGATAGAGAAGAATCACGTCTATATGTTCAAAAAGAGATTATAAATCTATGAACTTTTTTAAAAATTTAAGAAAAACTTATTTGAAATCTCAAAAACTCACAAGGAATCTATAACTAGATTTTTGATCTGAGATTGTTTGACATGAGTTTTGAGATAAAGAAGAATCATGCTTTTAAGGTCAAAAAAGTGACCATAAATTCATGAAATTTCTCAAAAATTTAAGAGAGACCTATTTTAGATCACGTAAAACTTACAAAGAATATGTAACTATGTATTTGATCTGAGATCATTTGATATGAATTTTGAGATAAAAAATAATTAATGTTTTGATGTAAAAAAAATAATTATAAATTTATGATTTTTTTCAAAAATCTAAGAGAGATCTATTTAACATCTCAAAAAACTTACAAAGAATACTTAACTAAAATTTTAATTTGAAGTTGTTTAACACGAGTTTTGAAGTAGAGAAGAATCATGTCTTTAAAGTAAAAATGATCATAAATCTATGAACTTTCTCAAAAATTTAAGAGAGACCCATTTAAAATCTTAAAAAACTCACAAAGAATATATAACTAGATTTTTGATCTAAAGTCATTTAACACAAGTTTTGAGACAGAGAAGAATCACATTCAAATAGTAAAAAATGATTATAAATATGTGAAATTTCTCAAAAATTTAAAAGAGATCTATTTCAAATTTTAAAAAACTCATAAGAAATATGCAATTTGATTTCTGATTTGAAATCACTTGACATGAGTTTTAACGTATAGAAGAATCACACTATTAAAGTCAAAAAAATAATCATAAATTTGGAATTTTAAAAAAAAATTTAAGAGAGACCGATTTGATATCTCAAAAACTTACAAAAAATATGCAACTATATTTTCTATGTGAGATAATTTAACATGAGTTTCGAGACAGATAAAAATTACACCTATAGACTCAAAACATAGTCATAAATCTATGAAAATTTTTAAAAATTTAAAAGAGACCTATTTGAGATCTCAAAAAACTTATAAAGAATATGAAACTAGATTTTTAATTTAAAGTCATTTGAAATGTGTTTTTAGGTAGAGAATAATCATGTTTATAAGATCAAAAAAAAGTTATAAATCTGTAAAAAAAAAATTAAAATTTAATAGATACCTATTTAAGATCTCAAAAATCTTACAATGAATGTATAACTATATTTTTGGTTTAAGGTCATTTGACATGAGTTTTAAGATAAATAAGAATCACATCTATATGATAAAAAAATGACATAAATCTATAAACTTTTTCAAAAACTTTAATCAATGGCCTTTTAACACGAGTTTTGAGATAGAAGAAAAATACATTTATAGAGTCAGAAAAGTGATCATAAATTTATGAATTTTATTAAAAAATTAAGAGAGACTCATTTGAGAGATTGAAAAACCAACAAAGTATATGCAACTAGATTTTTTATCTGAGATTGTTTGACATGAGTTTCGAGGTAAAAAAATCATGCTTTTAATGTCAAAAAAATAGTCATAAATTAATAAATGTTTTTAAAAATCTAAGAGAGACCTATTTGATAGCTCTAAAATCCATAAGAAATATACAACTAAGTTTTTGATTTAAGGTCGTTTCACATTTGTTTTGAGGTAGAGAAGTATCAAACCTCTAAGGTTAAATAAGCTGTCATAAATCTGTGAATATTTTTAAAAATTTAAAAGAGACCAATTTGATATCTTGAAAGAACCTACAAGAAAATATGCAACTAAATTTTTGATTTGAGGTCGTTTGACTTTGAGGTAGAGAAGAATCACACCTACAAGATTAAAAAAAAAAATGGTCACAAATTTAGGAATATTATTTAAAAATTTAATAAAACTCTATTTGAGACCTCAAAAAAATCACAAGAAATATATAACTATATTTTCAATCTGAGATCATTTGATACAAGTTTTGAGGTAGAGAATAATCACACCTATAAGATTAAAAAAATGATCATAAATTCATAAATATTTTTAAAAAATTAATAAAGACGTATTTGTGATCTTAAAAAAACTTACAAGGAATATGTAACTAGATTTTCAATTTGAGATCATTTGTCATGAGTTTTGAGGTAGAGAAGAATCATGTTTGTAGAGTCAAAAAAACGATCATAAATATGTAAGCTTTTTCAAAAATTTAAGAGAGACCTATTTAAAATTTCAAAAAATTCACAACTAATATGCAACTAGATTTTTAATTTGAAATTATTTAATATGTGTTTTGAAGTTAAAAAATCATATTTTTAAGATAAAAAAATAATGATAAATCTGTGAACTTTCTTAAAAATTTAAGAGACCCATTTGAGATCTTGAAAAATATAAGTAAAATATGCAACTAAAATTTCAATCTAAAGTCATTTGATATGAGTTTTGAGGCATAGAATAATCATGTTTTAAAATAAAAATATATCATAAATCTATAATTTTTTTCAAACATGTAAGAGAGACCTATTTAAGATCTTGTAAAATTCATAAAAAATATGTAACTATATTTTTGATCTGAGGTCATTTGACATGAGTTTTAAGATTAAAAAATAATCATGCTTTAAAGTTAAAAAATTCAGAAAATCATAAACTTTATCAAAAATATAAGATAGACCCATTTAAAATCTTAAAAAAATATTAAAAAAATATTCAATTAATTTTTTGATCTATGGTCATTTGACTTGAGTTTTAAGGCAAAAAAAATTACTTTTATAGAGTAAAAAATATGGTCATAAATTCATGACCTTTTTAAAATATTTAAGAGAAACCCATTTGAGATCTCAAAAAATATAAAAATAATATGTACCTAGATTGTTGATCTTAGATCATTTGATATGAGTTTTAAGGTAGAGAAAAATTATGCGTATAGGGTCAAAAAAAGAATCATAAACTTATAATTTTTTTTGAAATTTTAATCAATAGCTTTTTGACATGAGTTTTGAGGTAGAGAAGAATCACGTCTGTGAAATTAAAAAATGATCATAAATTTATTAATTTTCTCAAAAAACTAAGGAAAATTCATATTATATTTTGAAAAACATACAAAAAATATGCAACTAAAATTTTAATTTGAGATCATTTAGTACAAGTTTTGAGGTAGAGAAGAATCATGATTATAAGGTAAAAAAAGACCATAAATCTATGAAATTTCTTAAAAATTTAATAGAAACTCAATTGAGATCTTCAAAAACTCATAAATAATATGTAACGAGTTTTTTAATCTAAGGTCATTTGACATGAGTTTTGAGGTATAGAAGAATCATGCTTTTAAAGTCAAAAAATCAACTATAAATTTATGATTTTTAAAAAAAAATTAAGATAGACTCATTTGAGATCTCAAAAAATCCATAAAAAATATACATCTAAATTTTTGATCTGATATCATTTGATATGAGTTTTGAGGTAGAGAATAATCACAACTATAGGGTAAAAAAGTGACCATAAATCTGTGAACTTTTTTAAAAATCTAAGAGAGATCTATTTAAGATATCAAAAAACCTACAAAAATATGCAATTAGATTTTCGATTTGAAGTCATTTATCATGAGTTTTGAGATAAAAAAGAATCATGCTTTCAAGGTCAAAAACATGATTATATTAAAAAAATCAGTAATAATGAATGCAGGAGGATCGTGTCAAAGGAGAAAAACACATGAGACTCTAAAAAAAACTCTAATACCATGTTAGAGTTTACCAAGATCTCAAAATAGCGAGTATGTAATAATGTCAAATTTTTGTAGAGACATAATGAAAAATTTAAAAACAATAAAATACTAAAAAAGAAATATTTACATTAAACAACTTGAAAGAAGAAGAAAGTACATATAAATTTAAATAAGGTCATCAAAAAAATAAAACCTTAATTAGTAATTAGAACCCACTTAAAAGAAAATGACTTATAATGACTTAATTACTTAATCTAATTAATTTGAAAAGATAAAATCAATAGATGAAAAAATGGCTACACTAACAGTAACCACACTCTATCTTAGGGAGAAAGATCTAATTGTCCAACTTTCTCCATGATAGCTTGAAATAAAATTTACAACAATAAATGTCCATATATGATAAAAATAAAAAATAAAATAGATCAATAATCATTTTAAATTTGAAGAGTAAAGAAAGAACACATCTATAATTAAATGAATTGGGTTATCCTTTAAAGCCTTGGAAATTGAGGTGAATATTCTCTAATAAATAATTTCATGGGGTGATTTATTCATAAGATGAATACCATTGTTAAAACCATTTATTAGGTATGATTTCCTCAACTCTCATGAATAAAGGGTAGTGTTAAGTTATCATTAAGTGATATAGAACTTCAACTACACTATTCATTAAATTGATCATGAACATTAATTTGTTTTTTGATGGTACAAATAACAGGAGATGAATTTAGTCAAATTCTCTTGAGGGATGATATTAACATTTTTTCACTTCAAATTCATGGTGATATTTAGAATATTTATTGCTTGTCCTCTATGAATCAATGCTAAGAAGTATGCAACCTTTTTCTTCTTGCTCATTCCCATATGATGTAGGTTTTCTCTCTATTTGGTTTAGTCCATACAAACCGAGTACTTTACTTGTTTTTGAGAAGAATGACCATTATTCTCTTATGGTTCTCAACTCAGTTTGCACATGTGGTGTGAAGAAAAAATCCAAATTACTTCATTTTTCTAGGGGGACATTATATCATAATTTGCAGACCAAATTTCATCATCTGTAGAGGGTCCTCTTTTTTGTAATGGTTTAAAACAAAGGTAAAATGATGTGTTTCATGCCTATAATATCATGATAATCACCCCTCTTTATAAATCATAGTTTGAAAAGTTTTTGATCTGAAACATAGTTAAAGAGCATATATGCACAATAAATTTTCTTACATATGCACCTACAGTTAGGTGAAAAGGAGTTTTGAGCAATCATGGTGATAGGATGAGGAGTTTTCTAGGTGTTTAATTTACTCTAAAAGTGTGATAAAATAATTTTAAACTATTCAAATGGTTTGAGATTGGTTAAGACAATCAATTCTCTAATTTACATAGTCAACGAGTTGATGCCCGCTTACAAGCTTCTCCACAAAGACCTGAAGAAGGTGAATGAAGGCATTTGAACTTATTTGAAGTTTTATTGAAGGATAAAATCATTTATATTACCATAGCATTGATTATGGAGTCATAAGGCTTAAATCAAACTTGAAACTATGTTCATAGTTTGAGAAAATTTCCTCATAGACATGCTTCTTTATTTTATCTGAATAATGTATTTTTTCATGTACAAAAGTCATATCTTAGTGAGTGTCTTGAGGACTAGATAGTATGAATACTTCCATAATGTATCCTAAACACATGAAAATTCTTTAACATGATAAATTGGTTGATTTTTTAGGAGAAAGTTATGTAGATTGGTCTTTTAACTCAAGTAATCTTTCACTAAATATTTTCAATGTCATCTATAGTACTCAGAAGCCTAAGTAACCCTATGATGTAATAATGACATGATGGAAGCATACCTTTAATCCAAGTGACCTAATTTGATGATAGATGAGGTTGGGGATGCAAGGAAAATTTTTAGGAGTTGAGACACAATAGTCATACATAGTTTTCCACCTACAGGGGTCCCTTTGTTATCAAAATAATCACCTACAACTAGAATACAGACTGATAAGATACAAAGAGTATACAATTTAGATGTTGAATAGACATATGGGAAGAGATAAGTTATAGAAATTTGGGAATGAACTCAATGAATATGAAGATATCCTAATACATTTAACATTAGGTATACATCATGACAACACCACCTATAAGGGGCCCTTTTGGTCTAAAAATGGCATGTACAAGTTGATTGTAGTATGATTGTGCATTGGAAAAAAGATAGTTTAGAGATTGGTTTATTCATAGGGCATAATATAAATGTGAAAAACTATGATATGAGACTATATAAATTCAATGGGAACTTAAACATGATACCCACGGTTCACAATATCCTACAAGGGTCTTATTTTCTTAAAATGAAGACTTACAATTTGCTAAAGTCTAGAAACTAAGCCTAGTCATGGAGAGTGTACTTTAAAGAGTTACCAAAAGTGTGGGGTGTTGTACATGTTTATTAATACATTAATATTGGTAATGACCATATCAAATGGTGCTTAAGACAAAAAAAAAATCTAATGGGTGTTCAAACATACAACCTACAGTCAATGCATAGACCCTGCGCACAGTGAATGTTACATAATCTATCTTGAGGTTTTTTTTAGAGATAAAAGGCCTATTGATGTGATACAAATTTAAAAAATTTATATAAGGTCCTAAATACCTAATTAATCCCTCCATGACTTCAAAGTGGTTGATAAAATAGAGTATATTCCCTCTATTCTATTTTTTACATAGGGTACTCCTACAGGCAAGACTATAGACTTGGTGTGTAGATGACAAGAGAAGGTGTTGGGAAATGATAGAACACTAAGTAAAGATATGTGATGTCAAAAAAGTGGCAATAAATCTTTAAACATTCTCAAAAATATAATAAAGACCCATTTGAGAAATTGAAATAATCCATAAAAAATATGCAACTAGATTTTTGATATGAGATTATTTGACATGAGTTTTGAGGTAGAGAATAATCACACTTATATAGTAAAAAAAAATTCATAAATCCATAAATATTCTTAAAAATCTAAGATACATGCACTTGAAATCTTGAAAGAACCCACAAGGAATATGCTACTAGATTTTTGATATAAAATCGTTTGACATGAGTTTCGAGGTAGAGAAAAATCATTTTTATAGAGTTAAAAATGGTCATAAATCTATGAATATTTAAAAAAATCTAAGAGAGACCCATTTGAGACCTCGAAGGAACTCACAAAGAATATGTAACTAGATTTTGATCTGAGGTCATTTGCCATCATTTTTGAGGCGAAGAATAATCACGCCTACAAGATAAAAAAATGGTTATAAATCTGTGAATGTTCTTAAAAATATAAGAGATAGCCATTTGAGATATCAAAAGAGGATACAAGGAATATGCAACTAGATTTTTGATATGAGATCATTTAACACAAGTTTTAAGGTCGAGAATAATTACGTTTGTAGAGTTTAAAAAATGATCATAAATCTCTAAACTTTTTCAAAAATGTAAGAGAGACCCACTCAAAAAATATATAAGGAAAATACAATTAGATTTTTTATCTAAAGTCATTTGACGTGAGTTTTGAGATAAAATATAATCATGCTTACAAGTTTAAAAAGCGACTATAAATATGTGAACTTTCTCAAAATTTTAAAAGAGACCCATTTGAGATCTTGAAAAACCCACAAAGAATATGTAACTAGATTTTTGATATGAGATCATTTGACATGAGCTATGAAGCATAGAAGAATCACACCTATAGTGTCAAAAAATTGGTCATAAATCTATGAAATTTTTTAAAAATCTAAAAGAGATCCATTTGAGATCGTTAAAAATCCACAATTAATATGCAACTAGATTTTTGATTTGAGATCATTTGATATGAGTTTCGAGGTAGAGAAGAATCAGCTCTATACGGTCTAAATAGGGACCATAAATCTTTGAATATTCTTAAAAATTTAAGAGAGACTCATTTAAGATCTCAAAAAATACATAAAGAATATGCAACTAAATTTTTGATCTGACGTCATTTATCACGAGTCTCAAGGTAGAGAAGAATCACCCCTCTAATGTAAAAAAAATGACTATAAATCCATGAACATTTTCAAAAATGTAAGAGAGACCAATTTGAGATCTTGAAAGAATTCACAAGGTATATGCAACCATATTTTTGATCTGAGATCATTTATCATGAGTTTTGAGGTAAAAAAATCATGCCTACAAAGTTAAAAAAGTGGCTATAAATCTGTAAACTTTCTCAAAAACTTAAGAGAGAACTATTTTAGATCTCGTAAGAACCTATAAGATATATGTAATTAGATTTTTGATGTGAGGTCATTTGACATGAGTTTTGAGGCAGATAATAACCAACCATGTATGTTAAATAAAATCATAAATTCATAAACTTTTTCAAAAAAAAAAAAAAAATTATTTAAGATTTTGAAAGACTCACAATGAATATGCAACTATATTTTTTATATTAAGTAATTTAACATTAGTTTTAAGGTACAAAATAATTACATCTTTAGGGTTAAAAAAATCATAAATATGTGAACATTCTTAAAAATAAAAAAGAGACCCATTTGAGATCTTGAAAGAACCCATAAAAACTATGCAACTAGATTTTTTATTTAAAATCATTTGACATGAGTTTCAAAGTAGAGAATACTCATGTCTATACATTTAAAAAAACAATCATAAATTCATGAAATTTCTCAAAAGTCTAATAAAGACCTATTTGAGATCTTAAAAAACTCATACTGAATATACAACTATATTTTCAATTTGAGATCATTTGATATGAGTTTTAAGGTAGAGAAGAATCACATTTATAGGGTTAAAAAATAGCTATAAATCCATGATTTTTTTTTAAAATTTTTAAAAAAGTTCTATTTAAAATCTTAAAAAACTCATAAAGAATATGTAACTAAATTTTTGATCTGAAGTTGTTTGACACAAGTTTTGAGTAGAGAATAATCTAAAGATACTTGTAGATCTAAAAAATCACCCATATTGTGTCAAAAAAATAGTTATAAAACCTTGAACTTTCTTAAAAATCTAAAGAGACTTATAGATTAAAAAATTTACAAGTAATATGCAACTAGATTTTTGATCTGAGGCCATTTGATACGAGTTTAGAGGTAGAAAAGAATCATTACTATAGAGTCAAAAAGACAACAATATATTTGTGAACTTTTTTAAAAATCTAAGAGAGACTCATTTGAGATGTCAAAAAAATCATAAGGAATATATAACTAAATTTTTAATATGAGATCGTTTGACATGAATTTCATGGTAGAGAGAATCACATCTATAAGGTCAAAAAAATTGTCATAAATTTGTAAACATTTTCAAAATTTTAAAAGAGATCCATTTGAGATCTCGAGAGAATCCACAAAGAATATGCAACTAGATTTTTGATTTGAAATCATTTAACACTAGTTTTGAGGTAGATAGGAATCACACCTACATGGTTAAAAAATGGTTGTAAATCTATAAAAAGAATTAAAAATTTATGAGACCAATTTAAGATCTCAAAAAACACACAAAGAATATGCACCTCAATTTTTGATTTGAGATCATTTGACACAAGTTTTGAATCAGAGCAAAATCATGTCTCCAAACTCAAAAAATGATAATAAATCTATTAATTTTTTCAAAAATATTAATCAATTACCTTTTGATAAGAGTTTTGAGGTATAGAACAATCACGCTTGCAGAGTTAAAAAAATGAACATAAATCTGTGAACTTTCTCAAAAATTTAAGAGAGATGCATTTGAAAACCCGCAAAGAATATGCAATTAAATTTTTGATCAAAGTAATTTGAAACAAATTGTGAGCCATAAAAAATCATACATGTAGGTTAAAAATGATCATAAATCTATAAATTTTTATAAAAATTTAAAAAAAAAAACACATTTGGGATATTAAAAAACTCAAAGAATATGCAACTAAATTTTTGATCTGAAGTCATTTAATAAGAGTTTTGAGGTAGAGAAAAATCATGACTGTAGGATTAAAAAAACAACCATAAATCCATAAAAAATTTCAAAATTATAAGAGAAACTCATTTGAGATCTTGAAAAACTCACAATGAATATGCTACTAGATTTTTGATTTGAGATCATTTGACATGAGTTTTGAGATGAAAAAGAAATACACATCTAAAATCAAATAAATGATCATAAATCTATGAATATTTTCAAAAATCTAAAAGAGACTCATTTGAAATCTTAAAAAAACTTATAAAGAATATGCAACTAGATTTTTGATCTAAATTCATTTGACACAACTTTTGAAGTAGAGAAGAATCACACTTTCAAGGACTATAAATTTGAGATGCATATTTGAAATCTCAAAAAAATCCATATATAATATGCAACTAAATTTTTGATATTAAATCATTTAAATGAGTTTCAAAATAGAGAAGAATTACATATACAAAGTAAAAAATATTCATAAATCTGTCAATTTTCTCAAAAAAATTAGATATACTTATTTAAAATCTTACAAAACTCATAAAAATTATATAATTATACTTTTGATCTAAGGTCATTTGATATGAATTTCGAGACAGAAGAATCATCCCTGTAGGGTCAAAAAAATGATCATAAATCTGTAAACTTTCTAAAAAATCTAAGAGAGACCCATTTAAGATCTCAAAAATTTATAAAAAATATGCAACTAGATTTTTAATTTGAATTCGTTTAATATAAATTTTAAGGCAAATAATAATCTTGCTTGTAAGGTCAAAAAAGTAGCCATAAATCTATAAACGTTTTTAAAAATATAAAAGAGACTCATTTGAGATCTCAAAAGATTCACAAAATATATGCAATGAAATATTTCATCTGAGGTCGTTTGACACAAGTTTCAAGATAGAAAAGAATCACACATACAAGATCAAAAAAGCTATACTAAATCCATAAACTTTTTTAAAAAAATTAATCAATAATTTTTTGATACGAATTTTGAGGCATAAAAGAATCATGCCTCTAGAGTTAAAAAAATGACCATAAATCTATGAACTTTCTCAAAAATATAAGACAGACCTATTTGAGATCTCAAAAAACTCATAAATAATATGCAACTAGATTTTTTATCTGAGATCATTTGACATGAGTTTCGAGGTAGAGAAAAATTACACTGACAGGGTCAAAGACTTCGCTCTAAATTTGTGATTTTTTTAAAACTTTAAGAGAGATATATTGGAGTTCTCAAAAAAATTACAAAAACTTTATAACTAGATTTTTGATTTGAGATCGTTTAACACGAAATTTGACGTAGAGAAAAATCACACTGATAGAGTTAAAAAATAGTCATAAATTTATGATTTTTTAAAAAAAATTAAAAGAGATCTATTTAAGATTTTGAAAAATCCACAAAGAATATGCAACTAAATTTTTGATATAAGATCGTTTGACATAAGTTTTGAGGTAGAGAAGAATCACATCTATAGGGTAAAAAAATGATCATAACTCCATAAATTTTCTTAAATTTTTCATTCAATAGCCTTTTAAAATGAGTTTCAAGGTAGAAAAAAATCATGCATGTGAAGTCAAAAAATTGATTATAAATTCATGAAATTTTTCAAAAATCTAAGAGAGATGCATTTGAGATCTTAAAAAACCTATAAAGAATATGTAACTATATTTTTGATCTGAGGTCAGTTGACACAAATTTTGAGGTAGAACAAAATCATGTTTATAGGGTAAAAAATGACCATAAATTTGTAAACTTTATCAAACATTGAAGAGAGACGCATTTGAGATCTTGAAAAACTTACAAAGAATCTATAATTAAATTTTTAATCTGATGTCATTTGACATGATTTTTGAGATAGAGAATAATAATATTTCTAGTTGAAAAAAATGACTATAAATCTATGAATTTTTAAAAAAAATTAAGAGAGATGCATTTGAGATCTTAAAAAACTCACAAAGAATATGTAACTAGATTTTTGATTTGAAGTCATTTAACATAAGTTTCGAGGTAGAAAATAATCACGCTTATAAAGTCAAAAAAATAATCATAAAATCATAATTTAAAAAAAAAAAATTAAAAGAGACCTATTTGAGATTTCAAAAAACCCAAAATGAATATATAACTAAATTTTTGATCTAAAGTCATTTAACATGTGTTTCTAAGCAGAGAAGAATCACACTTTTGAGGTCAAAAAAATGATCACAAATCTATGAATATCTTCAAAAATTTAAAAGAGACTCATTTAAGATCTCGAAAAACCTATAAAGAATATGCAACTAGATTTTTGATTTGAAGTCATTTGACATGAATTTTGAAATAGAGAAGAATCATGTCTACAAGATCAAAAAAATGACCATAAATATGTTAACATTTAAAAAAAATGAAAACATACCTATTTAAGATCTCTAAAAAACTCACAAAGAATATGTAACAAGATTTTTGATATGAGGTTATTTGACACAAGTTTTGAAGTACAAAAGAATCACGTATACAAAGTCAAAAAATGATAATAAATATGTGAATATTCTCAAAAATTTAGGAGAGACCTATTTGAGATCTCAAAAAACTTAAAAAGAATATTCAACTAAATTTTTGATCTGAGGTTGTTTGACATAAGTTTTGAAGCAAAGAAGAATCACGTATATAGAATTTAAAAAGTGGCTATAAATTTGTCAACTTTTTCAAAAATCTAAGAGAGACCCATTTGATATCATTAAAATTTATAAGAAATATATTATTAAATTTTTGAAGAGAGGTCATTTGAAATGAGTTTTGAGATAAAAGAATCATGCTTATAAGATCAAAAAAGTGGCCATAAATTCATGAACTTTTTCAAATATTTAAGAAAGACCTACTTGAAATCTCAAAAAACTCACAAAAAATATGCAACTAGATTTTTGATCTGAAGTCATTTAACATGAGTTTTGAGATAGAGAAGAATCATAATTACAAAGTAAAAAAATGGTCATAAATCTATAAATTTTAAAAAAAAATTAAGAGAGAACCATTTAAGATCTCAAAAGAACTCACAAGGAATATGCAATTAGATTTTTTATCAGAGATCATTTGACATGAGTTTTGAAGTAGAAAAAAATCATGCCTATAATGTCAAAAAAGTAGTCATAAATATATGAAAATTTTCAAAAATCTTAGAGAGACCTATTTGAAATATCAAAAAATCTATAAAAATGTGCAACTAAAATTTTAATTTGAGGTCATTTGACATGAGTTTCAAGATAGAAAAGAGTCACATCTAAAGGGTTTTAAAATGGATATAAATCCATGAACTTGCTTAAAAATTTAAAAAATACCTTTTTGAGATCTCAAAAAACCCATAATGAATATGCAACTCAATTTTTGATATTAAATCATTTGACATGAGTTTTGAGATAAAGAAGAATCACATTTATAAGATCAAATAACTGTCAAAACTCTGTAATTTTTTATAAAAATATAAGAGAGACCTATTTAAGATCTCAAAAACCCACAAAGAATATGCAACTAGATTTTTGATTTAAGATCATTTGACATGAGTTTCAAAATAGAGAAAAATCATGCTTATAAGATCAAAGAAATGATAATAAATCCATGAACATTCTCAAAAATCTAAGCGAAATGTATTTGAGATCTCAAAATAACCTTTAAAGTATATGCAACTAAATTTTTGATCTGAGATTGTTTGACATGAGTTTTCAGGTAGATAATAATCATGTTTATAGAGTCAAAAAATGACCATAAATCTATGAATTTTTTCAAAAATATAAGATAGATCTATTTCAGATATCAAAAAACTCATAAAGAATATTTAATTATATTTTTGATTTAAAATCATTTGAAATGAGTTTTGAAATAGAGAAGAATTATGTTTTTTGATTAAAATAAATTGTCATAAATTTTGTAAACTTTCTCAAAAATCTAAGAGAGACTCATTTGAAATCTTGAAAAACCTATAAAAAATATGTAACTAGATATTTGATATAAAGTCATTTAACATGAATTTTTAGATAGAGAATAATCATGTCTATAGAATAAAAAAATGACCATAAATCTATGAACTTTCTTAAAAATATAAGAGAGAGCCAGTTGAGATCTTCAAAAACCCATAAAAAATATGTAACTTGATTTTTGATTTTAGATCATTTAACATGAGTTTTAATGTAAAAATGAATGATATTTATAAAATAAAAAACAATGGTCATAAATCTGTAAAAAAAAATTAAGAGGGATCTATTTGAAATCTCAAAAAACTCAAAGAATATACAACTAGATTTTTGATCTGAGATCGTTTAATATGAGTTTTGAAGTAGAAAAAAATTACATCTATAGGTTTATAAAAATAATAATAAATCTGTAAAAAAATTAAAAAATCTAAGAGAGACCTATTTGATATCTCAAAAATTTTACAAAAAATATGTAACTAAATTTTTGATATGAGATCATTTGAGACAAGTTTCAAGATAAAGAAGAATCATGTCTATAAAATAAAAAATGGCTATAAACTTGTAATTTTATAAAAAAATTAAGAGAGATTCATTTAAGATTTCATAAAATCTACAAGAAATATGCAACTAATTTTTTTATTTGAGATCATTTGACACGAGTTTTAAGGTAAAGAAGAATCAAGTCTTTAAAGTTAAAAAAATGATCATAAATTTGTAAACTTTCTCAAAAATATAAGAGATCTATTTGATATCTCAAAAAATATACAAGAAATATGAAATTAGATTTTTGATCTGAAGTCATTCGATATGAGTTTTGAGGCAGAGAATAATCAAGACTACAAAGTCAAAAAAATGACTATAAATTTGTAAACTTTCTTAAAAATTTAAAAGAGACACATTTAAGATCTCAAAAAACCTACAATGAATATGCAACTAGATTTTTGATTTGAGGTCATTTGACATGAGTTTCAAGATAGAGAAGAATCATGCTTCTAACATCAAAAAATTAATTATAAATTTGTGAATATTCTCAAAAATTTAAGAGATACCTATTTGAGATCTCAAAAGAACCCACAAAAATATGCAACTAGATTTTTAATTTTATATCGTTGGATGGGTTTTAAGGTAGAGAAAAATCATGCTTAAAAATTAAAATTAGTGGCTTCTCAAAAATTTAAGAGAGATCTATTTAAAATCTTAAAAACCCTATCATAAATATGTAACTAGATTTTTGACCTGAAACTGTTTAATATAATTTTTGAGGTAGAAAAGAATTACCCTTGTATAATAAAAAATATAGGTATAAATTCATAATTTAAATAGAAAATATAAGATAGACCCATTTGAGATCTCAAAAATCCACAAAGAATATGCAACTAGATTTTTGATTTGATGTCACTTGACATGAATTTTGAGGCAGAGAAAAATCAGTCCTATAAGGTCAAAAAAGGGTCATAAATCTATGATTTTTTTTAGAAATCTAAGATAGCCTCATTTTAGATCTCAAAAAACCTACAAGGAATATGCAACTATATTATCAATCTTAGATCATTTGACACAAGTTTTGAGGTAGAAAAAAATCACACTTAAAAGATTAAAAAAATGCCATAAATTTGTAAACTTTCCCAAAATCAAAGATAAACCCAGTTAAGATATCAAAAAATCTACAGTGAATATGGAACTAAATTTTTTATCTAAGGTCATTTAACATGAGTTTTGAGATAGATAAGATTCATGCCTTTAATGTCAAAAAAATGGTCATGAATATGTGAACATTCTAAATAATTTAAGAGAGACCCATTTGAGATCTCGAAAGAATTGACAAAGAATATGTAACTAAATTTTCAATCTGAGATTGTTTGATATGATTTTTGAGGTCAAAAAAGAATCACATTTACAAGATCATAAAAATGGTTACAAATTTGTGAACTTTCTCAAAAATTTAAGAGAGACCTATTTGAGATCTCAAAAAATCTACAACGAATACTATTAGATTTTTGACCTAAGATCATTTGACATAAGTTTTAAAGTAATGAATAATCAGATTTTCAAGATTAAAAAAATAATAATAAATCTATGATTTTTCTCAAAAACTTTATTTAATGGCCTGTTAACATGAGTTTCGAGGTAGAGAAGAATCACGTTTACAAAGTCAAAAAAATGACCATAAATCTGTGACCTTTTTAAAAATTTAAGAGAGACCCATTTTAAATCTTGAAAAACTCATAAAAAATATGTAATTAGATTTTTAATCTGATATCATTTGATATGAGTTTTGGTGCATAAAATAATTACATTTATAGAGTCAAAAAAATGATTATAAATCTGTGAACTCTTTAAAAAATCTAAGAAAAGCTTACTTGAGATTTTGAAAGAACTTATAAAGAATATGTAACTAAATTTTTGATCTGAGGTCATTTCACATAAGTTTTGAGGCATAGAAGAATCATGTTTATAGGTTATAAAAAGTTTCCATCAATCCTTGAATTTCTTAAAAATCTAAGAGAGACTCATTTGAGATCTTGAAAAACCCTTAAAAAATATGCAATTATATTTTCAATCTAATGTCATTTAACATGAGTTTTAAGGTAGAGAATAATCACACTTGTAGTATTAAAAAAATATCATAAATTCATGAACTTTTTCAAAAATTTAAGAGAGACTCATTTGAGATCTCAAAAACCCATAAAAAATATGCAACTAGATTTTCAATCTGAGGACATCTAACATGAGTTTTGAGGCAAAGAAAGAATCACTCTTATTAGATAAAAAATATTATAATAAATCTATGAATATTTTTCAAAAATCTAAGAGAGACTCATTTGAGATCTTGAAAAAATGACAAAGAATATGTAACTAGATTTTTGATCTGATATCATTTAATATGAGTTTTGAAGGAGAGAAGAATTACTCCTATTGAGTAAAAAACAACTATAAATTTATAAACTTTCTTAAAAATTTAAAAGAGACCTATTTGAGATCTCAAAAAACTCAAAAAAAATATGTAACTAAATTCTTGATTTAAGATCATTTAACATGAGTTTTGAGGCAAAGAAATATCATGCCTTTAAAGTTAAAAAAATAGTCATAAATTTGTAATCATTTTTAAAAATTTAAGAGAGACCCTTTTGAGATCTTGAAAGAACCCACAAAGAATATACAACTAGATTTTTTATCTGAGATCATTTGATATGAGCTTTAAGGAAGAAAAGAATCACATATATAAGATCAAAAAAATGAACATAAAGTTATTTTTTTTCAAAAATGTAAGAGAGACCTATTTGAGATCTTAAAAAACTCATAAAAAATATACAATTGTATTTTCTATATGAGATCATTTGACACAAGTTTTGAGGTAGAGAAGAATCACGTCTACAGAGTTAAAAAATGATCATAAATCTATGAACTTTCTCAAAAAAATTAATCACTATCCTTTTAGTACGAGTTTTGAGGTAAAGAAGAATCACATCTACATAGTAAAAAAAATGACTAAATTTGAAAACTTTTTTAAAAATCTAAGAGAGATATATTTGAGATCTCAAAAAACTCATAAAGAATATAAAACTAGATTTTTGATCTGAGGTCATTTGACATGTGTTTTGAGACAGAAAAGAATCATGCTTATAGGGTTAAAAAATGGCCATAAATATATGATTTAAAAAAAAAATATAAGATAGACCAACTTAAAATCATGAAAATCATAAAAAGAATATGCAACTAAATTTTTGATTTGAGGTTATTTTATACAAATTTTGAGGCAAAAAAGAATCATGTCTATGATTTAAAAAAATGGTTATAAATTTGTAATTTTTAAATCTAAGAGAGACCCATTTGAGATCTGGAAAAACCCACAAGGAATATGTGACTAAATTTTTGATATGAAGTCATTTGACATGATTTTTAAAATAGAAAATAATCATGCTCATAAAGTCAAAAAATACAATCATAAATTCATGATTTTTCTCAAAAATTTAAGAAGGACCCACTTAAAATCTTGAGAAACTCACAATCACTATGCAAATAAATTTTTGATTTGATATCATTTAATAAAAGTTTTAAGATAAATAGAAATCATGCATCTAAGGTTAAAAAGTCAATCATAAATCTGTGAAAATTATAAGAAAAATAAAATAGACTTATTTGAGATCTCAAAAGACCTACAAGAAATATGCAACTAGATTTTTGATCTGAGGTCGTTTGACATGTGTTTTGAAGTAGAAAAGAATCAAGCTAAAGGGTAAAAAAAAGGATCATAAATCTCTAAATATTCTCAAAAATCTAAGAGAGACCCATTTGAGATCTCAAAAGAACCCACAATTAATATGCAATTAGATTTTTGATTTAAGGTCATTTGACATGAGTTTCAAGGTAGAGAAGATCACGTTTACATAGTCAAAAAAATGGTCATAAATTCATGAACATTTTAAAAAAATTAAGAGAGATCCATTTAAGATCTCAAAAACCCATAAAAAATATGTAACTTAATTTTTGATCTGACGTCATTTGATGTGAGTTTTAAGGTAGAGAAGAATCGTGCCTTTAGCATCAGAAAAATGATCATAAATATGTTAGCTTTTTCAAAAATTTAAGAGAGACCTATTTGATATCTCAAAAACACTACAAAAAAATATGCAGCTAAATTTTTGATTTGAGGTCATTTGACATGAGTTTTGAGATAGATTAAATTCACACTTCTAAATTTAAAAAAATGATCATAAATCTATGAATTTTTTTCAAATATTTAAGAGATACTCATATGAGATCTAAAAAATCCTACAAAGAATATGCAACTAGATTTTAAATCTAAAGTCATTTTACATGAGTTTCAAAATAGATAATAATCATGCTTTTAAAGTAAAAAAATAGCTATAAATCTATAAACTTTTTCAAAAATTGAAGAGACCCATTTAATATCTTAAAAAACTCACAAGGAATATGCAACTATATTTTCAATCTAATGTCATTTGATACAAATTTTAAGGTAGAAAAAAATAAATGTATGAGGCTATCAAAAAAGCTCTGATACTATAATAGAGTTCATCAATATCTCTGAGCAATGAGCATGAAGTAATGTCAAATTCTTGTAGAGATAGAATGAGAGTTTTAAAAATTAAAAAAATATCATAAAGAAAATATTTGTCTTAATCAACTTAGAAGAAAAAAAATACATATATATTGAAATTAGGTCACCAAAAACATAAAATCATAATTAGTAATTAGAACCCACCTAAAATTAAATGACCTCTAATGACTTAATTAACCAACCTAAGTATGCTTAAAATATTTGTAAATAAAACCACTAGGTGAGAAAACACCTACACTAACAAGAACAACACTTTATCTTATGGAGAATTATCTAATTGTCTAACTTTCTCCATGATAACTTAAAATAAAACATGCAACAATAAATATCTATGTATGATGTAAAAAATAGACTAATGAATTTTCTTAAATTTGAAGAGTAAGAAAAGAACACATTTATAAGTAGATGAATTGTGTTATCCTCTAAAGCCTTAGAGATTGGGGTGATTATTCCCTAATAAATCATTTTATGTGGTGATTTTTTCATAAGATGAATAGCACTGTTAAAACTATTTATTTGGTATGATTTCCCCAACTTTCATGAATAAAGGGTAGTGTTAAGTTATCATTAAGTGACATAAAACCTCAACTATAGTATTCATTAAATTGATCATGAGCCTTAATATGGAAGCATAGAGATCCTTAATAGGATCATATCTAAATATGAATAGAACAAATCAAATATTGTAGATTTATTTTAGACTCATATTTATATTGTATGTACCTTTATTAATAACATTAAATTAGAAAAGTGTATTCATGAATAATAACCATGCCCCATAATCTAATCAATTATCTCAATTTGATATATAATTCCATTAATCTATAGGTCAATTTGTGACAATTTGATAAATATGATAAATTTTCATTGATTTACAAGTATTTATTTTATATATATATCCCGAATTTGTCTAAATCTATAAATATATAACCCACAATATGAATCAAATTAATATTATGACCTAATGTGAACCCTTTGAATCATGTAAATTTTCCTAAAATATGAATTATCTATGCATGGAGACTTGAATCCTTTAAACTATTTGATAAGACCACTAATATTCAACCCTTTTGGGAGAGGAATGTAGCCATGAATTACTCGTCTAAAAATAAATTAATTAAACACATCATGTTATATAAAAAATGTAAAGTTTTAAATAATGTGCTAACATGTGGAGAATATATCATCATAGTATGATTATATCATCAAAGAATATTTGAAACATGTATCATAAGTTATACAAGTGTCATTTAAAGTTAAATAAATCAATTGAAAATGAAATAATAGTCATCATAGATATAAGTATCAAATAATATCACATGTAAGAAGGTGCATGATATAAATAATGGAATTGTACATAAGTACAAAGATGCATGATATGGATCATGACATCATTATATAAACATAAAATCCTATATGTATCAACACATAATAACAAAATTTCATGGTCAATATGGACATAATAAAAACACATGAAATAGATCTCAATGCCACATAGAAGAAGAGTCATAGATTATATAATAAATGAAAATTAAATGTAACCCAGGTCAATAACCGCACATAATGAAAAATACATGTTATCCTATGAATTGTATTTTCACTCAATGAAAGAGCTACATATAATTTATAATAAAAGGTTATACACTGATAAAATAAAGTCACATAAGGAAAAGACCACATGAATAAAGAGTGTATACACCATCAACCCTCATTAATGTCATATCATAACAAAGTAACATATGAGAAAAATAAATGTAAGCAATCAATGTATCTCAACATGATAGAGAGAATATATAACCTTCTAAGGTTTAACTAATGTAAATTTTATATTTGATTAAAGGGTTGAGTAGTCCAGATCATTAAAATAATATGCATAAAATAACCATATATTTATTACATATTTTGACTAGCTTTGGAAATTTTAAAATAGTAATAAATAGTTTCAAATAAAAATTTATTTGAAAAAAACTTGATATAGAAGATCTGAGTGCTAAAAATTGAGTTATGAGAAGGTTTGACTATTATAAACTAGATCCATGTATCAGAAACCCTCCTCAAAATTATCACCACACTCGGACAATATCACCATGTGGCTCTAGTGTCTTGAAAATGGTACTAGTGTCCTCTTTGTAGGACTACTCTAAACTTCTCATTACACATGCATATGTGTTTTTGGGTTTTATTCTTATGCATAAAAAGTTTGAAACTCTATATTAGGCCTATAATATATATTTTATGATGCAAACCCTAATCCTCCTTCCATGTAAGGCATGAGTTAAAAAGTGTGTTCATTAGCAAGATACGTTGGACATCTTCAACATCTTGTTGTGAATAGAGTTCCCTATATAAGAATACTCTAAGGAGGGATCAATCCTAATGTATTTTTATCCACCTAAGTACTGGTGTAAGTGAAAATGATGTTATAATGATAGTAGTGTTGAATTACTTGAGGGTGGTTGAGAGTGGAAATCTAAACAATCTAAGCTTAGGGTAGCTATAGATAGTAATATGCAGAAGTAGAGAAGAATAGGGATTAGTAGCCTTAATTTAGCTCACCTTGTTTTGTGTTTGAATAGGATTTTTGCATGTCATCTTCATCTAGTGGATACAGGTCTAAAAGTCATGTATTTATAGTGTTATGTAACTAGTGTATATAATAAAAGATGCGTAGGGTTACCTTAGTAGGGTTTTAATTTTGAAAATATATCCATTGAATAAAGATAGGGTAAAGGAAATTAGCAACATTTTGGGGACATTAACACCATGTGGATATAGTGTCATTAATGCGGTGCTAATGTCCAACTAGTAGACTATTCAGCTTGAAGGACTAAGATCAAGAAATAAGGTGTTGAGACTACATTTAAGCTAACTAAAGAGGCCTATGGTCTACACAAAGGCTTGAAAAGTGTGATAGTAGGCTCTAGGATAAGTCTAGGGATAGTCTAGAAATAGGTTGTCTCAAATAGAACTCAAATACCTCTTTTAAGTGATTACATCCCCCCCCCATTATTCTAGAAATACACCAAAGTGAAATGACTGGTATAAATGAAAAATAAACATACCTAAACTTACCAAGGAAGTAAATCCCATGAAGTTGAGTTTGAGTATGTGAAGCATGACCTACAAGTGAAATGTGCATAAATAAGCCCTTACTTAAGAGATATTAAAATCGAAATACTATGTTGAGTAAAAAAGTAATTGAGTATAATTGAGTAAATAGATGTAAAAGAGGAAAATGATGAGTACACATCATTGTGTATGTAAACCAATGCATGAACCTAGTAATAACATGTGTGTTTGCATGTATATAGTGATTAAATCATTGAATATATTCAAATGAGTTAATATCTTGCTCAATCTTCATGTATGGGTGGCTCAGGAACTTAATCTAGTTTTGAATCCATCATTTTCCACCCATGCTCATTAGATTATGACTTGTGAATAGCTTCGATTGGACTAATAGTGTGTCTAACCCTCTTACGTGGGTCATGCAAAAACTCACGTAAGATATGACTCCATCATTTCCCATCCATATGTAGTAGATGCATCTAAAATTGAACTTTATAAAGTGATAGAAATATCTGAGTATATCTAATTGTGTATGTTAGCTCCATGGCCACTTGAGTATATTAAGTAGATTTCAGCCACTTGGGAATGTGAACCACTATAAATGGAGTAAGGCATGAAACTAGTGAAAACCTAAAATACAATGATAATTTTATACAACATAGAGAATGACATGGAGTTTTCCATTCCATCTAATCAACTTGTGTGTAACTAAGCATATAGAAACAATATGTCACGTACATGCCACCAATCTGATATATGAGTATACTGATTCTAGATTGAGTTGTAATGACTATAAATAATTATCTGAACTGAATATGTGAATGATCATGCCACATATTATTTCCCCAATCTGAACAAGTAATATGAATCTAAGCTAAACTAGTGTGAATCTAAGTAAAATCTAAGCATAATCATCAAACTTATAATTGAATCTATGTAACCCTATACTATACCAATTATGCTATTCTAACCAATCTAAACTATCTTAAAATTGGGGCTACTAAATAGTAGTACCACGTCTTGGATAGTATCACCATGTGGTTCTAGTGTCCCTATTATGGTGCTAATATCTTTTTGGTTTAAAATCTATGTTCTTGTAATGTTTTTTGATTCTCTTATTTTCCTCTATGTTTATTTGTGTTTGATTTTTTGAGAATAAGACCATGTGCTATTTTTTTTAAAGTGCAATATAGGAGCCTAACATCTATGAGAAACCCCTTTGAATGACCCCTCTTTTTAGGTTAGTTGTTGAACCTATGTAAGAACTATTCTCAAAATAAATATCTCTTCAAAATGTGTATTAGCTAGAGTATATATGATAACTATGTGATAATCCAATATGATGTGTAAACATAACATCAAAATGTAAGAGAATATGAGAATAAGTATGTAATATAAGATGTAAGTCATGTATAGCATTGCACACTGATAGCAATATACATGTAATCAATGTATGTAATAAAAAATTTGAGTAGAACTGAGTATCTACCTAGGGGATGGGGTATGATGTCAAGTAGGAGGGTAGATCTATGAGGTTCCTAATGGCATCAAAAATAGGTCTGTGTTACAAGAAAAGACAAGTGTCATGGCCATATATAATAAATTATACATACAAAACACATGAGATACACAAAGTAGGCCAAGGGGTCATAATACAAGTGACATGTGCATATGTCACTAAATTTTAGAAAATAAGATACATAAGGACATTTTCAAATTTCCACATATGCAAGAAAAAATCAAGTTGGCTTAGAGCCACATAAAAGGACATGTTTAAATATTCACGTACATAATCAGGAAAACACACAAAAGGGATATGGACACATGTCTAAGGCATACATAATATGAATAGAAGTGCCATAGAGCCAAATAATAATGCCATATTCAAATGCCCTCAAATAGAATAAGCATATAAAATATAATCAAGTCTAAACTATGAAATCTAGAAATGAAATAATGCATGAATGTAGTACAAATCTATGTAAGAGCTAGGATGTACATATATTGAGTCTAAGGTAGTAATAGGTGCAAAAAAATCTAAGTATACGTAATGATGATCAATATCAAGTTATAACAATGCTAAAACTAGAAAGTATAGAACATAAGGATAAAACCTAGTATAGAAACTATGTATAAGATGCCTCCAAATAGATGAATGTGTCAAATAAATAACCATGAATTGGTATGTATGCCCCCAGTGGGTAGATAATTTCAATTCTGGATCATTGTAGTGGACTTAAGTCTTGTAAGCAATCTACAAACACTCAAAAAGAACAATTGAAGCTTGTATATGATAAAACTCATTATACTAAGATAGAAAGCATATGTAATGTCTATAAAATATAAGAAATGTAAATAAATCAATGCATATAATATTTAAATTTTATGTTTTCTGAGTAATATTTGAATGTTTTTATATTTTTGACATTTTATAATGCTTTCTAGGTTATAGATATAATCCATGTAAAAGTAATATGAAAATTAACTATGTATAAGGAGCAAGAGAGAAGGAAAATATGTACAAGAGGGTAGGAACCAAACTAACCAATGAGTCTCATGAGAGAGTCACAATCACTATGACCTATTTGAAATAAGGGAAATTTGATCATGTGTGTTGTGTGAAAGGGTATATATGATCCCTCAATCTATTTTACTCAATAATTTGTATATGTATATGCCTATGTAGTGGTGCTAGGAAGTTGTGGCACTAACTACAATTCCCTATGAACTATAGGGGTCTTAGGAATCCATTTGGTAGAAGAAAATATAGGTGATATAGGTGCCCTATTTTGAGGATCTTGAGAACCCAATAATATTTATTTTATCATAACATTAGTGGAGGAATGACCTCTAGAATTTATGACATATCTCTAATGTATGGGTCTCTCTAACGATGGTCTCCATGGGAGAGTATGCATACATGTTGATACAATAATAATAGACCTCACATAAACTTGTGGTTATAATAAAGTTTGTGATGTATCGACAAGAATGTACTCTGAGATGTATTGACAAGAACTATACTCTGAGCTATAACTAATAGCTATGTTATATCTAGTAATGGTGATAGAATTCTAATTGGTGATCGTGATGTAAATACCTATGGGATAGGTAGAGGATACTCAAATGGGATACCCTCAACTTGAACCACCTACTTTTCATGTATGTATTTCATTCATCTATACATTATAGATTCAATGGATCATAGTTGATGTAACCATGGCCAACCTAATAACATATCAAAAAATGCATGCACTATGTATGACAAATAATCAATTGGATATGTGTTTGTCTAGCCTATAATGGAATCATAATCTCCCCTATGGATCTTGGAAAATGACCATTAAAACCATTAAAAACTATGTCTATGGGGATTATGGGGATGTCGTCATTCAAGTGAATTTTGGCTTCTAATGGTCACATTTTCTTGAATTCTTATCCTAATTCATCTTGGCCTAACACAAATTAATTTAAACCACAATCATTAAATATCGTATGAAAATCCATTCAAAGTCCATTTAAAAGGGTTGACACTCATTTACTAGAGAATATCAAGAATATAAGCAAGACCATTCAAGCACTTTTCCCTATTCTCTGCATACAACCATTTAATAGTATTTCAAACATATTCAAATCTTTACCCTAGTCCTTAGCCATTTTAATTACACCCAATTTTCACATTTACTTGAATTTTCATCACACTATTGCACTAAACACTTTAATTTGAAAATTACATATAGCTTGATCCTTGCTTAAAGTATTGGTATGTACGTAGTGTGTCCACACATAGGGTATGAAGTGCGTCTAACTTATCTTTTACACACTAAGCCCTTCCTTAATCTCTCCAAATTTTAAATTCAAGTTTAAGCACAAAGAGGACCAATGGTATTGAATACTAAATTAGGTATATAATGAGCTTCATGGAATTTTAAGATTTGATATTTCACAGATAGCGTCACACCAACATGGCACACAAAACCCAAAAAGCTTAGATCACCAGGACAATATCACTGATATAGGACTACAACTCTTGAACCCAAGGTGTCCCACTTTCATTACTCTTATCCAATCAATAAATAAACTCTAGATTCATGTTTATGATATTCTCCCAAGCTTGCACATAGATTTATAGACCTTATCTTAGTTAGAACAACATAGAATTAGATAAGTTTAATTTTTTCTCTCTGACTACTATTTTTAGAAAAGCCGTAACTACAGTCAAATTTCAAAAATTAGTAGCCTAATTATTATAAATTATTTACTAATTTTATCTATTTAGACCCATTTATTGTTTAGGAATTAAACATCTAATTTCCTAAAAATAATAAATCATTTGGTGAACCTGACTTACTTTGAATTTTGCATAAAAACCCTAGGGTAAATTTCTAGCTGATTTTTCTCATTATTTTATGAATATTAAAATCATAAATTTATCTTAAATTTTAAAATTTTGTTGTAAATTTTAAAATAAATTTATTTCAAACCCTAGTTACATCAACTAGCTCCCAGTAATTTTTCAATCATTTTTTGAATTTTTAGTTGCATATTAAAATCAAAAAATCAATTTCAAATTCACAAATTTATAGTAAAAAAATCAAAAATATTTACTTTTTCCAAAACCCTAGTTGCATCTAATAGGTCCCATTCAATCACTAAATTTCCACTCAATTTTTTATTTTTCAATTGCATATTGAACTCAGAAATTCAATTTCAAGAATTCATAGTATTTTGCAAAAGTATTTTTGAAAAATCCTTGGATGCATATACTAGCTCCTATTTTGATTCTTGAGATATCACCTTACATGTTTGGGAGCTTCATATCATTTCTATACATATTCCAGTTCCTTATTTAGATTATATCAATTTAATCTTTTCTACTATTATCCAAGTTGTTTTCCTTATGCCACCTAAGTTCCTTTCATCTCTTCCTTCAAGATGAAGTGCAAGACTTAGTAGAAATCCTCCTGAATTCACCCAGATTCTTTCAACTTGATCATATATTATAGATAAATAACCAGTTCAAACTCTAGCTATAGATTTTACACATCCATATTACACCAATTTTAATCACAATGAATCAAACAATGAGCAATATGAAAAATCCAATGATAATATACACACTGATGCTCATGCTCCACCACATTGGACTACTAATCCACTTCCACCCATTATTGATAATGAAGTTGTACTCAATAAATATTTGATCCTCCAAAGTTTCATAGAAAGACTAAAGGAATAGCCTCAATATCATACTATTATATTACAATCTCTCATTAAAATAAATAATGCTAAACAAGTTGAGTTTTCCATTCCTACATATCAACAATTGAAAATGACACTATGAGGGTAGCTATATCTCAAAAAACCCCTATATCAATCCAAATTGCCTCTATGCCACCAGTTATAGTTAGTACATCCCTATGTCTTTATGTGGTATCCCTTGTGAAAGAGATAATATCTCTTCAATCTAAGGTGCTACATCTTGAGCAAGCTGCCACTAGACCTATGTAGACTTTAGATTCTTTTATTCTTTTACATTCACCATTGGCACATCACATTACTTATATACCTTTCCCATAAGGTTTTTTTCAACTTAAAATTACTCTTTATGATGTCATGGATGATCTAGAGACATATTTGATAGGTTTTTATGTATCATACTTGCGTTATATGCCAAATCACTAGTTACTAACCAAGCTATTCCCATCGAGCCTAAAGGATTATTATTTATAATGGCTCTATAGTCTACCGAATAAACCATTCAATGCATTCAATCCTTTAGCCAACATGTTTCTATCACATTTAAATATCAACATTGGTGATAAGGTCTCTTATGCACAAATTGTACTATAAAAATAGAAAATAAATGAGCATTTGACAAACTATGACTAACCCCATGACAGATTAGGAGCTATAAGATCTCTTCATAAAAAGCCTTCTACCAGCATTTCATGAATCTATTATGTTTAAAATATTCTTTTTCTTCACTGAATTATGTCATACACTAAATGAAATAGAAGTAAAACTCATTTCAATGGGCAAACTCAATTATATAAGCATCTCAGACACAACAAACAAGAATAATAGCAAAGTTTCATACAAGGTCAAAGTCAATAATAACAAGAATCATAATAAACAAAGAGTTAATGTAGCTTTAGATCCCCCTCCAAGTGTGGTTTTATTAGCACCTCCTTGGTGTGCATTTACCAATCTACTAGTTTCTCCAGCTGAAGTTTTAAAATAGTTACTAGAATGTAACATCATCACTCTCCCTCCTATTTGAGAAGTTGACCCAGTAAAGCCTCTTCCAAAAGGATATAATCATCATGTATTTTATGATTTTCATGGGGCATTAGGCCACACTATAAACATATACATTAGTTTGAGATGTAAGATATAAGACTTGATAGCTAAAAACCTACTTGATCTTTGTAATTCAATTAGGCCTCTATAGGCAAAGATAACATGGGATAAAGCTTTGAAAATTTTCTTAGATCCATTTTCATATTATTTCAAACAAGATAAAGTAGACACAACTGGTGTTCACCACACATACCATACACATCCTCCACCAGTTACATACTAGGCATCTTCAGTTGAGTCACATCCTTTGAGTATGATAGGTCTGTATGAGTATAGGGTTCTAACTATAAATTTGATATCCCTCTTAGATCAGGAGATTATTGAGGATAATTTAGATTATAATGCACTCTTAATCATCTCATTCACAATGTTTTCATCAATAATATTTCCAGTGTCAACATGTGCACCATTATATTATTGTAACATTTGGGCCCTTTAGAGAAGGATATCACTTCAACAGATACAGTTATCCAAAAATTTAGTGAGCACATACATATTTCATTTTATAATATTGTACTTCCTTTATAGACTAGTCCAACACATGTGACCACACATTTCAGGATAGTTCTAAGTGCAAGAGTTTTTGATATGTTACTTGGTCACCCATGGATTCAAAAAAATTGAATAGTACCATCTATAGTTCATGGATGCATAAAATTCATTCACGCTAATCAAGTTGTTATAGTTGGTTGAGTTCTATATTAGTTATCACTATCTAGTTCAAAGCCATCTCCTTTATAGTCATTAGATCCATCTTCTCCACTAGTTTTAGTTTCCCCACTAGTTACAGTTCTTTCTTTGGTATAGATTCAGACATAGTTAAGGCATCCATCACTAGTACAAAGGGTTTATACACCTCCATATCTTTAGGGTTCTAGATAGATTTTAGCTACATTATTCACAACCAAAATAGTTTCATTGAGATCTCATGTGTCCACACATAGCATATGTTCATAGAGATTCTCTTACTTACAAATGGGTCCCTAAGAGCCCTACATTACATCCAATTCTCAAAGTTATAGAGGGACCCAGAGTCATTTTATACTTTATATATTTCAAAATATTTACAATGCACACAACTTTCAGAATCATAGTCTTAGTCTTTCCGTCATGCTTCACGATCATTCATAATACCTTTGTTCAATATAGGACACCATGATAGGAAGTCTCATCTAAGACTCATCAGATAATATCATTTCTTCTCAATCTTTCTTATACATAGATTATTTTAAAATACAAAAATAATATAAAATATAAAAAATACCAAAAATAATTAAATATATCTAAAACATAAAAACATTTCGATTGTATGCATCATCCATGCTTTACATTGCTACTATTATGCTAGAATTACATTTGTTATTATATGTTTTTTTTGTTGATTTATCTACATTACCATGATTCGATTGATCTTTTTTGAGTGTGTACAGTGATATCTAGATCCTTGATTACTTCACTATACCCATTGAGGGGGCATCCTACCTCCACATTCAAGACACATCGATATACATACCCAACTAGGGGCATCTTCTACATGACTAAACCATCCAAGTTATGTCATTCCTACACCACACACACTAGTTATCATATTGACATACATTACTTACTAAGATTACATAGATTACCATATCGATACTCACTAGTATCTTGTACTTATGTATTTCTTAGTATATAACTACTATTATACTAACATGTCTTGCATACTTCCACTTTTTGCTATGATTAGTTAGATGCGATAACACTTATAGTATATACATGATTTCATTTCTTGCTTAATGTAGCTTGATATGTTTACATTTTCTTAATTCTTGTTCCATGCCTTATATCTATTTTAGGACATTTATCAATGTCCTTTGCTTCTATTCATGTGTGTACTTTAGGACATTTTCCAATATCCTTTATTTGTAATCTTCCGTGTGTCCATGCCCCTTGTACCAAATTTATTTTTTTTAATTATATGTGTGTGGCATTTGAACATGTCTTATATGATAGCTTTCCAATTTGAGTGACATGTGCTCATATCTCTTGATTGCTTGACCTCGTTGCCACTCTTGTATGATCCTTGCTTCTTGATTTGTATACTTGTTGCCAGATTAATTTTCCTATTTGTAATGCCATGATTAATATTATGCATTTCCTTGATTTCTTTGGATGCCGTGATAGACATCATGCTTCATCCCTCTTTTCTAACAACTAACAACTAACACTTTTGATTCCAATTTAGTACATTGCACATGATATTACATTATTATATCTATCTAGGCATACCCCTGTTGATCTAATAATCTCTCAATACAAACCTTACTATATTTTGAGATATCTTGTCCATTATCATTACTATATCATATATCTATGTAACATAACACATTTGTAGGGCTTTTTTCTTCTAAGGGTAGTCATTGCAATGTCTTCATTCCTACCTTTAGAAGAGAGGACAATAAATATGGGTTTAGTCACAAAGATCAGTGATTCTAATGATCAAAAAAATAGTTTTTAGAACACTTAGAATAGAATCCAGACATCAAACCAGGTTAAATAAACCATACAAACAATAGAAAATCTAAAATAGTTACCGAATTTGGCCCTAGACAATAGTGTTAAATTTGAACAACATCATCAAACAACAGGGTGTCCTATTTTTGATGCTCTTATCTAGATAGTAGAAAAAATATTTTTTCCAAAAACATATATAAAAATGAGTTTAATCATAGGTTTGTTAGCTCAGTATAGTCTAGATTCAATATATTTTAATACAATTTTTTTCTCAAAGAATATAGATATAGGGAACGTCATGGGCAACATGATGGTTGACACTTCTAATTTTAGATTAGGAAGTTGATATAATTTCCAAATCAGAATCCATGTTATAGATGCCAATGATTGGGGGGCAATGTGTGTTGCACATTGATCCTTTCCTTTTTTTAAGTTTAGTTTATTTTCTAAGCATTTATTAATAGTTTCATGCCTTACTTCATCTATAGGAGGTTGACATCCTTTTTCAAGTTTGGTTTTCATATAAGCTTAACTTCTTGAGTACTTGATTGCCTGATTTAGCTTCCACATAAGCCTATTGCACTAGTTTTGAAATGGTTTTTATACAATCTTAATCTCCATTTTTTGAAATGGCCAAGAGTGGCATAGTTTCCAATATACATTCAACTATCCATACCAACATTATCAGATCATAGTAAATTCATGGGCTTCAAGAGCCATCTAATATGACATCTATTCCATATTGCTATTACTTCATAGCTTCAATTCATGAGGCAATGATGGAGCCAAATGATGAGCTAGCCTTTGTATTCTTGAGCCACATATTTAGAGGGATTGGACACACAATCTAAACATCAATTGACACATGAATGATTAGTTAGCTTCATTTAGTATGTGATGATAGAGCCAAAAGACTTGATTTTGCATTCTTGAGCCACATCTAGGGAATTGAGCACTCAGCTTCATTCATGATATTACTTTTAGTACAACACACACCCAACATAATCTAGTATCACAATAGGTTTTGTATTGGTTCACATATCTGGTGAGGTGTATTCATTCTCTCTCTCTCTCTCTCTCTCTCTCTCTCTCTCTCTCTCTCTCTCTCTCTCTCTCTCTCTCTCTCTCTCTCTCTCTCTCTCTCTCTCTCACCCAAATTTTATATGTTCTTATTTTAAATATAGCTTATCTAGTAAGGACTGATATACTCTATGTTTTTTTATTATAGATTCACACTTCACACCATGCTCTCTTTATGTACATCCAACATCACACAATTTCATTAACTTCACCTTTTAAGGTAAGTTTAGGTGATTCTTATCTACCTTGAAACTAATGTAAAATGACTTCAGATCAAAAATCTATTTTCATATTCCTTGTAGGCGTTTTAAGATCTCAAATGGGTCTCTCTTAGATTTTTGAGAAAATTCAAGGATTTATGGCCATTTTTTTGACCCTTAAAGTGTGATTCTTCTCTACCTTGAAATTCATGTTAAATGACCTTAGATAAAAATATCTAGTTGTATATTCCTTGTAGATTTGTAGAGATCTCAAATGGGTCTCTCTTATATTTTTGATAAAATTCATGAATGTATTGCCAATGTTTTGACCCTATAGGCATGATTCTTCTCTACCTTGAAACTCATGTCAAATGACCTCAGATTTAAAATCTAGTTACATATTCCTTATGAGTTATTTCAATATCTCAAATAGATTTATTTTAAATTTTTATAATGTTCATGAATTTATGGCTTCTTTTTGACCCTTTAGGCATGATTCTTCTCTACCTCAAAACTCATGTCAAATGATCTCAGATCAAAAATTTAGTTACATATTCCTTTTGAGTTTTGTGAGATCTCAAATAGGTCTATCTTATATTTTTGAGAGAGTTCATGGATTTATGGCCATTTCTTTTACTCTATAGACGTGATTTTTCTCTACCTCTAAACTCATGTTAAATGATCTCAAATCAAAAATCTAGTTGCATATTCCTTTTGGGTTTTTAATATCTCGAATGGGTCTCTATTAGATTTTTGAGAAAGTTCATGGGTCTTTTAAATCTTTGGTTTGCCAAAAAAAATATTATCCTAATTTTGATTTTTTTAATTTAGGTATATAACTTGATTGTCTCCCTTTTGATAAGTGATTTTTCAATTTGGATACCATTTTTATAATTTCCTCGAATGTTTTTGCATATTTGTATTTTAATTAATAGTTTAATTTCGCATTAAGATTTTTGATGAATATTTTAGCCAATTATTTTTTATAGACAATACATTGGAAGTGGATACTTAGGCTTTTCCATCACTATAAGAATGATGTAATACTCTCTTGATTCCTTTGTTTAGTATTATAAAGATCAATTTCAGAAATTCAATGCTCATTATTGAAGGAAACATGCCTCACAAATGTTCCTGTTAATTCTTCAAATGTAGTAATGGACCCACTAAGTAAGTGCATAAACCATTTAAGAGCAAGTCCTATGGTGTTTTTAGGAAAGAGCTAGAGCAAGTAAGAATCATGTTAAGTGACCTTGTGGCATGCTACAAAAAATTCTTGGACATGATTGTAAGGGTATCTTTTCCCCTTATATTTATCAAAATTTAGAATTTCAAAACATCCAAGAAAGGGTATATATAAAATACTCATATCTTGTGGGGACATACAAAAGTCTTCATATCTATAGTTCATTTCTTATGTGTGAGGATCTATCTATTGAAGAGGATCTCTCATCATCTTCCACTCTTGGGCAAAGGAAGGATCCATTAAAGGATTGAAATTATTGATCTAGATTAATTTTTGGTTTATCATATCAATGTTAGGGTTTTTCAATGTTCTTCTAGGTGATATGGGTTTTTTTATCTTCATAATGGATTTGATATGTTAGTGAGTTGATTTGTTGGGTGAGTTGATCTAGATGATCTTCCAAGTTAAATATCCTTCTATCAGCCTTAATATAATAATTCTAAGGGGCTTCTTTTTCATCATCTAGTCATTATTCATGATCTACTAATTCAGGATTCCCCCCATATTGGTTTGTGATGTGTTGGTGTGGAGGAGTGTTAGGTCTAGATGGTGTTTAGATTAGATGTTGTATAAGGTTAGTATTAAATGTAGGGTTAAATTTTCCTCCCATTCTAATAAATTTAGCTAGTATTTGATCTCGATTTTCATATATATATATATGGGTCAAGTTTGGCTCTAACTTCATCATTATTAAAGAATTCATTGTTAATTATTTGATCTCCTCTAGAAGTATGCATGTCACTTTGATTTTCTTCATTATCACTAGTTTATTAACTTAGTGTTCTTAGGTTATCATCTTCCTCATTTTATCCTTGTCACAACCCTAATAATTATGCACAAGTTTTGATTAGCATGGTGGATAATTCAAGGTGATATAGAGAATATAGGTGTTGATTTGATACAAGGCAGAAATAAATATGATTTTAAAGCAATAAAATTTTCTTGATTTTAAGCTAAAATGAACAATATGATTATAATGTATGGGATGAGATTCATATTTTTGATATCATGGATTGATCAAGTATTACCATTGCATCAACTCTATATAGATTTGACCTATCAAGAAGACTATATGATAAGATAATTAAATGCCTATATTCACACTAGCAAAATGACGACTAGATAAATCTAGTTATGAATAGGTAGGATGACAAGATGATATTGTGTTATATGAAATTTGATATAGTTATAGACTTTGGAAATATTTAATCAAAGTAATAGGTTTTGGATTAGATGGAGAAATGTGTAGGATGATTTTAGGACTTTTAAGAGAGGATAAATAACCACTATAGCTTAGTCACAAGACAAATATAATGTTCAAGATTTAGATAATAGACCAAGGGAGAAGATGAATATGGTTCAAGTTAAGCCCTATATAGGATGAGTGTATCCTAAGGGTTTTCTAGGTGTTTAAAAAAGGGTAAAAGGGTGTCTTCACTCAAAAACAATACTGGTTTAGCATCACACACAACCACACCAATCACAAGCCCTAACATTTATTAAATTGATTGGGAGTGTAACCTAATGACTTCACCATCTAATGGCTTCACAGGTGACACTATAGGCTGGTGACTCATTATGTAATATTCCAAACCCTCTCAACTCTTTTTGCACTTGATGGTCACTATGGGGGTTGATACTATCCCTAACAACCAGTCACATGTTACAATTAAAATTCCCTATGCTAGGTTAGAAAAGGATTATTAGGGGAATCTCTCAATATATGCTAGGTACATAGGGCCTAAATCTATGTAGGGTGATGTCTAATTCTTGGGTTAGAGAGTTAATTCTTTCCTTTCATGAAAAACCTATACGGGATCAACTGCTTAGCCTAACGATAGTTTCCCCTAGTTTTGATACTCCACTAAAACATAGAGTGTGATTACATGTGTGATGATGAAATCTATGTCACCAACCTCAAAAGACTAGGCAAGTACATGGGGATGAATTCCACATCATATTGCACCATATAAAATAAATATTATTGGGTGACACATAGACACAGAATTTTTTTTTTAACCACTTATTTTATTATACAATATAAAAACACAAAAAAATAAAGAGATTTAAAATATTTCAAAACCCTAAATCTTAAACTACATCCTGGTCCTATAATTAAAAATTTTCAAAAATTTATTTATAGTCTTCCATTTATTTTCCCTACACAAAATTTATTAGTGGTTTTGATAAAAACATTGGTAGGTCACAATCAGCGTTTGCTTTTTCAAAATCACTTCTACATAGTATATACAATCAAAATTTTCAAAATTGATTATGTAAAGACAAAATTGTAACTAGCAAGTCAAACTTTTAGATAGGAAAATGAAATTTTACAGGTGATCAATCAACGATAACCATATGGTTAGTATTCAAAATTGCTTATAGCTTTTTCAAAATTGCAATTAAAAATCAAACTTCTAGAATGCAAGAAATGATATTAAATTTTTTAAATAGACTAATGATTTATTTAAAAATTTCAAAAAGAGGTTTGATAAGTTTTAATAAGAATATAATTATAGTAAATGTTTATCAGGTAAAAAGTATTATCAGAATTTTGTTAGTTATAATCACTTATAAGAATTCAAAATTGGTTTTTGTGATCAAAATTGCTATTTATCAAAAGGGATTTTACATTTAGCATATATACATACACACACACACACTAATATAAAAAATGTACAAAAAATACTAAGACTACTTATAAGATAATGTTAAATAAAGACTAAATTATTTATAAAAACTAGAATGTTTACAAATAAAGACCAAAAACTAGGCTATATTAAAATAACACTTATTAACTATTTACTATCAAAATCTCTCTTTAAGATGTCCAAATCAT
This sequence comes from Torreya grandis, assembly GCA_037957365.1. Classification (NCBI taxonomy): domain Eukaryota; kingdom Viridiplantae; phylum Streptophyta; class Pinopsida; order Cupressales; family Taxaceae; genus Torreya; species Torreya grandis. The sequence continues at coordinate 2,627,414 of JARHVA010001395.1, forward strand.
GATTCAGTATTAAAATCGATACTTTCTATAAGCGATGTTGCACAAGATGCCCAAAAGTTTGATTTGGGGAGATAATGATCTTATTCAGATAGAGTTACCCCTTTTTTACAACTAGATGAAGGTCAAATAAAGAGCGATGAGGTTATCAAAAAATTAAATTATAGTTTTTAAATCTAATTTAAAATTAAAAGTATTAGAGGCAAGATTGTTGATATAAATCAATATCACAGATGGTAATAAGTGATTTTTTTAATTTGATTGGGTAAAACACTTGGTTTTATAGGCATCAAGAACCAAAGTTTAAGTAATGTTTAATAAAGTATAACAAGTGCCAATGGTTGAGAGCCAATAACCAAAGTATCAAAACAAATAACTAACAAGTAATAAGTGATTTTGATTAACATAAAATATATAATTGTTTTTTAAGTGAAAAAGCTTTTTTTATTCCTACAAGGCCACAAGATTAGTCCAAGAGTATAAAAATCTAAAGAGATCATTTTTTTAATGCTAATTAAGTAAATAAAACCTTAATGTATAACTTAAGTCAAAATCACTACTAACTAGAGTAAAATATCAAATGGAAAACAAAATCACTACCATGTATAATCAATTTTAAAATGGTCACTAAACCACCAAGTAAGCTAATGGTTAGCGGTTAAATTCAAATGGTCAAGTAAAAACTATGACTGTTGGTTACAAAATTTTGATGCAAAAATTTCAATTGCAGATCAAAATCATGAGTCCTTGAACATGAAATTTTTGAGATTCTAAAACCAAATATATTCCTAACCTATCTTTTAAGATAGATTTTTCACACCTCACACACACAATGGCTAGTCCAAAGGAAGGATCCCATCATGGTTACCAATGTCTGGTTCTAAAATTTTAGTAATAGATTTAAATACACAAAATGAAATAAATCAATTCAAAAATTCAAAAACATTAATGAGAGAGAATGAAAAAAAAATTTCACCAAAATGTTCTTACCATCACCTCAATTCTTTGAATCTTCCCTCCAAGGATAATTGGATTGTATGATGTTGAATTGCTAGATAATGGTGGCTTCAAGACTTCAAATGGACAAAAAGGGACTATTGGATTTTGAATACAAGAATTATAGATGCGATCAGAGATTATGAGGGATATATGAGATTATTTATATTTTCAATTATTCCAACCAAGAACCTTGTTTAATTATATCTAGGGTGATGGGGAGGATTAAAAAGGAATTTTAAATTCTTTAGACTCTTCAACGTTTAGAGAATTCCATATAAATGGAGGGATTATAAGAATATTCATGAGTTAGAGGTCCTTATTTTCAATAAGTGATTAATAGGGATTAGATTAGGGGTTTTAGGTAGGTTTAAGAAGCTAGGTTTGTAGGAGAATTTGTGGATAGGTTGGCAAGGGGAGGTAGGTGATATATTTTGAATTTAAAAATGGAAAGTGGGCAAGTGGTTATTAAATAAAGTAGGATAAATAGGTTAATGGAGTATTAATGGGATAATCAATGGATTAATATGATGTGAGGTGTATATAAATGATAGAATGGTATAACAAATATATATTGGGAAATAAAATTAGATTTTAAAAGGGTTATTCATTTTAATTAGAATTAGTCATCATAAATGGTTAGATTAATTGAGTGATTGAGGTGAATAGATATAGTTGTATACACATCCAATAGACATGATAATGATATGGGAATTATTTTCACAAAATATCACATCCTATAAGAGGTTTTTCAAGCCTACTCTAATATTTGGGTAACAATGGAATACCTCTAGGCCTATGGGTTGCCTATAGTAGAGGTAGAATTCAAGGTTTAAGGGCTAACTCCCTAGATTGATCCTTAAGTGATTATCACCTACACTAAATAATTACTTGGATGAAAAGGGATAGAAGTATGCATGAAAGTAAGATACTCTAAGGGGGTGATATACTATAAATATCTCCACTTGACTACCATACTTTTGTACAATGAGCCATGACCTATAACACTGGATTCAAAGTCCAAGAATACTCTAACATTAATATTTCAAATATGGAGGTGATATGTATGAAAATACTCAAATTAAAGTAGACCAAATGTCAGATTGTATACAGTATGGATACATGTACACTTGAAAGTAATCAAATACACTAGCTACACTCCATATGACCTATTAGAGAGAGAACTACTTACACAAAACATGAAAGGATAAAGAGAAGACAAGATAGATGTTTATCAAAATAATTAATCATACATAACTTCACACACTTAAACAAGATGTTTGTGAACTCAAAACCAAATTTAAATTCTTATTCAAAGGCAAATTATAATATCAAACTAGTAGGTCTTCATCATACCAGGTGTGTAATTAGAATACAAGAGCCAAAATGTCTTGTATTTATAGAATGTGAGAAGAGAGAGAACAAAATGGAGCTCAAGGGTAACAATAATACCTAGAAAGGCATTAAACTAAGTTATATTGTAGAGGGATAACGTCTATAATATAGGTTTGGAAGGTCCTCTTGGATAAATGTCCACCTGAAGCATGACAAGTCTCCAAACTTAGTGTAGGGGTCTTCAAATGGCTTCTTGAAATGGCTTCATGATTAAGCATCTTTTAACTACTCAATACAATACTAGGGAGAGTTGTCACATGTAAACTATCAAGGATGGGTTGAAAACAAGATTCAATAATAATAAAATGTTTTCCTAACTTTTGGTATTATCCTGGACACTTATTCTCACCATCTATAGTCACCATCACTAGCCTTGTAGGTCTATCCTTACATTTGTCACCCAAATGATCTTTAGTTTCTTAATAAAATATATGTAATGGGTGATATGACACCTATATTAAGTCCCCTTTCATTCTAATTCATGAATCATGCCTTAAAATTCCCCCTAATTAGATTTCTCATCTCTTCACTTGGAAGTCACTCCTCATTCTCACTATCTACCATAGACTGCCTAAAGTGAATGAGTTAATAAAAGACCTTTTATGAAAAATAATGGAAATAAATGGATATATGGAATTAAGACAAGTACCACTTGAGCTCCTCAATTGATTATATTTATTCAAGCTTATATGTAACTACAAAACACACAAATCTCTATAAAAACCCCTATTTTAGGCATGTTCATACAAGTACCACTTGATTTCCCTAATTCATTTATTTATTCAAATCTTATATGTAACTACAAAAAATATAAATATCTTTAAAAAACCCTATTTCAAGCATATTCATACAAGTAGGGTATCAACCAACTAGATGGAGAGGAGCCTGAGAGAGTCCTAAACAAGATTCAAACACTTAATAAGATAAATTATTCCTTCTAGAAGCATCTCCTTTCATGTTTTCTCCATCAATCCCAAACCAAGGGTTTGGGAGGGTTTTAGATGGTTTGGGCTCTTAAAGATTATTCATACAATCCTGACATTGAAACCTTAGACCAATTACACTAATATAATGATAGTGACCCTACTAAAGAACTCCTAACTCTTTAGAGTCATATGCACAATGTATGTACTAGTGTGAGCTTTCAAATATGTCCCATCAAGCTTGGGAGTGTATTTTAAGTAGGCTTGAGGTGTATTTTAGGTCAAAAATAAATTTTATATGATATTTAATACAAACAATAGGTTTTGAACAATCTTATACCTCATCTTAAAGGTCATAAAATGTGTGGTAAAGATCATATGGTGTTATAAATGTTATTGGACCCTTTTAGGGATTTAGGCCTAGTCTAGGCCTAATAGGCCTAACTTTGCATAGTGTCCCATAATAACTTTTGAGTGGTTTCTCAAAAATTTAGGTTAATTCATCTATTTTTTCATGTTAAAAAAACATCACACATATTTACTTAATGTTCTATCAGTTCCCAACTCCTTCTCTTGTCATCTACCTACCAAGTGTGTAGTCTTGTCTGCCTAGGAGTGTCATGTGTATAAGATATAATAGAGGCAATATACCATATTTTATCATCAATTTTGAATTAATGGAGGGATTAATTAGGTATTTAATAAATTTTATAAAAAAATTAAATTTATATCACATTAATAGTCCTTTTAACTCTTTAAAAAACCTTAAGATAGATTGTGTAACATTGACTATGTGCAGGGTCAATGCATTGACTGTAAGTTATATGCTCGAACACCTCTTAGATTTGTTTATTTATATTAATAAATATTTGATATTTTAATTAATACTATTAATTTATTAATAAACATGTAAAACAACCCATACTTTTGCTAACTCTTCAAAGTTCACTCTCCATGATTAGGCTTGGTTTGTAGACTTTAGCAAATAGTAGGGGTTCATTTTAATAAAATGAGACCCCTATAGGATGTTGTGAACCATGTGTATCATTTTTAGGTTCCCTTTGAAGTTATATAGTCTCATATCATAGTTTTAAACATTTATATCATGCCCTAATAATAAACCAATCTCTAAACTATAATATTCCCAATGCATAATCATACTGCTGTCAACTAGTATGTGTCATTTTTAGACAAAAAGGGGCCCCTATAGGTGATGTTTTCATGATGTATCCCTAGTGTTAAACTCATTAGGATATATTAATATTCATTGAGGTAATATCTAGCTTGCTTTAACTTATCTCCTCCCATAGGTATATTCAATATCTAAATTGTATACACTTAGTATCTTATAAGTCTATAGTCCAGTTGTAGGTGATTGTTTTGATAACAAAGGGACCCCTGTAGGTGGAAAACTATGTATGAATATTTTGTCTAAAATATTATAATTGATCCTTGTATCCCCAACCTCATCTATCATCAAATTATGTCACTTGGATTAAAGGTATGCTTCCATCATGTCATTTTTGCATCATAGGGTCACTTAGGTTTCTAAGTACTATAGATGACACTGAAAATCTTTAATGCAAGATTGCTTGAATTAGAAGACCTATCTACATAACTCTCTCATGTAAAATTAGATGATTTATCATGTTAAATAATTTTCATGTGTTTAAGATACGTTATAGAACCATTCATACTATCTAGTCATCAAGACACTCACTAAGATATGACTTTTATACATGAAAAATACCTTATTCATATAAAATAAGGTAACATGTCTATGAAGAAACTTTCCCAAACTATGAGGATGGTTTCAATTATGATTTCAACCCTATGAATCCATAATCAATTCTATGGTAATATTAATTCTTTTATCCTTTAGTAAAACTTTAAACAAGTTCAAATTCCTTCATTCATCTTCCTCAAGTCTTTATGGAGAAGCCTGTAGGTGGACATCAACTCACTATATAAATTGGAGAATCGATTGTACTAACCAATCTCAAACCATTGGAATAGTTAAAAATTATTTTATCACACTTTTAGAGAGTATTCAATACCTTGAAAACTCCTCATCCTTTCACCATGATTTCTCAAAAATCCTTTTCACCTAATTGTAGGTGCTCATGTAAGAAAATTGACTGTGCATATATGCTCCTTGTCTATGTTTCAGATGAAAATTTTTTGAGACTAATATTTATAAGGAGGGGTGATTAAAATGATATTATAGGCATGAAACATGTCATTTTACCTTTGTTTTAAGCCATTACAGGAAAGAAGACCCTCTACAAATGATGAAATTTGGTCTACAAACTATGATATAATGTCCCCCTAGAAAAATGAAGTGCTTTTGATTTTCTTCTTCACACCACAAGTATAGAATGAGTTTATAACCATATGATAATAATGGTCATTCTCCCCAAAAACATGTACATTATTTGGTTTGTATGGACTAAAGCAAATAGAGAGGAAACCTACAGAGTATGGGAATGAGCAAGAAGAACAATGTTGCATACTTATTAGCATTGGTTCATAGAGGAAAAGAAACCAATATTAAAAATATCACCATGAATTTGAAGTGAAAATATGGTAATATCATCCCTCAAGATAATTTTACCAAATTCATCTCCTATTATCTGTACCATTAGAAAATATATTGAATATTTTTGCCTGCCTAGAAGAGAGATGGAAGAAAAAATGGTTTTATGCCATTTTTGAGATATTCAAGGATTATTAGGCATGGAAGTGAGTTTAGGGTACCCAAAATATAACTGTAGAAGTCTTCTTCATGTGTCAAATATGCTCTATAGTTTGTATAAATACCCAAACTTTCTCTAACTACCTAATTTTCTTGTTCTAATGTTGAAACATGTAGTTTGTTAGATTAAAATAGTTAATATGACACCAAATTGACACATGGATATTTAAATAAACTTTGGAACACATTTAATTTATAGAAAACCATAAAAGTATACTAAATGGCCCAAATATGACCCCAAATGACATGAAATGACACAAGGACTAAAAGTATTTTGACCAAGGCTAAAGACACATCAAATGACATCACTAGCACCATGGTACACTCTATTACACCCTGTAAGGCCACTATATTAGGTTTTCAACTATAGGGGGTTGACATATTCTTACATGTGGTGAAAGTAGTCAACATTCTTGGTAATTTCCTAGGGGTCGTAAGATAACTATGATAAAGATCGGTAGCCTAATCTTATCCATTTATCCATAGAATAACCTATGCATAGTATGGACATTGACTTTCTTTTGTAACCACACCAAATAAAAATAAAAGACACACAAAGCAAGACACTAAAGGAAGCACACTCATTTTCTTGAGAACATTTAGGGAAACACACATAATAAAGCAAAGACACACACCTACCCTAATATATACAAGACCTCAAACACTTGAGTTGAAGAAAAACTCTAAATACTTCAACCAAGGTCAAAGATGGTTCTTCTTGCATCCTTTTGCTCCATGAAATAAACCTATCATGTGGAACATGCTTGTTAACCAACACTTGCTTACGTGGATTATGGTCAAATGAATCATAATCATTATGTCTTATTCTACCTATAAATATGATATTTATAGCTTTTAAGGATGTTTTATTTTAACTTCAAATGATCTTATTTGAACCTACAACTTATTTAAACTCTATCATATCCAATTGGTGCTCTTCAAAATATAGATTAGGAGTTATCAAAGTTACCTTAAAATTTATCTCATTTAGGACACAATGTACTCAATGTATATGATCATCAAGTTCATATTTTTCCTTCTCCAACACATGTGAAAATGGTTTAACCTCATGTTGAGACATTGACTACTCCTCAATCACAAGAATGTTTTACCTTAAGTTCACTAGGTTCTTTCATGACTATAGCTTCTTTCGCAATATGTTGATGCTCATACTCATTCTTAGAAAGGCACTCAACTTCATGCTTGATAAGAAAATAAAAAATCATCTTATTGGGCTGATCAACATACTCATCAGACACACATTTATTATAAGGAAAATTAGGCTTACCCAGCTATTCAAACTCTTGACTTATGACATTGAACGTTTACTATGTGTCATCCTCTTCTTCATGACTATCATGTTCAAGGACTTTTTGATCAATTACATATAAATAAAAAATTGTTCTTATCACCATAGTGATATATCATGTTTTTCAATATATCATCATCATACATGTGAATGAGGTAATTTCTGTTAACAACTTATGAAATGGAGTGTTTAGTTCTTACCTCAGATTGCTCAAATACTTCCTTATGGATGATGTATGTGCCAAGATTAGTTTGTTCAAAATAGGTGTATGGATCATGACCATAGGATTCTACACCATACTCATCCAAAAATAGATCATATATTCCCTCAAACTTAAAATATGTTCCATCATCCACATCAGACTCTTCATGATCATTGATGACATAATTAAAATTGGATCTTACTTATACATAGTGATTAGTGTGAAATTTAGCTTGTGGTTGAGTTATCATGGTTATCTTTGATCCATAACTTATCCTTAAGGCTAAGAATTACCAATTAGTTGAGAGATAACCACCTATATCAGTTTTTAAATCCCTTGAAAATTTGATAACAAAGTGGCAAGAAAGTAAAAAACCATAATGTCTTGAAGAATGGGGAAGCTTGGGTAATCATGAAGGAAAAGTTTAAAAATTTTGACCAATCCTACTAACTTAGAAGGTATCCCATAAAGTTGAAACACCCCTTTACCATATGGTTCATATTTTACACCCAATTTATCAACTACAACCTTGGGCATCATTGTGGTACTTACCCCACTATCAACTATGAAGTTATGAACAAGCTAGTCCATAAAATTGACATTGAGGTAAAAGGGTGGAAGCTTCTCAGATTTTGAAGAGGGTTCCATAATTTTATTAGGAGGATTGGTAAGAGAAACATAAATATGACCATGGGTTGATGATGGGGGGCTAACATGGATTTGAGGTAGCTACTTTTACAAAATTTCCTTTGGGCCAGGCATGTGAAGGACATCCTAAAGAGAGATAGATGCCTTACCATTCTTCAATGAGTCACTATTTAACAAAAAATTACTTAATTTATATTATGTATTTAGAAGTAAAAAGAGTTTGTAAATTGAGGTATTGAATCACTTGAACTTACTCTCCTAACATTCTAACTTGAAGAAGGTGTGAGAGTTCTAGGGGTTGCCATGCTTGCAGTCATGCCTTACTACCTTGAAATAGGACTAATTGAACTTGTACACACAACATTAGCATCTTATAGAGAATCCATATTTATCCTTGTATTATTTTTAATTAAATTTCCTTGGTTGAGAACATAGGTGTCCTCAACTAGGAAGTTGGTAAAACTCACTCCTTGAGATTACCACACTTCATTTGCTTGCATGAAGAATTCATCTTCTATTGATAAATGAGGAATTATTCTTCCTTGAACAAAAAAATCTTGATCTAAACCTTAATTTGAATCCATGAATTGAACTTATTTACATTCTTCTCTTTATACCAAGTTGTTATGCACTAGTACCATTGTTTTTGTATTGGAGGTAGAAGTTGGATTGTATGCATTGGTAGGCATATTAAAGTTAGACATCCCTTGACCTCTCCCCTTCCCATAATTTTAAGGTGGGAAACTATTTATTTGTTGATGATAGGGATAGGGGTTTTGATGAACAACTTGCTATAAACTTGCTTGTCTAAATAGAGCTTCTAAGAATTTAGACATTACTTCCTAATAAATTATCTCTTCTACCTTCTTAGGAGTAGTCCTTGACTTGGTTTTGGAATTTCAAATTTGGTGAACACTTGGAGAAATAGCATAAATATTTGGTATAAGAGGCATGGACACTCTTTGAGGTACTTTCCTAGCTTGTATGAGGCCATTCTCAGCTCTAATGGAAAGGCCATATGCTTTAGGTAATGTATACCACCCATGGATTGTATCATGATGGCTATGTCAATACACATATACCTTATATATGTGGGAATCACAAAGCTAGGGTGGTATCATAGGAGGAGGTAACCTATAACAAGTCTTTTGGAATCTCTCAATAAAGTCATGAATTGTCTCCTTAAGGGATCTTTGAATTATATTGAGTTGGTGAATGAATGATGTGTGATCACTCCTATCCTCAAACCCTAATGTTATCAACTCTCCAAAATCATCCCAAGTTGTGATACATCCACTAGGCAAAGCCCTATACTAGTCAATTTATTTCCTTCTAAGGGATATGTCAAGGTGTCTAATGGAAATGTTAACCTCAGTAACATTTTAAAATTTAAATAAGTTTGAGATATCCATTATATGCTCATTAGGGGTGACATGACCCTAACCATTGAATGTGAAAACACTCTTAGTAGCATTACTAGGTATGACATCATATGAATCAAGATGGATAGGATTTTTAATGATAAAGGTTTGGAAGGCATGTTGCCTAGCCATGTTTTCCTCAAACTCTTGTTTACTCTCTTGATCTTCTTGGCTAGAAAAGTCCTCTTGCTCTTCAAAGGTTAGAATAGGCTAAGGATGTTGAAATTCAAGAGGAAGTTCAAGATAAAGAGGTGGGTTTATGGGATTGAAAAATATACAATAAGATGACCTACTAAGGACCATGAAGTATGATCATAAAGATATGAATAAATAATAGTCTAAAACTATATTTTACCTTGAATGGAGTCACCAAATGCTGAGTAGAACACCATATACAGATTTGATGTTAGAAAGACCAACATTCACCTTGAAAAGTTATCTTTAGTATAATATTTCCATCAAGAATGTCAAAATTGTTGTCACAAAATATCAAACACTAGAGGAGGCTATTAAATCCTACACTAAGATTTGGGAAACATTAGAATACCTTTTGGCCTATGGGTTGCCTAAGTAGAAGTAGACTTTTAGGTTTAGGGGCTACCTCCCTAGATTGATCCTTAAGTGCTTATCACCTACACTACTTAATTACTTGGATGAAAAGAGATAGAATAATGCATGAAAGTAAGATTATTTAATGGGGTGATACACTATAAATATGTCCACTTGATTATCATAATCTTTTACTAAGAGAGATGACCTACAACAATAACTTCAAAGTCCTAGAATAATCTAACATTAGTGTTTCAAATATAGAAGTGATATGCATGAAAATACTCAAGGAAAGTGGACTAGAGGTTAGATTCTAGACACTAAGGATAATTACACACTTTAAGGTAATCAAACACACTATCTACACTCAATATGACCTATTTGAGTGAGAACTACTTGCACCAAACATGAAAGGGCAAAAAAAAACACAAGGATAGATGTTTATCACTAGAAATCATCATATATCACTTCACACACTTAGAAAAGATATTTGTGAACTAAAAACTAGATTTAAAATCTTATTCAAGGGAAAAACACAATATAAAACTAGTAGGGCTAAACCATACTAAGTGCATAATTAGAATACAAGAGCCAAAATGTCTTGCATTTATAGAATGTGAGAAGAGAAAGAAGGAAGTGGAGTTCAAGGGTCACAATGCCACATGTCAAGGAAATAATATTAGCTATATTATAGAGGGTTCACATGGAGAATATAGGTCTAGAATTTCCTCTTGCACAAATTTACACCTAAAGCATGACAACTTTCCAAGCTTGGCATATCGGTCTTCAAATGGCTTCCTGAACCTACCTTTATGATTAGGCATATTTTGACTACTCAAGACCATACTTTGGAGATGATCTATTATTTTTGGGAAATTAGATGTTTAATTCCTAAATAATAAATGCATCTGAGTAGATAAAATTATTATATAATATATAATATATAGGCTAATAATTTCTAAAATTTTATTGTAGTTATGGGTTTTCTAAAAATAGTAGTGAGAGAGAAACTTAAACTTATCTAATTTTGTGTTGTTTTGACTGAGACAGGGTCTACAAATATGTGTGTAGGCTTGGGAGTCTAACATAAAAAATAATTTGGAGATCATTTCTTGATTGGATAGGAGTTATACAAATGGGAAACCCTAGGTTTTGATGTTCTAGTCCTATCTTGGTGCTATTATCCTAGTGATTTAATATTTTCAGGTTTCATGTGCTAAGTCTATGTGACCTTGCCCAGGAAATATTGAAGCATAAAACTCTATAATAGGTAATATTTGTGTTTGAACTTGAATGTAAAATGTAGATAAATGAGATGAGGGGTTAGTGTGTAAAGGATACACTAGACACACTTCACACCCCATGTGTAGGCACATTGCCTACATACCAATACTCTGAGGAGGGATCACGCTATATGTAGTTCTCCCATTAAAGTGATTAGCAAAATAATGTGATGAAAATACAAGTAAATGTTTAATTGGGTGTACTTGAAATGACTAAGGACTGGTGTAAAGGTTTTAATAAGCTTGAAATAATATTAGATGGTTGTATGTATAGAATAGGGAAAAGTAATTAAGTGGTCTTGCTTGTATTCTTGCTTCTCTCTTATAAATGAGTGTCAACCATTATAAATTGACTTTAAATGGATTTTTATAAGGGATTTAATTATTATGTATTAAATAAATTCAAATTAGGCTAACATTAATTAGGATAATGATTTAGAGGAATGTGACCCTTAGAAGCCAAAATGCACTTAGACAACAGTCCCAAACATATGACATCCTAGGTTTCAACATTGTAGTCTAAATTTGGGCACTATTGTCCATGGTTAATAGGACCTAGGGGGATGGATTAAGCATGGAAAGAGTAATATGGGTCTATAATGATTTAGTATAGGAGGCTATGGATGACTAAGAACTAGTGAAAACATGCCTATAAGGGTCATAAGAGAAAGCAAGATAGACCTATGGATTGGGTGTTATTAGCCACACTAAAGTTACCAAATTTTACATTTTATATGACTACATATACCCCTCCTTTATTTTAGTGATGAAACAAAGAAAAATACTAGGATAAAATAAAAATAGAAGGCATAGCTAATCTTAATTGTAAAGGTGAAGCTCATGAAGTTGTGTGATGCTGGACGTGCATAGAAAGAACATGGTGTGAAGTGTGAATATGCACTAAAAAACATAGAGTAGATCATTAATTACTAGATACACAATATTTAAAATAAAAACATATAAAATATAGGTAAGAGAGAGAAGAAGAGAAAGGAATGAATACACCTCACTAGATACATGAACCAATACAAAATCTATTGTGATACTAGATTGTCCTAGGTGTGTGATGTATCAAAATTAATATCATGAAAAAAGTTGAGTTCTCGATTCCATATAAGTGGCTCAAGAATACAAAGGAAATCCCTTTGGTTCCATCATCACCTACTAAGTGAATTTAATGAATAATGCATGTGTCAATCAATGTTTTGAATGTGTGTCTAATCCCTATAAATAGGTGGCTCAAGAATACAAAGGCTAGCTAGTCATTTGGCTCCATCATTGCCCTGTGAATTGAAGCTATGAAGTAATATTGATATGGAATAGATGTCATATGAAATGGATCATGAATCCCACGAATGTACTATGATTTTATAATGTTGGCATGGATAGCTGAATGTATGCTAGAAATTAGGCCACTCTTGGCCATTTCAAAAGATGGAGATTAGGATTGTATGAAAGCCACTATAGAACTAGTGTAATAGGCTTATGTGGAAGCCAACTTAGAAAACCAAGTACTTGGAAAGTTAAGATTGTATGAAATATAAACTTGAAAAAGGATTCCAAACCCCTCTAGATGGATTAAGGCATACAACTACTAAAAAATGCTTGAAAAATAAACTAAAATCAGAAAAAAGGGAGGATCAATGTGCCATGCACATTTTCCCAAATCATTGCTATCTAAAACATGGATTCTAATCTAGGATGTGAAGGACATCTTGAAGAGAGATAGATGCCTTAACATTATTTAATGAGTCACTATTCAAAGATGTACTTACTTTTTATTATGTCTTTGGAAGTAAAGAAGAGTTTGGAACTTTAGGTATTGAATCACTTAAAGTTACTCTCTTGACATTTTGACATGAATACGGTGTAGGAGTTCTAGGGGTTTCCATGCTTGCATTCATGCCTTAATACTTTAAAATAGGACTAATTGAATGTGTAGGGATAACATTAGCATCTTATAGAGCATTACTCTTTAAACTTGTATTATTTCCAATTGAATTTACTTGGTTGAGAACATAGGTGTCTTCAACTAATAAGTTAGTAAAACTCACTCCTTGAGATTACCATCCTTCATTTTCTTGCATGAAGAACTCATCTTCTATTGATAACCAAGGAATTATTCCTCCTTGAGCAACCAAATCTTGCTCTCCACCTTATTGGAATCCATGAATTAAATGTATTACATTCTTCTTTTTATAACAAGTTGTTATGCACTAATACCATTGTTCTTGTATTGGAGGTATAAGCTAGATTATATGCATTGGTAGGCCTATTGAAGTTAGGCATCTCTTGACCTCTCCTCTTCTCATAATTTTTAGGTGGGAATATATTTCCTTGTTGATGATAGGGGTAGGGGTTTTGATGAACACCTTGCTAAAAAAATTCTTGTCTAAACCGAGCTAATAAGAATTTAGACATTACTTCCTAATCAATTATCTCTTCTACCTTATTAGGAGCAATCCTTGACTTGGTGTTGGCATTTCAAATTTGGGGAACACTTGGAGAAATAGCATAAATATTTGGTAGGAGAGGCATGGGCACTTTTTGAGGTAATTTCCTAGCTTGCATGGGGCCATTCTCATATCTAATGGTAAGGTCATATGCTTTAGGTAAGGTATACCAACCATGGATTGTAGCATGATGGCTATGTCAATATGAATATACCTTATATATGTGGGAAACACAAAGCTATGGTGGTGTCATAGGAGGAGGTGACCTATTCCAAGTCTTTTCGAATCTCTCAATAAAGTCATGAATTATATCCTTGGGGGCTCTTTGAATTACATTGAGTTGGTGAATAAATGATGTGTGATCACTCCTATCCTCAAACCTTGATGTTATAAACTCTCCAAAATCATCCCAAGTTGTGATACATCCATTGGGCAAAGCCTTATATTAGTCAATTTGTTTCCTTCTAAGGGACATGTCAAGGAATATAATGGAAATGTTGACCTCAATGACATTTTTAAAACTATATAAGTTTAAGATATCCCTAATATGCTCACTAGGGGTGACATCACCCTAACCATTGAATATGGAAACACTCTTAGTAGCATTAGTAGGTATGCCATCATATGCATCAAGATGGATAGGAATTTAAATGTTAAAGGTTGGGAAGGCATGTTTCCTAGCCATGTTCTCCTCAAGACCTTGTTTACTCTCTTGATATTCTTGGCTAGCAAATTTATCTTGATCTTTAAAGGCTAGAATAGGCTAAGGATGTTGAACTTCAAGAGGAAGTTCAAGTTGAAGAGGTGGGTTTATGGGATTGAAAAATATAAAACAAGATGACCTACTAAGGACATGAAGTATGATAACAAATATTTGAAAAAATAATGGTCTAAAACTAGATTTTACCTTGAATAGAGTCACCAAATGCTGAGTAAAACACAATATGAAGATTTGATGTTATCAAGAACAACATTCACCTTGACAAGTTGTCTTTAGTATAATAGTCCCATCAAGAATTTCAAAATTATTTTCACCAATTTTTTAACATTTGAGAAGGTTGTTAAATCCTACACTAATATTTGGGCAACATTAGAATACCTTTAGGCCTGTGGGTTGCCTATAGTAGAAGTAGACTTTTAGGTTTAAGGGCTAGCTCCCTAGATTTATCCTTAAGTGTTTATCACCTACACTAATTAATTACTTAGATGAAAAGAGATATAATTATGAATGAAATTAAGATTATTTAATGGGGTGATACACTATAAATATGTCCACTTGACTATCATACTCTTTCACTAAGATACACGACCTACAACACTAGCTTCAAAGTCCTAGAGTAATCTAACATTAGTGTTTCAAATATGGAGGTGATATGCATGAAAATACTCAACGAAAGTGGACTATAGGTCTGATTCTAGACACTAAGGATAGTTGTACACTTTAAGATAATTGAACACACTAGCTACACTCCATATGACCTATTTGAGTGAGAATTACTTGCACCAAACATGAAAGGACAAAGAAAACACAAGGATAGATGTTTATCAAAATAAATAATCATACATCACTTCACACACTTAGAAAAGATATTTGTGAACTCAAAACTATATTTCATATGTTATTCAAAGGAAAAAGAAAATATAAAAATAGCAGCACTTCACTATACTAGTTGTGTAATTAGAACACAAGAGCCAAAATGTCTCACATTTATAGAATGTGAGAAGAGGGAGAAGAAAGTGGAGTTCAAGGATCACAATGCTAGATGTAAAGGTATGAAAATAAGCTATATTACAGAGCATTGATGTGGATAATAGAGGTTTAGAATGTCTTCATGGATAAATGTCCACCTAAAGCATGACAACTCTCCAAACATGGTGTATTAATCTTCAAATGGCTTCTTGAACCTATCTTTATGAGTAGGCATATTTTGATTGCTCAAGACTAGACTTGGGAGATGATTTATTATTTTTGGGAAATTAGATGTTCAATTCCTAAATAATAAATGCATCTGAGTAGATAAAATTAGTATATAATGTATAATATTAAGGCTACTAATTTGTGAAATTTGACTATAGTTAGGGGTTTTCTATAAATAGTAGTGAGAGAGAAAATTAAACTTTTTTGATTTTGTGTTATTTTGACTAAGATAGGATCTACAAGTCTATGTGCAAGCTTGGGAGAATATCATAAAAAATAATTTGGAGTTAATTTCATAATTGGATAGGTGTGCTCAAAGTGGGACACCCTAGGTTTTGACGTTGTTTTCCTATCTTGGTGCTATTGTCCTAGTGATTTAATCTTTTTAAGTTTTGTGTGCTAGGTCTATGTGACCTTGTCTATGAAATATCAAAGCCTAAATGTCCATAGAGCTCAATGTGTACCTAATTTAGTCTTCAATAGGTCATATTTGTGTTTGAACTTGAATGTAAAATTTAGAGAAAGGAGAGGAGGAGTTAGTGTGTAAAGTTTATACTAGACACACTTCACACCCTATGTGTGGGCACATTGCCTACATACCAATACTTTGAGGAGGGATCACACTAATGTAGTTCTCCCTTTGAAGTGATTAGTGAAATAATGTGATGAAAATGCAAGTTTATATGAAATTGGGTGTACTTAAAATGGCTAAGGACTGGTGTAAAGGTTTGAATAAGATTGAAATACTATTAGATGGTTGTATGTAGAGAACAGGGAAAAGTAATTGAGTGGTCTTGCTTGTATTATTGCTTCTCTCTTGTAAATGAGTGTCAACCCTTCTAAATTGAATTTGAATGGATTTCTATAAGGGATTTAATGATTATGGATTAAACGAATTCACATTAGGCCAACATGAATTAGGATAAGGATTCCTAAGAATGTGACCCTTAGAAGCCAAATGCACTTGTACAATAGTGTGAAAAATAGGACATCCTAGGTTTCAACATCGTAGTCTAAATTTGGGAACTATTAGCCATGGTTAATAAGACCTAGGGGGATGGATTAAGCTTGGAAAGAAAAATATAGGTCTTTAATGGTTTATTCTAACAGGCTATGGATGACTGAGAATTGGTGAGACCATGCCTATAAGGGTTATGAGAGAAAGAAAGATGGACCTATGGATTGGGTATCATTAGCCACACTCAAGTTACCAAATTCTGGATTTTATATGACTACAATTTCCCCTCCTTTATTATAGTGATGCAACATAGCAAAATACTAAGATAAAAGAAAAATAAAAGGCATACCTAAACTTACTTGTAAAGGTGAAGCTCATGAAGTTGTGTGATGTTGGATGTGCATAGAAAGAGCATGGTGTGAAGTGTGAATATACACTAAAATCATAGAGAAGATCATTCCTTACTAGATATGCTATATGTAAAATAAGAACATATAAAATCTAGGTAAGAGAGAGAAGAAGAGAAAGGAATGAATACACTTTAATAGATACATGAACCAATACAAAAACTATTGTGATGATAGATTGTCCTGGGTGTGTGATGTATCAAAAGTAGTATCGTGAATAAAGCTAATGCTCAATTCCATGGAAGTGGCTCAAGAATACAAAGGCAATCCCTTTGAGTCCATCATCACCTACTAAGTGAAGCTAATGAATCATGCATGTGTCAATCAATGTTTTGACTATGTGTCTAATCCCTCTAAATGGGTGGCTCAAGAATACAAAGGCTAGATAGTCATTTGGCTCCATCATTTCCCTATGAATTAAAGCTATGAAGTAATATAGATATGGAATATATGGCATTTGAAATGGCTCATGAATCCCATGAATGTACTATGATTTAATAATGTTGGCATGGATAGCCAATTGTATGCTGGAAATTAGGCCACTCTTGGCCATTTCAAAATATGGAGATTAGGATTGTATAAAATCCACTCTAGAACTAGTGTAATAGTCTTATATGCAATCCAACTTAGGAAATAAGGTACTTGGGAAGTTAAGATTCTATGAAGTTTAAACATAAAAAATGATGCCAAACGCATCTAGATGGAGTAAGGCCTATAACTACTAAGAAATTCTTGAAAAATAAACTAAACTCAAAAAAAGGGGAGGATAAATGTGTCATGCACATTTCCCCCAATCATTGGTGTCTAAAACATGGATTCTAATTTGAAATTTATATCAACTACCTAATATGAAACTACAAGTGAGAGACATCATGTTGTGCATGATTCCCCTATATCTAGATTTTTTGAGCAAAAAATTGTACTAAATAATGTTGAATCGAAACTAAGATTTTTGGGTTTTGTGCATCAGGTCTATGTGACCCTACTTTTGAAATATTAAAAATTGAAAGTTTATGAAGCTCATTGTGTACCTGATTTTATCTTCAATACCCTAGGTCCTCTTTATGCTTGAACTTGAATTAATAATTTGGAAAAATTAGGGGAGGTGTTAGTGTGTACAAGATACATTAGACACACTTCACACCCTTTGTGTGCGCACACTACCTATATACCAATACTCCAAGGAGGGATCAAGCAATATGTAGTTCTCCCATTGAATTACCTAGTGTAATAGTGTGATGAAAATTCAAGTAAATGTGAAATTGGGTGTATCTAGAATAACTAAGGATTAGTGTAAAGGTTTGAATAATCTTGAAATACTATTGGATGGCTATATGTAGAGAATAGGGAAAAGTGCTTGAGTAGTCTTGCTTGTATTCTTTCTTCTCTCTTGTAAATTAGTGTCAACCCTTCCAAATGGACTTTGAATGGAATTTTATATGGGATTTAATCATTTTGGGTTAAATTAATTTGTATTAGGCTAACATGAATTAGGATAAGGATTTGGAAGAATATGACTGTTATAAGCCAAAATGCACTTGGACAACAACACCAAAAATAAGACACCCTATGTTTCAGCACTATAGTCTAAGTTTGGTCACTATTATCCATGGTTGATAATATTTTAGTAGATGGATTAATCATGGAAAGATCAATCTAGTTCTGCAAGGGTTATGTTTGGGAGGCTATGAATGACTAAGAGTCAATGAAAACATGCCTATGAGGGTCATGAGAGTAATCAAGATGGACCTATGGATTGGGTGTCATTAGTCACACTCAAATTACCAAATTTCATATTTTATATGACTAAGAGATAATTTACACATGTGCACTATAAATGAGGGGTTATAAATAAGATACAATAGTCATCAGATGTTTTCCTAACCACTAGTATTCTTCTAGATATTTGTTCTCACCATCTACAGTTACCATTACTAGCCTTATAGGTCTATCCTTACATTTGTCACCCAAATGATATTCAATTTATAAATAAAATCCATTTCATGGGTGTCATGACACCTATCTTGGGTCCCCTTACCTTCCAATTCATGAATCAAGCCTTAAAAGTCCCCCCCAATTAGATTTCCCATCTCTTTACTTGGTATTCATTCCTCATTCTCACTATTTGCCATAGATTTCTTGAAGTGAATGAGTTATAAAAATACACTTTTTGAAAAATATGGAAATAAATGGATATGGGGAGTTAGGATAAGTCCCTCTTGACCTCCTAAAGTAATTTTCCATCATAAAAGTTACTCTATACCTACAAAACACACAAATCCTTGTAAAAAACCCTATTTTAGGTCTATCCATACAAGTAGGGTATAGACCAACTATATGGGAAGGATATTGATAGAGTCTTGATTAATATTAAAACACTTACCAAGACAAATTATTCCTTTTGTAATCATCTCCTTGTATGTTTTCTCCATCAGGTAAAAACTAAGGGTTTATGAGGGTTTTATATGGTTTGGACTCTTAAGGATTATTTATACAATCCTAATGTTGAAACCTTAAAAAAATTAAACTAATAGCATTATAGTGACCCTATTTAATAAATCCTAACTCCTTAGAGTCTCATTCATAGTATTTGTGCTGGTGTGAGCTTTCAAAGATGGCTTATCGAGTTTGGGAGTGTATTCTATGTTTGCCCAAGGTGTTTTTCAGGCCAAAAATAACTTGTCTATGACATATCCTAAAACACAAAGGTTTAAAAATATATTATAAATCCTCTTAAATGTCATAAAATGTGTGTTAAGTTTCATCTAGTTTTATAAATGAGATTGGACCCCTTTAGGGATTTAGGCCTAGTCTAGGCCTAATAGCCCTGATTGTGCATAGTTTACAATAACCACCTCTAAGTTGTTTATCAATAATTAAGGGTATTTAATATATTTATTAATTTTTAAACAAACTTCACACACCTTTCCTTAGTGTTCTATCAGTTCCCAATACCTTCTCTTATCATCTACCCACCAAGTCTACAACATTGCCTGCCTAGGAGTGCTCTCTATCTGAGATAAAACAAAGGGCATCTCCCCTATCTACTTATAAATTTTATATTTATGTAGGTATTAATTATGTATTGAGGAAATTTTTAACAATTTAAAAATTTGGATCACATTAATAGGTTTTTCAACACTTCAAGATAGACTATGTAATATTGACTATGTGTAGGGTTTGTGCATTGACTATAGGTTATATGTTTGAAAACCTCTTGGCTTCATTTCCTTATCCTAATCACCATATTATATGGTAATTACCAATATTAAATTATTTTTAAACATTTCTAGTACCCCATACTTATGCTAACTCCTTAAATTACACTCTCCATGACTAGGCTTGGTTTATAGACTTTAGCAGACTGTAGGTGTTCATTTCGAGAAAAGGAGACCACTGGAGGATATTGTGAACCATGTGTATCATTTTTAGGTTAATATTAAAGTTATAAAGTCTCATATAATTGTTTTATACATTCATATCATACCTTATGACCAGTCCAATCTCTAAACTATCATGTTCCTAATGTACTATCATACTATAGTCAACATGTAGGTGCCATTTTTGGACCAAAAGGGGTCCCTATAGGTGGAATTTTCGTGATTTATCCCTAGTGTAAAACTAATTATGATCCATTTGGATTCATTGAGGTCATATCCAACTTTTTTGAACTTATCTCTTTCCATAATTCAAGTCAACATCCAAATTATATACTCTTAGTATCTTATCAGTCTATAGTCTAGTTGTAGGTGATTATTTTGATAACAAAGGGACCCCTATAGGTGGAGATCTATGTATGACTTATATGAATCAACTCCTCCAATTTTACCTTGGGTTCCCAACCTCTTTTCTCATCAAATCAGGTCAATTTTTTTAAGGGTATGCTTCCATCATGTAATTGTTGCATCATAAGGTCACTCAAGCTTCTGAGTAGTGTAAATGACATTGAAATTCTTTAGTGAAATATTGCTTGAATTAGAAGACCTATCTACATAACCTACTCATGTCCAATAAAAAAATTTATCATGTTAATGAATTTTCATGGGTTTGGGATACATGATGGAATCATTCAAACTATCTAGACCTCAAGACACTCAATAAAATATGACTTTTGTACATGAACAAATACCTTATTCAGATAAAATAAGGTAACATGTCTCTTAAGCAAACTTATCAAACTATGATCATGGTTTCAATTTTTATTTCCACTTTATGACTCCATCATTTATTTTGTGGTACTCCCAATTCTCCTAGATTTCAATGAAACTTCAAAAAAGTTTAAATGACTTCATTCATCATCCTCAGGTCTCTATGGATTTGCCTGTAGGTGGGCATCAACTCATTGAATATATACATTAGATAATTGGTTATGTCAAATAATATAAAACAATTTCAGTAGTTTAAACTTGTTTGGTCACACTTTGAGAGTGTATTCAAAACCTTGAAAACTCCTAATCACATCACCATGATCTCTCAATACTCCTTTTCACCTGACTGTAGGTGCACATACAAGAACACTAATTGTGCATATATGCTCATGAAATGTTGTTCATATGAAACACTCTTGAGATGAATTTTTTCAAGGAAGGTTAATTAAAATTATATTGAATTCATAAAACACATGTTACCTTTGTCTAAAACCATTATAGGAAAGAGGACACTCTGTAAATGGTGAAACTTGGTCTGCAAACTATGATATAGTGTCCCCCAGTAAAATGAAGTGCTTATGATTTTATTATTCACACAACACATGAAAAATTATTTGATAACTATATGATAATAATGGTCATACTCCCTAAAAACATGTATAGTAATTGGTTTATATGAACTAACCCAAATAGAGAGAAAACCTGTAGGGTATGGGAATGAGCAAGTAGAAAAAGGTAGCAAACTTCTTAGCATTTGTTACTAGAGGAAAAGCAACCAATATTTTGAATATCACCATGAATTTTAAGTTAGAAATGGGTAATATTATCCCTCAAGATCATTTTACCAATTTCAACTCTTGTTGTATGTACCATTAGAAAATCAATTGATTATTCGTGCCTACCTAGGAGAGTGACGAAAGAATAAAATAGTTTTATGCTATTTTTGACACCTTAAAGTATGTTTAAGCATGGAAGTGAGTTAAGGGTACCTAGAGGGTCACTTTATAAGTCTTACCCATGTGCCAAAAATTCTCTATAGTCTATGTAATTGCCTAAACTCTCTCTAGTTGCCTGATTTTCTTGTTCTAACATTGAAACATATAGTTTGTCAGCATAAGCATAAGATAATTATGCTGACACCTAATTGACACATGGACATTAAAATACACTTTAAAAAACTTGTATTTTATTAAAAAATTATAAAAATCTACTAAATTTCCTTAACATGACCTCAAATTACATGAAATGACACAAAAACCAAAAGTGAATATGATCAAGGCTAAAGACACATCGAATGATATCAATAGGACTATGCTACACCCTATAAGGCCCCTATATCATGTTTTCAAATATGAGGGGTTGAATTATTTTTAATTGTGGTAAAAATATTCAATATGAATCTCTTTCTATAGGTTATATATATATAATCACCTAAAAGTGGTATTTGAATGTTGAGAGTGCTACTTGTGACAACCTATTCCTAGATTAGACCTAGACATATCCTAGATCCTATTATCACACTTTTTTAGTCTTTTTTTGGAACCACAATCATCCATAATAAACTTAAAAATGATCTCAAACACTCATTTACTGATGATATCCCTTCATCTAGCAGTTTTCTAGCTAGACATTAGTGCCACATTAAGGACACTAAGCCATGTGGCACTAGTGTCCCCAAAATGGTGTCAATTTCCTTTACCCTATCTTTCCTGAATGGATACATTTTAAAAAATAAAAACATCTTATATTTGTCCTAATAATATTTTATTTTCCACATAAGATGCATAACACTATAAATACATGAATTTTAGACCTATAGACACTAGATGGAGATTAGATGTGAAATACATATTCAAGGTTATTAATCCCTATTATGTCCTAATTCTACATATTACCATGTATAGATAATATAATCTTAGATTTTCCATCTTTCCAATGTTAATCACACTCAAGGCATTCAAGACACATATCATTCTACTATCATTTGCACTTACACCAATATTTAGGTGGGGATAACTACATCAGACTTGATCCATCCTTGGAGTATTGGTATGTAGGCAACTCTATTCATATTGGGGTGTTGACGATTTCCAACCCATCCTAATAATGGACACAATTTTCATCTCATGCCTTATATACAAGGAGGATTAGGTTTTGCATCATAAATCATTAAAGATCCCTGATGGATCCCTTCTATAGATCTGCTGTAATTTGTATTTTTAAATTGTGTTTTCCTGTTCTTGAATGTTTTCTTTCTGTAATAGACGGAAATTTGCAGAAGGGTTTTTTTTTTTTTTTTTGTGTTTTGATGATTTTTTCAACAAGTAAATAATTGAAATACAATAACATAAATAAATTCTGAAATTAAAACCCAAGTACAGCCATATCAAATTACTTATAGGCATAATTATAAATATTGAATCAAATAAGGAACCAATTATAGATTCTCAATAATTCAGGTAGATTACAATGGAAAATGGATCCAACATGAATCGCTGAAGGAAATATAAAATACAAGAAGAGTAGCGGCTAGCTGAAAGATCCCTTTTTAATGTGATGTTGTGGTAAGAGGTTGGCTGTCAAGTCCAGTCGTACAGCTACAAAAGGTTGCCATGTACAACCGTACAAATAGAAAACCCTCACCCTCTGAAATCGCCCTTGTATATCTACAAAAATTTGTCACCAATATCAGTGCCTACCAGAAGAACATTGAGCAATATCCAACTGAAGCAAAATAGCAATAATCCATTGTATTGGGGGCTACGTCCCAAATAGGCCAGCACTAGGGTTTGGCGTCCCAATGATGTAAACTCCTCCAAAGTCCAAAGTGCAATTCCCAAAAATATGATATGTCAATAATGAATCATAATCCTCTTTTGTCCTCCTTATAACCCTTTCCAAATAGTTCAAACCCTAAAAGCACCCCATGGGGTGTTTAAGTCATAACATGTTATATTTCCCTTTTTTAAATGGTCATGTACATAAAAATTGACCCTTTTTCCCACACCGAGAAATCCGTCCACCAAAAGGATCTGAGTTAAGAAGGAAATATTTAGAAAAGTCCAAGACCTTTCCAATGAGCTATTATACCCTAGGGTACACATCTAGATGAGGCCAAAAACCCCTTATTACTCCAAAATGGCTATAAACTTAGCCTTATTTAATTAAAAGATGGAAACTTAGGAAATATTAAAAATATAACCCAAGTAGAAGCAAAATGAACCAATGACTCTAGAAACTAGAAAGTCACCCTGCCACTTGCCTATGACTGAAGTTAGAAATCAAGGATTCACTGGCAGTCTCATCCCTAAAATCTAGGGATGCCTCTAGAAACTAGGAAACAAACCCATATCCTCTAAAATTGAACTTAAGGAATGATCTCATGGAGACCCATCCCTGGGTATGATCATATCCTCCTAAAAAGTAGGGGTAACCCCCATAATTTTAGGAATTGCCTCCTAAAAAATAGGAACATCTCCAAACTAATCAGCGACGGCCAGAACACCAAGTCTCCAACACTATATAGCCATACTGGGTCTCTATCCAACAATGTCAACCTACAAGACCCCATAATTAGCTGACTCACATGTCTCTACTAGATCAAGCTAAAGAGGGGACATGTTTCTACTATATAATGGACTCTCCCTCCCAAGTTTGCCTTCATAGGTGTCATCATAGGCTGTTGTCTCAGGGTGTGTACCATACTGAATATCCTCAAAGGCTATCATAGCTTCTACCTCACAGCTACCAGCTATACAAAAGAGTAACCTGATGTCTATGGATGTAAAATCAGTCCTTGCTTTAGAGAACTCAAGTCCTAAAACTAGGATAGCATTGTGTCTACCCATAAATGCTGGTCTAAGAGGTGTATCTAGCTAGAAGTCACATGTCCCTATAACTACATTAGCTGTCCCAAAGTTGATCTGTACCTCCACCTCTTTAGCTGCTATGTACTTCAGTGCATTCTTATCCATAACTTCCAACCAATTCCATGGTGTACTTCCCATGATAAACCATACATTATCAAACTGTAGAATCTTCTTACTAGGCAATCCTTTTGTTTTTATAATCAGCTCTTCAATTAAATGTCTCTCATATAACTTCAACATGTGTTTCCCAAATGTGATCATGTGTATGGAACAAGGAATGTCAGACTTACTATGGGATATCATACCTTGTATGTAGCTTGGATTTATGAACACTTGCTTATGCATAGCCATAAAATATTTTAGATCAGCAAGATAAAACCCCTTGCCAAGGACATCCTCTTGAGGTATATCTGTTACCTTATGATTACCAAGAATATCGAAAGAGAATATGGATCCATATAGTTGCATAGTTTCCTGGGCCTTCGGAGGATCATTGACATCCATACTAAGCAAAGTATTGCATATAGAAACCATTAAAGCATGATTGTAATTGACAGGTGAAGAAACACACTCAGATTCATCTATTCCTAAAGAAGCTTCCGAAGAAGAAAGAAGTAAAGAATGACCAGCAAGTGCCACTGTAGTGATTGCGGACTTAAATTGATGTGGAGATGTTATAGTATCAAGCACAATATGGAAATGTGCCACAACAGAGGGTAACACAATAGAAGGCTCCACATAGGATAATATTGATGTTGCACACATAGCTGCTTCTGTAAGCGATTCATTTTTGATGTATTGTCCACGTTTAATCAATTTTAACATAACCCTCACAAACTCTGCCCTCTCTAAGCTTCTAAGGATGCTGTGATCCACTACTGATCCATCCTCCCTATTTCGTTGCTCTTGCGAAAGGCATTTTTGAGAGTAGTACACTAGATATCGTAGAAAACATTCTAAAGAGTAACTCCACCAACCCCCATTAGATGGATGATAATATTGTTCTAAAAGGCTTACCATATTCTTAAAGTAAATGTGAACCAAACCACCAGGTTTCAGCAAGAACACAATTGATTTAGAAATTTCTCTCATGGTTATGCCTGGCTTCCTTGAACAAACTGTGGATATGATGCCTCTTGGAACATTAGATCTTGCAAAAGGGTACGATCCACTGTTATTTTCCACTGGTACTTCCAAGATATCCAGGTATTGAGTGAAAAGGATTGGAAGAAAACATTCCCAGTCAATTGTAGGGCAATTTTTAATGACACGACACATGATGGCAGCCCACTGATAATCCCAAAATTGATATTTGGGCATTCCAGTCCATAGGTCCAAGCAATCCTTTATCCAGTTGCTATTATAAAAACCACAGTTGACTGCATTTGTTGGCAGAAACAACTAAATAAAACCAACACCTTCTAGTGATGATTTATACCACAAATTGTCCATAAAAGATCTATAATCTAGCCATATTTCTTTTTCTCTGCTCACTTGAATAATTCTATCACAGTACTGCTGAAAAGTAATGTTGTGGCTGACACATAATACTTGAATATCTTCACCAATAACACTTTTTATTAGTTTTGCCACATTTTCTTGATTTTGTTCATCTAATGCTGCATCCTTATAAATCTCTTGATTGACTGATAGTCTACCATTGTTGACCAGCACCATTTTTAAACTTCCAAACTAATAATAGTAAGAAAGGTTGATCTCATCAATGAATATCAAAGAGGCTTGTTCAATGCAACAAGACTCAAATAGCCATTCAACCTCTAGAAACAATGGTAGGTTAGCTTGTTTCATATTGATAACTGGAACCGTACACAACTGATTGGACTTGGATATTGCTTTTAAATAATAGGCATATGTGATTACTGAAACAATGGATCCCAGATCTGATAATTCCTTTCCAATGACAATGTTGAGTAATTTCCCAGGGACTCCAGCTTGAATCTCAGTCTTGCTAGTTTGTAAATATTTGTTCAGCTATATAATACTATTAAAAACCAAACTTTCTTCTGACTGAACTGATTCAGGCTTATAAAAAAATGCAGTAGAGTGTACAAGTGATGTATTATGCATCCTTGTCTTACATGCAGCCTCAACATTAGTTGAATGTCCTTTTCTTGTTAATAAAGTAGGGTTTTCTATAGATCCTTCATTACTGTTAATGAAATAATTATTTTCTGTTGCTTCAGTTCCTTCTATTTTGACCTCTTGGAATTTTTCCAAAACTCTTACAACCTCAGTGGTTTCATCTATGTGATAAGGATCTAAACCTACTTTTGAATCTAAAGAATTGCTTTGAGGTGTTATAGTGGTTGAAGAGGAACCATCATTTATAGTAGGTAGTACAACAGAAGAGCCTGCATCTTTCATAGATAAATGGCTTTCACAAACCTTTGGTACAACACAAAAAGTAGATGATTTTGAAAAATTACTTCTAGTGGCAGATGGCACCTCAGGATCTGTAACAGATTGTTTTCCCTTCATAGATCCATGTTTGGTAGTTGTTACACCAATGTTCTTGAGCTGTATTTCCTCACTTTCACTTGAAATAGTGGATAGCTATCTTTTTTGGAAAGTACTTTTACGCTGCACACTACTGTTTTGACTTGAAGCTCTTGATTGCTTACCTCCATGACCACCATAACAAGGATTTTCTACTCTCTTATACCCCTAAAATGCTGGTATCTATTGTTGATGGTTATGTAATGAATGTTGTTGTTGTTGCATCATCTGTACCATCAAAGCATTGTGGTTGGTATTCAATACAACACTATTGTTTATTCCACTCATTTGACTCACACCTCCATGTCCCACAAAAGATGCTGGAACTTGTGCCTGACTTATAGAAATCCCTAAAGATGAATCATCCATTGACAAACCTACATTTCCAAATGAACAAATATGTTGGTTCGACTGAGCAATTTATGTAGGCATACCCTACAGTATCATAGGCTGAGTAACGACCAAATCTGTAAATTGTCCACACCTAGGGGACTGAAGGGGGCTCCTATCTGATGCATGTGACTGGTGACTATGCTAACTTCCCAACACAGATATTGATCTACTCTGTTTGCCTCTACATAATTCCAACCAGTCCAAGGCACCCTGTATCCTGTCTAAGGTCTGAGCAATCCTAGGCTAAGTGTTGATGAGGGTTATCATCATTTCTCTCTCTTCATTAGGCTTGCGCCACTTTGATTTCTCTTTTGGAGGAATGTTGGGTGGTGTAAGCCCAAAAATTTTGTAGAGTCTTCCCATTTTGAAACAATCTGCTAATAAAATAATTTCACAAGGAATCCCACAACACAAGACCACACAAGCTGGCAGGATGCATAGCTCTGATACCACTGAAAGATCCCTGATGGATCCCTTCTATAGATCTATTGTAATTTGTATTTTTAAATTGTGTTTTCCTATTCCTGAATGTTTTCTTTCTGTAATAGATGGAAATTTGTAGAAGGGTTTGTTTGTTTTTTCTTTTTTTGTGTTTTGATGATTTTTGCAACAAGTAAATAATTAAAATGCAATAACATAAATAACTTCTAAAATTAAAACCCAAGTATAGCCAAATCAAATTACTTATGGGCATAATTATAGATATTGAATCAAATAAGGAACCAATTATAGATTCTCAATAATTTAGGTAGATTACAATGGAAAATGGACCCAACTTGAATCATTGAAGGAAAGCTAAACCAGAAGAAGAGTAGCGGCTAGCTGAAAGATCCCTTTTTAATGCACTGCTATGGTAAGAGGTTGGTTGTCAATTCTAGCCATACAGTTACAAAAGGATGCCAGGTATAGCCGTACAAATAGAAAACCCTCACCCTCTAAAATTGCCCTTGTATATCTATAGAAATCTGTCGCCAATATCAACGCCTACCAGAAGAACACTGAGTAATATCCAACTGAAGCAAAACAACAATAATCCACTGTATTGGGGGTTATGTCCCAAACAAGCCAACACTGGGGTTTGGCATCCCAATGCTGTAAACTCCTCCAGAGTCTGAAGTGCAATTCCCAAAAATATGATAAGTCATTAATGAATCATAATACTCTTTTGTCCTCCTTATAACCCTTTCCAAATAGTTCAAACCCTAAAAGCACCCCATGGGGCGTTTAAGTCATAACATGTTATATTTCCCTTTTTTAAGTGGTCAAGTATATAAAATTTGACCCTTTTTCCCATATCGAGAAATCCATCCACCAAAAGGCTCTGAGTCAAGAAGGAAATATTTATAAAAGTCCAAGACCTTTCCATTGAGATATTACACCCTAGGGTACGCATCCAGATGAGGCCAAAAACCCCTTATTACTCCAAAATGGCTATAAACTTAGCCTTATTTAATTAAAAGACGGAAACTTAGGAAATATTAAAAATATAACCCAAGTAGCAACAAAATGAACCAATGACTCTAGAAACTAGAAACTCACCCTGCCACCTGCCTGTGACTAAAGTCAGAAATCAAGGATTCACTGGCAGTCTCATCCCTAAAATCTAGGGATGCCTCTAAAAACTAGGAAATAAACCCACATCCTCTGAAACTAAACTCAAGGAATGATCTCATGGAGACCCATCCCTGGGTATGATCATATCCTCCTAAAAAGTAGGGGTAACCCCCATAATTTTAGGAATTGCCTCCTAAGAAATAGGAACATCTCTAAACTAATCAGCGATGTCCAAAACACCAAGTCCCCAACACTGTATAGCCATACTGGGTCTCTATCCAATAATGTCAACCTACAAGGCCCCATAATAAGTTGACTCACATGTCTCTGCTTAACCGAGCTAAAGAAGGGAAATGACAAATTAGCTGTTACAAGCATAATACAATGTTTTAGACTTCATGTGCACAAGAACAAAACCCAAAAACACATACATAGGTACACCAAAAATATTGGAGTGGTCTTACATAGAGGAGACTAACACCATATTCAAAACTCTAAATCCACATGGTACTACTATCCAAATGTGGCACTATTGTCCAAGAGGGTTTCTAATACAACGATCTAATTGATGACACTCAGACCTATTTATATTTTAGTTTTTAACACAGATATTCCATATCAAGTGTTGTATAGATAATTCTTTGTTACCTATTAATATCTTAGTTTTGAACACTAAGATATTGCATATCAATTCTTTTTTATATAAGTCTTTATTTACACATATTTATTACTATTTTTAGGAAGTCAAAGCTAGTCAAAATATGTAACAAATAAATGGTTATTTTATACATATTATTTCACTTATTTAGACTACTCAACACTTTAATCAAACATAAGATTTAAATTATCTAAACCCTACATGGTTAAAACATTTGGTGAACCTGACTTACTTCAAACATTGATCATATCCTAACCCTATATGCTCTCAGGGTATGTGTCTTTTTTATATCTATGCTCAAGTTTGAATTCCAAAATTTATAATTTGTTTCAATAGTTTTTTTTAAATATTTCTTAGATTAAAATTCTTTAAAGGTTAAAAATATACAAAAACTTTATTTCCCACTTCCCAAACTATAATGTTAGAATTAAACAATAGATTTGATGAGACAAATAAGAAATAATTACAAGATTTTGTGTCCAAACATATGAATATGCAAGATGTCATCATCACTATTATTCAAGAAATCAAGAACAGAACAAAAAATGGTAAATATTCAACTCCCCCATATAGTAACATTGTTCCACCTATAGTGGATACATCTTAGTTAGCACAACCTAAAATTTTAATTCAATAACTTTCAATGATAATCACACCTATTGTGGCTAGTTCTTCCACTCTAGATGAAATCCCTTATGTACTAGGTTCATACTCTGCAAGCTAAGATGTTACTTATTGATAAAGTATCCACTAGGACAACACATGCCTTGGATTTTAATATTCTCTTATATACACCTTTGTCACATCACATAGTCGCAACTCCCTTGCATCTGGATTAGTGGCACCTAATCTTAAATTATATGATGGTAAGGGTGACCTAGATCACTATTTCAAACACTTTTAAATAGTATGTTTGGACTACGTGTCCAATGATTATATTCTCATGAAGTTGTTTCCATGTAGTTAAAGGATTATGCCCTACAATGTTTTTATGACTTACCAAATCAATCTATCAAAACATTCAATCCTTTAGCAAACATGTTTTTAGCACACTTCTCCATTAATATAAGTGATAAAATCTCATATGCTTAAGTTGCATAGTTGAAACAATATCCAAATTAGCTTATCATAGAATACGTCTTATAATACAAGACTATATTAGCTAAATTGCCTAGCCCCATGGAATAAAAAGAGATTAAGGACGTCTTTAAACAAGTATTTTACTAGCATTACATGAAACTATCTTATTTAATAAGTTTCCTACATTCATAGATTTGTGACACATAATAAAAGAAAGAGAGAAAGAGATTTTATCAATGGGGAAAATAATGTATAGGAATGGATTATAATCAATTATTAAGAGTTCATATAAGCCCCCATACAAGGTCAGGGCCACCAAAAATGAGAGTGATCAAAAGCCCATAGTTAATACATCAATTTTATCCACTCCTCAACATCGAAACTTCACCAATCTTCTAGAGTCACTAGTTATAGCTATACCACTCATCACCTTCTTAGAATAAGATATTTTTGATGATGATATAGATCTACATGCACTATTTATATGATTATACATATATCATCAATTTATCTAAAGTGTTATGGTTGATAATGGGTTAGGCTTTGGCATGTGCACTCTAACACTTTTTAATCATTTTGGATATTCAAAGCAACATATAATCCCCATAGACATAGTTATTAATGGTTTTAGTGGTCATTTTCCAAGATCCATCAGGGAGAATGTGCTTCCATTACAAGTTGGACTAGTACTTATAGACACTCAGTTATTTGTTGTACATAGTGCATGCATTTTTTGATATGTTATTAAGTTGGCCATGGTTACATCAAATATGATCCGTTGAATCTATAGTGCATAGATATTTGAAATGCATACATGCAGATCAGGTGGTCAAAGTTAAGGGTCTCCCATTTGAGTATCCTCTACCTAACCCATAAGCAGTTACATCATAGCCACCAATTACAATTTTATCACCATTATCATATATAGCATAGTTATTAATTATAGCTAAGAGTAAATTTCTTGTGGATACATCACAAACTTTATTATAATCACAAGTGTAGGTGATGTTTATTTCTACTGTATTGACATGTATGCATACTCTCTCATGGAGACCATTATTAGAGAGACCCCTACATCAAATATATATCACATATTCTAGAGGTCCTTCCTTGACTAATTTTATGATAAGATCAATATTATTGGGTTCTCGAGATCCTCAGTATAGGGTACCTATATCACCTATAATTTCTTCTACCAAATGGGTTCCTAAGACCACTATAGTTCATAAAACATCGTAGTTAGTGCCAAAACTTCCTAACACCACTACATAGACATATACATATACAAATTACTAAGTAAAATAGATTATGGGATCATAGATGCCCTTTCACACAACACACATGATCAAATTTATCTTATTTCACATAGGTCATAGTGATAGTGACTCTCCCATGAGACTCATCAGTTAGTTTGGTTCCTACCCTCTTATACATATTTTCCTTCTCTCTTGCTCCTTGTACATATTTCATTTTCATATTGATTCTAAATGTATTATATCTAGAAAATAAAAAACATTATAGCATGTCAAAAACATAAAAAAATTCAAATATTACTCAAAAAACATAAAATTCAAAGATTATATGCATTGATATGTTTACATTTATTATATTTTCCAGACATTACATATGCTTTCTATCTTATTATAATTATTTTTTTCATATACATGCTTTAGTTTTTCTTGTTGAGTACTTGTAGATTTCTTACAAGACGTAAGTCCACTACATTGATCCAAACTTGATATTATCTACCCACTGGGGGCATATATACCAATTCATGGTTATTTATTTGACACATTCATCTATTTGAGGGCATCTTATACATAGTTTATATTACAACGTTCTATCCTTATGTTCTATACATTTTGATTTTAGCATTGTTATATTTTGATATTTATTATTATTATGCATACTTAGATTTTTTTCCACCTATTACTACTTTAGACTCAATATATGTACATCATAACTCTACATAGATTTGTACTACATTCATGAATGCTTTCATTTCTATATTTCATAGTTTAGACTTAATTTAATTTTATATGCTTTTTTTATTCGAGGGCATTTGAATATGGCATTATTTTATAGCTCTATATCACTTCTATTCATACTATGTATGTTTTATACATGTGTTCATATCCCTTATGTGTGCTTTCCTAATTGTGTATGCAAACATTTAAACATGTCTTTTTATGTGGCTCTAAGTCAATTTGATTTTTGCTTGCATATGTGGGAATTTAAACATGTCCTTGTGTGTCTTATTTTTAAAATTTTAGTGGCATATGCCTACATCCCTTGTATTATGATCCCTTGGCCTAATTTGTGTACCTAATGTGTTTCATATGCATCATGGTCATGCCACATGTCTTCACTTGTTACACATACCCATTTTAGATTTCATTAAAAACATCATACATCTACCCTTACTACTTGACATCGTGCTCCATCCCCCTAAGTAGCTACTCAATTCTACTCAAATTTTTTGTTACATACATTGATTACATGTATATTGAAACCCTTGTGCAATGCTATATATGACATACATCTTACATTACATACTTATGCTCATATTATCTTACATTTTGATGTTATGTTTGCACATCATATTAGATTATCACATAGTTATCATATATGCTCTAGATAATACACATTTTAAAAAGTTATTTATTTTGAGGAGAGTTCTTACATAAGTTCAAAAACTAATCTTAGATCAAAAATCTAGTTTCATATTCTTTATGGGTTTTTTGAGATCTCAAATGGGTATCTATTAGATTTTTTAAAATATTCACATATTTATGACCATTTTTTACATTAGATGCCTGATTCTTCTCTTTTTTAAAACTCATGTCAAATGACCTCAGATCAAAAATCTAGTTTCATATTCATTATGGGATTTTTAATATCTCAAATGGGTCTCTCTTAGATTTTTAAAAAAGTTCATGAATTTATGGTTGTTTTTTCGACCCTATAGGCATGATTCTTTTCTACCTCGAAATTCATATCAAATGATTTTAGATTAAAAATCTAAGTACATATTCTTTATAAGTTTTTTATGATCTCAAATAGGTCTCTCTTAGATTTTTTGAGAAAGTTCACAAATTTATAGTCATTCTTTTGACTTTGTAGGCATGATTTTTCTCGGCTTTGAAACTCATGTTAAAAGGTCATCGATTGAAGTTTTTGAAAAAGTTCATGAATTTATGATCATTTTTTTGGCCTTCTAAGAGTAATTATTCTCTACTTAAAAACTAATGTCAGATGATCTCATATCAAAAATATAATTGTATATCTCTTGTGAGTTTTTTGAGATCTCAAATGGGTATTTCTTAGATTTTTGAGAATGTTTTTGGATTTATGATCATTTTTTTGACCCTACAAGCATGATTATTATCATCACAAAATTCGTGTCAAATGAACTTAGATCAAAAATCTAGTTGCATATTCTTTATAGATTCTTTTGAGATCTCAAATGAGTCTCTCTTAGATTTTTAAAAATATTCATAGGTTTATAGCCAATTTTTTACTTTAAAGGTGTGATTCTTATCTACCTCAAAACTCATGTGAAATGACCTCAGATGGAAAATTTAGTTGCATATTTTTTGTGGGTTTTTTGAAATATCAAATAGTTGTCTTATATATTTTTGAGAAAGTTGATAGATTTATGACTTTTTTTTACTCTATAGATATAATTTTTCTTTACCTCAAAACTCATGTAAAATGATCTCAGATCAAAAATTGAGTTACTTATTCTTTATGAGTTTTATGAAATATTAAATGGGTCTCTCTTAGATTTTTGAAAAAAACCATAGATTTATTGTATCTTTTTTAACATTCTAGGTGTGATTATTTCTCTACATCGAAACTAATGTCAAATTATTTTAGATTAAAAATCTAGTTGCATATTCCTTGTGGGTTTTTTGAGATCTCATATGGGTCTCTCTTAGAATTTTGAGAATGTTCATAAATTTATGAGTAGGTTTTTGACCCAACAAGCATGATTATTTTTTGCCTTGAAACTCATGCCAAATAACCTCACTTCAAAAATCGAGTTGCATATTCTTTACGGATTTTTTGAGATTTCAACTGGGTCTCTCTTAGATTTTTGAGAAAGTTCATAGATTCATGGTCATTTTTATTAACCTATAGGGGTGATTCTTCTCTACCTCAAAACTCATATCAAACGACTTCAGATCAAAAATCTAGTTGCATATTATTTGTGATTTTTTTGAGATCTCAAAAGGATCTCTCAGATTTTTATAAAAGTTCACAAATTTATTATAATTTTTTTACTCTTTAAGTATGATTCTTTTCTGCCTTGAAACTCATGTCAAACGATCTTAGACCAACAATCTAGTTGCATATTCTTTGTGAGTTTTTTGAGATCTCAAATAGGTCTCTTGTAGATTTTTGAGAAAGTTCATGAATTTATGGTAATTGTTTTGAATTTATAGATGTGATTATTTTCTATCTAGAAACTCATGTCAAAAAGCCATTGATTGATGTTTTTGAGAATGTTTATAGATTTATTATCATTTTTTTGACTTTAGAGATGTGATTCATCTCTATCTCAAAACTCATGTCAAACGACCTCAAATCAAAAATTTAGTTGCATATTCCTTGTAGGTTTTTTGAAATCTCAAATGGGTCTCTCTTAAATTTTTTAAAAAGTTCACATATTTATGGCTATTTTTTTGACTTTGTAAGAGTGATTCTTTCTCTGCTTCAAAACTCATTTCAAACGACCTCAGGTCAAAATTTTAGTTGCATATTCTTTATGGATTTTTCAATATTTCAAATGGGTCTCTCTCAAATTTTTGATTAAGTTCACAGGTTTATGACTGCATTTTTAACACTGTAGGCAATATTCTTCTCTACTTCAAAAATCATGTTTAAAAACATCAAATCAAAAATATAATTGCATATTCTTTGTGAATTTTTCAAGATCTTAAATGGGTGTCTCAAATTTTTGAGAAAAATTTACGAATTTATGACAACTTTTTTGATTCTAGAGGCATGATTCTTTTCTACCTCGAAACCCCTATCAAATGACCTTAGATCAAAAGTATTGTTGCATATTATTTGTAGGTTCTTTCAAAATCTCTAATGGGTCTATCTTAGATTTTTGAGATACTTAACAGATTTATTATCACTTTTTGGACCCTATAGGCATGATTATTTTCTACCTCAAAACTTGTATCAAATGACCTCAGATCAAAAATATAGTTCCATATTATTTGTAGATTTTTAAAGATCTCAAATGGGTCTCTCTTACATTTGTTCAAAAAATTGACAGATTTATTATTATTTTTTTAATCTATAAACATCATTCTTCTCTACCTCAAAACTTGTGTCAAATGATCTCAGATCAAAAATCTAGTTGCATATTCCTTATGGGTTTTTTGAGATATCAAATGGATATGTTAGATTTTTTAGAAAGTTCACATATTATAGTTGCTTTTTTAACCTTATAAGTGTGATTTTTCTTTGCTTCAAAAATTGTGTTAAATGAGCTTAGATAGAAAATCTAGTTGCATATTTCATGTGGGTTTTTTGGGATCTCAAATGGGTCTCTCCTAAATTTTTGAGAAAGTTCACAAATTTATGGTCACTTTTTGAGTCTACAAGCTTGATTCTTCTCTACCTCAAAAATCATGTCAAAATGCCATAGATTGATGTTTTTGAGAAAGTTTACAGATTTATGGTCATTTTTATCATTATAGGCATGTTTTTCTCTACCTTAAAACATATGTGAAATGACCTCAGATCTAAAATCTAGTTGCATATTCCTTGTAGATTTTTGGAGATCTCAAATAGATCTCTCTTAGCTTTTCGAAAAAGTTTACAAATTAATGACTATTTTTTTGACTCTATAGGTGTGATTCTTCTCTACATCAAAACTCTTGTCAAATGACTTCAAATAAAAAATATAGTTCCATATTGTTTGTGGGTTTTTTGAGATCTCAAATGAGATTCTTTTAGATTTTTGAAAAATTTTACAATTTTATAATCACATTTTTGATCCTATAGATGTGATTCTTTTTTACTTCAAAACTTGTATCAAACAATCTCAGATCAAAAATCTAGTTACATATTCCTTGTGGATTTTTCAAAATCTCAAATAGATCTCTCTTAGATTTTTTAGAAAATTCACAAATTTATGATCGCTTTTTTAAATTCAGAAGCGTGATTATTTTCTACCTCAAAACTTATGTCAAATGACCTTAGATTTAAAATGTAGTTTTTATATTCCTTGTGAGTTTTTTGAGATCTTAAATGGGTCTCTCTTAGATTTTTAATAAATTTATTTTTGTATTAAAGTGTGTCACTCAAGTAGGCACGGCACTCGATCATGCACATAACTCTAATTATTAGTTATTTTTAGGATCAAGCGAGTTAGGCACAACGGGAGTAAGGTCTAGTGCACAACATTTAAGCACACTAACATGCTAGCATCAGTTTCACATAAGGTGTAGAAATTATTTGATTACCTAAAGCATGGCATTAAAAGAACTAGGTATTCATTGGGTTAGTTGTGTCATGTTGCATCAAAGTGGTTATATAGGGTTTAAGGGATTCACGGGGTAGTCTGGTGTAAGTCTGAGTAGAGGAGGGTTAGAGCCTTATCAATGCATGCAAACCAAGGAGTCCACATGGGGATGTCCATCCATCCTAAGGCTATTATTTATTTCTATGTTTAGCATGAGAACTCTTTACGGTGGTTAAGAGAGCTAAGTGGCATGAAAGCACCACTTACTACTAGGGTGGGATCCCAACTCATCAATAAACTATATAGGGAAAGAACATCACAACCATTCTACAATAATTTATCATAAAGCACAACAATTTATATTTATTCATTGATGTCTTACTCTGTTATAATAACCAATAATAACTTTCACTAATTAATTCTAATTATACTTATGACAGAGGCTCATAGACGAGCATGGCTTACACTTTCCATTTGTCATTCAAAGGGCTTACTCCTAGTATTACTCCTCAATTCACTAGGGCTTCCCTGCAAAACTAAATCATCATCTTTCACTCTTGGAGGTTGCCTTTAAATAGGCACTGGCTTCTCCTCTTACTAACTAAATAGGTGCATGTTGAAGGATGAGTAGGTGAGAGCTTGTCAACTCCATTACACCATATAGGACAACTAGGTGTATGTCAAGTTGTTGGTCATGGCATCTCACCTATTTAATCCATTACTTAAAATTTAATGATCCTCGAGCCTTGAGCCACCATGTGTAGTACTAGGTAGGTATCCCTCAAGGTTTTTGATGCTATTCAACCATTGGCTAGCTGGCATGGGGACTTTAGGAGTTGATCTAGTCAGTGCCAAGTTGTACAAAAAGGGGTCCTTTGCTTCCTCCAAGGGTCTTCACGCTTTGGGATGTGTCTTAGCTAGTGTGGGACCAAGTCTTACCAAAAAGGGGACCCAACATCACCCCATACAAAATTACTAATCCACCTCAGACTAAACTTAAAACACCTTAGATGCATAATATTTGGGTGCACCCTACTATAAGTCATCCTTAAAATTCTCAAAGCCTTGGATGGGACCCCTCAAATATTCAATGGTGCCATCCACTTTTGTAGATGCTACCTCCAAAGCAAGTACATATATGATTTATAATTCGTTATTGAAGGCTTTCAACCTTTCCTTTTCCCTTCTCACCCCTCCATCCAAGATTTCACATTACTCATTGACCTTTGTCTAGAAGACACAAAATACTACCTCCAAGTCTTGCTCTTTTATTTTCAATTGGAAGCTAAGGGAGTTGACCTGCACCATCACCTACATTCACTTAGTCCTTGAAACCATGAATTAATATTACAAGAAGAAATCCTTCTCCTTGTTTATCTGCTTGAGGTGTGCATCGATGATTGCTATTTATCATGTGAAGTTGTAGAAAATGGTGTCTACTTATTTAGCACCTCCTTCGAGCTTAGTGAAGAGGTCTTCAATATCTTACATTTTCTTCATTATCTCACACTTTGTAGCTTCATAGGTGTCTTCCTTTTCTTTTAGCACTAGATTTAGCCTAGGGATCATCCACTCAATGAGCACGTAGGCATAATTAACCTTCTTCATGCTAGAGTAGTCGGTGTTGTCTCGGAGGGAGGGATCCACTTCTTCAATGTTCTTAATTAATTTTTAGAGCTTGAGTTTGTTTTCCTTAAGATCCTTCTCCATATACTTAGTATTTTTATTCCAACTATTGACATAAGCATCATTGAAGATGTTCTTGTGTGTCATAGAGGTTTCCATTTTGATCAAATCATTGGCTAAGTGCATGGGGTTTAGGTCATAGGGGTTCATCAGGTGATAGTCATGGCCCTCTTTTGGTCTTTTGACATGTCAGATGGCCCTTGTAGAGACCTCAAACTCTAGCTTTTCCATGTAGAAACTCATGGCCCATGAGACTTAGTGGCATGTAAGGGTTGTGGAAGTTCTTAGAGGCATATAATCCATCATGTAGAAGTTACCATCCTCCTTGAATCTCATCTATGCTTTTTCATATTTCTCGAGCTCAACCTATGCTTCTTCCCTGAGCTCTTCTTCTTCACTAGTGTTGGTGTTAGTCCCCATTTCTTCAACTATCTCCTCTTCCTCCCTTTCCTCTTCGATACTAGGCTCATAGTCTTGATATTATTATTGGGGTTCTTTGGTGAACTTTACCCCCTCATCCTCCTCTTGGTGTGGTGCCTCTTCCTCCACTTATTTTTCTAAAGCACTAGTATCACACATTTGTTCCTCAAGCACCTTATTAGAACTAGGGCCTTCTTTTTGGGTAGATTCTTTTGCGATTTGGGTGTTAGCATCGAGTGCTACCTCAGATTTTTCT
This sequence comes from Torreya grandis, assembly GCA_037957365.1. NCBI lineage: Eukaryota > Viridiplantae > Streptophyta > Pinopsida > Cupressales > Taxaceae > Torreya > Torreya grandis. The sequence continues at coordinate 2,667,693 of JARHVA010001395.1, forward strand.
TCCCTGGGCTCCATGCTAGCATAACCTTTCTTTCATTCCCATTCCTCTAGAATGTGCTCCTTTTCCTCTTAGGTTGCCTTTACTTCCCATTCCTTATTCTAGGTGCATTATATATGTGACTTCTCCATCATTTATTCTTTATTGTCCTTCCCTTCTTTGGCCTTTCCTTGTGATGCTTATGTGGTATATTTTCCTTCCCTCTTTTTAACTTCTTCAGCCTCGAGCTAGTTAATATCAACCTAGGTTAGGCCTGAGGCCCTCAACTCCTTACACCTCTGGTGTAAGGTGAGTGTTACACTGATGTGGCCTTGATCTAGGTGAATTCCTCTCCATTTATTTAGTAACTCTTCCTCTTCATTTTCTATACCAAAAGGAGTTTCTTTTTCAAGCATTTCACCTACCCTACTCATTTCTTCCCTTTGTACCATAAACATTGCTTCACTTTTCTACTCCTCTACCTCTACCATTTGGATGACCCCAGAGGAAACCCTACTTTGGCCATCTCCTCTCTCTACTCTCTTATCTCCCATGCCTTTTTGGTCTTAGCCTCATAGAAGCCTAGTCTCCTCATCATGTGCCTTGGTTTTTCTGACTGTGCATGAGAAGGTGAAGGGGATTGTTCACTAGGGGATGACTTTACATCCTCAAGCACAATATATGTACTTTATCCCAATTCTTCCTCTTCTAATCCCTCTTTTGATGTGTCTTATTTTAGTGCAGGGGAAGGGGCCTTCTCTTTCTTTTTCCCCCTTGGGCTTGTGAGGGCTCAAGATGCAAATCACATGTGCTTTTGGTGTGATTCTATCATTGAGGCTTCACCTTCTAAATATATCTTTAGCTTCAACCTCTCCTCTATCTCTTCCAACATCTCCCCCTCTTCTTTTTCAGGAGATTCATCATTCCCTAGGGTGTGAGGGTTATTTACTTCCCAACTAGGACTAAAGGGTCTCTTTGTTTCTCAATTTTAGGCCCTACACTATCATCCTTTCTTTTGGGCTTCATCACATAATATAGTCTATAGATGAAGTTGAGGATCATTAAATCCTACACAAGATCAATATCTATTTGATGTGAGATATCCTATTTATCTTTTATCATGCCTCCATCTATGTGAGGAAATCTATGCCTCATTCGTTGTCTTTTTGCATCCAACTCTTGGATTGGGATGTCAAAGATTTGCACGTCGGGGCTTCTATTGATCACATCCCTAAAGAATATAGTCAAGAAGGTGAAGGGAAACTTCAACCATCCTAACTTATTCCCATCTCAGAGTGTTAGATGAATGACGTATTTGTGTTAAATGATGGTGAAGGTCATCATTCTAAACATGCTCATTGGGAAACCTTGCGGGATGCACCACTCTAACCTGAAGACCTCTATGTATTAATCACACCACTTTAACACATGGGTCTTGTACTTGGTGCTAAAGGCTATGGGGTAGGTGAAATATTTATATTTCTACATCAGACCTTTGTGGTGTTTTAGGAACACCCATAATTTGTCTTTTACATCATGAGGGATCTTAATTTCTTCCATGACTATAAAGATGAGGATGGAGCCCCATATAAATGTCCCATTCACACTATGGCACTCTAACACATTCTTGGTCATCTCTATAGTGATTAACTTTTCCAAATTTAAATTTACCCTCTATGCCATATGATATGCTAGGTATAGGTATGTCTTGGACACATCGGTCCATCTCCCTCTTGGGCATAGTTTCAAGCTTACTAGTCGTGCCACTACCCTTGTGCCCAGGTCTTCACACTTTATGATGGGGAAAGTGTATCCCCCATTGAAGTAATTGAAGATAATTCTCTCCACCTCCTCTTCATCACATATCAATTGATAGATGTCTTTTTGAGAGTCTAACAATCTAGTTATCTTGTTGATCAGGCACACAGATATCTTCTTGTGCTACCTTATAAAGTACATGCGATCTTTGTGTATGCATGAAAGGAGGAACTAAACAATATCCTATAGATTTATAAAATATGGAAACTCATAGAGTTTAGTTGTGATTGAATCTTTCAATCTATCTCTAATTGAGATGTCAAAAATTGCATCTCCCTCTAAGGTCTTGCACCTAGTGTCCACCATGTAATCTTGTGTTAAGTCTTGATAGTGACTTAACATTCGATGGTTGTAATCTAGTATCTAGCATACATGAAAAAATGAGTTACAAAGTTTACCCATCGATAATTTGGGCAAGAACTAAATTTGTTAGTAGGACATCTTAGTCAACACTTCAACTTCTATTGTCACAATGTCAATCGCTTCTACTACCTATGCCCTCATCTTGGTAATAATTATTTCCTTTAGTATTAGAACCCTCTTAGGTTCATGTTGAATATCTTCATATCTAGACACCTTATCCTTCTTTATCATTATAAATCTATTGGTGTTGAATCATGAGAGATGTGACTTGATGAAACCCCTAATTTTGACTTGGCACAAGTTGCTTGTCTGAGCTTCTCTAGTCATTAATGGCATCTTAACATTTTTTTGGTTCACCTTCTCTACTCTCATTTTGTCACACCTCTTCACTCATGATTCACTTCCCATTTTCATTTGTTTCACCAATTCTACACTTGATGTGTTATCTTCTTTGTGATACTTCACTCTTACAAGGTCATTTGGCTCTAGTTCTTGGTTAATTTAACATGTGTTTGTAACCTTATGCATTTACCATTCATCTTATTTACATCTAGGTATGTCACCCACCATGATTAATGCCACCATCTTGAATTGATTGATGGGATTATTGAGGGATTGTGAGATCTTTGAGAATTTCATGTCCCATCTACATTAACTATGTATCTTTATTCTACCATCACATTAATTATTTTTACCCATTTTTTGGTGATGTGGTATCCTTTTTCAAATGGTCACTTCTCACTTTTTTAGGGTATATACTAGTGGTCTTAGATGATCATTTTTTGTGCATCTTTTTGGTATGACCTTTACCTCACTTGTAGAAACCTAGGCACAACACCTTGTATGTGCACAATTCAACCTTATTAGTTCCAATTCTTTTAGCTATGCTCTTCTTTCAATGCACCCCTTATCTTGGTCAATTTCTCATGCATCATCTTGCCTTGGCCTGTTCCCACCCCATACAAATTCCTTGTGCTAACCCTATAATGCTTGGTATCTTCATTTGATTTGAACACATTATAGGGAATACATCTTCTTGCCTATCTTAAACTTAATGGATTTGAGTTTCTTCTTTGCTCATCTTATGTCTAGCCCTTTTGAACATCATCTTATTTGGGTTTTTGCCTAACCTGGTTGAGTATCTTTTTTCCCAATGGTCTTATGATGGTTCAAAATATTCAAGGGTTCCTCTTGCCTTCTCATGATGTGCCTCTTGCTTGGATGTGTATATCTTGTGAGTACTTGATTTATAATCTTAACATGCCCACAACATAGGTATCTAGCCTCATGTACTTATGGCACAAGTGTTTAACTCAATTTATTGGATTTGTGCATACAGTGGTAAAACATACAGATCTCTACAACCATCTTTCACCACCAATTACCTAACTGTACAACAAGAACTAAATAAAAACTAAAGAATCACATGGTTTTGCTCACACCAAACCTTATTCTAGTCAGCTCAATTCAAACCAACTATTGACCAAAGAGTTGGAGTATCCTTGGCATGAGTGCCACCCTATTTTCGATAAGGCTTCAATTGATTGTCATTAAAATGCCCTTGAAGCATATCATTGGCCAACATGCATAGTTTCTATGCACCTATTTCTAAAATGTGATGGATGACATAAGGACCCATCTATTGAATCTGTAGCTTACCTAGGTTCCAAAAGTATCTAGAGTCATATATCAAAACTAAGGCTCCTTCAGTCAGCACCTTATGCATGATATCCTTATCATGTAACCTCTTTTGACATGCCTTCTCAATTTACTAACCCCACTTAGCTTGGGCATGCACCTCATCCAAGCGCTCCAATTTTTCTAGACTTACGCTCAAAAATTCCTAGTCATCAAGGCATCCAATTCATATGATGCATAATGAAGGTACTAAAAACTCCATGGGTATAACCAATTCCATGTCAAACACCAGTTGGAATGGTGTATCCTTATTTAGGTGCTTGTATGTCATTTGATAAGCCCATAATACTGTAGAGACATGATCATCCCAGTCCTTGCAACATACATCACATATCTTGGTGAGGCACATTTCTAAGATCTTATTGAAGGCCTTAACTATGTTGTTATCTTGGGGATGATAAGTGGTGGTATTATGATGTGCCACCATGTATTCTATCAAAAATTTGTGCACCATCTCATTAATGAAATTAATTCCCCTATCACTAATAAAACTTATCAAGCACCCATATTATTTGATGATGTTCTCACAAATGAATCACATGGTAGTTATGGCTATGTAATTTTTGGTCAATGTTGCCTTGACCCACTTAGTGAAATAGTCAGTTGCCATGAGGATATATTTGGCCCCTATGTGATATGCTACAAAGTTTATTGGTCCTACAAAGTCAATGGCCCATTTCTTGAATGGTACCTAGGCCAAAATAAGGATGAGAGGCATCTCATCCTGATGGTTCAATTTTTAAATAAACTAGCATATATCACATTGCTATGCATATTCCTTAGCATCAATTAATAGGCTTGGCTACCACAACCTTAATTGTAGAATCTTTCACACTATTACATCTCTAGTGCAATGTCCTCTAGCTATCCCTTCATGTACTTCCTAAAAGATGGAGTCTCATTTATGTTCTAAAACACACTGATGTAAGACCTCATACCTACTCATCTTGTATAGCTTCCACTTAATGAGATATAAGGGGGAGGCATGGAAAATAAGATACTTTTTCTCTTTGAAGGATAGTGTTTATGGTGTTAGCCCTGAGGTTAAGAAATTGACAATCTCTACCAAGTCTTCAAGAATGTGATGAACTTGATAGAACTATGAATCTAGCATATCATCCTCATTTGGCACTATCATTTCACCAAAATTGATGCAGGACAAGTGGTATGGACCCAAATTTTGTTTTCCAAGTTTAACCATGACTAAAAATTAAAACTTCTAGAAGAAGACAACTCATCTACAAATGTGGCCATGGAAAATAGGTTTATATATGGGGTATTTTATCACCTCATAATTACTAAATAAAGTGGAAAGGGTTGCTAGTAAATACTTTCTAAACTTTTTTAGGTAATATAACATTGATAGCACTTCATGCTTGATGGTGGTATAGTTCTACTCAGCCTAGGTCAGCTTTCTACTTGTAAAGGAAATGGGGTGGTCCATGTTACCTTCACCTAACTACACCAAAATGGCACCACTGTTTGATCTTGATGCATCAACATGGACATGAAAAGGAGTCATCCAATCAATAAATTGAAGTATTGGCACACTTTCTAACTTTAGCTTCAAAGTGTCAAATGCTTCCTCTTGTGCCTCATCCTAATAAAATTGGCCATCCTCGTGTAAGAGATCCTTAAGAGGAATGAATTTTTTTGCATATCTCCTTATGAAATTCCTATAGTATCCAAAATGGCCTAGAAAGGCATGAAAATACTTCCATGTGGAAGGTGTTTTGAGCTAGATGATTATTTTTTTTCTAGATTAATGAGAAATCCATCCTTGCAGATGATGTGCCCAAGTAGTGTGCCAAATGGGGTTATGAAGATGTAATTCTTCAAATTTAATGATATCTAGAGCTATTTACACCTTTAAAACATAAGGAGTATGTTGTCATGATGGTCTTGTATAAGACCATACATGGTTTAGTCATCAAGATATACTTGGAAAAATTGTGAATGAAGTCCTTGAAATCAGTGATCACCACCTTAGAGAACATAGTTGGTGCATTCTTAAGCCCAAAGGGCATCACATTGTAATCAAAACAACCCCATTCAATTACAAAGGTGGTTTTTGGCCTATCCTCCTCAATCAACACCTAATGGTAACCTAAGAAGCTATCGATGAAGGTTTAAATTTTCCATCTTGTGACCCCATCCAAGACTTCATCAGTGAAAGGTGTTGGAAAAGGGTCATTTATGTAGGTGACTTTCAACATACTATAATCAACATAGATTCATATGCAGCCATCCTTATTAATGTTGATGACCATTAGACTCACCCAATTGCATTCCTACACTAGGTAGATGACACTAGTGGCCAACATCCCATCAATCTTTACTTTCACCTTGGCACACAGATTAGGGTTCATCTGATACGGGTGCTTCTTGACTAGTCTTACACCATCTACCAATTTGATGCTCATGTTTCCTAATGAAGGGTGGGTGCCCTTAATTTCCTTGTATCTAAATAGGAAGATATCCTGAAATTCCCTCAAGAGTTTGATGATGCACGTGATCTCCATCTCATACCAATATGTGCCTATGGCGGCCATGTTGGGCTCACCTTTGACACTGATGTCTACTTGGGTGCTCTTGAAGGGTGCACAATATGGTTCATTTCTCTCTTGATGGGAGTCTTCCACCTACCTCATTCCCTCTATCATCTTAATCAAGAGGTGCATTGGGTCTCTATCATCTAAAGAGTTGTCATCAATAAGGTACATTAGCTTTTGCTTACCTGTTAGTGCCCTCTAATTGTGTTCTTTCTAGGTCTCATCATCTTCTTCACTGGAGTGACTATAGAGCATCATTTATTTGAAAAAATTCAAGAGTGTCATTTATTTTTCACTGAGCATCTCTTTTAAACACTCCTCTATGATATTTGGGTCTTCAAAAATATCTCAATGGAGGACTTGTAATAGCTCTAATAATTTGTAGTTCTATGAAGAAAAGGAGAAAGTGTGAACAAACTTCTCCTTTAGTGCATCCCAATTTCCTATTTCTTGGAACATCTCATTCATTATGTACCATGATCATGCCCATGTATTCAAAGTTTTATAGAATGCATCCACCCATAGGCCTCATGGTGTATTTTCTTTTTAGATAGCCCAAGTCTCTTCACAGAGCTAAATTTGCACAATTGGGTCAAAATTACCACCGTAGGGGGTACGTATAGATTATCATTGCTCCTACCAAATATAGTACACATAAATACCTTCACATCCTATCAAGTGGACAAGCTAGGTTTCTACATGGCCCACTAATGTGTTGTATTACTCTTCAATGTATACACTAATGCACCCAACTGATCAACATCTTTTAGGATGCAAGCTTCGATATCATGCACATACTTTTCAACAAGATGGCTTCCTTCATACTTTATAAGTGATGCAATCTTTCCATTGCTAAGTCAGATCACTCACTTTCCTATCTTATTATCTCAAGGGGTCAACTTATTCTGGGTTCATGTAATTCTTATCAACCCTGTGCCAAATAGTCTAGGTCTAGTTTTGTATACTAGGTGACATCTACACCCAATGACCTCATAAGCTTCTTTGAACCAACATTCACAAGCTACATCCATTGTATCCGAGGCTAGTTGGCCATCTTTCCAAGTGAAAACCCCTTATTCATTAGGATTAAGAGTCTCGATTCCCTATGTCATGATGTTATAAATGTGGTTAACCTCATCCACAAGGTTAACACTCTTAACATAAGGTGCCATTGGTCACTTGAGAGAGGCATTACCACCCTCTCTCTACAATTTTTAAAGGTCATATAGTGCTTCTTATAGTGAATATCTAAATTATTTTCATATTACTATGGCCTTCTTAAGAGCGTTGAATAGTTATTCTCCTCTGCTAGCTCTATGACCTTGAAGTCACCTTGGAACTCAATGCCCATGATGTCTACTATAGTTCTCTTCAAGATTATTATGGGATGTATTTGGGTCTTATTTACCATACAAAATATGTGTGGTGATGATCTCAAGGGTGGCCTCCCCATCTTATCCCAAGTGTTCTTGGTCAGGATATTGACCTCTGTACCTATGTTGACTAGTACTTCACAAACTAACCACCCATTAATGATGGCATCTATTAGCGATTCTTGGTCATAATCAGTGTTCTGAGTATGCCTTACTTCTTTCATCTACTCCATATGTAGTGCTACAATCTCTATTACCTAGGGGATGGATTCCCACGTTGATGCTTCCTTTGCATTCCTTAGGATCAATTGCTTTAGTAAGGGCAGTACCCCTTCCATCTATAGGATGTGCAATATCTCGATCAACTCCTAGACTTCAACCTCCTATTGGTCTTTCCTTATGCACATCATGGTAGCTTGTGCCTCTAAATCTCTAACCAACTAGAGTTCACCCTGTAGGTCTTGTATCATGATCATCACTTCTTGTAGGATATCCTTTTGGCATGTAAGATCAAGATATGGCACTGCTTTTGAATTAGGCTATGTTATTCACTTGGTACAGTTTGACTCACCATATTTTAGGCATAAGTCTTAGTTTGGCATGGTGGGTGGTTGAGTGGTGTGCCCACTTCACATCATGATCTACACCTTTGGAGGCTCTTTGAGAGTTTTTTATGGCTTGGGAGCCCATCTTCCTTATTTATACTCATATCATACCATAGCAGATCCTCTATCCATGCCAGGCTAACCTTACATTAACTTCTTGTAGAGATCTAGGTATTTTTTGACTATATGTGCACCTCGATAGTACCCACATGTTGGGTTTGTTGGGTAGTCACACTGATAATGCTTAGTTGACCCACATTTATAACAAGATCATTGTGAGAACCTCCCTCCTCCATGTCCACCTCCTCAGCCTCACACTCCTCTTTGGTTACCATAACCTATGTCATTCTTGCCATAACCCTCATTTCTATGGCCTACCTAGCCCCCTCCTAAAGTTGTGGCTTACCTTACACCTCTCTCTATGTTTTGGCACTATGTGTAGGCATCACACATCTTGTAATAAATTATAGTATTTACTTGACCAATGTGATGTAATAAGGGATAATTTTGGGAGTCATGCACTCTATGGAAAACCTCATAGTTGGGGAGTATTTTACAGACATTAATCTATGAAGTAATTATTTTTATGCCCCTTTATCTCATAGTCAATGCACGATAGCCCAATATGAGAATCATGTGCCTATCCAGTAGTAAAATTTTATAATTTAGAGGATATCAACATAATCTATGCTTTCATGAAAGGACTAATCCCAGTGTTGGTGCTTCCTACTACCTTGGCTTGGATCACAAATCCAAGAGCGTCATGGGGTTTCATGAAGGTCTTCATGGATAGTGCCCTTTAAAATGACACCAATAGGCCCCCAAAAAATGATTGCACATGTTGGGATGGGTGGATATAATAATGAAGCTTGGAGAGGATAATCTTGAACTATGGATCGTACAAGTACACACTCTTAGTTAACCCTTGACTAATCTCCTTAAGCATCATGATTCTCTATTATTTAAATTTAGGAATGTCAAACTCCTTCAAAAACAACTCCTTTAATATGTCATAGTAAACCATAGCTTGGTTCAGATTAAATGTCTGATACTAGGTATGGGTATGATCTAGCAAGGTTGTCATGAACTATGTTGCCTTTTGTCTGAGTTGAGTAATACCCCAAGTGTGCCACTGTAACTCATATTTTAGTACATGCTCTATGGCATTCTCAACTTTTTGATACTTAGATATATGCATGGCCATCTTATAGTATATTTGTTGTAGTAGTGGCATGGGATTATATAGTGCCTGACCTCCTTGTATTTGTATAGGGGTGATACCCCAATACCCCCATTGGTAGGGTTGACCATTGACCCTAATGGAGGAGATTACACCATAGATCTTGATGGCATGGGTCTGCTCATTGGTGGCACTATACCACTTACTACAAGTTATTTCCTAATTGGTATGGTTGACATTCCTTGCATGGGAAAGTTTTCACTTATGTTCATGATACTTAGACTAGTAGCTACTTGGTTAGCCATACCATTACTTAGTTCTTCATATGAGATTACTTGTTTAATCACAAATTCTTGATCCAAAATCTTGGTCTAATAATAATCGATGAGGGTAATATATTCAATTTTAGTTATTCTATTCTCAAGGGGGGATCTAGTGCATGGGATTGCATTTTAGGTTCAAAGTGGGTAGGTACCTTTAGCGCATCTCTAAACACCTCATCTTTTAGGAACTCATTACATTTGACACCCATATGCGGAGTTTGATCATTTATTTCCTCCTTTATTTTAGCACATTGTGGTCTTTCAAGAGATCCTTCCCCATGCCATTCTTGCCTATGATAGGTCATTTCAACACTTCCAAGTTCTAATTATTCCATCAACCTTCATTTTTACTTACTGTAGTTTATCCTCTGGAGTTCTTGAGTGTTAAGTTGTTATTCTTCTTCCATCGCACCCTTCCTACACTTTCCCCTTCTTCCCCTCATGTTTGCCCATATGTGCAAGGATCTTTAGCCTTCCATATTTATGGTCTCTATCTCATAATGGAAGAGATTGAAGACCTCTTCACTAAGCTCAAAGGAGGTACCAAAGAAGCATACGCCATTTCTTACAACTTTGCATGATAGGTGGAAATCATCGATGCATGCCTCAAGAAGATAAAGGAGGAGAAATATGTCTTACTTTGATGTTCCTTCATGATTTCAAGGACTAAATACATGTAGGTGATGGCACAAGTCAACTCCCTTAGTGCCCAGCTGAAAATAAAAGAGCAAGACCTAGACGTAGTATTTTGTGCCTTCTAGACAAAGGTCAACAAGCAGGGCAAACTCTTGGATGGAGGGGTGAGAAGGTCAAAGGAAAGGCTGGAAGCCTTTAGAAAGGAATTAATAATCACATATGTACTTGATTTAGAGGTAACATCTATGAAAATAGATGGCACCATTGAAGAGTTGAGGGGCACCATCCAAGGCTTTGAGAATTTTAAGGATGACTTACAATAGGGTGAAATAAAATTTTATGCATTTAAGATGTTTTAGGGTTAGTCTAGGGCAGACTAATTTTTTTATAAAGGGTGATGTTGTGGCTCCTTTTTGGTAAGACTTGGTCTTGTTCCAACTAAGACACATCATATAGCATGGAGACCCCTAGAAGAATCAAAGGACCCCTTTTTGTACACATTAGCACTGACTAGATCAACTCTCAGAGTCCCCATGCCAGCTCGCTGATAGTTGAAGAACATCACAAGCCTTGAGGCATACCTATCTAGTAATACACATGATTTTTTAAGGCTCAAACATGAAAATTTAAGTAGTGGAGTAAATAGGCAAACTACCATGACCAACAACCTGACATGCACCTATTTGTTTTATATGGCATAATGAAGTCGACAAGCTCTCACCTACTCATCCTTTGACATGTGCCTATCCAGTCAGTAAGAGGAGTGTCCAGTGCCTATTTAAAGGTGACATCCAAGAGTGGAAGATGATGATTCAATTTTTTAGTGAAGCCTTGGTGAATTAAAGAGCAATATTAGGAGTAATCCCTTTAAATGACAAATAGAAAGTGTAAGCCATGCTCATCTATGAGCTGCTGGCATAAGTGGAATTAGAATTTATTAGCAAATGTTATTACTAGATATTGTAATAGAGTAAGACATCAATGAATTAATATAAATTATTATTGATTTATGATAAATTGTTGTAAAATGGTTATGATATTATTTCCCTATATAGTTTTTTGATGAGCTAGGATCCTACCCTAGTAGTTTGTGGTGCCTTTGTGCCACTTGGATCCCTTAACCACCACAAAGAGATCTCATTCTTAAAAAAAATAACTAACAACCTCAAAATGGATGGACATCCCCATGTGGACTCTTTGGCCTGTATGTGTCGATAAGGCTCTGACGCTCTTCTACTCGAGCTTGTGCTAGACTACCCTATGAAACCTTTAAAACCTATATAACCCCTTTACTATAACATGATGAAACTAACCCAATGAGAACATAGTCCCTTCATTTCCATGCTTTAGATGAGTGCATAAGGTTCACACCCTATGTGAAACTGATGACAATGCATTAGTGTGCTTAAATATTGTGCACTAAACCTTGCTCCCATTATGCCTAACTCCCTTGAACCTAAAAATACTTTATAATGGAAGTTGCGTGCATGACTAAGTGCCATGCCTACTTAAGTGACACACTTTACTATTAAATTTTAGTTCCATCACTAGGACCTCATTTAATTTTGTTGCTAAGATGTTGCAGTAGAGAGATGCTTTGACTATCACTCGATAATATCAAGTGTTGGCTAGAGCAAGTTGAAGACTACTTTACACAGAAGCATCCCATATGCTAAGGACAAAAGCTATAGAAATGGGCGTAGACTTATTTGTATGACCCATTGTACAAAGTATTCTTTTTTGAGCTACCTAAGCATGTACATAAATGGTTGGCTACATATGTTGTTACTCGATGAAGAAATTATGGACATCACCTTGAGTGGAACGTTGAGCACATAGAGAGGCTGGAAATCCTAGATGAGGTTTAGATGCACACCGTAGACAAGTGGTGGGATGGTGCTTTGAGTAGCTATGTGTTGGATTTTGTATTGTTGAACTTTTCATACCTAGAAGAAGTAAAACATGAGTTTCTTTGAGAATCGAGCAGCAAATTCATCAAAGAACTCTATATTGAGCTAAAGAAGCTCATGATTGATTATGGGATAAAGACTATAAGGATGGAAGTCTAATATTCCTTGCACATATGAGAAAACATGAGGGGAAGAAGGAGGAAGTGTAAGAAGGGTGCCATGGAAGAGGAACAACTTGACACCTGAGAGCTCTGGAGGTTGAACTATGGTAAGTGAAGATGAAGGCTGATGGAAGCCTTATAACCTAGAAGTGTTGAAAGGACCTATAGTGAGCAAGAAGGGCATGGGGAAGGATATTTTGAAAGAAAATAACACACTGAGATGGAGGAGGAAAAAAATGGATAGACTCCATAAACAGGTGTGGGATGCAGTGAGTTCCTAGAAGATGAGGCACTTGGAGATGCACTAAAGGTACCTACCCCCTTTGAACTTGAAGTGTAAGCCCATGCACTGGATCCCCCCTTGAGAATAAAATAATTGTAACTAAACATGTTACCCTAATTGATAGTGATTGGACCAAGATTTTAAATCAAGAAATTTTGATTGAATGAGTAATCACATATGAAGAACTAAACAATGGTACAATTGATTAAGTAGCCACTAGTCTAAGTGTCATGAACACAAGTGAAAATATTCCCATGTAGAGAATGTCAGATGTGCCAATTGGAAAACAACCCATAGTAAGTGGTATAGTCCAACCAATGACTGGAGCTATGCCTACTTAAGTGACACATTTTACTACAATAGTTCATAGATTTATGATAGATTTTTGACCCTACAAACATGATTATTCTCTACTTTGAAACTCATGTCAAATGATTTCAGATCAAAAATCTAGTTACATATTCCTTGTAGATTATTTCAAGTTCTCAAATGAGTCTCCCTTAGATTTTTTAAAATGTTCACATATTTATGAATGTTTTTTGACCTTATAGATGTGATTCTTCTCTACCTCAAAACATGTGTCAAATGACCTCAAATCAAAAATCTAGTTGCATATTCCTTGTAAGTTCTTTCAATATCTCAAATGGGTCTCTCTTAGTTTTTTAAGAATGTTCGTGGATTTAAGACCACTCTTTTGACTTTAGAGGTGTGATTCTTCTCTATCTCTAAACTCATGTTAAATGATCTCAAATCAAAAATCTAGTTGCATATTCATTGTGGGTGTTTTGAGATCTCAAATAGATCTCTCTTAGATGTTTAAAAAAGTTTACAGATTTATGGTAATTTTTTAAATTTTTAGGTGTGATTCTTATATATCTCAAAACTCATATCAAATGTACTCAAATCAAAAATCTAATTACATATTCTTTATGCATTTTTGAAATCTCAAATGGGTCTCTCTTAGATTTTTGAGAAAGTTTAAGGATTTATGACCTTTTTTTTTTAATTTTAGAGGCATATTCTTCTTTACCTCAAAACTCATGTTAAATGATCTCAAATTAAAAATCTAGTTGCATATTTCTTGTATGTTTTTTGATATCTTAAATGGGCATCTCTTATATTTCTTAGAAAGTTCATGGATTTATGGCCATTTTTTGACCCTATAGGCATGATTCCTTTCTAGTTCGAAACTTGTCTCATAGGACATTAGATCAAAAATTTAGTTACATATTTGTTGTGATTTTTAAAAAAATATCAAATTAGTCTCTCTTTGATTTTTGAGAATATTCATAGATTTATGGTCATTTTTAACCATGTAGGCATGATTCTTCTCTATCTCAAAACTCATGTCAATCGACCTCAAATAAAAAATGTGGTTGCATATTCCTTGTGGGTTCTTTTGAGATCTTAAATGAGTCTCTCTTAGATTTTTGAGAATATTCATGAATTTATAGTCATTTTTTTGACCTTAGAAACGTGATTGTTCTCTACCTCAAAACTTGTGTGAAACGACCTTGAATAAAAAATTTAGCTACATATTCATTATAGGTTTTTCGAGATCTCAAATAGTTCTCTCTTAAATTTTATAAAAATTTTACAGAGTTATAATAATTTTTTTGACCTTATAGACATGATTTTTTTCTATCTCAAAACTTGTGTAAAATGACTTACAATCAGAAATCTAGTTACATATTTCTTATAGGTTTATTGAGATATCAAATGGATCTCTCTTAGATTTTTTAGAAAGTTCATAAATTTATAGCCATTTTTAACCTTAGAGACATGATTCTTCTCTACCTCAAAACTCATGTCAAATGATCTCAAATCAAAAATCTAGTTACATATTCTTTGTGAATTTTTTAAAATTTCAAATGGGTCTATCTTAAATTTTTGATAAAGTTCATGGATTTATGATCACTTTTTAAAACCTATAGGTATGATTTTTCTCTACTTCAAAACTCATGTCAAATGACCTCAGATCAAAAATCTAGTTGCATGCTCCTTATGAGTTTATTGAGATCTTAAATGATTTTTTCTTATATTTTTAAGAAAGTTCATAGATTTATGACTAAATTTTGACTCTATAGATGTGATTACTCTCTTCCTCAAAACTTGTGTCAAATGACCTCATATAGAAAATATAGCTACATATTCTTTGTGGATTTTTCAATATCTCAAATGAGTCTTTATTATATGTTTGAAAACTTTTATGGATTTATGACTACTTTTTGACCTTATAAACGTGATTCTACTCTACCTCATAATTTATGTCAAATGACCTCAGATCAAAAATCTAGTTGCATATTCCTTGTGGGTTTTTGAGATCTCAAATAGGTTTCTCTTAGATTTATAAAAAAATTCAAATATTTATGGTCCTTTTTTTACTCTAGAGACATAATTCTTCTCTGTCGCAAAACTCATCTCAAAATGCCATTGATTGAAGGTTTTTAAAAAGTTTACAAATTTATGGCAATTATTTTTATCATGTAAGTGTGATTCTTCTCTACCTCAAAACTCATATTGAACAACATTAGATCAAAACTATAGTTGCATATTCCTTGTGGGTTTTTTTAGATCTCAAATAGGTATCTCTTAATTTTTTGAGAAAGTTCACAGATTTATGGCTACTTTTTTGACTCTATAAGCATAATTCTTCTCTACCTCAAAAATCATGTCAAAAAAAATTAGATCAAAAATCTAGTTTGTATATTCTTTGTGTGTTTTTTAAGATCTCAAATGGGTATCTCTTAGATTTTTGAGAATATTCATGAATTTATGATCATTTTCTTTACCTTAGAGGCACGATTATTCTCTACCTCAAAACTCATGTCAAATGACTTCAGATCGAAAATCTTGTTGCATATTCCTTGTGTGTTATTTGAGATCTCATATGGATCTCTCTTAGTTTTTTGAGAAAGTTCATGAATTTATGGCTCTCTTTTTGACTGTATAGGCGTGATTCTTCTTTTTCTCAAAACTCATGTCAAACAAATCAGAACAAAAATCTAGTTGCATATTCCTTGTGTGTTTTTTGAAATCTCAAATGGGTTTCTCATATATTTTTGAAAAATTTAAGAATTTATAGTCATTTTTTTGAACTTGAAAGCATGATTCTTCTCTGTCTCGAAACTCATGTCAAGTGATCTCAAATCAAAAATCTAGTTGCATATTTATTACAAAGTTTTTGATATCTCAAATGGGTCTCTCTTAGATTTTTGACAAAGTTCATTGGTTTTATAAATCTTTGGTTTGCCCAAGAAACCAATATCCTAATTTTTATTTTGTTCATTTTAGGTATACAACTTGATTGTCTCCCTTTTGATAAGTACTTTTTCAATTTAGATACCATTTTTATAATTTCTTCAAATGATTTGGCACATTTTAATTTTAATTGATATTTAATTTCACATTAAGATTTTTGATGAATATTTTAGTCAATTTCTTCCTTGGGACAATACATTAGAAGTGGATACCTCTTCTCCATCACTATAATAATAATGCAATACTCTCTCAATTAATTTGTTTAGTATTATAAAGATCAATTACATAAATTCCATGCTCATTATTGAAGGAAACATGCCTCACAAATTTTATTTATATTTTTTAAATGTAGTAATGGAACCTTTAAGTAAGTTCATAAACCATTCAAGACCAAGTCCTATGATGTTTTTAAGTAAGTGCTAGAGCAAGTAAGCATAATTATAAGTGACCTCTTGGCATGATACATAAGATTCTTGGACATGGTTTTAAGGGTATCCTTTCCCCTTATATTTATCAAATTTTAGAATTCCAAAATGTGCTAGAAAGGGTATATATAAAATACTCATATCTAGTGGGGACATACACAAGTCTTCATATCTATATTTCATTTTTTTATGTGTGAGGATCTATATATTGAAAAGACTCTTTCATCATCTTCCACTCATGGGCAAAGGAAGGGTCCATTAAAGGATTGGAATTATTATTCTAGATTAATTTTGGGTTTATCAGATCAATGTTAAGACTTTTAGTTGTCCTTCTAGGTGATGTGGGTTTTCAATCTTCATAATGGCTTTGATATGTTAGTGGGTTGATTTGTTGGGTGAGTTAATCTAAATGATATTCCAATGTGAATATCCTTCTATCAAACTTAATATGATTATTCTAAGGGGATTCTTCGTCATCATCTAGTCATTATTCATGATCTATTAGTTCAAGATTCCCCCTATATTAGTTTATGATGTGTTGGTGTGGAGGAGTGTTAGGCCTATATGGTGTTTGGATTAGATGTTGTATAAGGTTAGTATTAAATGTAGGTTTAAATTTTCCTCCCATTCTAATAAATTTAGCTAGTATTTGATCTTGATTTTCATATATATATATTGCTCAAATTGGGCTCTAACTTCATCATTATTAAAGAAGTCATTGTTAATTATTTCATCTTCTCTAGAAGTATGCATATCACTTTGATTTTCTTCATTATCCCTAATTTATTCACTTAGTGTCTTTAGGTTGTCATATTCCTCATTTTATCCTTGTCACAAAATAATTATGACAAGTTTTGATCAGCATGGTGGATAATTCAGGGTGATATAGAGATTATAGGTGTTGATTTGATATAAGGCAGAAAGAAATGTGATTTTTAAGCAATAAAATTATCTTGATTTTAAGCTAAAATGGTCAATATGTTTATAATGTATGGGATGAGATTCATTTTTTTTATATTAAGGACTACAATGATCAAGTATTACCAACGTATCAACTCTATAGAGATTTGACCTAGTAAGAAGACTAGATGATGAGACAAATAAATGCCTATATGCACATTAGTAAGATGACGACTAGATAAATCTAGTTATAAATAGGTAGGATGACAAGATAATATTGTGATATATGAAATTTGATAGAGTTAGATATTTGGAAATATTTCATCAAAATAATAGGTTTTGGATTGGATGGAGAAGTGTGTAGGATGATTTTAGGACTTTGAAGAGAGGATAAGTAACCACTACAATTTAGTCACAAGACAAATATAATGCTCAAGATTTGGAGAATAGATGAAGGGAGAAGATGAAGATGGTTTAAGCTAAGACCTATATACAATGAGTGCATCCTAAGGGTTTTCTAGTTGTTGAAGAAAATGATAAGAGGTTGTCTTCACTCACAAATAATATTGATTTAACATGACACACACAATCACACCAATCACAAGCCCTAGTATTTAGTAAATTGATTGGGAGTGTAACCTAATGAAATAAGCATATAAAAGCTTCATAACTGACCCTATATGATGGTGATTCATTATGGAACCTTCCAAACCATCTCAACCCTATCAGCACTTGATGGTCACTATGAGGGTTCATATAGGCTCTGACAACAAGTCTCATGTTACAGTCAAAATTCCTTATGCTAGGTTAGACAAGGCTTATTAGGGTCATCCTTAGGTATATTATAGGTACTTGGGGCCCAAATCTATGTAGGGTGATGTCTAATGATTGGGTTAGAGACTTAATTCTTTCCTTTCATGAAAAACCTATATGAGGTCAATTGCTTATCCTAATGATAGTTGTCCCTGATTTTTATATTCCACTAAAACATAGAGTGTGGTTGTATGTGTGGTGATGAAATATGTGTCACCAACCCTTAAATATTAATCAAGTGCATGGGGATGAATTCCACATCATATTGCACCATATAAAATAAAAAATGTTGGGTGACACATAGACACATAATTTTTTATTTAACCACTTATTTTATTATGAAATATAAAAACACAAACAAATAAAGAGATTTAAAATATTTCAAAAACCTAAATCTTAAACTAAGTCCTGGTCATGCAATTAAAAAATTAAAGGCTTGATTTATAGTCTTTCATTTATTTTCCCTACACAAAATTTATTAGTGGTTTTGATGAAAACACTGGTAGGTCATAATCAACTTTTGCTTCTTCAAAATCACTTCAACATAGTATACATAATCAAAAAATTTCAAAAATGATTACATAAATAAAAAATTACAACTAGCAAGTCAAAATTACAGATCGAAAAATGAAAATTTTCAAGTGATCAGTCAATGATAACCACATGGTTAGTATTCAAAATTGCTTATAGCTTTTTTAAATTCACAATTAAAAATCAAACATCTAAAATGAAAGAAATGATATTGCAAATTTTAAATAGACTAATGATTTCTTTAAAAATTCCAAAAAAAGGTTTAATAAGTTTTAACAAGAATATAATTATAGTAAATGTTTACCAAGTAAAAGGTATTATCAAAACTTTGTTAGTTAGAATCACTTATAAGACTTAAGAATCAATATTTATAGTCAAAATCATTATTTATCAAAAGTGATTTTTCATATATCATATACACACACACACACATGCCAATAGACAAAATGTACAAAAAATACTAAGACTACTTATAAGATAATGTTAAATAAATACTAAATTATTTACAAAAGCTAGAATGTTGACAAATAAAGACCAAAGACTAGGCTATATTAAAATAACACTTATTAACTATTTGCTATCAAAATTACTCTTTAGGATGTCAAACTCACGATTCAGTATCGAAATTGTTACTTGCTATAAGTGATGTTGCACAAGACACCTAAAAGGTTTATTTGGGGAGATAATGAATATATTCAGATAAATTTTCTCCTTTCTTGAAACTAGATGAATGTGAAATAGAGAATAATGAGGATATTAAAAAATTAAATCACAATTTTTAAATCTAATTCAAAATCAAAAGTATCAAAGGCAAGATTTTTGATATTTATCAATATCATAGATCGTAATAAGTGATTATTTTTATTTGATTAGGTAAAACACCTAGTTTTATACGGATCAAGAACTAGAGTATAAGCAATGTTTAATAAAGTATATCAAGTGCCACTGGCTAAGAGACAAAATCCAGAGTATCAAAAGAAACAACTAATAGGTAATAAGTGATTTTTATTAAAAAAAATATATGGTTGTTTTTGAAGTGACAAAGTTTTATTTTATTCCTACAAGGCCATAAGATTAGTCCAAGGGTATAAAAATCAAAAGAGATCAATTTTTTTAATGCTAATTAACTAAATAAAATATTAATGTATAACCTAAGTCAAAATATCTACTAACTATAACAAAATTTCAGAAGGAAAACAAAATCACTACCATGTATAATCAATCTTGAAAATGGTCACTAAACTACCAAGTAAGCTAATGGTTAGTGGTTAAGTTCAAATGGTCAAGTAAAAACTATGACTGTTAGTTGAAAAAATTTTGATGCAAAACTTCCAATTGTAGAGCAAAATCATGACTCCTTAAACATGAAAATTTTGAGATTATAAAGCCAAATATATTCCTAACATACTTTTTATGATAGATTTTTCGCACCTCATACACACAATGGTTAGTCGAAAGGAAGGATCCCGTCATGGTTGCCAATGTTTGATTTTAAAATTTCAGCAATAGATTTCAATACACAAAATGAACTAAATCGACTAAAAAATTCAAAAAAATCAATGAGATAGAAAAAAGAAGCAATCAAAATTTAACCAAAATTTTCTTACCATCACCTTGATTCTTTGGATCTTTCCTCCAAGATCTTAAAATGGTTCTCCAAGGATAATTGGATTGTATGATGTTGAATTGCTAGACAATGGTGGCTTCAAGACATCAAATGGACACAAAGGATGGATTTTAAATACAAGAATTATAGATGCAATCAGAGAGTATGAGGGCTACATGAGATTATGTATATTTCCAACTATTTGATCCAAGAACCTTGATTCATTATTTATACGGTGATGGGGAGGATTAAAAAAGAATTTTAAATTGTTTAGAATCTTCAAAGTTTAGAGAATTCTACAATAATCGAGGGATTATAAGAAGATTCATATGTTAGAGGTATCTATATTTCATAAGGGATTAGATTAGGGGTTTTAGGTGGGTTTAAAAAACTAGGTTTGCAAGAGAATATATGGATAGGTTGTCTAGGGGAGGTAGGTGATACATTTTGAATTTAAATTTGGCAAGTGGGCAAGTGGTTATTAAATAAAATAGGATAAAAAGGTTAATGGGATAATCAATGGATTAATATGTTGTGGGGTGTATAAAAATATTAGTATGGTATAAAAAATATTTATTCGGAAATAAAATTATATTTTAAAAGGGTTATTTATTTTAAAAGGAATCAGTCATGATAAATGGTGAGATTAAATGAGTGATTATGACAAGTAGATTTAGATGTCTACACATCTAATAGCCGTGATAATTTTATAGGAATTATTTTCATATAATATCATATCCTAGAGGACTTTGTTCAAGCCTACTCTAAAATTTGGGCAACATTGGAATACCTCTAGGCCTAGGGGTTGCCTATAGTAGAGGCATACTTCAAGGTTTAAGAGATAGCTCCCTAGATTGATCCTTAAGTGATTATCACATAAACTAATGGATTGATTGGATGAAAAGGGATATAAGTATGTATAAAAGTAACATACTCCAAGGGTGTGATATACTAGAAATATATCCACTTGACTACCATACTTTTGTATTAAGAGACATGACCTAGAACACTAGATTCAAAATCCAAGAATACTCTAACATTAATATTTCAAATATAGAGGTTATATGCATGAAAATAACCAAATTAAGTGGACTATAGGTTATATTATATACACTAATGATACATGACACTTGAAGGTAATCAAACACACTAGCTACACTCCATATGACCTATTAGAGAGAGAACTACTTACACTAAACACGAAAGGATAAAGAGAAGTCAAGGATAGATGTTTATCACTAGAATTCATCATACATAAATTCAAACACTTATAAAATATGTTTTTGAACTCAAAGATAGATTTAAAATCTTATTCAAAGGTAAATTATAATATCAAACTAGCAAGTCTTCATCATACCAGGTGTGTAATTAGAATACAAGAGCCAAAAGGGCTTGTATTTATAGAATGTGAGAAGAGAGAGAAGAAAGTGGATCTCAAGGGTAATAATAACACCTATCAAGGCATGAAATTAAGTTATATTGTAGAGGGAATAAGTGGAGAATAGACGTTTGGTAGGTCTTCTTGGACAAATGTCCACTTAAAGCATGACAAGTCTCCAAACATAGCATAGGGGTCTTCAAATGGCTTCTTGAAAATGCCTTCATGATTAAGAATATATTAATAGAATAATAGGGAGAGTTATCAAAATTCAAATATCAAGGATGGGTTAGAAATAATAGATTAAAAATTCATCAAATGCTTCCTTAATTGTTGGTATTATCCTGGACACTTGTTCTCACCATTTGTAGTCACCATCACTAGCCTTGTAGGTCTATCCTTACATTTGTCACCCAAATGATCTTTAATTTATCAATAAAATATATTTAATGGGTGATATGACACATACATTAAGTCCCATTTTCTTCTAATTCATGAATCGATCCTTAAAAGGTCCCCTAATTGGATTTCTCATATCTTCACTTAATAGTCACTCCTCAATCTCACTATCTACCATAGACTACCTGAAGAGAATGAGTTAACAAAAGACATTTTATGAATAAATATGGAAATAAAAGGATATAGGGAGTTATTAAAATTACCACTTGACCTCCTCAATTGATTTTATTTATTCAAAGCTGATATGTACCTATAAAACGCATAGATTTCTACAAAAACCCCTATTTAGGCCTATTCATACAAGTAGGGTATAAAAAATTTTGATGGGGAGGATCTTGAGGGAGTCATAAATAATATTAAAGATAAATTATTCCTTATGGAACAATTTTATTTCATGTTTTCTCCACCAAGTCAAAACCAAGGGTTTGGGAGGGTTTTAAATGGTTTGAACTCTTAAAGATTATTCATACAGTCCTAACATTGAAACCTCAGACCAATTACACTAATATCATGATAGGGAACACATTAAACAAATATTAACTCTTTGGAGTCTCATGCATAGTGTATGTACTAGTGTGAGCTTTCAAAGTTGTCCCATCGAGCTTGGGAGTGTATTTTAAGTAGTCATGAGGTCTCTTTTAGGCCAAAAATGATTTTTTGTGATATTTAATACAAAACATAGGTTATAAAAAATATTATACCATATATTAAAGGTCATAAAATGTTTTTTAAGGATCATATGGTATTATAAATGATATTTGACCCCTTTAGGGATTTAGGCCTAGTTTAGGCCTAATCAACCTAAGTTTGCATAGTTTCCCATAACCACTTGTGAGTAATTTCTAAATAATTTAGGGTATTTAATCTATTTTTAAGTGTTAAAATAAACTTCACACATATTTCCTTAGTTTTATATCAGTTCCCAACACCTTATCTTGTCATCTACCCACCAAGTCTATAGTTTTGCCTACATGGGAGTGCCCTGTGTATAAGATAAAATAGAGCGAATATACCTAATTTTATCATCCATTTTAAATTAATAGAGGGAATAATTAGGTATTTATAACCTTTTATAAAAAATTTAAATTTATATCTCATCAATATGCTTTTTATCTCTTCAAAAAACCTCAAGATAAATTATGTAACATTGACTGTTTGCAGGGTTTATGCATTGACTGTAGGTTGTATGTTTGAACAACTCTATGATTTATTTATTTATCTTGAGAACCATTTGATATTTTAAATAACACTATTAATGTATTAATAAACATTTACAACACCCCATAATTTTTCTAACTACTCAAAGTACGCTCTTTATGACTAGGCTTGGTTTGTAGACTTTAGCAAATTGTAGGTGTTCATTTTAAGAAAATGAGACCCCTGTAGGATGTTTTGATTCATGTGTATCATGTTTAGGTTACCCATAAATTTATATAGTCTCATATCATAGTTTTACAAATTTTTACCATGCCATATGAATAAACCATTCTCTAAACTATCATGTTCCCAATGCACAATCATACTACAGTAATCCTGTACATGCCATTTTTAGACCAAAAGGGGCCCCTATAGGTGATTTTTTCATGATTTATCCCTGGTGTTCAATGAAATAGGATATATTAATATTCATTGAGGTAATATCCAAAAAAATTTAACTTATATCTTCCCATAGGTCTAGTCAACATCTAAATTGTATACTTTTAGTATCTTATCAGTCTACAGTCCAATTGTAGATGATTATTTTAATAACAAAGGGAACCATGTAGGTGGAAAAATATGTATGACTATTGTATTTCAACTCTTCTAATTTATCCTTACATCCTCAACCTCATATATCATCAAATTAGGTCACTTATATTAAAGTTATGCTTCCATCATGTCATTGTTGCATAATAAGGTCACTTAGGCTTCTTAGTACTATAGATGACACTCAAAATCTTTAGTGAAAGATTACTTGAATTGAATACATATCTAAATAACTTTGTCATGGAAAATAAACCAATTTATCATGTTATATAATTTTAATGTGTTTATGATACATTATGTAAGTATTCATACTATATAGTCCTGAAGACACTCACTAAGATATGACTTTTATACATGAAAAAATACCTTATTCATATAAAATAAGGTAAAATGTCTAGGAAGAAACTTTCCCAAACTATGAACATGGTTTCAAGTCTGATTTCAACCTTATGACTCCATAATCAATTATATGGTAATATCAATGATTTTATCCTCAAATAAAACTTCAAACAAGTTCAAATTCCTTCACTCATCTTCCTGAGGTCTTTATGGAGAAGCTTGTAAGTGGACATCAACTCACTGACTATGTAAATTAGAGAATCGATTGTCTTAACCAATATAAAACCATTTGAATAATTTAAAATTGTTTTATCATACTTTTAAAGTGTATTCAACATCTTGAAAACTCCTCATCCCATTACCATAATTGCTCAAAACTCCTTTTCACCTAACTTTAGGTGCATGTGCAAGAAAATTGACTGTGCATATATGCTCCTTGACTATGTTTTAGATGAATTTTTTTTGAGACTAAGATTTATAAGTAGGGGTGATCACCATGATATTAGAGTCATGAAACACATCATGTTACCTTTGTTTTAAACCATTACAGGAAAGAAGACCCTCTACAAATGATGAAATTTGTTCTGCAAACTATGACATAATGTCCCCATAGAAAAATGAAGTGATTTTGATTTTCTTCTTTACACTACATGTGAAAAATGAGTTGAGAACCGTCTAATAATAATGGTCATTCTCCCTAGAAACATGTACAGTACTTGGTTTGTATAGACTAAACCAAATAGAGAGGAAACTTGCAACGTATGGGAATGAATAAAAAGAAAAAGGTGGCATACTTATTAGCATTGGTTCATAGAGGAAAAACAACAAATATTCTAAATATCACCATAATTGTAAAGTGAATAAAGGGTAATATCATCCATTAAGATAATTTGACCAAATTCATCTCCTGTTATCTGTACCATCAAAAAACAAATTGAACATTTTCTCCTACCTAGGAGAGTGATGGAAGAAAAAAAATGGTTTTATGCCATTTTAAAGATCTTAAAGGTTTATTAGGCATGGAAGTGATTTTATGTTACCCAAAGGAACACTTTAAAATTCTTCCCCATGTGTCAAATATGCTCTGTAGTTTGTATAACTACCCAAACTTTCTTTAACTACCTAATTCTTTTGTTCTAATGTTGAAACATGTAGTTTGTCAGGTTAAAATAATTACTATGACACCTAGTTGACACATGGATGTTGAAAGACACTTTGGAACACTTTTCATTTATAGAAAACCATACAAGTCTACTAAATGTCCCAAATATGACTTCAAATGACATGAAATGATACAAGGACTAAAATTAAATATGACCAAGGTTAAAGACACATCAAATGACATCATTAGGACCATGGTACACCCTATAAGGCCCCTATATAAAGTTATCAACAATAGGGGGTTGACCTAATTTGAGTTTTGGTCAAAGTAGTCAACATTATTGGAAATTTCTTAGGGGTAATAAGCTAACTATGATAAATACCAGTAGCCTAATCCTAATCATTTGGATATGGAATAACCTATGCACATTATGGATATTGACTTTATTTTGAAACCACACCAAACATAAATAAAAGACACACAAAACATGAAACTAAAGGAAACACACATGTTTTCTTGAGAATGCTTATGGAAACACACATAAAAAATCAAAGACACACACCTACCCTAATATATACAAGACCTCAAACACTTGAAGTGAAGAAAAACTCAAAATACTTCAAATTAGATATTTAATTTCTAAATAATAAATGGGTCTAAGTAGATAAAATCAATAAATATTGTATAATAATTAGGGTACTACTTTGTGAAATTTTATTGTATTAGTGGTTTTCTAAAAATAGTAGTGAAAGAGAAAATTAAACTTATCTAATTCTATGTTCTGACTGAGATAGGGTCTAAAAAATTTTGTTCAAGTTTAGGAGACTATTGCAAAAAGGAATATGTTCATTTCTTGATTAGATAGGAATGATATAAGTGGAACACCCTGGGTTCTAATGTTTTAGTCCTATCTTGGCATTATTGTCTTGGTGATATAAGCTTTATAGGTTTTGTGCACCAGGTCTGTGTGACTCTACCTATGAAATATTGAAGCTTGAAAGTCCATATAGATCACTGTGTACCTAATTTAGTCATCAATACCCTAAGTCCTCTTTATGCTTGAAATTGAATGTAAAATTTGGAGAATAAATGGGAAAGGATAGTGTGTAAAGGATATGTTGGACGCACTTCACACCCCATGTGTGGGCACACTACCTACATACCAATACTCTAAGGAAGGATCAAGCTATATGTAGTTCTCCCATTGAAGTGGTTGGTGCAATAATATGATGAAAATGCAAATAAATGTGAAAATAGGTGTACTTAAAATGACTAAGGACTAGTGTAAAGATTTGAATAAGCTTGAAATAGTATTAGATGTCTGTATGTAGAGAATAAGGAAAAGTGCTTGAGTGGTCTTGCTTGTATTCTTGCTTCTCTCTTGTAAACGAGTGTTAACCCTTCTAAATGGACTTTGAATTGTCTTTTATATTGTATTTAATAATTATGGGTTAAATTTATTCATATTAAGCCAACATAAATTAGGATAAATATTCATAAGAATTTGATCATTAGAAGCCAAAATGCACTTGGAAAATACTACTAAAAATAGGACACCCTAGGTTTCAGCATTGTAGTCTAAGTTTGGACACTATTGTCCATGGTTGATGGGACCTAAGGGATAGATTAAACATGGAAATAACAATCTAGCTTTGTAAGGGTTCAGCCTGAGAGGCTAAAAATTATTCAAAATCAATGAAAATATGCCTATAAGGGTCATGAGAGCAAGCAAGATGGAACTATGGATTGGGTTTCATTAGTCACACTCAAGTTATGAAATTTTTCATTTTATATGACTAAATTTACCCCCCATTTTATTCTAATGATGCATAAAAATGAAATACTAGGATAAAAAAAATATAAAATGTACCTAAACATACATGTAAATGTGAAACTCATGAAGCTGTGTGATGCTAGATGTGCATAGAGAGAGCATGGTATGAAATGAGAATCTATAATAAAAAACATACAATAAACTAGTGATTATTAGATACACTATATTTAAAATAGGAATGTAAAAAATCTAGGTAAGAGAGAGAGGAAGAGAAAGGAATGAATACACCTCATCATATATGCTAACAAATATAAAACTTGTTATGATGTTAGATTATGTTAGGTGTGTGTTGTACCAAAAGTAATATCATGAATGGAACTGAGTCTCAATTCCTTGAAAGTGACTCAACAATGCAAATCTAGCCCCTTTGGCTCCATCATCACCTACTAAATGAAGCTAATGAATCATGCATGTGTCAATCAATGTTTGGACTATGTGTTTAAACCCTCTGAATAGGTGGCTCAAGAATACAAAGGCTATTTAGTCATTTGGTTACATCGTTGTCCTATGAATTGAAGCTATGAAGTAATATCAATATGGAATAGATGTAATATGAGATTGTTCTTGAAGCCAATGAATAAATTGTGATCTGATAATGTTGTCATAAATAGCTAAATATATGCTAAAGACTAGGCCACTCTTGGCCATTTCAAAAGATGGAGATTAGGATTGTATAAAAGCCACTCCATAACTAGTACAATAGACTTATATGAAAGCCAAGTCAAGAAATTGAGTACTCAAAAAGTTAAGCTTGTATGAAAGTGAAACTTGTAAAAGGATGCCAACCCCTTATAAATAGAGTAAGACATGCAACTCCTCAAAAATGCTTAAAAAATAAGCTAAACTCAAAAAAGGGAGGATCAATATACCACACAAATTTCCCCCTACTCATTAGTGTTTAAAACATGGATTCCAATCTAAAAGTTATATCAACTACCTAATATGAAACTACAAGTGAGATCCATCATGACACACATGATGGCCCCTATATCTATTTTTTTTGAGCAAAACATTATACTAAAGCATGCTAAATATGGACTATATTGAGCTAACAAACCTATGACTAAACTCATTTTTCTATTTATTTTTGGAAAAACTATTTTTTTGTTATCTAGATAAGGGCATCAAAAATAAGACACCCTATTGTTTTGTGTTATAATCCAACTTTGATGCTGCTATCCAAGACCAAATTTGGTAATTATTCTAGATTCTATGATGTCTGCCTTGTTTGATGTTTAAATTCTATTATGAATGTTCTAAAAACTAATTTTTTGACAACTAGGAGCTCTGATTTTTGTGACAAAACCCTTGTTTGTTGCCCTCTCTTCTGAGAGCAAGAATGAAGAAATTTCAATAACTTCCCTCAGAGTAAAAAACCTTGCAAGTGTGTTATGTTGCATAGATATATGATATAGCAATGATAATTGACAAGATATCTTGAGTTATAACAAGGTTTGTATTGAAATATTGTTAGATAAATAGGGGTATGCCTAGATAGATATACCAATGCAATGTCATGTGCAATGTACTATACTAGAATCAAAAGTGTTAGTTGTTAGTTGTTAGCAAAGAGAGATGGAGCATGATGTCCATCATGGCATTCAAAAAAACAAAGAAATACATGATATAAATCATGGCATTACAAATAGGAAAAGTAATATGGAAATAAACATACAAATTAAGAAGTAATAAACATAGAATATTTTAAATAGAAAAAGTAATATGGTAATAGGAATAATTCTTCTCTACCTCAAAACTCATGTAAAATAATTTTAAATCAAAAATCTAATTGTATATTTTTTATATGTTTTTTGAGATCTCAAATGGGTCTCTCTTAGATTTTTGAGAAAGTTCACGGATTTATGATTGCTTTTTTGACACTGTAGGCATGATTCTTATCTACCTCGAAACTCATGTTAAAAGGTCATTGATTATTTTTTTGAAAAGTTCACAGATTTATGAAAATTCTTTTGGCCCTATAGGCATGATTTTTCTCTACTTTGAAACTCGTGTAAACGACCTCAGATTGAAAATATAGTTGCATATTCTTTGTGGATTTTTTGAGATCTCAAATTGGTCTCTCTTAGATTTTTGAGAAAGTTCATGGATTTATGGTCACTTTTTTAACCATATTGATATGATTCTTCCCTACATCAAACTCATGTCAAATGACCCTAGATCAAAAATTGAGTTGCATAATCCTTGTGGGTTCTTTCAAGATCTCAATTGAGTCTCTTTTAAATTTTTAAAAATATTCATAGATTTATGGCTACTTTTTTGACCTTAGAGGTGTGATTCTTCTCTAGCTCAAAATTCATGTCAAATGATCTCAAATCAAAAATTTAATTACATATTGTTTGTGGGGTTTTTTTAGATTTATAATAGGTGTCTTTTATATTTTTGATAAAAATTATAGATTTATGGTCATTTTTTACCCTATAGTCATGATTATTCTTTGTCTCAAAACTCATGTCAAATGATCTCAGATCAAAAATATAGTTATATATATTTTTATAGATTTTTGAGATTTTAAATGAGTCTTTCTTAGATTTTTGAGAAACTTCATAGATTTGTTCTCTTTTTTGATACTAAGATTAATTCTTTCTCTACCTCAAAATTCATGTCAAATGATTTCAGATCAAAAATTTATTTACATATTCCTTTTGGATTTTTCAAGATTTCAAATGAGCATCTTTTAATTTTTTTAGAAAGTTCACAAATTTGTGACCACTTTTTTGACCCTATAGACGTGATTATTCTCTACTTCAAAACTCATGTGAAATGACTTAAGATAAAAAATCTATTTGTATATTCTTTGTGGGTTTTTTGAGATATTAACTAGGTATCTCTTAGATTTTTAAGAATGTTTATAGATTTATGACCATTTTTCAGCCTATGGGCACAATTCTTCTCTACCTTGAAACTCATGTCAAACGATCTCAGATAAAAAATATAGTTACATATTTTTTATGGATTTTTTGAGATCTCAAATGAACCTCTCTTAGATTTTTGATAAAGTTCATAGATTTATTGTCACTTTTTTGACCCTTTAAATGTGATTCTTCTCTATGTTAAAACTAATGTCAAATGACTTTAGATCAAAAATATAGTTGTATATTCTTTGTAATTTTTTTGAGATCTCGAATTGGTCTCTCTTAAAATTTTGAGAAAATTCATATATTTATGGCAACTTTTTTGACTATGTAGAAGTGATTCTTCTCTGCCTTGAAACTCATGTCAAAAAGCCATTAATTAAAGTTTTTGAGAATATTCATAGATTTATGACTACTTTTTTTTTTTTTTACAAAGGTGTGATTTTTCTTTATCTCAAAACTCATGTTAAATGAATTTAGATCAAAAATTTAGTTGCATATTCCTTGTAATTTTTTTAAGATCTTAAATGAGTCTCTCTTAAATTTTTGAAAAAGCTTACAAATTTATGGCCAATTTTTTGACCCTGTAAACATGATTAGTCTTTGACTCCAAATTCATATCAAATGACCTCAAATCAAAAATCTAGTTGCATATTTCTTGTGGGTTTTTTGAGATCTCAAATGGCTCTCTCTCATATTTTTAAGGAATTTCACATATTTATGTTCATTTTTTGGACCTTGTACATGTTATTATTCTCTACCTTGTAACTTATGTCAACTGATCTCAAATAAAAAATCTAATTACATATTTCTTGTGATTTTTTTGATATCTCAAATATTTCTTAAATTTTTGAAAAAGTTCATTGATTTATAGTCATATTTTTGACCTTATAGACATGATTCTTCTCTACCTTGAAACACCTATCAAATGATCTTAAACCAAAAATCTAATTGCATATTATTTGTAGGTTCTTTCGAGATCTTAAATGGGTCTCTCTTAGATTTTTTAAAAATGTTCATAGATTTATGATTATTTTTTTGACCTTAAAGGTGTGATTCTTCTCTACCTCAAAACTCCTGTTAAATGACCTCAAATCAAAAATCTAATTGCATATTATTTGTAAGTTTTTAAAATCTTAAATGGGGCTCTATTAGATTTTTGAGAAAGTTCACAGATTCATTATCATTTTTTTGACTTTGTAGACATGATTCTTCTTTAATTCAAAACTCATGTCAAATGACCTCAGACCAAAAATCTAATTGTATATTTCTTGTGAATTTTTTGAGATATCAAATGAGTCTCTTTTATATTTTTGGGAAATTTCAAAAATTTATTGTCATTTTTTTCAACGTACAAACATAATTCTTCTCTACCTCAAAACTCATGTCAAATGACTTCAAACCAAAAATATAGTTGCATATTCCTTGTGAGTTTTTTGAGATCTCAAATGGATCTTTTAGATTTTTGAGAAAATGCATGAATTTATGGCCTTTTTTTGACCCTATAATCATGGTTCTTCTCTGCCTCAAAACTTATGTCAAATGATTTCATATCAAAAATCTAGTTGTATACTCCTTGTAGATTTTAAATGGGTCTCTATTAGATTTTTGAGAATGTTCATGGTTTTATGTTCATTTTTTTTACTCTTCAAGCTTGATTCTTCTCTTCCTTGAAACTCATGTCAAAAGGACATTGATTGAAGTTTTGGAGAAAGTTCATAGATTTATAGTCATTTTTTGACTCTATAGGTGTGATTTTTTTCTACCTCAAAACTCATGTCAAATGATTTCAAGTAAAAAATCTAGTTGCATATTCCTTGTGGGTTTTTAGAGATCTTAAATGGGTCTCTCTTAGATTTCTAAGAAAGTTCACAGATTAATGCACATTTTTTGACTCTACAAACAATTTTTTCTACCTCAAAACTTGAGAAATGACATCGGATCAAAAATCTAGTTGCATATTTCATGTAGGTCTTTTGAGATCTCAAATGGGTCTCTCTTAGATTTTTGTGAAAATTTATAGATTTATGGCTATTTTTTTGACCCTACAAACGTGATTCTTCTCTACCTCAAAACTCATGTCAAATGACCTCAGATCAAAAATCTATTACATATTCTTTATGGGTTTTTTGAAATATCTAATGAGACTCTCTTTGATTTTTGAAAAAGTTTACGGATTTATGATAATTTTTAAAAAATCAATGACATGATTCTTCTCTATCTTGAAACTTGTGTCAAATAATTTCAAATCAAAAATCTAGTTGCATATTATTTATGGATTTTTTGAGATCTCAAATGGTTCTTTCTTAGATTTTTTTAAAAATTCTCAGATTTATGATAATTTTTTTGACCCTACAAGCGTGATTATTTTCTATCTCAAAACTTGTGTCAAACGACTTTAAATCACAAATCTAGTTAAATAATCTTTTTGGGTTCTTTTGAGGTCTCAAATTGGTTTGTCTTAGATTTTTGAGAATATTCACAAATTTATGACCTTTTCTTGAATCTATAAACATGATTATTTTCTACCTCAAAACTTGTGCTAAATGATATCAAATCAAAAATCTAGTTGCATATTCCTTTTAGGTTATTTTGAGATCTCAAATGGGCCTCTCTTAAATTTTTGAAAATGTTTACAGATTTATGGCCATTTTTTTTACCTTAGAGTCGTAATTATTTTCTACTTCTAAACTTGTGCCAAACTATCTTAGATCAAAAATATAGTTGCATATTATTTATGAGTTTTTTAAGATTTCCAACGGATTTCTCTTAGATTTTTGATAAAGTTTATGGATTTATGATCATTTTTTAATTCTATAAATGTGATTCTTTGATGCCTTAAAACATGTATCAAATGACATTAGATCAAAAATTTAGTTGTAAATTCTTTATGTATTTTCAAGATCTTAAATGAGTCTCTATTAAATTTTTGATAAAGTTTACATATTTATGGTCATTTTGTTGATCTTAGAGGCGTGATTCTTCTGTCTTAAAATTCATGTCAAATGACCTAAGATCAAAAATCTAGTTACATATTTCTTATAGGTTTTTCGAGATCTTAAATAGGTATCTCTTAGTTTTTTGGGAAAGTTCACCAATCTATGACCATTTTTTTGACTTTGTAGGTGTGATTCTTCTCTACCTCAAAACTCATGTTAAATAATTTCAGATCAAAAATCTAGTTACATATTCCTTGTGGGTCCTTTCATGATCTCAAATATGTCTTTTTTAGATTTTTGAAAATGTTCACAAATTTATGATCACTTTTCTTTTAATTTTGAAGATGTGATTATTCTCTACCTTAAAACTCATGTCAAATGATATTAGATCGAAAATGTAGTTGTATATTCCCTATGTGTTCTTTCAATATCTCAAATGAGTCTCTCTTATATTTCTGAGAATATTTATGGATTTATGGTTTTTTTTAACCTTAAAGGCATTATTTTTCTCTACCTCAAAACTTGTGTTAAACAATCTTAGATAGAAAATTTGGTTGCATATTCATTGTAGGTTTTTCAAAATCTCAAATGAGTCTCTCTTAAATTTTTGAAAAAAATTATGAATTTATGGCCATTTTCTTGACCTTATATACATGTTTCTTCTCTGCTTCAAAATTTGTGTAAAATGACTTCAAATCTTAAATTTTTGAAAAATTTATGAATTTATGGCCATTTTTTTGACCTTATATGTGTGGTTCTTCTCTGCCTCAAAATTTGTGTCAAACGACTTCAAATAAAAAATATAGTTGCATATTCATTAAAAGTTTTTTGAGATCTCAAATAGGTCTCTCTTAAATTTTTGAGAAAGTTCACAAATTTATGACCATTTTTTTGACCCTAGAGGCATGATTATTCTCTAACTTAAAAATCATGTAAAACGAGCTTAGATCAAAAATCTAGTTGAATATTCATTGTGAGTTTTTCAAAATCTCAAATGGGTCTCTCTTAGATTTTTGAAAAAAATTACAGATTTATGATCTCTTTTTTAAACTTATAGGTGTGATTTTTCTCTACCTCAAAACTCATGTCAAATGACTTCAGATCAAAAATCTAGTTGCATATTCTTTGTAGATTTTTTGAAATCTCAAATAGTTAATTATTAGGTTTTTAAGAAAGTTTACGGATTTATGGCCACTTTTTTGACCATATAGACATGATTATTTTCTACATCGAAACACATGTCAAAGAACCTCAGATCAAAAATTTAGTTGCATATTCTTTATGATTTTTTTAAGATCTCAAATAGGTCTCTCTTAATTTTTTAAAAAATTCATGGATTTATGGTCATTTTTTTGACTCTATAAACATGATTCTTTTATTCTTTAAAACTCATGTCAAATGATTTTAGATCAAAAATCTAGTTGCATATTCCTTGTGGGTTTTTTTAGATCTCAAATGTGTCTCTCTCAAATTTTTGAGAAAGTTAACAGATTTATGGTTATTTTTTGACTCTATAGACATAATTTTTCTCTACCTCGAAACTCATGTCAAAATACCATTGATTATTATTATTATTTTTTTAAATTATAGATTTATGACTATATTTTGACTATATAGACATGATTTTTCTCTATCTTGAAACTCATGTCAAATAACTTTAGATTAAAAATCTAGTTGCATAGTCCTTGTGGGTTTTTTGAGATCTTAAATGAGAATCTCTTAGATTTTCGAGAAGGTTTACAGATTTATCATCATTTTTAAATAGACTAATGATTTATTTTTAAAAATGTCAAAAATACTATTACAAATTTTAAAAAGACTAATGATTTCTTTAAAAATTCCAAATAAAAGTTTAATAATTTTTAAAAAGAATATAATTATAGTAAATGTTTATCAAGGAAAAAGTATTATAAAATTTTTGTTAGTTAGAATCACCTATAAGACTTTAAAATTGGTTTTTATAATCAAAATCACTATTTATCAGAAGTGATTTTGTATTTAACATATATATATATATATATATATATATATATATATATATATATATATATATATATATATATATATATATATATATATATATATATAGACACACACACACACACACACACACACACACACACACCAATATACCAAATGTACTAAAAATACTAAGACTACTTATAAGATAATGTTGAATAAAGACTAAATTATTTTCAAAAACTAGAATTTTTACAAATAAAGACCAAAAACTAGGCTATATTAAAATGAAATTTATTAATTATTTAGTATCAAAATCACTATTTGGGATGTCAAAACCATTATTCATTATCAAAATTACTACTTTCTATAAGCGATGTTGCACAAAATGCCAAAAAAGTTGATTTAGGGAGATAATGATCTTATTTAGATAGAGTTTTCCCTTTCTTACAACTAGATGAAGGTCAAATAGAGAGCGATGAGGTTATCAAAAAATTAAATTATAATTTTTAAATCTAATTCAAAATAACAGGTATCAAAGGTAAGGTCATTGATATAAATCAATATCACATATGGTAATAAGTGATTATTTTTATTTGATTAGGTAAAACACCTAGTTTTATAGGGATTAGGAACCAAAGTATAAGAAATATTTAATAAAGTATAACAAGCACCCCTAGCTGAGAGCCAAAAACCTGAGTATCAAAACAAACAACTAACAGGAAATGAGTGATTTTCATTAACGTAAAATATATGGTCTTTTTTGGAGTGAAAAAGTTTTGTTTTATTCCTACAAGGCCACAAGATTAGTCTAGGGGTATAAAAATCAAAAGAGAACAATTTTTTTAATGTTAATTAACTAAATAAAACCTTGATGTATAACCTAAGTCAAAATCAATACTAACTAGAACATAATCTCAAATGGAAAAAAAAATCACTACCATGTATAATCAATTTTAAAAATGGTCACTAAACCACCAAGTAAGCTAACGGCTAGTAGTTAAGTTCAAATGGTCAAGTAAAATCTATGACAATTAGTTGTAAAACTATTAATTCAGAACATCCAATTGTAGAGAAAAAACATAACTCCCTGAACATGAATATTTTGAGATTATAAAGCCAAATATATTCCTAACCTATCTCTTAAAATAGATTTTTCACACCTCTCACAAACAATGGTTAGTCCAAAGGAAGGATCCCATCATGGTTACCAATGTCTTTTTGACAGGTTTTGAAAATCTATGTGCACGTTTGGGAGACTATCAAAAAAAAGAATCTAGAATTAATTTCTTGATTGGATAGGAGTGCCAAAAGTAAGACACATTAGGTTTTGATGTTGTAGTCATATCTTGGCACTACTATCTTAGTGATCTAAGCTTTTTGG
The DNA here is from genome assembly GCA_037957365.1 of Torreya grandis. NCBI lineage: Eukaryota > Viridiplantae > Streptophyta > Pinopsida > Cupressales > Taxaceae > Torreya > Torreya grandis. The sequence goes on from JARHVA010001395.1 coordinate 2,704,120, forward strand.
GTTTTGTGCATTAGGTATGTGTAACCTTACCCATGAAATATCGAATCTTGAAAGTCCACATAGCTCATTGTATACCTAATTTAGTCTTTAATACCTTAGGTCCTCTTTTTGCTTGAAATTGAATGTAAAATTTGGAGAAAGGAGAGGAGGGTTTAGTGTGTAAATAATATGTTAGATGCACTTCACACCTCGAATAGGCGCGTTGCCTACATACCAATACTCTGAGCAAGGATCAAGCTATATGTAGTTCTCCCATTGAAGTGTTTAGAGTAATAGTGTGATAAAAATGCAAATAAATACAAAACTATTAAGGACAGGTGTAATGTTATGAATAAGCTTAAAATACTATTAGATGATTATATGTAGAGAATAGATAAAAGTGCTTGAGTGGTCTTGCTTCTATTCTTGCTTTTCTCTTGTAAATGAGTGTCAACCCTTCTAAATAGACTTTGAATGGCCTTTTATAGAGTATTTAATGATTATGGTTTAAATCTATTCACATTAGGCAAAAATTTAGGATAATGATTTGGAAAAATGTGATCAATAAAAGCCAAAATGCACTCGAACAATAGTGCCAAAAATAAGACACCCTAGGTTTCATCGTTGTTGTCCAAGATTGGGTGTTCTTATCCATGGCTGATGAGACTTGGGAGGATGGATTAAGCATGCAAAGAGTAATCTATATTTGTAAGGGTTCAGTCTAGAAGGCTAAGAATGATAGATAATCAATGAAAATATGCCTATGAGGGTCATGAAAACAAACAAGATGGACCTATAGATTGGGTATCATTAGCTACACTCAAGTTATCAAATTTTTTGTTTTATATAACTATATTTACTCCCCCTTTATTCTATGATGCAACAAAGTGAAATTCTAGGATAAAATAAAAATAAAAATCGTACCTAAACTTACCTATAAGGGTGAAGCTAATGAAGCTGTGTGATGCTAGATGTGCATAGAGAGAACATAGTGTAAAGTGTGAATTTGAATTAAAAATCATAGATTAGATTAGTCCTTACTAGATACACTATATTCAAAATAAGAATATACAAAATTTGGATAAGAGAGAGAGAGGAAGAGAAAGGAACTAATACACATCATCAAATGCACGAACCAACATAAAACCTATTATGAAGAGAACTGAACTAATACACCTAAACACTCTCCTAATCTGAGAAGGATATCAAAGTTCTAGTCGTAACCATGGACTCATACACAACTATCATACTTAAAGGATGTGATTCAATTAAACATGCCTAGTATGTAACTAGTGGAGGATGTGCATGGTATGTGTGGTGAACACCTATTGTGTCCCCTTTCTCTTGTTTGGAATGTTATGGAAATGGATCTGAGAAGATTTCCAAAGCTTTATCCCATGTTGTCTTTCCTTGTGGAGGCCCAATTTATGTGTCAAGATCAAGTAGGTTGTCATCTATCAAGTCTTGTATCTTATGTCTCAAACTAATGCATCTATTTGTAGTGTGTCTTGGTGCCTTATGAAAATCAAAAAAATGCATACTGATCATATCCTCATGGGAGAGGCTTTGTTGGGTCAACTTCCCAAATAGGAGGGAGAGTGATGATGTTACATTCCAAAAACTATTGTAAAACTCTAGCTAAAGAAATTGGTAGATTGGTAAATGCATGTTGAGGAGGTGCTGATAAAACCACACATGGAGGGGGATCTGAAGCCACATTGACTCTTGGTTGATTATTATTATTTTTATTATTGACTTTTACCTTATATGAAACATTTCTATTACTATTGTTTAATATGTATTGGATGCTTGTATAGTTGAGTTCGCCCATTGAAATGAGTTTTACTTCTTTTTATTTTAGTGTATGACATAATTTAGTGAAGGAAGATAATCTTTTAAACATAATAGATTCATGAAAAGATGGTATAAGAATCTGTTTGAGAAGATCCTATAACTCCCGATCTTCCATGGGCATAGTCATAGTCTGTGAGATGCTCATTTATTTTATATTTTTGTTTTCCAATTTGTGTGTAGGAGACCTTATCACCAATGTTGATACTGAAATACATTAGGAACATGTTGGATAAAGGATTGAATGCATTGATCAACTGATTCAAATACTATAGAACCATTATAAATTATAATCCTTTAGGCTCCATGGGAATAGCTTGGTTAGTAACCAGTCATTTGGCACATAATCCAAGCATGTTACATGAAAAGTTCTTAAATGTGTCTCTAAATCACCCTTGCATTAATAAAGAGTAATCTTAAGTTGAAAAAAACCTTATGGCAATAGTGTATAAGCAATGTGATGTGCTAATGGTGTATTTAGAACAGCAAAAGAATCTAAAGCCTACATAGGGCTAGTGGCACCTTGCTCAAGATGTAGCACCTTGGATTGAAGAGATCTTATCTCTTGCACAAGGGATGCCACATCAGGAGATAGTGATGTACTAATTATAACTGGTGGCATAGAGGTAGGTTGTACTACTATAGGGGGTTATTGAGATATAGTTTTCCCTATAGTGTTATTTTCAACTGGTTATTTTGTAGGATTAAAAAACTCAATTTATTCAGCCTTTTTTATTTTCATGAGAAATTGTAATATAAGAGTATGATCTTGAGGCTGTTCCTTGGTTCTTTCTATGAAACTTTGGAGGATCAAATCTTTCTTGAGTACAACTTCATTATCAACAATGGGTAGAAGTAGATCAATAGTCCAATGTGGTGGAGCATGAGCATCGGTGTGTACATCATCATTGGTTTTTCCATATTTCTCATTATTTGAATCATTATAATTAAAATTAGTGTAATTTGGATGTGTAAAATCTATATCTAGAGTCAAAATTGGTTGTTTATATATAGTATATGGTCAAGTTGAAATAATCTAGGTGAATTCGGGAGGATTGATACTAGGTCTTGCACTTCATCTTGAAGGAAGAGATGCAAGGAACTTAGGTGGCATAAGAAAAGCAACTTGGATAATAATATAAAATATTAAAATGATATAATCTAAACGAGGAAGTAGAATATGCATAGAAATGATACGGAGCTCCCAAACATGTAAGGTGATACCTCAAATATCAAAAGATAAGATAGTATATGAAACCAAGGATTTTTTAAAAATATTTTTGCAAAATACTATGAATTTTTTAAATTGAAATTGAATTTCTGAGTTAAATATGCAATTGAAAAATTAGAAATTTGGTGATTTTTTTTTGATTTAATGCAACCTAGTAGATGCATTTAGGGTTTTGAAAAAAGTAAATATTTTTTCTTGTGAATTTGAAATTTATTTTTTAAATTTTAATATGCAACTAAAAGTTTATAAAATGATTGAAAAATTACCAAAAAATTACTAGGAGCTAGTTGATAAAACTAGGGTTTGAGATAAATTTATTTTAAAATTTACTATAAAATTTGAAAGAAATTTATAATTTTAAAATTCAAGAAAAAATTCATAAATTATTGAGAAAAATTAGTTAGGAATTCACCCTAGGGTTTCTAAGGTTTTTATGTGAAATTTAAAGTAAGTCGAGTTCTCCGAATGATTTATTATTTTTAAGAAATTAGATGCTTTAGTCCTAAATAATAAATTGGTATGAGTAGATAAAATCAGTAAATAATGTATAATAATTAAGCTACTAATTTATGAAATTTGACTATAGTTAGGGATTTTCTAAAAATAGTAGTGAGAGAGAAAATTAAACTTATGTGATTCTATGTTGTTCTGACTAAGATAGGGTCTAAAAATCTGTATGCAGGCTTGAGAGACTATCAAAAACAAGAATTTAAAGTTTCTTTCTTTATTGGATAAGAGCATCAAAAGTGGAACACCTTAGGTTCCAATGTTGTATTACTATATTGGTTCTATTATCCTAGTGATCTAAGTTTTTTTATTTTTGTGCATCAGGTCGGTGTGACCCTACCTATGAAATATTAAAGCTTGAAATTCTATGAAGCTCATTGTGTACCTAATTTAGTCTTCAATACCCTAGGTGATTTTTGATCTTAAACTTGAATTTAAATTTTGGATAAATTACGGGAGGGGTTAGTGTGTAAAAGATACATTGGACACACTTTATACCCCATGTGTGGGCACATTGCCTACATACCAATACTCCAAGGAGGGATTAAGCTATATGTAGTTCTCCAATTGAAGTGTTTGGTGTAATAGTGTGATGAAAATACAAGTAAATGTGAAATTAGGCATACTTAGAATGACTAAGGACTGATGTAAATATTAGAATAATCTTGAAATACTATTGGATGGATGTATGTAGAGAATAGGAAAAAGTGCTTGAGTGGTCTTTCTTGTATTCTTGCTTTTCTCTTGTAAATGAGTGCCAACCCTTTTAAATGGACTTTGAATTGCATTTTATAAAGGATTTAATGATTTTGAGTTAAATTAATTCATGTTATGCCAACATGAATTAGGATAAATATTCAAAATAACGTGATCATTAGAAACCAAAACTCACTTGGACAACAACTCTAGAAATAGGGCACCCTAGGTTTCAACACTATAGTCTAAGTTTGGGTGTTGTTGTCCATGGTTGACAGGACTTAGAGGGTTGGATTAAGGATGGAAAGATCAATTGAGATCTATAAGGGTTTAGTCTAGGAGGTTATGGATGACTAATATTAAGTGAAAACATGTCGATGAGGGTCATGCAAGCAAGCAAGATGGACCTATGGATTGGGTGTCATTAGCCACACTCAAGTTACCAAATTTCACATTTTAAATGAATACAGGAGAGTTACCACATGTGAAATATAAATGAGGGGTTATAAATAAGATTTAATAGTCATTAGATGTTTTCCTAATCATTAGTATTCTTCTAAATACTTATTCTCACCATCTACAATCACCATCACTTGCCTTGTTAGTCTATTCTTACATTTTTCACCCAAATGATCTTCAACTTCTAAATAAAATCCATGTAAAGGGTGCTATGACACCTGTCTTGGGTCCCCTTTCCTTTCAATTCATGAATCAGGCCTTAAAAGTCCCCCAATTGGATTTCCCATCTCCTTACTTGGCATTCACTCCTCATTGTCACTATCTGCCATAGACATCCTAAAGTGAATGAGTTATCAAAAGATCATTTATGGACAAATATGGAAATAAATGGATATATGGAGTTAGGATAAATCCCACTTGACCTCCTAAAGTGTTTTTCCATCTTAAAATCTAATATATACCTACAAAACACATAAGTCTTTGTAAAAACCCATGTTTTAGGGTTGTCCTTACAAGTAAGGCATAAACCAACTAGATGGGGAGGATCCTAAGTGAGTCTTTAGTAAGATGCAAACACATACCAAGAAAAATTATTGTTTTTGGAATCATCTCCTTTCATGTTTTCTCCATTGGGCAAAAACCAAGGGTTTAAGAGGGTTTTATATGGTTTGGACTCTTAAGGATTATTTATACAATATTAACATTGAAACCTCAAAAAGGTTCCACTAATATCATTATAGAAACCCAATTCAAAAAATCCTAACTCCTTGGAGTCTCATTCATAGTGTCTGTACTAGTGTGAGCTTTCAAAGATGGCCTATCGAGTTTAGGAGTATATTATGAGTATGCCTTAGGTGTATTTTAGTCTAAAAATAAATTTACTATGATATCTCTTGAAATTCAAAGGTTTCAAAAAATATTATACATCCTCTTAAAGGTCATCAAATGTGTGGTAAGGTTCATCTAGTGTTATAAATGAGATTGGACCCATTTAGGGCTTTAGTCATAGTCTAGGCCTAATAGCCATGACTGTGCAAAATTTACCATAACTACCTCTGAGTTGTTTCTCAAGAATTCAAGGTATTTCATCTATTTTTTTTCATTTTTAAACAAACCTCACAGACATTTCCTTAGTGTTCTACCAATTCCTAGCACCTTCTCTTATCATCTACCCACCAAGTCTATAGCCTTGTCTGCCTAAAAGTGGCCTCTATTTGAGATAGAATAGAGGGAATCTCCCCTGTCTACTTAGCCATTTTGAAGTTATGGAGGGATTAATTAGGTATTGAGGAGTTTTTTATAAATTTTTGAAGTTGGATCACATTAATAGGTTTTTCAACTCTTCAAAGAACCTCAAGATAGACTACGTAACATTGACTATGTGTAGGGTCTGTGCATTAACTATATGTTTTATGTTTAAACACCTCTCGGATTCATTTTCTTATCCTAATCACCATAGTATATGGTAATTACCATTATTAAGTTATTTTTAAACATTTCCAACACCCCATACTTCTGCTAACTCCTCAAATTACACTCTCCATGCCTACGTTTGGTTTACAAACTTTAGCAGACTATAGGTGTTCATTTCAAGAAAAGGAGACCCCTGTAGGATATTTTGAACCATGTGTATCATTTTTATGTTACTCATAAACTTATATAATCTCATATCATAGTTTTAGACATTCATATCATACTTTATGACCAACATCTAGGTTTGGACAAAAAGGGGCCCCTATATAGGGTGTTTTCATGATTTAGCCCTAGTGTTCAATGAATTAGGCTCTATTTAGATTCATTGAGGTCATATCCAACTTTATTTATCTTATCTCTTCCCATAAGTCTAGTCAACATCCAAATTATATACTCTTAGTATCTTATCAGTCTATAGTCTAGTTGTAGGTGATTATTTTGATGACAAAGGGACCCTTGTAGGTAGATATCCATGTATGAATTATGTGACTCAACTCATACAAATTTTCCTTGGGTCTCCAACCTAATATATCATCAAATTAGGTTAATTGTATTAAATTCATGCTTCTATCATGTTATATTTGCATCATAGGGTCACTTATGCTACTGAGTAGTGTAAATGACAATGAAAATCTTCAATGAAAGATTACTTGAATTGGAAGACCTATATACATAACGTACTCATGTCCAATAAAATAATTTATCATGTTAATTAATTTTCATGTGTTTTGGATACACGATGGAAGCATTCAGACTATCTAGACCTCAAGAAACTCACCAAGATATGAATTTTGTAAATGAACAAATACCTTAATCAAAGAAAATAAGGTAACATGTCTCTAAAGCAACTTTATCAAACTATGAACATGGTTTCAAGTTTTATTTCCACCTTATGACTCTATAATTTATTTTTTTGTACTCTCAAATGTCATATCCTTTAATAAAACTTCAAACATTTTTAAATTCCTTCATTCATCATCCTCAGGTCTCTACGGATCTACTTGTAGGTGGGCATCAACTAATTGACTATATACATTGGATAATTGGTTGTCTAAACCAATATCAAATAATTTAAATGGTTTAAACTTGTTTTGTAACACTTTGAGAGTATATTCAATGCTTTTAATACTAATCATCCCATCACCATGACTACCTAAAAATCCTTTTCACCTGACTGTAGGTGCACATGTAAGAAAATTGATTGTGCATATATACTCCTTAACTATGTTTCATCTGAAACAATATTGAGACTAATATTTTTAAGGAGGTGTGATTAAAATGATATGGAAGGCATGAAAAACATGTTACCTTTATTTTAAACCATTATTGGAAAGATGACCCTCTATAAATGGTGAAACTTGGTCTGCAAACTATGATATAGTGTCCCCCTAGTAAAATGAATCAATTGTGATTTTATTATTCAAACAAAAAATGAAAAATGAGTTGATAACCATATGATAATAATGGTCATGCTACCTAAAAACATGTATAGTACTTGGTTTATACTAACTAACCCAAATAGAGAGGAAACTTGCAGGTTATGGGAATTAGCAAGCAAAAAAAGGTAGCACAATTCTTAGCATTGTTTACTAGAGGAAAGGAAACAAATATTTTGAATATCACCATTAATTTTAAGGGAAAAAATGGTAATATCATCCTTCAAAATCATTTTACCAAATTCAACTCCTATTATCCAAACCATCAGAAACCCAACTGATTATTTAAGCCTACCTATGAGAGTGATGGAAGAATAAAATAGTTTTATGATATTTTGGAGATTTTCAAGGATGCTTAAGTATATAGGTGAGTTTAGGGGACCTGAAGGTTCACTGTAGAAGTCTTCCCCATGTGACAAAAATTCTCTACAATCTATACAATTTCCCAAACTCTCTTTAATTACCTAATTTTCTTGTTCTGACATTGAAACCTATAGTTTGTCAACTTAAGATAGCTACTTTGACACCTAATTGACATATGGAAATTGAAATATACTTTAAAATAGTTGTGTTTTATGGAAAACTATACAATTCTAAAAAATGGCCCAAATATGACCTCAAGTGACATGATATAACATAAGAACCAAAAGTGAATATGACCAAGGCTAACGACACATCGAATGACATCACTAGGACTCTGGTATACCCTATTACACCCTATAAGGCCCCTATATAAAGTTTTTAACTATAGGGGGTTGAAATATTTTTAATTATGATCAAAATAGTCAACATGAATCTCATTCCATAGGTAAAATTTTTATAGGTTATATATAATCACCTAAAAGAGGTATTTGAGTGTTGAGAGTGCTACTTGTGAAAACCTAGTCCTATATTAGACCTAGACCTATCTTAGAGCCTATTATCATACTCTTTTAGTCTGTATGTTGACCAAAATTATCCCTAACCAACTTGAACACAATCTTGACACTTATTTCCTGATGTCATCCCTTCATCTAGCAGTTTACTAGCTAGACATTAGCACCACATTAAGGATGCAAGAGCCATACGGCGCTAGTGTCCCCAAAATGGTATTAATTCCCCTTACCCTATGTTTCCTAAAAGAATATATTTTTAAAAGTAAAACCCTCTTAATATTGGCATAATCATCTTTTCTTGTCCATATAAGATACATAACACTATAAATACATAAATTTTAGACATACAGATACTAAATGGAGATTAGATGTGAAATAAATATTCAAACGCAAAACAATTTGAGCAAAATAAAGGTTATTAATATTTATTATGCCATAATTCTACATACTAACATGTGTAGCTACCATAAGCTTACATTTTCTATATTTCAAATCTTAAGCACTCTCAAGGCATTCAAGATCACTGTTATTCTAACATTATTTGCACTTACACCAATATTTAGGTGAGGAAAACTACATTAGGCTTGATCCATCCTTAGAGTATTGGTATGTAGGCAACTATATTCATAGTGGGGTGTTGAGGATGTACAACTTATCCTACTAATGGACACACTTTTTAGCTCATCCCTTAAATACAATGAAGATTAGGATTTGCATCATAAATTAGAGATTACAAGCATAATACATAGTTTTAGACTTCATGTGCACATGAACAAAACCCATAAACATACACGCATGTGCACCAAAAATTTTGAAGTAGTCCTACATAGAGGATACTAATGAAATTTTTAGGACACTAGAACCAAATGGTACTACTATCCACATGTGGCACTATTATCCAAGATGGTTTCTGATACAAAGATCTAATTAATAACACTCAGACCTATTTATATCTCATTTTTCAACACATAGATATTCCATATCAAGTGTTTTGTAGATAATTCTTTGTTACCTATTTATATCTTAGTTTTCAACACTGAAATATTCCTTAACAATTGTTTTTTATATGTCTTTATTTAAACATATTTATTACTATTTTTAAGAAGTCTAAGATAGTTAAAATATGTAAAAAATCAATGGTTATTTTATTCATATTAATTCACTCATTTAGACTACTCAACACTTTAATCAAACATAAGATTTAAATTAGCTATACCCTACAAGATTAAAATATTTGGTGAACTTGACTTACTTCAAACATTTATCAAATACTAACCCTATATGCTCTTAGGGTTTATATCTTTTTTTATATCTATGTTTAGATTTTAATTCCAAAATTTTAGATTTGTTTCAATAAATGTTTTTGCAATATTTATTATATTAAAATTCTTTAAAGGTTAAACATATACAAAAAGTATATTTCCCACTTCCCAAACAACAATGCTAGAATTCAAAAATAGATTTGATGAGACCAATAAGAAACAATTACAATATTCTATGTCCAAGCATATGGATATGAAAGATGTCATCATCACTATTATTCAGGAAATCAAGAACAAAATAAATAATGGTAAATATTCAACTCCCCCATATAATAACATTGTTAAACCTATAGTTGGGAAATCTCAACTAGAACAACCTAAAATTTTAATTCAATAACCTTTAAGGATAATTAAACCTATTGTGGCTAGTTCCTACACTCTATATGTACAATCCCTTATGCACTATGTTCATACTTTGTAGGCTAAGGTCTTACTTATTGATAAGGTATCCACTAGGCCATCACATGCCTTGGATTCTAATATTTTCTTATATACACATTTGAGACATCACATAGTGGAAACTCCCTTTACATCTAGATTAGTGGCACCCTAGCTTACATTATATGATGGTAAGGGTGACCTAGATCACTGTCTCATACATTTTCACATAGAATTTTTAGACTACGTGTCCAATGATTGGGCTCTCATGAAGTTTTTTTCATGTAGTTTAAAGGATTGTGCCCTCAAATGGTTTTATGACTTACCGAATCAATGTATCACAACATTCAATCCTTTAGTAGACATGTTTTTAACACATTTCTCCATGAATTTAAGTGACAAAATATCATATGCCCAAATTGCAAAGTTGAACAAAAATCAAACGAGCCTATCATAGAATACATATCACAATACACGACTATATTATATAAATTGAATATCCCCGTGGAATACAAAGAGATTAAGGACATTTTTAAACAAATATTTTACCAACATTACCCAAAACAATCTTGTGTAAAAAGTTTCCTATATTCATAGATTTGTCACACAAAATAAAAGAAAGAGATAAAGAGATTTTATCAATGGGAAAACTAAAGTATAATAATGGATTATAATCAATAGTTAAGTGTAAATATAAGACTCCATACAATGTCATAGCCACCAAAAACAAGAGTGATCAAAAGGCCACAGTTAACATAGCTTCTAATGTCACTAGTACATGTTTTACATTAAATTTTGGAATGTAATGCCATATCTCTCCCTCAAATAAATGATGTTGATAAAACACTCCCTCTTCCAAGGAACTATGATTTTAACACATTCTTTATGTATCATAGGGCACTAATCCATACAAAAAAAAAGTATAAGCTTAAAACATAAGATACATGATTTGATTGAGGCTAACATTATTGATGTGGGAACACCTACAGAGGCACCAAAATTACAACAAATGGAAGAAGCTAAGGCATTAAATATGTTATCATATAAATTTATAAAGCACACAATGAAAAAAGGAGCACATTAAGTTTTCACTACACATATCAGGCACATCCACCACCAAATTCATATCATACTATTATAGAGGAGGCACACCCATTAAAAAACATCATTGACATGTACCACACTATAGTTATAGCTAGACCACTCATCACCTTCTTAGAATAGGATATTGTTGATGATGATATAGATCTACATGAACTATTTATATGATCATACATATATCATCATTATATCTAAAGTGTTATGGTTGATAATGGGTCAGGCTTTGGTATGTGCACTCTGACAATTTTAAATTATTTGGGATATTCAAAGCAAGATATAATCCCCATATAAATATTTATTAGTGGTTTTAGTGGTCATTTTCTAAGATCTATCAGGGAGATTGTACTTCCATTATAGGTTGAAACAACACATATAGCCACTCAATTATTTGTTGTACATAGTGCATGTATTTTTTGATATGTTATTAGGTTGGTCATGGTTGCATCAACTATGATCCATTGAATATATAGTGCATAGATGCCTAAAATACATACATGCATATTTTTTTATGAGTTTTTTCAAGATCTCAAATAGGTCTCTCTTAGGTTTTTTAGAATATTCATAGATGTATGACTATGTTTTTGACCTTAGAGGCGTAATTCTTCTCTACCTCAAAACTCATGTCAAATGATCTCAAATATAAAATCTATTTGCATATTTATTATGAATTTTTTGAGATCTCAAATGGGTCTCTTTTAGATTTTTGAGAAAATTAATAAATTTATGATCATTTTTTAGACCCTATAGATGTGTTTCTTCTCTGTCTTGAAACTTATGTCAAATGACTCTAGATAAAAAATCTAATTGTGTATTCCTTGTGAGTTTTTCAAGATCTCAAATAGGTCTCTCTTAGATTTTTGAGAAAGTTCACAGATTTATGATTTGTTTTTGTGACACTGTAAGTGTGATTTTTCTCTGCCTCAACATATATCAAAAGGTCATTGGTTAAAGTTTTTGAGAAAGTTCATGAATTTATGACCATTTTTTGACCTTGTAGTTGTGATTCTTCTCTACCTTAAAAATCATGTCAAATGACCTTAAATCAAAAATATAATTACATATTCCTTATATGTCTTTTGAGATCTCAAATTGGTTTTTCTTAAATTTTTGAGAAAGTTTATAGATTTATGATTGCTTTTTGATCTTGTAGGCATGATTCTTCTCTACCTTCAAACTCATATCAAATGACCTCAAATCAAAAATCTAGTTAGATATTCTTTGTGGGTTCTTTGAAGATCTAAAATAAGTCTCTCTTAGATTTTTTTAGAATATTCAAAGATTTATAACCATGGATTTAACTTTAGGGGTGTGATTCTTCTTTATCTCAAAACTCATGTCAAATGATCTCAGATCAAAAATTTAGTTGCTTATATCTTGAAGTATTTTTGAGATATTAAATGGGTGTCTTTTATTTTTTGATATAATCTATGGATTTATGGTTATTTTTTGACCATATAAAAGTGATTATTCTCTACCTCGAAACTTGTGTGGAATGACCTCATATCAAAAATCTAGTTTTACATTCTTTGTTAATTTTTTGAGATCTAAAATGGATGTCTCTTAGTTTTTTGTGATAATTTATTGATTTATTACCTCATTTTTGGCACTATAGGTTTGATTCTTTCTCTACCTTAAAACTCATGTCAAATGATTTCAGATCATAAATCTAGTTACATGTTCCTTGTAGGTTTTTCAAGATCTCAAATGGGTCTCTTTTAGTATTTTTAAAAAGTTCACAGATTTATGACTATTTTTTAATTCTACAGATGTGATTATTCTCTACTTCAAAATTCATGTCAAATGATCTTAGATCAAAAATCTAGTTGCATATTCATTATAGATTTTTTGATATCTGAAATGTGTCTCTCTTAAATTTTTGAGAAAGTTCATGGATTTATGACTATATTTTTTAATCTATAGGAGTGATTATTCTCTACCTCAAAACTCATGTCAAATTATCTCAAATTAAAAATCTAGTTGCATATTCTTTGTGGTTTTTCAAGATCTTAAATGAGTCTCTTTTAGATTTTTGAGAAAGTTCAAAGATTTATTATCACTTTATTGACCCTTTAAGTGTGATTCTTTTCTACCTTGAAACTCATGTCAAACAACTTTAGATTGAAAATATAGTTGCATATTTCTTGTGGGTTTTACAAAATCTCAAATGAGTCTCTCTTAGATTTTAAATAAAGTTCACGGATTTATGATAAACTTTTTGACTATGTAGAAGTGACTCTTTATTGCCTAGAAACTCATGTAAAAAGTCCATTGATTGATGTTTTATGAATGCTCAAGAATTTATGGCTATTTTTTTGACCTTAGAGGTGTGATTCTTCTCTACCTCAAAAATCATGTCAAATTATCTCAAATTAAAAATCTAGTTGTATATTTTTTATAGTTTTTTGAGATCTCAAATGAGTCTTTTTTAAATTTTTGAGAAAGTTCATAGATTTACTATTGCCTTTTCATCATTTAAGAATCTCTACCTCAAAACTCATGTCAAATGATCTTCGATAAAAATTTTACTTGCATATTCCTTGTGAGTTTATTAAAATATCAAATGGGTCTCTCTTAAATTTTTGAAAAAATTCACAGATTTATGGTCGCCTTTTTGACTATATGGAGGTGATTCTTCTCTATGTCAAAACCCATGTTTAAAGTTTAATGATAGAAGTTTTTAAGAATATTCATGAATTTATTGCCACTTTTTTGACCTTAGAGGTCTGACTTTCCTCCACCTCAAAACTGATGTCAAACGATCTCAGATCAAAAATTTAGTTGCATATTCTTTGTAGGGTTTTCGAGATCTTAAATGTATCTTTCTTAGATTTTTGAAAAAGTTCATAGATTTATGGTTGTTTTTTACCCTATCAATATGATTTTTATTTTAAATTGAAACTCATGTCAAATTAACTTAGGTCAAAATTTTAGTTGCATATTTCTTATAAAGTTTTTGAGATCTCAAATGGGTCTCTCTCAGAGTTTTGAAAAAGCTCACGTATTTATGTTCAATTTTTTGACTTTGTACATATTATTATTTTATGTCTCAAAACCCATGTCAAATGACCTCAGATCAAAAATCTAATTACTTATTTCTTGGGGATTTATTGAGATCTCAAATAGGTCTCTCTTAAATATTTGAAAAAAATCACAAATTTATGATCATATTTTTGACCCTATACACATGATTCTTCTTTACCTCAAAATTCTTGTCAAATGATATTAGATCAAAAATCTAGTTACATATTATTTGTAAGTTCATTCCAGATATTAGATGGGTATCTCTTACATTATCTAGAATATTTATAGTTTTATGATTATTTTTTTGACATTAAAGGTGTGATTCTTCTATGCCTCGAAACTCATGTTAAACGATATCAGATCAAAAATATAATTGCATATTATTTGTAGGTTTTTGAAATATTAAATGGGTCTCTATTAGATTTTTAAAAAAAATCACGTATTTATTATCATTTTTTGACTTTGTAGGTGTGATTCTTCTCTACCTCAAAACTCGTGTCAAATGACCTAAGATCGAAAATCTAATTATATAATCATTGTGAGTTTTTTGATATCTCAAATAGACCTTTCTTAAATTTTTAAGAAATTTCACAAATTTATGGTCATTTTTTTCAATTTAAAAACATAATTATTCTCTACCTCAAAAATTATGTCAAATGACTTTAGATTAAAAATATAGTTGCATATTCCTTATGAGTTTTTCAAGATCTCAAATGGGTCTTTTAGATTTTTGAGAAAGTTCATAGATTTATGATATTTTTTTGACCCTATAACCATATTTTTTATTTGCCTTAAAACAAATGTCAAATGACTTTAGATCAAAATCTAGTTGCATATTCTTTGTGAATTTTTTGAGATCTCAAATGGGTCTCTCTTAGATTTTTGAGAGAATTTTTAGGGATTTATAGACATTCTTTTAACTCTACAAGCTTGATTCTTCTATACCTCAAAACTCGTATCAAAAGGTCATTAATTAATTTTTTTGAAAAAGTTCATAGATTTATGGTCATTTTTTAAATTTGTAGGTGTAATTCTTTTCTACTTCAAAATTCATGTCAAATGACCTCAGATCAAAAATTTCGTTGCATATTCCTTTTAGGTTTTTGGAGATCTCAAATGGATCTCTCTTAGATTTTTTAAGAAGGTTCACTGATTAATGACCATTTGTTTGAATCTACAAACATGACATTTTTCTACCTCAAAGCTCTTTCCAAACGACTTCATATCAAAAATCTAGTTGCATATTACTTGTAGGTTTTTCGAGATCTTAAATGGATATCTTAGATTTTTTAGAAAGTTCACAGATTTATGGCCACTTTTTTTTATATTTCAGACATAATTTTTTTTGTCTAGAAACTCATGTCAAATGACCTTAGATAAAAAATTTATTACATATTTCTTATGGGTTTTTCAAAATCTCAAGTGAGTCTCTCTTAAATTTTTAAGAAATTTCATAGATTTATGATATTTTTTAAATTTAAAAACGTGATTTTTTCCTACCTTGAAACTCATGTCAAACAACTTCAAATTAAAAATCTACTTGCATATTCCTTGTGGTTTTTTTGAGATCTCTCTTAGTTTTTGAGAAAGTTCTCAGATTTATGACCACTTTTTTGACCCTACAAATGTGATTATTCTTTGTCTCAAAGCTTATATCAAATGAATTTAAATTGAAAATGTAGTTGCATAATCCTTATGGGTTCTTTCAAGATTTCAAATGGGTCTCTTAGATTTTTGAGAATATTTACAATTTTATGACCATTTTTTTAACAATTAGGAGCTCTGATCTTTGTGACAAAACCCTTGTTTGTTGCCCTCTCTTTTGAGGGCAAGAATGAAGACATTGCAATAACTACCCTCACAGTAAAAAACCTTGCAAGTGTGTTATGTTGCATAGATATACAATATATCAATGATAATTGACAAGATATGTCAAGTTATAACAAGGCTTGTATTGAAAGATTATTAGATCAATAGGGGTATGCCTAGATAGATATACCAATGCAATATCATGTGCAATGTACTAAACTAGAAAGAAAAGTTTTAGTTGTTAGTTGTTAACAAATAGGATTGGAGCATGATGTCCATCATGGAATTCGAAAAAGCAAAGAAATACATTATATAGATCATGGCATTACAAATAGGAAAAGTAATATGGTAATAAACATACAAATCAAGAAGTAATAAACATAGAATATTATAAATAGAAAATGCAATATGGTAATAGGAATAATTTTTTTCTACCTCAAAACTCATGTCAAATAATTTTAAATCAAAAATCTAATTGTATATTTTTTATGAGTTTTTTGAGATCTCAAATGAGTCTCTCTTAGATTTTTGAGAAAGTTCAAATATTTATGATTGCTTTTTTGATACTATAGGTGTGATTATTATCTACCTCAAAACTCGTGTTAAAAGGTAATTGATTATTTTTTTTGAAAAAGTTCATAGATTTATGACAATTCTTTTAAATCTATAGGCATGATTTTTCTCTACTTTGAAACTCATGTAAATGACCTCAGATTGAAAATATAGTTGCATATTTTTTGTGTTTTTTCTTGAGATCTCAAATTGGTCTCTCTTAGATTTTTTAGAAAGTTCACAGATTAATGGTTAATTTTTTGACTATAAATATGTGATTCATCTCTACATCGAACTCATGTCAAATGACTCCAAGATCAAAAATCTAGTTGCATATTCCTTGTGGGTTTTCTCAGGATCTTAAATGAGTCTCTTTTAAAAAATTTAAAATATTAACAGATTTATGGCTACTTTTTTGACCTAGAGGTGTGATTCTTCACTACCTCAAAACTGATGTCAAATGATCTAAAATAAAAAATTTAATTACATATTGTTTGATGGTTTTTTGAGTTCTATAATAGGTGTCTTTTATACTTTTGATAAAATTTCTAGATTTATGGTCATTTTTACCCTATAGGCATGATTATTCTCTATCTCAAAACTCATGTCAAATGATCTGAGATAAAAAATCTAGTTATATATTTTTTATATATTTTTTGAGATTTTAAATGAGTCTCTCTTAGATTTTTGAGAAATTTCATAGATTTATTCTCTTTTTTGACACTAAGATTAATTCTTTCTTTATCTCAAAATTCATGTCGAATGATTTCAAATCAAAAATTTATCTACATATTCCTTTTGGATATTTCAAGATCTCAAATGAGCATCTTTTAAATTTTTTAGAAGTTCACAGATTTATGACCACTCTTTTGACCCTATAGACATGATTATTCTCTACTTCGAAACTCATGTGAAACAACTTAAGATCAAAAATCTAGTTGTATATTCTTTGTAGGTTTTTTGAGATCTTAAATATGTCTCTGTTAGATTTTTAAGAAAGATTATAGATTTATGACCATTTTTTAGCCTATGTGCATGATTCTTCCCTACCTTTGAACTCATGTCAAATGATCTCAGATCAAAAATATAGTTACATATTTTTTATGGATTTTTCGACATCTCAAATGAGCCTCTCTTATGTTTTTGAGAAAGTTCATAGATTTATTGTCAATTTTTTGACCCTTTAAATATGATTCTTCTCTATGTCAAAACTCATGTCAAATGACCTTAAATCAAAAATCTAGTTGTATATTCTTTATAAGTTTTTTGAGATCTCGAATGGGTCTCTCTTAAATTTTTGAGAAAATTCATAGATTTATGGTAACTTTTTTGACTATGCAGAAGTGATTCTTCTCTGCCTCAGTACTCATGTCAAAAAGCCATTGATTGAAGTTTTTGAGAATATTCATAGATTTATGACCACTTTTTTTACTTTAGAGGTGTGATTTTTCTCTATCTCAAAACTCATGTTAAATCACTTTAGATAAAAAATTTAGTTGCATATTCCTTGTAAGTTTTTTAAGATCTTAGAAGGGTTTCTCTTAGATTTTTGAAAAATTTTATGAATTTATGGCCATTTTTTTGGCCCTATAAACATGATTATTCTTTGATTCCAAATTCATATCAAATGACCTCAGATCAAAAATCTAGTTGCATATTTCCTGTGGGTTTTTTGAGATCCCAAATGGCTCTCTCTCATATTTTTAAGGAAGTTCACATATTTATGTTCATTTTTTTGACCTTGTACATGTTATTCTTATCTACCTCGTAATTTACGTCAATTGATCTCAAATCAAAAATCTAATTACATATTTTTTGTGAGTTCTTTGATATCTCAAATAGATCTTTCTTAAATTTATGAAAAAGTTCATAGATTTATAGTCATATTTTTGACCTTATAGGCATGGTTCTTCTCTACCTCAAAACACATATAAAATGATCTTAAATAAAAAATCTAATTGCATATTATTTGTAGGTTCTTTCAAGATCTGAAATGGGTCTCTCTTAATTTTTTTAAAAATATTCACAGATTTATGATTATTTTTGACTTTAAAGGTGTGATTCTTCTCTACCTCAAAACTCATGTTAAACAACCTCAGAGCAAAAATCTAGTTGCATATTCTTTGTAAGTTTTTAAAATCCTAAATGAGTCTCTATTAGATTTTTGAGAAAGTTCATAGATTTATTATCATTTTATTGACTTTATAGGCATGATTCTTCTTTACTTCAAAACTCATGTCAAACGACCTCAGATCAAAAATCTAATTGTATATTTCTTGTAATTTTTTTTAGATATCAAATGAGTCTCTTTTAGATTTTTGAGAAAGTTCACAAATTTACGATCATTTTTTTTAACATACAAACATAATTCTTCTCTACCTCAAAACTCATGTCAAATGACTTCGAACCAAAAATATAGTTGCATATTCCTTGTGGGGTTTTTGAGATCTCAAATGGATCTTTTAGATTTTTGAGAAATTTCATGAATTTATGGCCATTTTTTGACCCTATAATCATGGTTCTTCTCTACCTCAAAACTCATGTGAAATGATTTCATATCAAAAATCTACTTGTATACTCCTTGTAGATTTTATATGGGTCTCTATTAGATTTTTGAGAATGTTCATGGATTTATGGTCACTTTCTTGATTCTACAAGCTTGATTCTTGTCTACCTCAAAACTCATGTGAAAAGGTCATTGATTAAAGTTTTTGAGAAAGTTCATAGATTTATAGCCATTTTTTGACTCTATAGGTGTGATTTTTTTCTACCTCAAAACTCATGCCAAGTGATTTCAGATAAAAAATCTAGTTACATATTCCTTGTGGGTTTTTACAGATCTTAAATGGGTCTCTCTTAGATTTCTAAGAAAGTACACAGATTAATGCACATTTTTTGACTCTACAAATATTTTTTTCTTCCTCAAAACACTTGTGAGATGACATCAGATGAAAAATCTAGTTGCATATTTCATGTAGGTCTTTGAGATTTGAAATGGGTCTCTCTTATATTTTTGTGAAAATTTATAGATTTATGGCTATTTTTTGACCCTACAAATGTGATTCTTCTCTACCTCAAAACTCATGTCAAATGACCTCGAATCAAAAATATATTACATATTCTTTATGGTTTTTTTGAAATATCAAATGAGACTCACATAGATTTTTGAGAAAGTTCATGAATTTATGATCATTTTTTAAAACTCAAAGATGTGATTCTTCTCTATCTCAAAACTTGTGTCAAATAACTTCAAATAAAAAATCTAGTTGCATATTCTTTAAGGATTTTTTGAGATCTCAAATGGTTCTCTCTTAGATTTTTGAAAAAATTCTCAAATTTATGATAATTTTTTTAACCCTACAAGCATGAATATTTTCTATATCGAAACTTGTGTCAAACAACTTCAAATCAAAAATCTAGTTACATAATCTTTATGGGTTCTTTTGAGGTCTCAAATTGGTGTGTCTTAGATTTTTGAGAATATTCACAAATTTATGACCATGTTTTGATTCTATAAACATGATTCTTTTCTACCTCAATACTTGTGTTCAATGATATCAAATCAAAAATCTAGTTGCATATTCCTTGTAGGTTCTTTTGAGATCTCAATTGGGCCTCTCCTAAATTTTTGAAAATGTTCACAGATTTATGGCCATTTTTTTACCTTAGAGGCGTAATACTTTTCTGCTTCTAAACTCGTGTCAAACTATATCAAATCAAAAATATAGTTGCATATTCTTTTTGAGTTTTTTGAGATCTCAAATGGATTTCTCTTATATTTTTGAGAAAGTTTATGGATTTATGATCATTTTTTAATTCTATAAATATGATTCTTCTCTGCCTCAAAACTTGTATCAAATGACATCATATCAAAAATTTAGTTGTAAATTCTTTGTGTATTTTCAAGATCTCAAACGAGTCTTTATTAAATTCTTTATAAATTTTACATATTTATGATCATTTTTTTGATCTTAGAGGTGTGATTCTTCTCTGTCTCAAAACTCATGTCAAACGACCTAAGATCAAAAATCTAGTTATATATTTTTTATAGGTTTTTTGAGATCTTAAATAGGTAACTCTTAGATTTTTAGTAAATTTCACTGATTTATGACCATTTTTTTGACTTTGTAGGTGTGATTTTTCTCTACCTCAAAACTCATATTAAATGATTTCATATCAAAAATCTAGTTACATATTACTTGTGGGTTCTTTCATGATCTCAAATATGTCTTTTTTTAGGTTTTTGAAAATGTTAACAGATTTATGATCACTTTTTTTTGTTTTAAAGACATGATTATTATCTACCTCAAAACTCATGTCAAATGATATTAGATCAAAAACATATTTGTATATTCCATGTGTGTTCTTTCAAGATCTCAAATGAGTCTCTCTTAGATTTTTGACAATATCTATGGATTTATGATTTTTTTACCTTAAAGGCATGATTTTTCTCTACCTCAAAACTTGTGTTAAAGAATATTAGATAGAAAATTTACTTGCATATTCAATGTAGGTTTTTCAAAATCTCAAATGAGTCTCTCTTAAATTTTTGAAAAAAATTATGAATTTATGGCCATTTTCTTGACCTTATATACATGTTTCTTCTCTGCTTCAAAATTTGTGTAAAATGACTTCAAATAAAAAATTTAGTTCAATATTCCTTAATTTTTTTTTTGAGATATCAAATAGGTCTCCCTTAGATTTTTGAGAAAGTTCATAAATTTATGACCATTTTTTTTACCCTACAAGCATGATTATTCTCTACCTTGAAACTCATTTCAAACGACCTCAGATCAAAAATCTAGTTGAATATTCATTGTGGGTTTTTTAAAATATCAAATGGGTCTCTCCTAGATTTTTGAAATAAATTACAGACTTACAATTACTTTTTTATACTTATAGCTGTGCTTTTTCTCTACCTCAAAACTCATCTCAAATGACTTCAGATCAAAAATCTAGTTGTATATTCTTTGTAGATTTTTTGAGATCTCAAATAGGTATTTCTTAGATTTTTAAGAAAGTTTATGGATTTATGGCTGCTCTTTTGACCATATAGACATGATTATCCTCTACCTCAAAACACATGTCAAACAACCTCAGATCAAAAATTTAGTTGCATATTCTTTATGAGTTTTTTAAAATCTCAAATATGTCTCTCTTAGATTTAAAAAAAATCATGGATTTATGGTCATTTTTTTGACACTATAAACATGACTCTTTTATGCTTTAAAACTCATGTCAAATGATTTTAGATCAAAAATCTAGTTGCATATTCCTTATGGGTATTTTGAGATCTCAAATGGGTCTCTCTTAAATTTCTGAGAAAGTTCACAGATTTATTGTTATTTTTTGACTGTATAGACACGATTTTTCTCTACCTCGAAACTCATGTCAAAAGACCATTGATTAAAGTTTTTTTTTTTTTTTTTTTTTTTAATGTATAGATTTATGACTATATTTTGACTCTATACACATGAATCTTCTCTATCTTGAAACTTATGTCAAATAGATCAAAAATCTAGTTGCATATTCCTTATGGGTTTTTTGAGATCTTAAATGAGTCTCTCTTAGATTTTTGAGAAAGTTTACAGATTTATCATCATTTTTAAATAGAATAATGATTTATATTTAAAATGCCAAAAATACTATTGAAAATTTTAAATAGACTAATGATTTCTTTAAAAATTCCAAATAAAAGTTTAATAAGTCTTAAAAAGAATATAATTATAGTAAATGTTTATCAGGGAAAAAGTATTATAATTTTTTTTTAGTTAGAATCACTTATAAGACTTTAAAATTGGTTTTTATAGTCAAAATGATTTTGTATTTAACACACACACACACACACACACACACACACACACACACACACCAATATACCAAATGTAGAAAAAATACTAAGACTACTTATAAGATAATGTTAGATAAAGACTAAATTATATACAAAAACTAGAATGTTTACAAATAAAGACCAAAAATTAGGCTATATTAAAATAACACTTATTAATTACTTACTATCAAAATCATTATTTAGGATGTCAAAATCATGATTCAGTATCAAAATTACTACTTGCTATAAGCAATGTTGCACAAGATGCCCAAAAAGTTGATTTAGGGAGATAATTATCTTATTTAGATAGAGTTTCCCCTTTTTTACAACTAGATGAAGGTCAAATAGAGAGTGATGAGTTTTTCAAAAAATTAAATTACAATTTTTAAATCTAATTCAAAATCAAAAGTATTAAAGGCAAGATCATTGATATAAATCAATATCATATATGGTAATAAGTGATTATTTTTATTTGATTAGGTAAAACACCTAGTTTTATAGGGATTAGGAACTAGAGTATAAGTAATATTTGATAAAGTATAACAAGCACCATTGGCTGAGAGACAAAAACTAGAGTATCAAAAGAAACAACTAACAGGGAATGAGTGATTTTTATTAACATAAAATATATGGTGTTTTTTGAAGTGACAAAGTTTTTTTTATTCCTACAAGGCCACAAGATTAGTCTAGGGGTATAAAAATCAAAAGAGAACAATTCTTTTAATGTTAATTAACTAAATAAAACCTTGATGTATAACCTA
Organism: Torreya grandis; assembly: GCA_037957365.1. Lineage (NCBI taxonomy): Eukaryota > Viridiplantae > Streptophyta > Pinopsida > Cupressales > Taxaceae > Torreya > Torreya grandis. Next base: position 2,727,401 of record JARHVA010001395.1, read on the forward strand.
AATCAAAATCACTACTAACTAGAATAGAATCTCAGATGGAAAAAAAAATCACTACCATGTATAATCAATTTTGAAAATGGTCACCAAATCACCAAGTAATCTAATTGTTAGTGGTTAAGTTCAAATGGTCAAGCAAAAACTATGACTATTAGTTGCAAAACTGTTAATGCAAAACTTCCAATTGTAGAGCAAAATCATAACTCCTTGAACATGAAAATTTTGAGATTCTAAAGCCAAAAATAATAATAACCTATCTCTTAAGATAGATTTTTCACACCTCTCACAAATAATGGTTAGTCCAAAGGAAGGATCCCATCATCGTTACCAATGTCTAGTTGACAGGTTTTGAAAATCTATGTGCATGTTTGGGAGACTATCACAAAAAAAAATCTAGAATTCATTTCTTGATTGGATAGGACTGTCAAAAGTGGGACACCTTAGGTTTTTATGTTGTATTCCTATCTTGGAACTATTGTCTTAATGATCTAAGCTTTTTGGATTTTGTGCATTAGGTCTGTGTAACCTTACCCATGAAATATTGAATCTTGAAAGTCCACAGAGCTTATTGTGTACCTAATTTAGTCTTCAATACCTTAGGTCCTCTTTGTGCTTGAACTTAAATGTGAAATTTGGAGAAAGGAGAGGAAGGGTTAGTGTGTAAATAATATGTTGGACACACTTCTTAGCCCTTATGGGCACGTTGCCTACATACCAATACTCTAATGAAGGATCAAGCTGTATGAGGTTATCCCATTGAAGTGTTTAGAGTAATAGTGTCATAAAAATGCAAATAAATAAAAAAACTACTAAGGACTGGTGTAATATTTTGGATAAGCTTAAAATATTATTAGATGACTATATTTAGAGAATAGATAAAAGTGCTTGAGTGGTCTTGCTTGTATTCTTGCTTTTCTCTTGTAAATGAGTGTCAACCCTTCTAAATAGACTTTGAATGGCTATTTATAAAGGATTTTATGATTTTGGGTTAAATGAATTCAAATTAGACCAATATTTAGGATAAGGATTTGGAAAAATGTGATCGTTAGAAGCCAAAATGCACTCAAACAATAGTGCCAAAAATAAGACACCCTAGGTTTCAGCGTTGTAGTCCAAGCTTGGGTGTTATTATCCATGGCTGACAAGACTTGGGAGGATGGATTAAGCATGTATAGAGTAATCTATATTTGTAAGGGTTAATTCTATAAGGCTATGAATTATAGAGAATCAATGAAAATATGCCTATGAGGGTCATGAAAGCAAACAAGATGGACCTATAGATTAGGTACCATTAGCCACACTCAAGTTATCATATTTTGCATTTTATATAACTATATTTCCTCCACATTTATTCTAATGATGCAATAAAGTGAAATTATAGGATTTAAAAAAATAGAAATCTTACCTAAACTTATCTCTAAAGGGGAAGCTAATGAAGTTGCGTGATGATGGATGTGCATTGAGAGAGCACAGTGTGAAGTGTGAATTTGAAATAAAAATCATAGATTAAATTATTCCTTACTAGATACACTATATTTAAAATAATAATGTACAAAAGTTGTGTAAGAGAGAGAGGAAGAGAAAGGAGCTAATACACCTCATCAAATACATGAACCAATATAAAACCTATTGTGAAGAGAAATGAACTAATACACCTCAACAATCTCCTAATCTGAGAAGGATATCAAAGTTCTAGTTGGAACCTTAGTCTCATACACACCTATCATACTTAAAGGATGTGACTCAATTAAATATGCCTAGTATATAATTGGTGGAGGATATGCATGGTATGTGTGGTGAACACCTGTTATGTCCCATTTCTCTTGTTTGGAATTCTATGGAAATGGATCTAAGAAGATTTTCAAAGCTTTATCCCATGTTGTCTTTCCTTGTGGAGGCCCAATTTAAGTGTCAAGATCAAGTAGGTTGTCATCTATCAAGTCTTGTATCTTATGACTTAAACTAATGCATCTATTTGTAGTGTGTCTTGGTGCCCTATGAAAATTAAAAAAAGCATATTGATCATATCCTCATGGAAGAGGCTTTATTGGTTCAAATTCCCAAATAGGAGGGCGAGTGATCATGTTACATTCCAATAACTATTGTAAAACTCTAGGTAATGAAATTGGTAGATTGTTAAATTCACATCGAGGAGGTGCTGATAAAACAACACATGGAGGGGGATCTAAAGTCACATTGACTCTTGGTTGATTATGATTCTTTTTATTATTGACATTGACCTTATATGAAACTTTGCTATTACTCTTGTTTATTGTGTTTGGGATGCTTGTATAGTTGAGTTTGCCCATTGAAATGAGTTTTAGTTATTTTTATTTTAGTGTATGACATAATTCAATGAAGGAAGATAATATTTTTAATATAATAGATTCATGCAAAGCTGGTAGAAGGCTCTATTTGAGAAGATCCTATAACTCCTGATTTGCCATGGGGATAATCATAATTTGTGAGATGGTCATTTATTTTCTATTTTTTTTTGAAATTTGTGTGTAGGAGACCTTATTACCAATGTCAATAATAAAATGTGTTAGGAACATGTTGGCTAAAGGTTTGAGTGCATTGATCAACTGATTCGATAGACTTAGAACTATTGTAAACTATAATCCTTTAGGCTCCATGGGAATAGCTTGTTAGTAACCAGTCATTTGGCACATAATCCAAGAATGTTACATGAAAATCTCTTAAATGTGTCTCTAGATCACCCTTGCATTAATAAATAATAAGCTTAACTTGAACAAAACCACGTGGCAACAGTGTATAAGCAATGTGACATTCCAATGGTATATTTAGAAGAGCAAAAGAATCTAAAGCCTACTTAGGTCTAGTGTCACCTTGCTCAAGATGTAGCACCTTGGATTGAAGAGATATTATCTCTAGCACAAGGGATGCCACATTAGGAGATAGTGATGTACTAACTATAACTGGTGGCATAGAGGTAGGTTGTGATGCTATAGGGGGTTCTTGAGATATATTTTTCCGTATAGTGTTATTTTCAACTGGTTAATCTGTAGGAATTAAAAACTCTACTTATTTAACCTTTTTTATTTTCATGAGAAATTGTAATATAAGAGTATGATCTTGACACTATTCCTTGGTTCTTTCTATGAAACTTTGGAGGATCAAATCTTTATTGAGTACAACTTCATTATCAATAATGGGTAGAATTATATCAGTAGTCTAATGTGGTGGAGTGTGAGCATCGGTGTGTACATCATCATTGGTTTTTTCATATTTCTCATTATTTGAATCATTCTAATTAAAATTGGTGTAATTTGGATGTGTAGAATCTATACCTAGAGTCTGAATTGGTTGTTTACCTATAGTATATGGTCAAGTTGAAGGAATCTAGGTGAATTCAGGAGGATTGCTACTAGGTCTTACACTTCGTCTTGAGGAAGAGATGCAAGGAACTTAGATGGTATAAGAAAAACAACTTGCATAATACTAGAAACTATTAAACTGATATAATCTAAACAAGGAACTAGAATATGCATAGAAATAATAGGAAGCTCCCAAACAGGTAAGGTGATACCTCAAAAATCAAAATAGGAGCTAGTATATGAAACCAAGGATTTTTAAAAACATTTTTTACAAAATACTATGAATTTTTTAAATTGAAATTGAATTTATTAGTTATATATACAATTGATAAATAAAAAATGTAGTGAAAAATTTGTGATTTAATGGGACCTAGTAGATGCATCTAGGGTTTTGAAAAAAGTAAATATTTTTTATTTTTTACTATAAATTTCTGAATTTGAAATTGATTTTTGAATTTTAATATGCAATTAAAAATTTAAAAAATGATTGAAAAATTATTGAAAAATTATTGGGAGCTAGTTGATACAACTAGGGTTTGAAAAAAAATTATTTTAAAATTTATGATAAAATTTTAAAATTTGAGAGAAATTTCTAATTTTAAAATTTAAAAAAAATCATAAATTAATGAGAAACATTATTTGGGAATTTACCCTAGGGTTTTTAGGGTTTTATTTTAAATCTAAAGTAAGTCGAGTTCACCAAATGATTTATTATTTTTAAAAAATTAGATGTTTAATTCCTAAATAATAAATGGGTATGAGTAGATAAAATCCTTAAATAATGTATAATAATTAATCTACTAATTAATGAAATTTGACTGTATTTAGGGCTTTTCTAAAAATAGTAGTGAGAGAGAGAAAATTAAACTTATGTGATTCTATGCTATTCTGACCAAGCTAGGGTTTAAAAATATGTATGCAGGCTTGGGAGACTATCAAAAACAAGAATCTAAAGTTTGTTCCTTGATTGGACAAGAGCACCAAAAGTGGAACACCTTAGGTTCCAATGTTGTAGTCCTATCTTGGTTCTATTGTCCTAGTGATCTAATTTTTTTGAGTTTTTTGCATCAGGTCGGTGTGACCCTACCTATGAAATATTGAAGCTTGAAAGTCTATGAAGCTCATTGTGTACCTAATTTAGTCTTCAATACCTTAGGTCCTTTTTGTGCTTGAACATGAATTTAAATTTTGGAGAAAGTAGGAGATCAATCAGTGTGTAAAAGATATGTTGGATGTACTTCAGACCCCATGTGTGGGCACACTACCTACATATGAATACTCCAAGGAGGGATCAAGATATATGTAGTTCTCTAATTGAAGTGCTTGGTGCAATAATGTGATGAAAATATAAGTAAATGTGAATAAGCTTTGAATAAATGACTAAGGACTGGTGTAAAGACCCATCCAATAACAATACTTAGAATGACTAAGGACTGGTGTAAAGATTTGAATAAGCTTGAAATACTATTGGATGGATGTATGTAGAGAATAGGAAAAAGTGCTTGAGTAGTCTTTCTTGTATTGTTGCTTCTCTCTTGTAAATGAGTGCCAACCCTTCTAAATGGACTTCGAATGGAATTTTATAAAGGATTTAATGATTGTGTGTTAAATGAATTCATGTTATGCCAACATGAATTATGATAAATATTCAAAATAATGTGATCATTAGAAACCAAACGGCACTTGGAAAACAACTCTAGAAACATGGCACCCTAGGTTTCAGCACTATAGTCTAAGTTTGGGTGTTGTTGTCCATGGTTGACATGACTTAGAGGGATGGATTAATAATGGAAAAATCAATCTAGGTCTATAAGGGTTTAGTATAGGAGGCTATGGATGACTAATAATAAGTGAAAACATGTCGATGAGGGTCATAAGAGAAAACACAATGGACCTATGGATTAGGTGTCATTAGCAACACTCAAGTTACCAAATTTCACATTTTAAATGAATAAAGGAGAGTTGCCACATGTGAACTATAAATGAGGGCTTATAAATAAGATTTAATAGTCATCAGATGTTTTCCTAATCATTAGTATTCTTCTAGATACTTATTCTCACCATCTATAGTCACCATCACTTGCCTTGTTGGTATATTCTTACATTTGTCACCGTAATGATCTTTAACTTATAAATCAAATCCATGTAAGGGGTGTTATGACACCTATCTTTTGTCACCTTACCTTTGCATTCATGAATTAGGCGGTAAAAGTCCACCAATTGGATTTCCCATCTCTTTACTTGGCATTCACTCCTCATTATCACTATCTGCCATAAACTTCTTGAAGTGAATGAGTTATCAAAAGATATTTTATGGAAAACTATGGAAATAAATGGATATATGGAGATAGGATAAGCCACGCTTGACCTCCTAAAGTGATTTTCCATCTTAAAATCTAATCTATACCTACAAAACTCACAAATATTTGTAAAAACCAATGTTTTAGGGTTTTCCATACAAGTAAGGTATAGACCAACTAGATAGGGAGCAACCTAAGAGAGTCTTTAGTAAAATTCAAACACTTACCAATATTTTTTTTTCTAGAATCATCTCCTTGCATGTTTTCTCCATTGGGTAAAAACTAAGGGTTTAGGAGGGTTTTATATGGTTTCGACTCTTAAGGATTATTTATACAATCTTAACATTGAAACCTCAAACCAATTCCACTAATAGAATTATATCAACCATATTCAATAAATCCTAACTCCTTAGACTCTCATTCATAGTGTTTATACTGGTGTGAGCTTTCAAAGATGGCCTATCGAGTTTGGGAGTGTATTATAAGTATGCCTGAGGTGTATTTTAGGCTAAAAATAAATTTTATATGATATCTCCTACAAACCAAAGGTTCCAAAAAATATTATACATCCTATTAAAGGTCATAAAATGTATGGTAAGGTTCAACTAGTGTTATAAATGAGATTGGACCCATTTAGGGCTTTAGGCCTAGTCTAGGCCTAATAGGCATGACTATGCATAATTTACCATAACCACCTCTGACTGGTTTCTCAAGAATTAAAGTTATTTCATATAATTTTTAATTTTTAAAAAAACCTCATAGACCTTTCCTTAGTGTTCTATCAGTTCCCAACACCTTCTCTTATCATCTACCCACCAAGTCTACAGCCTTGCCTACCCGAGAGTGGCCTCTATTTGAGATAGAATAGAGGTAATCTCCCCTATCTACTTATCCATTTTGAAGTTATGGAGGGATTAATTATGTATTTAGGATATTTTTACCAATTTTTTAAGTTGGATCACATTAATAGGTTTTTCAACTCTTCAAAGAACCTCAAGATAGACTGTGTAACATTGACTATGTGTAGGGTCTGTGCATTGACTAGATGTTGTATGTTTGAACACCTCTTGGATTCATTTCATTATCCTAATAACCATATTATATGGTAATTAACACTTTGAATTTATTTTTAAATAATTATAACACCCCATACTTTTGCTAACTCCTCAAATTACACTCTCCATGACTAGGTTTGGTTTACAGACTTTAGCAAACTATAGGTGTTCATTTCAAGACAAGGAAACCCCTATAAGATATTTTAAACCATGTGTATCATGTTTAGGTTACTCTTAAAGTTATAAAATCTCAAAACATAGTTTTACACTTTCATATCATACCTTATGACCAAGCCAATCTCTAAACTATCATGTTCCCAATGTACTATCATACTACAGTCAACATGTAGGTGCCATTTTTAGACCAAAAGGGGCCCCTATATGTGGTGTTTTCATGATTTGGCCTTAGTGTTAAATGAATTAGGCTCTAGTTTGATTCATTAAGGTTATATCCAACTTTCTTGAACTTATCTCTTCCCACAAGTCTAGTCAACATCCAAATTATATACTCTTAGTATCTTATCAGTCTATAGTCTAGTTGTAGGTGATTATTTTCATGACAAAGGGACCCTTGTAGGTTGATATATATGTATGAATTATGTGACTCAACTCATCCATATTTTCCTTGGGTATCCAACCTCATATATCATCAAATTAGGCTAATTGGATTAAAGTCATGCTTCCATCATGTTATTGTTGCATCATAGGGTCACTTATGCTACTTAGTAGTGTAAATGACAATGAAAATCTTTAGTGAAAGAATACTTGAATTGGAATATCTATATACATAACGTACTCATGTCCAATCAACCAATTTATCATTTTAATGAATTTTTATGTGTTTGGGATACACGATGGAAGCATTCAAACTATCTATACCTTAAGACACTCACCAAGATATGAATTTTTTACATGAATAAATACCTTATTCAGAGAAAATAAGGTAACATGTCTCTAAATCAACATTATAAAACTATGAACATGGTTTCATGTTTGATTTCAAGCTTATGAATCCATCATTTATTTTTTGGTACTCTCAATTATCCTAGCCTTTAATGAAATTTCAAACAGGTTTAAATTCATTCATTCATCATCCTCAGGTCTCTACGGATCTCCCTATAGGTGGGCATCAACTCATTGACTATATACATTGGAGAATCAATTGTCTAAACCAATATCAAACAATTTAAATGGTTTAAACTTGTTTGGTCACACTTTGAGAGTATATTCAACACCTTTACACTCATCATCCCATCACCATGATTGATTAAAAATCCTTTTCACCTAACTATAGGTGTACATATAGGAAAACTGATTGTCTATATATGCTCCTTAACTATGTTTCATATGAAAAACTCTTGAGACTAATATTTTAAAGGAGAGGTGATTAAAATTATATGAAAGGCATGAAATACAACATGTTACCTTTGTTTGAAACCATTATATGAAAGAGGACCCTCTATAAATGGTGAAACTTGGTCTGCAAACTATGATATAGTGTCCCCATAGTAAAATGAAGTGATTGTAATTTTATTATTCACACCATAGATGAAAAATGAGTTGATAACCATATGATAATAATGGTCATGCTACCTGAAAACATGTATAGTACTTGGATTATATTAACTAATCCAAATAGAGAGGAAATTTGCAAGGTATGGGAATGAGCAAGCAAAAAAAGGTAGCAAAATTATTAGCATTGGTTACTAGAGGAAATGCAACCAATATTTTGAACATCACCATTAATGTTAAGTGAAAAAATGGGACTATCATACCTCAAAATCATTTTACCAAATTAAACTCGTATAATCCAAACCACAAAAAAATCAACTGATTATTTATGCCTACCTAGGAGAGTGATGGAAGAATAAAATAGTTTAATGCTATTTTAGAGATGTTCAAGGATGATTAAGCATATAAGTTAGATTAGGGGACCTGAAGGTTCACTACAGAAGTCTTCCCCATGTGTAAAAAATTCTCTACAATCTTTACAATTTCCCAAACTCTCTTTAATTACCCAATTTTCTTGTTTTGACATTGAAACCTATAGATTATCGGCTTAAGATAGTTACTTTGACACCTAATTGACATATGGAAATTGAAATAGACTTTAAAACATTTGTATTTTATAAAAAACTATACAATTTTACTAAATGGCCCAAATATGACCTCAAATGACATGATATAGCAGAAGAACCAAAAGTGAATATGACCAACGCTAAAGACACATTGAATGACATCACTAAGACTATGGTACAACCTATAAGGCCCCTATATTAATTTTTTAACTATAGGGTGTTGACCTATTTTTAATTATGATCAAAATAGTCAACATGAATCTCATTCCATAGTTAAAATTTTTATATGTTATATAAAATCACCGAAAAGAGGTATTTGACTGTTGAGAGTGCTACTTATGACAACCTAGTCCTAGATTATACCTAAACCTATCTTAGAGCCTATTATCATAATTTTTTAGTCTTTGTGTGGACTAAAAGCATCCCTGATCAACATAAACATAATCTTAGAAACTTATTTCCTGATGTCGTCCCTTCATCTAGCAGTTTGTTAGCTAGACATTAACACCACATTAAGGACACTAGAGCCATGTGGCACTAGTGTCCCTAAAATGGTATTAATTCCCATTACCCTATATTTCCTAAAAGAAGATATTTTTAAAAATAAAACCCTCTAAATATTGGCATAATCATCTTTTATTTTCCACATAAGATACATAACACTATAAATACATGAATTTTAGACCTATAGATACTAAATGGAGATTAGATGTGAAATACATATTCAAACACAAAACAAGTTGAGCAAAATAAAGGTTATTAATATTTATTATGTCCTAATTCTAAATAGTACCATGTATAGATACCTTAAGCTTATATTTTATATATTTTCAATCTTAAGTACACTCAAGGCATTTAAGACCACTATCATTTATGCACCATTTGCACTTCCACCAAAATTGATGTAGTTTGATCCATCCTTAGAGTATTGGTATGTAGGCAACTATATTCATAGTGGGGTGTTAAGGATGTAAAAATTATCCTACTAATGGATGCACTTTTTAGTTTAACCCTTATATACACGAAAGATTAGGGTTTGCATCATAAATCAGAGATTACAAGCATAATACATAGTTTTAGACTTAATGTGCATGTGAACAAACCCCATATGCATAGACACATGTGCACCCAAAGTTTTGAGGTAGTCCTAAATAGAGGATACTAATGACATTGATAGGACACTAGAGCCACATGGTACTACTATCCACATGTGATAGTATTGTCGAAGAGGGTTTCTGATACAAAGATCCAATTAATAACACTCAGACCTATTTATATCTCATTTTTTAACACATATATATTCCATATCTAGTGTTTTGTAGACAAGTCTTTTTTACCTATTTATATCTTAGTTTTCATCACTCAAATATTCCATATCAAGTGTTTTTTATATGTCTTTTTTTAACATAGTTATTACTATTTTTAGAAAGTTAAATCTAGTTAAAATATGTAATAAATCAATGGTTATTTTATTCACATTAATTCACTCATTTATACTACTCAACACTTAATTTAAACATAAGATTTAAATTAGCTAAACCCTACAGGATTAAAATATTTGGTGAACCTGACTTACTTCAAACATTGATCAAATCCTAACCCTATATGCTCTTAGGGTTTATATCTTTTTGATATCTATGCTCAGATTTTAATTCCAAAATTTTAGATTTGTTTGAATAAATGTTTTTCCAATATTATTAGATTAAAATTCTTTAAAGGTTAAAAATATAAAAAATATATATTTCCCACTTCCCAAACTACAATGGTAGAATTCAACAATAGATTTGGTGAGACAACTAAGAAACAATTACAAGATTTTATGTCCAAACATATGGATATGCAAGATGTCATCATCACTATTATTCAAGATATCAAGAACAAAATAAATAATGGTAAATATTCAAATCCCCTATCTAATAACATTATTAAACATATAGTGGGGACATCTCAACTAGAATAACCTAAAATTTTAATTCAATAACCTTTAAGGATAATTACACCTATTGTGGCTAGTTCCTCCACTCTAGATGTACAATCCCTTATGTACTATGTTCATACTTTGTAGGCTAACGTGTTGCTTATTGATAAAGTATCCACTAGGCCATCACATGCCTTGGATTCTAATATTCTGTTATATACATGTTTTTCATATCACATAGTGTAAACTCCCTTTCCATTTGGATAAGTGGCACCTTAGCTTACATTATATGATGGTAAGGGTGAACTAGATCACTGTCTTAGACATTTTCATATAGAATGTTTCGACGACGTGTCCAATGATTGGATTCTCATGAAGTTGCTTCCATGTAGTTTAGAGGATTATTTCCTAAAATGGTTTTATGACTTACCAAATAAATATATCACAATATTCAATCCTTTAGTAGACATGCTTTTAGAACATTTCTCCATGAATATAAGTGCCAAAATATCATATGCCCAAGTTCCACAGTTGAACAAAAATCAAATGAGCCTATCGTAGAATACATCTCACAATACAAAACTATATTAGCTAAATTAAATAGCACCATGGAATAAAAAGATATTTAGGACATCTTTAAACAAATATTTTACCAACATTACACAAAACTATCTTGTTTAAAAAGTTTCCTATATTCATATATCTGTGACACACAATAAAAGAAAGAGATAAAGAACTTTTAGAAATGGGTAAATGAAAATATAGGAATGGATTATAATCAATATTTGAGAGTTAATATAAGCCTCCATACAAGATCATGTCCACAAAAAACAAGAGTGATCAAAAGTCCACAGTTAACATATCCTCTAATCCATCTCTTACATTAGTTTTATCCATAGCACTGAAACTTCACCAACCTTATAGAGTCACTAGTACATGTTTTACATTAGATTTTGGAATGTAATGCAATATCTCTCCCTACCATAAATGATATTGATACAACACTCCCTCTTCCAAAGAACTATGATTTTAAGGCATTCTTTGAGTATCACAGGGCAGAAAGCCATACAAAAAAAAGTATAAGCCTAAAACATAAGATAAAAGATTGGATTGAGGTTAACATTACTGATGTGGGAACACCTACAACTATTAGGCACATAATGAGAAAGGGAGCACATTAAGTGTTCACTACACATATAAGGCACAACCACCACTAACTTCATATCATATTATTATAGAGGAGGCACACCCATTACAAAACATCGTTGACATGTACCACACTATAGTTATAGCTAGACCACTCATCACCTTCTCAAAACAGGATATTGTTGATGATGATATAGATCTACATGAATTATTTATATGATCATACATATATCACCATTGTATCTAAAGTGTTATTGTTGATAATGGGTCAAGCTTTGGCATGTGCACTCTAACACTTTTAAATCATTTGGGATATTCACAGTAAGATATAAACCCTATACACAGTTATTAATGGTTCTAGTGGTCATTTTCTAAGATCCATTAGGGAGATTGTACTTCCATTATAGGTTGAACCAACATATATAGCCACTAAATTATTTGTTGTAAATAGTGCATGTATTTTTTAATATGTTATTAGGCTAGCCATGGTTAAATACACTATGATCCATTGAATCTATAGTGCATAGATGCCTGAAATACATACATGCATAATTTTTATGAGTTTTTTCAAGATCTCAAATGGGTCTCTCTTAGTTTTTTTAGAATATGCATAGATTTATGACTATTTTTTTGACATTAGAGGTGTAATTCTTCTCTACGTCAAAACTCATGTCAAAGGACATCAGATCAAAAATCTATTTGTATAATTAATATGATTTTTTTGAGATCTCAAATGGGTCTCTTTTAAATTTTTGAGAAAACTAATGGATTTATGATCATTTTTTGGACCATGTAGATGTGATTCTTATGTACCTCGAAACTCATGTCAAATGACTTTAGATAAAAAATCTAATTGCATATTCCTTATGAGTTTTTTGAGATCTCAAATAGGTCTCTCATAGATTTTTGAGAAAGTTCATAGATTTATGATTTATTTTTGTGACACTGTAAGTGTGATTTTCTCTGCCTCAAAACTTATGTCAAAAGGTCATTGGTTAAAGTTTTTGAGAAAGTTATATGACCATTTTTTGACCTTGTAGTTGTGGCTCTTCTCTACCTTAAAAATCATGTCAAATAACCTCAGATCCAAAATATAATTACATATTCCTTATAATTTTTTTAAGATCTCAAATTGGTCTTTCTTAGATTTTTGAGAAAGTTTATAGACTTATCATTGCTTTTTGACCTTGTAGGCATGATTCCTCTCTACCTTAAAACTCGTATCAAATGACCTCAGATCAAAAATATAGTTACATATTCTTTGTGGGTTTTTTAAAGATCTACAATAAGTCTCTCTTAGATTTTTTAAAATATTCAAAGATTTATAAACATGTTTTTAACTTTAGGGGTGTGATTCTTCTTTACTTCAAAACTCATGTCAAATGATCTTAGATCAAAAATTTAGTTGCATATTTTTTGTGGATTTTTTGAGATCTTAAATGAGTGTCTTTTATTTTTTGATAAATTCTATGGATTTATGTTATATTTTAACCATATATAAGTGATTATTCTCTACCTTGAAACTAATGTCAAATGACCTCATATCAAAAATCTAGTTTTATATTCTTTGTTAATTTTTTGAGATCTCAAATGGATCTCTCTTATTTTTTTGTGAAAATTTATTGATTTATTACCTCTTTTTTGGCACCATAGGCATGATTCTTTCTCTACCTTAAAACTCATGTCAAATGATTTCAGATTGTAAATCTAGTTACATATTCCTTGTAGGTTTTTCAAGATCTCAAATGGGTCTCTTTTAGTATTTTTAAAAAGTTCATAGATTTATGACCACTTTTTTATTCTACAGACGTGAGAATTATCTACTTTGAAACTAATGTGAAATGATCTCAGATCAAAAATCTAGTTGCATATTCATTATGGATTTTTTGATATCTCAAATGTGTCTCTCTTAAATTTTTGAGAAAGTTCATGGATTTACGAATATATTTTTTAATCTGTAGGCATGATTATTCTCTACCTCAAAATTGATGTCAAATGATCTCAGATTCAAATTCTAGTTGCACATTCTTTGTGTTTTTGCAAGATCTTAAATGAGTCTCTTTTAGATTTTTGAGAAACTTCACAAATTTATTATCACTTTATTGATCCTTTAAGTGTGATTCTTCTCTACCTTGAAACTCATGTCAAATGACCTTAGATTGAAAATCTAGTTGCATATTTCTTGTGAGTTTTTCAAAATCTAAAATGAGTCTCTCTCATATTTTAAATAAAGTTCATAGATTTATGATCGCTTTTTTGACTATGTAAAGGTGACTCTTTTCTGCCTAGAAATTCACATCAGAAGTCCATTGTTTGAAGCTTTCAAGAATGTTCAAGAATTTATGTATATTTTTTTGACCTTAGAGGTGTGATTCTTCTCTACCTCAAAACTCATGTCAAATGATCTAAAATTAAAAATCTAGTTGCATTTTTTTATGGTTTTTTGAGATCTCAACTGAGTCTCTTTTAAATTTTTGAGAAAGTTCATAGATTTACTATTGCATTATGACCCTTTAAGCATGATTATTCTCTAACTCAAAACTCATGTCAAACAATCTTAGATAAAAATTTTACTTGCATATTCCTTGTGGGTTTTTTAAAATCTCAAATGGGTCTCTCTTAAATTTTTGAAAAAGTTCACAGATTTATGGTCACTTTTTTGACTATATAGAGGTGATTCTTCTCTACGTCAAAACTCATGTTAAAATTTATTGATTAAATGTTTTGAGAATATTCATGAATTTATGGCCACTTTTTAGACATTAGAGGTGTGACTTTTATCCACCTCAAAACTTATGTGAAATGATCTCAAATCAAAAATTTAGTTGCATATTCTTTATAGGGTTTTCGAGATCTTAAATAGATCTTTCTTAGATTTTTGAGAAAGTTAATAGATTTATGGTTGTTTTTGACCCTATAAATATAATTTTTATTTGACTCAAAACTCATGTCCAATGATCTCAGATCAAAATTTTAGTTGTTATTTCTTATGTATTTTTTGAGATCTCAAATGGGTCTCTCTTAGAGTTTTGAAAAAGTTCACGTATTTATGTTCATTTTTTTGACTTTGTACATATTATTATTTTTGTCTCAAAACTCATTTCAAATGACCTTAGATCAAGATCCTAATTATATATTTCTTGTGGATTTATCGAGATCTCAAATAGGTCTCTCTTAAATTTTTGAAAAAAAATAATAGATTTATGCTCACATTTTGACCCTATAGACGTGATTCTTCTTTGCCTCAAAATTCTTGTCAAATGATATTAGATCAAAAATCTAGTTACATATTATTTGTAAGTTCTTTCAAGATCTTAGATGCGTATCTCTTAGATTTTTTAAAATATTTATAGATTTATGATTTTTTTTTGACATTAAAGGTGTGATTCTTCTATGCCTCAAACCTCATCTTAAACGATCTCAGATCAAAAATATAATTAAATATTATTTATAGGTTTTTGAAACTTTAAATGGGTCTCTATTAGATTTTTAAAAAGTTTCACATATTTATTATCATTTTTTGACTTTGTAGGTGTGATTCTCTCTACCTCAAAACTCATGTCAAATGACCTAAAATAAAAAATCTTATTATATATTCGTTGTGGGTTTTTTGATATCTCAAATAGATCTTTCGTAAATTTTTAAGAAAGTTCACATATTTATGGTCATTTTTTTCAATTTAAAAACATAATTCTTCTCTACCTCAAAACTTATGTCAAATGACTTTAGATTAAAAATATAGTTGCATATTTCTTATGAATTTCTCAAGATCTCAAATGGGTCTTTTAGATTTTTGAGAAAGTTCATAGATTTATGATATTCTTTTGACCCTATAACCATATTTTTTCTTTGCCTTAAAACACATGTCAAATGACTTTAGATCAAAATCTAGTTGCATATTCTTTGTGAATTTTTTGAGATCTCAAATGGGTCTTTCTTAGATTTTTGAGAAATTTCAAGGATTTATAGACATTGTTTTAACTCTACAAGCTTGATTCTTCTCTACCTCAAAACTTGTATCAAAAGGTCATTAACTAATTTTTTTGAAAAATTTCATAGATTTATGGTCATTTTTTAACTTTGTAGGTGTAATTCTTTTCTACTTCAAAATTCATGTCAAATGACCTCAGATCAAAAATTTAGTTGCATATTCCTTTTAGGTTTTTGGAGATCTCAAATGGATCTCTCTTAGATTTTTTAACAAGGTTCACTGATTAATGACCATTTGTTTGACTCTACAAACATGACATTTTTCTACTTCAAAACTCTTTCCAAACGACTTCAGATCAAAAATCTAGTTGCATATTACTTGTAGGTTTTTCGAGATCTTAAATGGATATCTTAGATTTTTGAGAAAGTTCATAGATTTATGGCCACTTTTTTTATATTTCAGACATAATTTTTTTTGCCTAGAAACTCATGTCAAATGACCTTAGATAAAAAAATTATTACATATTTCTTATGGGTTTTTCAAAATCTCAAGTGAGTCTCTCTTAAATTTTTAAGAAATTTCATAGATTTATGATATTTTTTAAATTTAAAAACGTGATTTTTTTCTACCTTGAAACTCATGTCAAACAACTTCAAATTAAAAATCTACTTGCATGTTCCTTGTGGTTTTTTTGAGATCTCAAATAGATCTCTCTTAGATTTTTGAGAAAGTTCTCAGATTTATGACAACTTTTTTGATCTTACAAATGTGATTATTCTTTGTTTTAAAACTCATATCAAATGACTTTAAATTAAAAATCTAGTTGCATAATCCTTATGGGTTCTTTCAAGATCTCAAATGGGTCTCTCTTAGATTTTTGAGAATGTTTACAATTTTATGACCATTTTTTTGACAATTAGGAGCTCTGATCTTTGTGACAAAACCCTTGTTTTTTGCCCTCTCTCCTAAGGGCAAGAATGAAGACATTGAAATAATTGCCCTCAGAATGAAAAACCTAAAAGTGTGCTCTGTTGCATAGATATATGATGTAACAATGATAATTGACAAGAAATCTCGAGTTATAACAAGGTTTGTATTGAAAGATTGTTAGATCAATAGGGGTATGCCTAGATAGATATACCAATGCAATATCATGTGAAATGTACTAAAATAGAATCAAAAGTATTAGTTGTTAGTTATTAGCAAAGAGGGATGGAACATGATGTCTATCATGGCATTTAAAAAAGTAAATAAATACATGATATAGATCATGACATTACAATTAGGAAAAATAATATTGTAATAAACATACAAATCAAGAAGTAAAAAACATAGAATATAATAAATAGAAAAAGTAATATGATCATAGGAATAATTTTTCTCTACCTTGAAACTCATGTCAAATAATTTTAAATAAAAAATTTAACTGTATAATTTTTATGATTTTTTTGATATCTCAAATGGTTCTCTCTTAGATTTTTGAGAAAGTTCATGGATTTATGATTGCTTTTTTGACACTGTAGGCATGATTCTTATCTACCTCAAAACTCATGTTAAAAGGTAATTTATTAATTTTTTGAAAATGTTCACAGATTTATGACAATTTTTTTGACCCTATAGGTATGATTTTTTTCTACTTTGAAACTCGTGTAAATGACCTCAGATTGAAAATATAGTTGCATATTCTTTGTTGTTTTTTTGAGATATCAAATTGGTCTCTCTTAGATTTTTAAGAAAGTTCATGGATTTATGGTCTCTTTTTTGACTATATAGATGTGATTTTTCTCTACATCTAACTCATGTCAAATGATCCCATATCAAAAATCTCGTTGCATATTCCTTGTGGGTTCTTTCAAGATCTCAAATGAGTCTCTTTTAAAAAATTTCAAATATTGACAGATTTATGCCTACTTTTTTGAACTTAGAGGTGTGATTCTTCTCTACCTCAAAACTCATATCAAATTATCTCAAATTAAAAATAAAATTACATATTATTTGTGGGTTTTTTGAGATATATTATAGGTGTCTTTTATATTTTTGATAAAATTCATAGATTTATGGTCATTTTTAACCCTATAGCATGATTATTTTGTCTCAAAACTCATGCCAAATGATCTCAGATCAAAAATCTAGTTATATATTATTTATATATTCTTTGAGATTTTAAATGAGTCTCTCTTAGATTTTTGAGAAAGTTCACAGATTTATCGTCACTTTTTTGACACTAAGAATAATTCTTTCTCTACCTCGAAATTCATGTCAAATGATTTCAGATCAAAAATTTATTTACATATTCATTGTGTATTTTTCAAGATCTCAAATGTGTATCTTTTAATTTTTTTAGAAAGTTCACATATTTATGACCATTTTTTTGACCCTATAGATGTGATTATTCTCTACTTCAAAACTCATGTGAAACGACTTAAAATCAAAAATCTAGTAGTATATTCTTTGTGGGATTTTTCAGATCTTAAGTAGGTCTCTCTTAGATTTTTAAGTAAGTTTATAGATTTATGACCATTTTTCAGCCTATGTGTATGATTCTTCTCTACTTTGAAATTCATGTCAAACAATCTCAGACCAAAAATATAATTACATATTTTTTATGAATTTTTTGAGATCTCAAATGAGCCTCTCTTAGATTTTTGAGAAAGTTCATATATTTATTGTCATTTTTTCGACCCTTTAAACATGATTCTTCTCTATGTCAAAACTCATGTCAAATGACCTTAGATTAAAAATCTAGTTTTATATTCTTTGTGAGTTTTTTGAGATCTCGAATGGGTTTCTCTTAAATTTTTGAGAAAATTCATAGATTTATGGTAACTTTTTTCACTATGCAGAGGTGATTATTCTCTGCCTCGAAACTCATGTCAAAAATCCATTGATTGAAGTTTTTGAGAATATTGATAGATTTATGACCACTTTTTTTTACTTTAAAGGTGTGATTTTTCTCTATCTCAAAACTCATGTTAAATGCCTTTAGATAAAAAATTTAGTTGCATATTCTTTATATGTTTTTTAAGATCTTAAATGGGTCTCTCTTATATTTTTGAAAAAGTTTACAAATTTATTGTTATTTTTTTGACCCTGTAAACATGATTGTTCTTTGACTTGAAATTCATATCAAATGACCTCAGATCAAAAATCTAGTTGCATATTTCTTATGCATTTTTTGAGATCTCAAATGGCTCTCTCTCATCTTTTGAAGGAAGTTCACATATTTATGTTCATTTTTTTTACCTTGTACATGTTATTCTTCTCTACCTCATAATTTATGTCAACTGATCTCAAATAAAAAATCTAATTACATATTTCTTGTGAGTTTTTTGATATCTCAAATAGGTCTTTCTTAAAATTTTGAAAAAGTTCATAGATTTATAGTCATATTTTTGACCTTATAGGTATGATTGTTCTCTACCTCAAAACACCTATAAAATTATCTTAAATCAAAAAACTAATTGACTATTTTTTTCTGGATTCTTTTGAGATCTTAAATGGGTCTCTCTTAAAAAATTTAAAAATGTTCACAGATTTATGATTATTTTTTTGACCTTAACAGTGTGATTCTTCTCTACCTTGAAACTCATGTTAAATGACCTCAGATCAAAAATCCAGTTGCATATTATTTTTATGTTTTTAAAATATTAAATGGGTCTCTATTAGATTTTTTAGAAAATTAACAGATTTATTATCATTTTTTTGACTCTGTAGGCATGATTCTTCTTTACTTCAAAACTCATGTCAAATGACCTCAGAATGAAAATCTAATTGTATATTTCTTGTAAATATTTTTAGATATCAAATGAGTCCCTTTTAGATTTTTGAGAAAGTTCACAAATTTATGATCTTTTTTTTAACGTACAAACATAATTCTTCTCTACCTCAAAACTCATGTCAAATGACTTTGAACCAAAAATATAGTTACATATTCCTTGTGGGTTTTTTGAGATCTCAAATACATATTTTAGATTTTTGAGAAAGTTCATGAATTTATGGCCATCTTTTGACTCTATAATCATGGTTCAACTCTACGTCAAAAATCATGTCAAATGATTTCATATCAACAATCTAGTTGTATACTTCTTCTAGATTTTAAATGGGTCTCTATTAGATTTTTGAGAGTGTTCATGGATTTATGGTCATTTTTTTTACTCTTCAAGCTTGATTCTTCTATGCCTCAAAACTCATGTCAAAAGGTCATTGATTGAAGTTTTTGAGAAGGTTGCTAGATTTATAGCCATTTTTTGACTCTATAGGTTTGATTTTTTCTACCTCAAAACTCATGTCAAATGATTTTAGATCAAAAATATAATTACATAATTCTTGTGGGTTTATAGAGATCTTAAATGTGTCTCTCTTAGATTTCTGAGAAAGTTAACAGATTAATGCATATTTTTTTACTCTATAGATAATTTTTTCTGCCTCAAAACTCTTGTGAAATGACATCAAATCAAAAATCTAGTTGCATATTTCATGTAGGTCTTTTGAGATCTCAAATGGGTCATAGATTTTTGTGAAAATTTATAGATTTATGGAGATTTTTTTGGCCCTACAGACATGATTCTTCTCTACCTCAAAACTCATGTCAAACAACCTCAGATCAAAAATCTATTACATATTCTTTATTGGTTTTTTGAAATATCAAATGAGACTCTCTTATATTTTTGAGAAAGTTCACAGATTTATGATTATTTTTTAAACTTCAAAGACGTGATTCTTCTCTATCTCGAAACTTGTGCCAAATAACTTCAAATCAAAAATTTAGTTGCATATTCTTTATGGATTTTTTGAGATCTCAAATGGTTCTCTCTTAAATTTTTGAAAAAATTCTCAAATTTATGACAAATTTTTTGACCCTACAATCATGATTATTTTCTATCTCGAAACTTGTGTCAAATGACTTAAAATCAAAAATCTAGTTACGTAATCTTTATGGGTTCTTTTGAGGTCTCAAATTGGTGTGTCTTAGATTTTTGAGAATATTCACAAATTTATGACCATTTTTTGACTCTATAAACATGATTCTTTTCTACCTCAAAACCTGTGTTAAATCATATCAAATCAAAAATCTAGTTGCATATTCCTTGTAGGTTCTTTCGAGATCTCAAATGGGCTTCTCTTAAAAATTTTAAAATGTTCACAGATTTATGGCCATTTTTTTACCTTAGAGGCGTAATTCTTTTCTGCTTCTAAACTTGTTTCAAACTATCCCAAATATAAAATATAGTTGCATATTATTTATGAGATTTTTGAGATCTCAAATGGATTTCTCTTATATTTTTGAAAAAGTTTATGGATTTATGATCATTTCTTAATTCTATAAATGTGATTTTTCTCTGCCTCAAAACTCGTATCAAATGACATCAAAACAAAAATTTAGTTGTAAATTCTTTATGTATTTTCAAGATCTCAAATGAGTCTCTATTGATTTTTTTATAAAGTTTACATATTTATGATCAATTTTTTTATTTTAGAGGTGTGATTCTTCTCTTTCTCAAAACTCATGTCAAATGACGTAAGATCAAAAATCTAGTTACATATTTATTATAGGTTTTTCGAGATCTTAAATAGGTATCTCTTAGATTTTTGGGAAAGTTCACCGATTTATGACCATTTTTTTGACTTTGTAGGTGTGATTCTTCTCTACCTTAAAAATCATGTTAAATGATCTCAGATCAAAAATCTAGTGACACATTCCTTGTGGGTTCTTTCGTGATCTCAAATATGTCTTTTTTAGATTTTTGAAAATGTTAACAATTTTATGATCACTTTTTTAAATTTTAAAGACATGACTATTCTCTACCTCAAAACTCATGTCAAATGATATTAGATCAGAAATGTAGTTGTATATTCCCTGTGTGTTCATTCAAGATATTAAATGAGTCTCTCTTAGATTTATGAGAATATTTATGGGTTTATGGTTTTTTTACCTTAAATGCATGAATTTTCTCTACCTCAAAACTTGTGTTAAACAATCTCAGATAGAAAATTTACTTACATATTCACTGTAGGTTTTTCAAAATCTCAAATGAATTTATAGCCATTTTTTTGACATTATATGCGTGTTTCTTCTCTACTTCAAAATTCATGTCAAATGACTTTAAATCAAAAATCTAGTCGCATATTCCTTAAAAGCTTTTTGAGATCTCAAATAGTTCTCTCTTAGATTTTTGAGAAAGTTCACAAACTTATGACCATTTTTTGGACCCTACAAGCATGATTATTCTTTATGTTGAAACTCATGTCAAATGACCTTAGATTGAAAATATAGATGAATATTCATTGTGAGTTTTTCAAAATCTCAAATGGGTATCTCTTAGATTTTTGAAAAAAATTATGGATTTATGATCACTTTGTTTAAACTTCAAGGTGTGATTTTTCTCTGCCTCGAAACTCATGCCAAATGACTTTAGATCAAAAATCTAGCTGCATATTCTTTGTAGATTTTTTGAGATCTCAAATGGGTATTTCTTAGATTTTTAAGAAAGTTGATGGGTTTATGGTTGCTTTTTTGACCATATAGACATGATTATTCTCTACCTCGAAACACATGTCAAACAACCTCAGATCAAAAATTTAGTTGCATAATCTTTATGAGTTTTTTAAGATCTCAAATAGGTCTCTCTTAGATTTTTTAAAAAAATCATGGATTTATGGTCATTTTTTTTTACTATATAAACATGATTCTTTTATGCTTTAAAACTCATGTCAAATGATTTTAGATCAAAAATCTAGTTGCATATTCCTTGTGGGTTTTTCGAGATCTCAAATGGGTCTCTCTTAAATTTTTGAGAAAGTTCACAGATTTATGGTTGTTTTCTAACTCTATAGACATGATTTTTCTCTACCTTGAAACTCATGTCAAAAGACCATTGATTAAAGTTTTTTTAAATTTTTTTATAGATTTATGACTATTTTTTGACCCTATAGACATGATTTTTCTCTATCTTGAAAATCATGTAAAATAACTTCAGATCAAAAATGTAGTTGCATGTTCCTTGTGGGTTTTTTGAGATCTTAAACGTCTCTCTTAGATTGTTGAGAAAGTTTACGGATTTATCATCATTTTTAAATAGACTAATGATTTATTTTTAAAAATGCCAAACATACTATTGTAAATTTTAAATAGACTAATGATTTCTTTAAAAATTTCAAATAAAAGTTTAATAAGTTTTAAAAAGAATGTAATTATAGCAAATGTTTATCAGAGAAAAAGTATTATAAAAGTTTTGCTAGTTAGAATCACTTATAAGACTTTAAAATTGGTTTTTATAACCAAAATAACTATTTATCAGAAGTGATTTTGTATTTAACTTATACACACACACACACACACACACACACTAATATACCAATTGTACAAAAAATACTAAGACTACTTATAAGATAATGTTAGATAAAGACTAAATTATTTACAAAAACTAGAATGTTTACAAATATAGACCAAAAACTAGGCTATTAAAATAACACTTATTAATTAATTACTATCAAAATCAATTTTTAGGATGTCAAAATCATGATTCAGTATCAAAATGACTACTTTTTATAAGTGATGTTACACAAGATGCCTAAAAAGTTGATTTAGGGAGATAATGATCTTATTTAGATAGAGTTTCCCCTTTCTTACAACTAGATGAAGGTCAAACAGAGAGTGATGAGGTTATAATAAAATTAAATTACAATTTTTAAATCTAATTCAAAATCACAAGTATCAGAGGCAAGATCATTGATATAAATCAATATCACATATGGTAATAAGTGATTATTTTTATTTGATTAGGTAATACACCTAGTTTTATAGGGATCAGGAACTAGAGTATAAGCAATATTTAATAAAGTATAGCAAGTGCCACTAGCTGAGAGCCAAAACCCAGAGTATCAAAACAAACAACTAACAGGGAATGAGTGATTTTCATTAACATAAAATATAAGGTCTTTTTTGAAGTGACAAAGTTTTGTTTTATTCCTACAAGGCCAGAAGATTACTTTAGGGGTATAAAAATCAAAAGAGATCAATTTTTTTAATGTTAACTAAATAAAACCTTGATGTATAACCTAAGTCAAAATCACTACTAACTAGAAGAGAATCTTAAATGGAAAATAAAATCACTACCATGTATAATCAATTTTGAAAATGGTCACTAAACCCCCAAGTACGCTAATTGTTAGTGGTTAATTTCAAATGGTCAAGTAAAAACTATGACTATTAGTTGCAAAACTATTAATGCAAAATTTCCAATTGCAGAGCAAAATCATAACTCCTTGAACATGAAAATTTTGAGATTCTAAAGCCAAATATATTTCTAACCTATCTCTTAAGATATATTTTTCACACCTCTCACAAATAATGGTTAGTCTAAAGGAAGGATCCCATCATGGTTACCAATGTCTGTTTGATAGGTTTTGTAAAACTATGTGCACGTTTGGGAGACTATCACAAAAAAAGAATCTAGAATTCATTTCTTGATTGGATAGGAGTGCCGAAAGTGGGACACCTTAGGTTTTGACATTGTAGTCCTATCTTGACACTTTTGTCTTAGTGATCTAAGCTTTCTAGGTTTTGCACATTAGGTTTATGTAACCTTAACCATGAAATATCAAATCTTGAAAGTCCACAGAGCTCATTGTGTACCTAATTTAGTCTTCAATACCTTAGTTTCTCTTTGCGCTTGAACTTGAATTTAAAATTTGGAGAAAGTAGAGGAGGGGTTAGTGTGTAAATAATATGTTGGATGCACTTCCCACCCCGTATGGGCATGTTTCCTACATACCAATACTCTGAGGAAGGATCAAGCTATATGTAGTTCTCTTATTGAATTGTTTGGAGTAATAGTGTGATAAAATGCAAATAAATAGAAAACTACTAAGGACTGGTGTAATGTTTTGAATAAGCTTAAAATACTATTAAATGACTATATGTAAAGAATAGATAAAAGTGCTTGAGTGGTCTTGCTTGTATTCTTGCTTTTCACTTGTAAATGAGTGTCAACCCTTCTAAATAGACTTTGAATGGCCTATTATAGAGGATTTAATGATTTTGGGTTAAATGAATTCACATTAGGCCAAAATTTAGGATAAGTATTTGGAAAAATGTGATCATTAGAAGCCAAAATGTAGTCAGATAATAGTTCCAAAAATAAGACACCCTTGGTTTCAGCATTGTAGTCCAAGCTTGGGTGTTATTATCCATGGCTGATGAGACCTAGGAGGATGGATTAAGCATGGAAAGAGTAATATAGATATGTAAGGGTTTAGTCTAGAATGATATGAATGATAGAGAATAAATGAAAATATGCCTATGAGGGTCATGAAAGTAAACAAGATAGACCTATGGATTGGGTATCATTAGCCACACTCAAGTTATCAAATTTTGCATTTTATATAATTATATTTTCTCGCCCTTTATTATAATGATGCAACAAAGTGAAATACTAGGATAAAATACAAATAGAAATTGTACCTAAAATTACTTGTAAAGGTGAAGCTAATGAAGCTGTGTGATGCTAAATGTGCGTAGAGAGAGCATGGTGTGAAGTGTGAATCTGAAATAAAAAGCATAGAGTAGATTAGTCCTTGCTAGATACACTATATTTAAAATAATAATGTACAAAAGTTGGGTAAGAGAGAGAGGAAGAGAAAGGAACTAATACACCTCATCAAATACATGAACCAATATAAAACATATTGTGAAGAGAAATGAACTAATACTCCTCAATAATCTCCTAATCTAAGAAGGATATCAAAGTTATAGTTGGAACGTTGGATTCATACACACCTATCATAATTAATGGATGTGAATCAATTAAATATGCCTAGTATATAACTGGTGGAGGATGTGCATGGTGTGTGGTGAACACCTATTGTGTCCCCTTTCTCTTGTTTGGAATGCTATGGAAATGGATTTGTGAAGATTTTCAGAGCTTTATCCCATGTTTTCTTTCCTTGTGGAGGCCCAATTCAAGTGTCAAGATCAAGTAGGTTGTCATCTATCAAGTCTTGTATCTTATGTCTCAAACTAATGCATCTATTTGTAGTGTTTCTTAGTGCCCTATGAAATTAAAAAAATGCATATTGATTATATCCTCATGGAAGAGGCTTTGTTGGGTCAAATTCCTAGATAGGAGGGAGAGTGATGATGTTACATTCCAATAACTATTGTAAAAATATAGGTAAAGAAATTGGTAGATTGGTAAATGCACACAGAGGAGATGCTGATAAAACCACACATGGAGGGGGCTCTGACATTGACTCTTGGTTGATTATGATTATTTTTATTATTAACTTTGACCTTATATGAGACTTTGATATTACTCTTGTTTATTGCATTTCGGATGCTTGTATATTTTAGTTTGCCCATTGAAATGAGTTTTAATTCTTTCTCTTTTAGTGTATGACATTATTCAGTGAAGGAAGATAATCTTTTGAACATAATAGACTCATGCAAAGCTGGTAGAAGGCTCTATTTGAGAAGATCCCATAACTCCTGATCTGCCACGGGGCTAATGATAGTCTGTGAGATGCTCATTTATTTTCGATTTTTGTTTTGAAATTTGTGTGTAGGATATCTTATCACCAATGTTGATACTGAAATGTATTAGGAACATGTTAGCTAAATAATTGAATGCATCGATCAACTAATTTGGTAGACTATAGAACCATTGTAAATTATAATCATTTATACTCCATGGGAATAGCTTGGTTAGTAACCAGTCATTTGGCACATAATCCAAGCATGTTACATGAAAATCTCTTAAATGTGTCTCTAGATCACCCTTGGATTAATAAAGAGTAAGCTTGAGTTGAACAAAACCTTGTGGAAATAGTGTATAAGAAATTAGACGTGCCAATGGTGTATTTAGAAGAGCAAAATAATCTAAAGCCTGCATAAGTCTAGTGGCACCTTGCTCAAGATGTAACACCTTGGATTGAAGAGATCTTATCTCTTACACAAGGGATGCCACATCAGGAGATAGTGATGTAGTAACTATAAATGGTGGCATAGAGATAGGTTGTGTTGTTGGAGGGGGTTGTTGAGATATAGTTTTCCCTATAGTGTTATTTTCATCTGGTAGCTCTGTAGTAATAAAAAACTCAACTTGTTTAGCATTTTTTATTTTCATGAGAAATTGTAATATAAGAGTATGATCCTGATGTTATTCCTTAGTTCTTTCTATGAAACTTTGGAGGATCATATCTTTCTTGAGTACAACTTCATTATCAACAATGGGTAGAAGTAGATCAGTAGTATAATGTGGTGGAGCATGAGCATCGGTGTGTACATCATCATTGGTTTTTTCATATTTCTCATTAATTAAATCCTTTTGATTAAAATTGGTATAATTTAGATGTTTAGAATGTTGGGGATCAACCAAAAATTTGATTACACTTATGAAAGCAATAAACCGTAGAATTAAATAGATAGATAAGTAACTAGAATGATAAATAGCAAAGAATAAGAGATACAAGAAACCACCCTGAAAACTTGTATTAAACTCTTTACAGAAGGAATACAATTGAAGAAACTTCTTTCTTCCACACCTCTCTCAAATGTATAGATCTCTCTCTAGATCTCTATTCCTCAAGAGCTCTCTCTCTCAAGTACAATCAACTCCAACAACCTAGATTGATTCACCTATACAATTCTGTACTGTTCTTTCAACATTCCAATACACAATAAGCTAAGAAGATCTATCCTAATATAGAATTAGGAAACTTGAGCATGCATTTACAACCAACAGTTAAGCCTCTTGAACAAGGGCTCTAAAAATAATCTTACTAATAATAGAGACATAGACTTAAGACATAGACTTAATCTCATCATGCAAACACTTGGTTCTATCCTCAGAAATAGCTCTCTGGACGCATAAGTAACCGATGCCGGTTCTTGCCTGCTTGCCTGTGACCGACGTCGGCCGATCCTTGTAGATGCCGATGTCTCTTCAGCTACTCCTGACTGATGTCGATCACTCCTGACCGACGCTGGTGACTATGTAACTATTTCAACTCTACAATCCGCTCCTTGGTGAAGCTTTTAGGCTCCACACCTTAACAATCTCCCACTTGGAGATAAATAGCTGCACCAGTACCTGTACAACATCTTCTACCTCCTCCATCTTCAACTCAATCATGAAGACCAACAAAAGTTGAATGAAGATTCAATTTCTCCTTTTTAACTTGCTTGGTTAACATATCAGCAGGATTCTTATCTGTATGGATCTTCTCTAGCTTCAACTCACCATCTTCCAATACCTGTCTTATGAAATGGTACCTAAGTTGTATGTGCTTCGTTCTTGAATGAAAGGCTAAATTCTTAGCCAAATGAATTGCACTCTGACTATCACTGTATAATCTGCAACTCTCTTGCTCCTTTCCAAGCTCTTCCATGAACCGTGTCATCCATATCATCTCTTTGCTAGCCTCTGTGGCTGTAATATACTCTGCTTCTGTAGTTGACAAGGCAACAACCTTCTGCAACTTTGATATCCAGCTAACCACCATTCCACCAACAGTGAAAACATATCCTGTGGTGCTCCTCCTGCCATCCAAATCACCTATCATATTTGAATCTACATAACCATGTAGAGAAGTATCTAAACCTCCATAGCACAAATGCCTACTACTGGTTCCTCTCAGATATCTAAGGATCCACTGAACTGCTTTCCAATGTTCCTTTCTTGGATTGGCCATATACTTACTTACAACTCCCACTGCTTGGGCAATATCTGGTCTAGTACACACCATTGCATACATTAAACTCCATACTGAGGAAGAATATGGAACTCTACTCATGTACTCTACCTCATCATGTGAATTAGGACATTGTTCTTTACTAACTTAAAATGTCCAGCAAAAGGTGTGCTTACCAGTTTTGCATCTTACATATTAAACCGTTTCAACACCTTGTTCACATAATCCTCTTGAGACAAAATCAACCTGTGATTTTTCCTGTCTCTCTTAATGCTCATGCCCAGGATTTTCTTTGCTGCTCCCAAATCCTTCGTGCCAAATGTTTGAGCTAATTTCACCTTAAGCTCAGAGATATCCTGCATGTGTGATCCTATAATCAGCATATCATCTACATACAACAACAGAGTAATATATCTACCATTATCCAATCTCTTAAAATACACACAATGGTCAGATTGACACCTACTGTAGCCATGCTTAGTCATAAATCTGTCAAATTTCAAATACCACTATCTAGGAGCTTGTTTGAGGCCATACAAGCTTTTCTTCAATCTGCACACTAACTTCTCCTTACCTTTGACCTCAAATCGTTCTGGCTATTCCATATATATTTCCTCATCCAAATCTATATGAAGAAACACTGTCTTAACATCTAGCTGCTCAAGATGCAAATCCTCAATAGCAACCAGAGACAATACAGTCCGTATAGAAGTCATTTTAACAACAAGAGAAAAAATCTCACCAAAATCAATACCTGGCTTTTGTGCAAATCCTTTCACTACCAACCTAGCCTTATATCTCATCTGTCCATTCTCACCTTCCTTCAACCTATAGGTCCATCTGTTCTTCAGTGTCCTCTTACCAGCTGACAACTCAACCAAATCCCATGTTTGGTTCTCTCTTAAGGACTCCATCTCCTCAACCATGCCACGCTCCCACTGACTCTTGGACTCCACCTGTAATGCTTCTTCAAAACTCTCTGGTTCTCCACCATCAGTTAGAAATAAATAGAATAATGAAGGGGAATATCAAATTGGAGGCTTACTTACCCTTTTTGACCTCCTGATGGGCATCTGAGACTCGTTCACAACATGCTGTCCACCCAAATTCTCTGACAGTGACCGACCTCGGTCACTTCTAGACCTGTAACTGGCCGACGTCAGTTCTGCCTAACCGACGTCGGTGCCTATCCTACCGATGTTGGTATCTGTATGACCGACATCAGTTTTTGCCTTGCCGACATCAGTTTTTGTCCTACCAATGTTGGTCTTTGTGTTTTCCTACAAGTGATTATTTCTTTTTCCTGCGAGCTCTTTTTGGACCGTCACCTCATCCTATTTACCATTACTCTACCCAAATTGATTCAACTTCTTTAGCTGATCACTATACATCACTTTTTCATTGAAAACAACATCACGGCTCCTAATTATCTTGTTAGTTCCTAGATTCCAAAATCTGAAACCGAAATCATCTGAGCCATAGCCAATAAATGTGCACCTCATAGACTTATCATCTGACTTCTTTCTATTTTCCTTATCAATGTGCACAAAGGCTTTACAACCAAAAACTTTGAGAAATGAGAGATTTACCTTTTTACCTGTCCATGCCTCTTCTAGAATTCCACCATCCAGAGCTGTAGAGGGTCCTCTATTAATCAGGTACACTGTAGTGTCAACAGCTTCTGCCCAAAACTCTAAGGGCAAACTAGCATGCAATCTCATACATCTTGCATGCTCCATGATTTTTCTATTCATCCTTTCAACAATTCCATTCTATTGAGATGTCCTTGGAACCATCCTTTACCTATGGATTCCATGCATATAACAATACCAGTTGAACTTATAGCTGCAGAACTCACCACCATTGTCAGATCTTAGGCACTTCAATCTTCTGCCTATTTCATTCTCAACCATAGCTTTCCAAATCTTAAAAGTCTCAAATACATCAGATTTCTTCTTAATACAATAGATCCATTAATTTCTTGTAGCATCATCTATGAATGAAACATAGTACTGTGATCCTCCAATAGAAGCAACCTGAGATGGTCCCCACATGTCTATGTGAACAAGCTGTAACTTATGCTTCTTCTTTGTTGACCCAGTCTTGAGAAAATTCACTCTCTTTTGTTTCCCAAAAACACAATTCTCACAAAAATCTAGATTTATGCTTTTCAAATCTGAAAGCTTACCTTTAGACTTAAGAATTGACATTCCCTTCTCACTCATGTGGCCAAGCCTTGAGTGCCACAATTTTGCATCCACATCTAAAGTAGATAATACAGAAGGAGAATTGTTAGTAACACAATTACATAAATATAGAGTACCTACTCTCTTACCTCTGGCCATAACAAGTGCACCCTTGGTCACCTTCCAAGATTCAGCTGTGAGAGTTATTGTACAACCCTCATCCCCTAACTTTCCTATAGAAATCAAATTCCTCTTCAAGCTAGGAACATGCATAACATCTCTCAACACCCATGTGTTTCCATTTTTCATCTTCAACTGCACTTTACCTTTGCCAATAATTTTACAAGGCTCATCATCCCCTAAGTACACTATTCCAAAATCTCCATGGATATAGTCACTAAAATATTCTCTATTAGGGGTAGCATGAAAAGATGCACCAGAATCTAAAACCCAAGATTCTATATTATTATGCAAAGAGAATATTAAAGCATCTTGTGCAATACTTGCAACCTTTGCTTCTTCTTTTGTTTTGTGCTGATTGTCCTCATTAGGCTTTGACCAACAATCTCTGCTTATGTGCCCCATCTTTCCACAATTCTAGCATTGTGGCTTCTTTCCATTTCTGGATTTAGATCTACCTCTCACCTTAGACTTAGATCTTGATCTCCCTTTCTTGCTCTTCTCTTTTTGCCTTCCCCTGCTCTCAAAACTTAAAGCGTTCCCTGATGTTTCCTCTGTGCTTTTCCTGTGAATTTTCTCATTCAAGATAACACTAACAACATCCTCTACTTTTAAAATATTTGAAGTAGATGCAGTATTACTAACTGCCATTACTAAGCTATGCCAGCTTTCAGGTAAAGAACATAATATTAAAAGAGCTTTAATTTCATCATCAAACACTATTTTGACTGAACTTAATTGATTTACAATTCCATGGAAATCATTCAGGTGATTAGATACAGATCCACCTTCCTGCATACACAAATTAAATAACTGCTTCATAAGATATACCTTATTAAAAGCTGAGGGTTTTTCATACAAATTTTCTTAAGTAGTCATCAACTCTACGATTGTTTTTGCCTATGATAAATTAGATATCACAGTAGACACTAGACTCAGTCTTATAGAACCCAGAGCCTTTTTATCAAGGACTTCCCATTCTTCATTGTCCATATCTATGGGATTCTTTACAATCCCACCTAATGGTAAGTATAGATCTTTCTGATACAGATAGTCCTCTATCTGCATTCTCCAATGTTGATAATTTTTGCCATTGAACTTCTTCATTCTCAGTTTACTTTCTTCTTCCATTGCTTCTCCCACTCAAACAGAAATCCCTGTAGAAACCTTTGTGAGTAACATGTAATCAATACACACTACATAGATCTGAACCACCTATTAGTGAACCTGAGCTTTGATACCACTTTTGGATATCAAGCTCTGAACCTACAACCAAGGCTCTGATACCACTTGTTGGGGATCAACCAAAAATTTGATTACACTTATGAAAGCAATAAACCATGGAATTAAATCAGATAGATAAGTAACTAGAATGATAAATAGCAAAGAATAAAAGATACAAGAAACCACCCTAAAAACTTGTATTAAACTCTTTAAAGAAGGAATACAATTGAAGAAAATTCTTTCTTCCACACCTCTCTCAGATGTACAGATCTCTCTCTAGATCTCTATTCCTCAAGAGCTCTCTCTCTCTCAAGTACAATCAACTCCAACAACCTGGATTGATTCACCTATAAAATTTTGTACTGTTCTTTCAACATTCCAATACACAATAAGCTAAGAAGATCTATCTTAATATAGAATTAGGAAACTTGAGCATGCATTTACAACCAACAGTTAAGCCTCTTGAACAAGGGCTCTAAAAATAGTCTTACTAATAATAGAGACACAGACTTAAGACTATGACTTAATCTCATCATGCAAACACTCGGTTCTATCCTTGGAAATAGCTCTCTGGATGCACAGGTAACTGATGCCGGTTCCTGCCTACTTGCCTATGTCCGACGTCGGCCGATCCCTACCAACATCGACATCTCTTCAACTGGTCCTAATCGATGTCGGTCGCTCCTGACCGATGCCAGTGACTGTGTAACTGCTGCAACTCTGCAATCCGCTCCTTGGTGAAGCTTTAAGGCTCCACACCTTAACATAGAATCTATAGCTAGAGTCTGAATTGGTTGTTTATCTATAGTATATGGTCAAGTTGAAACAATCTAGGTGAATTCAGAAGGATTACTACTAGGTTTTGCAGTTCATCTTGAAGGAAGAGATGCAAGGAACTTAGGTGGCATAAGAAAAATAACTTGGATAATAATAGAAAATATTAAACTAATATAATCCAAATAAGGAACTAGAATATGCATAAAAATGATACGGAGCTCCCAAACATGTAAGGTGATACCTCAAAAATTAAAATAGGAGCTAGTATATGAAACCAAGGATTTTTTAATTTTTTTTTGCAAAATCCTATGAATTTTTGAAATTGAAATTGAATTTTAGAGTTAAATATGCAATTGAAAAATCAGAAATTTAATGAAAAATTTGTGATTTAGTGGGACCTAGTAGATGCATCTAGGGTTTTGAAAAAAGTAAATATTTTTGAATTTTTACTATAAATTTGTGAATTTGAAATTGATTTTTTAATTTTAATATGAAACTAAAAATTTAGAAAATGATTGAACAATTATTGAAAAATTACTGGGAGCTAGTTGATACAACTAGCGTTCGAAATAAATTTATTTTAAAATTTACAATAAAATTTTAAAATTTGAGAGAAATTTTTAGTTTTGAAATTCAAAAAAAAAAATCATAAATTAATGAGAAAAATTATTTTGGAATTTACCCTAGGGTTTCTAGGGTTTTATGTGAAATTTAAAGTAAGTCAAGTTCACCAAATAATTTATTATTTTTATGAAATTAGATGTTTAATTATTAAATAATAAATGGGTATGAGTAGATAAAATCAGTAAATAAAGTATAATAATTAAGCTACTAATTTATCAAATTTGATTATAGTTAGGGCTTTTTAAAAAATAGTAGTGAGAGAGATAAAATTAAAATTATGTGATTTTATGTTGTTCAGACTAAGACAAGCTTTGAAAATCTGTATGCAAGTTTGGGAGACTATCAAAAACAAGAATATAAATTTTGTTTCTTGATTGGACAAGAGCACCAAATGTGGAACACCTTAGGTTCCAATGTTGTAGTCCTATCTTGGTTCTATTGTCCTAGTGATCTATGTTTTTTGAGTTTTGTGTGTTAGGTTAGTGTGACCCTACCTATTAAATATTGAAGCTTGAAAGTCTACAAAGCTCACTATGTACCTAATTTAGTCTTCAATACCATAGGTACTTTTTGTGCTTGAACTTGAATTTAAATTTTGGAGAAAGTAGGGGAGGGTTTAATGTGTAAAAGATACACTTGATGCACTTCAGACACCATGTGTTAGCACACTACCTACATACCAATACTCCAAGGAGGGATCAAGCTATATTTAGTTCTCTAATTGAAGTGATTGGTGCAATAGTGTGATGAAAATACAAGTAAATGTGAAATTGGGCATACTTATAATGACTAAGGACTAGTGTAAAGATTTTTATAATCTTGAAATACTATAAGATGGATGTATGTAGAGAATAGGAAAATGTGCTTGAGTGGTCTTTCTTGTATTATTACTTCTCTCTTGTAAATGAGTGCCAACCCTTCTAAATGGACTTTGAATGGCATTTTATAAAGGATTCAATGATTGTGGGTTAAATTAATTCATCTTATTCCAACATGAATTAGGATAAATATTCAAAATAATGTGATCATTAGAAACCAAAATGGACTCAGATAACAACTCTAGAAACATGACACCCTAGGTTTCAGCACTATAGTCTAAGTTTGGGTGTTGTTATCCATGGTTTATAGGACTTGGAGGGATGTATTAAGCATGGAAAGATGCATCTAGGTTTGTAAGGGTTTAGTATAGGAGGCTATGGATGACTAATAATAACTGAAAACATGAATACTGGGAAGTTTCCACATGTGAAATATAAATGAGGGGTTATAAATAAGATTTAATAGTCATCAGATGTTTTTCTAATCATTAGTATTCTTCTAGATACTTATTCTCACCATCTACAATCATCATCACTTGCCTTGTTGGTCTATTCTTACATTTGTCACACAAATTATCTTTAGATTATAAATCAAATCCATGTAAGGGGTGATATGACACCTATTTTGGGTCCCCTTTCCTTTCAATTCATGAATTAGGCCTCAAAAGTCCCCCAATTATATTTCCCACCTATTTACTTGGCATTCACTCTTCATCGTCACTTTCTTCAATAGATTTCCTAAAGTGAATGACTCATCAAAAGATATTTTATGGACAAATATGGAAATAAATGGATATATGGAGTTAGGATAAGTCCCACTTGACCTCATAAATTGATTTTCCATCTTAAAATCTAATCTATAACTACAAAACACACAAATCTTTGTAAAAACCCATGATTTAGGGTTGTCCATATAAGTAAGGTATAGACCAACAAGATGGGGAGGATCCTAAAAGAGTCTTGAGTAAGATGCAAACACTTACCAAGAAAAATTATTATTTTTGGAATCATCTCCTTGCATGTTTTCTCCATCAGGTAGAAACCAAGGGTTTAGGAGGGTTTTATATGGTTTGGACTCTTAAGGATTATTTATACAATCTTAGTGTTGAAACCTAAAACCAATTATATTAATATCATTATAGAAACCCTCTTCAATAAATCCTAACTCCTTGGAGTCTCATTCATAGTGTTTGTATTTGTGTGAGCTTTGAAAGATGGCCTATCAAGTTTGGGTGTGTATTCTGAGTATGCTTGTGGTGTATTTTAGGCCAAAAATAATTTTTCTATGATATCTCCTACAAACCAAAGGTTGAAAAAAATATTATACATCCTCTTAAAGGTAATAAAATGAGTGGTAAGGTTCATCTGGTGTTGTAAATGAGATTGGACCCATTTAGGGCTTTAGGCCTAGTCTAGACCTAATAGGCATGACTGTGCATAATTTACCATAACCACCTTTAAAGGGTTTCTCAATAATTCAAGGTATTTCATCTATTTCTTAATTTTTAAACAAACCTCATAGACCTTTCCTAATTTTTCTATCAATTCCCATTACCTTCTCTTATCATCTACCCACTAAGTCTACAGCCTTGCCTGCCTAGGAGTAGCCTCTATTTGAGATAGAATAAAGGGTATATCCCCTATCTACTTAGAAATTTTAAAATTATGGAGGGATTAATTAGTTATTGAGGAATTTTTTAATCAATTTTTAAAGTTGGATAACATTAATAGGTGTTTCAATTCTTCAAAGAACCTCAAGATAGACTGTGTAATGTTGACTATGTGTAGGGTCTATGCATTGACTATATGTTGTATGTTTGAACACCTCTTGGATTCATTTTCTTATCCTAATCACCATATTTTATGGTTGTTACAACTATGAATTTATTTTTAAACAAGTCCAAAACCCCATACTTCTGCTAACTCCTCAAATTACACTCTCCATGAGTAGGTTTGGTTTATAGACTTTAGCAGACTATAGGTGTTCATTTCAAGGAAAGGAGATGCCTGTAGGCTATTTTGAACCATGTGTACCATGTTTAGGTTAATATTAAATTTATAAAATATCATATCATAGTTTTATACATTTATATCATACCTTATGACCAAGCCAATCTCTAAATTATCATGTTCCCAATGTACTACCATACTATAGTCAACATGTAGGTGCCATTTTTAGACTAAAAGGGGCCCCTATATGTGGTGTTTTCATGATCTGGCCCTAGTGTTCAATGAATTAAGCTCTATTTATATTCATTAATGTCATATCCAACTTTCTTGAAATTATCTATTCCCATAAGTCTAGTCAACATCCAAATTATATACTCTTAGTATCTTATCAGTCTATAGTCTAGTTGTAGGTGATTATTTTGATGACAAAGGGACCTTTGTAGGTGGATATTTAGGTATGAATTATGTGACTCAACTCATCCAATTTTTACTTAGGTATCTAACCTCATATATCATCAAATTAGGTTAATTGGATTAAATGCATGCTTCCATCATGTTATTGTTGCAACACAGGGTCACTTATGCTACTAAGTGGTGTAAATGATAATGAAAATCTTCAGTGAAAGATTACTTGAATTAGAAGACCTATATACAGAATGTACTAATTTTCAATCAACCAATTTATCATGTTAATGACTTTTCATGTGTTTGGGATACATTATGGAAGCATTCAGACTATTTAGACATCAAGACACTCACCAAGATATGAATTTTGTACATGAACAAATACCTTATTTAGAAAAAATAAGGCAACATGTCTCTAAAGAAACATTATCAAACTATGAACATGGTTTCAAGTTTGATTTCCACCTTATGACTCCATAATTTATTTTATGGTAATCTCATTTATCCTAGCCTTTAACGAAACTTTAAATAAGTTAAAATTCCTTCATTCATCATCCTCAGGTCTCTACAAATCTGCTTGTATGTGGGCATCAACTCATGGACTATATACATTAGAGAATTGGTTATCTAAATAAATATCAAAAAATTTAAATGGTTTAAACTTGTTTGGTCACACTTTGGGAGTATATTCAAAACTTTGAATACTCATCATCCCATCACCATGATTGCTTAAAAATCCTTTTCACTTGACTATAGGTTCACATGCAGGAAAACTGATTGTGCAAATATCCTGCTTAACTGTGTTTCATATGAAACACTCTTGAAACTAATATTTTTAAGGATGGGTGATTAAAATTATATGAAATTCATGAAATATAACATGTTACCTTTGTTTGAAACCATTAGAGGAAAGAGGACCCTCTATAAATGGTGAAACTTGGCCTACAAACTATGATATAGTGTCCCCCTAGAAAGATGAAGTGATTGTGATTTTATTAGTCACACCACACATGAAAAATTAGTTTATAACCATCTGATAATAATGGTAATACTACCTAAAAATATTTATAGTACTTGGTTTATACGAACTAACCCAAACAGAGAGGAAACTTGTAGGGTATGGTAATGAGCAAGCAAAAAAAGGTAGCAAACTTCTTAGCATTGGTTACTAGAGGAAAGGCAACCAATATTTTGAATATCACCATTAATTTCAAGTGAAAAAATGGGAATATCATCCCTCAAAATCATTTTACCAAGTTCAACTCCTATTATCCAAACCATCAGAATATCAACTGATTATTTATGCCTACCTAGGAGAGTGATAGAAGAATAAAATAGTTTTATGCTATTTTCGAGATGTTCAAGGATAATTAAGAATGGAAGTGAGTTTATGGGACCTGAAGGTTAACTTTATAAGACTTCCCCATGTGCCAAAAATTCTCTACAATCTATACAATTTTACCCAAACTCTCTTTAATTACTTGATTTTCTTGTTCTGACATTGAAACCAACAGTTTGTCAACTTAAGACAGTTACTTTGACACCTAATTTACATATGGAAATTGAAATAGATTTTAAAAAACTTTTCTTTTATATAAAACTATACAAGTCTACCAAATGGCCCAAATATGACCTCAAATGACATGATATAACCCAAGAACCAAAAGTGAATATGACCAAGGCTAAAGACACATCAAATGACATCATTAGGACTATGGTACACCCTATTACACCCTATAAGGCCCCTATAACAAGTTTTTGACTATAGGGGGTTGACCTATTTTTAATTATGATCAAAATATTCAACATGAATCTCATTCCATAGGTAAAATTTTTATAGGTTATATATAATCACCTAAAACAAATATTTGAGTGTTGAGAGTGCTACTTGTGACAACCTAGTTCTAGATTATCCCTAGAACCATCATAGAGCCCATTATAATATTTCTTTAGTATTTGTGTGGACCAAAATTGTCCCTACTCAACTTAAACATAATCTTAGACACTCATTTCCTGGTGTCGTCCCTTCATCTAGTAGTTTGCTAGCTAGACATTAGCACCACATTAAGGACACTAGATCCATGTGGTGCTAGTGTCCCCAAAATGGTATTAATTCCCCTTAACCTATCTTTCCTAAAAGAATATATTTTTAAAATTGAAAGCCTCTTAAGATTGGCATAATTATCTTTTATTGTTCACTTAAGATACATAACACTATAAATACATGAATTTTAGACCAAAAGATACTAAATGGAGATTAGATGTGAAATACATATCCAAACACAAAACAAGTTGAGAAAAATAAAGGTTATTAATATTTATTATCCCCTAATTCTACATATTACCATGTATAGCTACATTAAGCTTATATTTACTACATTTCCAATCTTAAGCACATTCAAGGAATTCAATACCACTATCATTATAGCATCATTTGCACTTACACCAACATTTAGGTGAGGAGAACTACATCAGGGTTGATCCATCCCTAGAGTATTGGTATGTAGGAAATTATATTCATAGTGGGGTGTTGAGGATGTACAACTTATCCTAATAATAGACAGACTTTTTATGTCATCCCTTATATACAAGGAAGATTAGGGTTTGTATCATAAATCAAGGATTACAAGCATAATACATAGTTTTAGACTTCATGTACACATGAACAAAACCCATAAACATAGATGCATGTACACCCAAAAGTTTGAAGTAGTCCTACATAGAGCATACTAATGCCATTTTTAGGACACTAGAGCCACATGGTACAACTATCCACATGTGTCACTATTGTCCAACAGGGTTTCTGATATAAAGATCTAATTAATAACACTTAGACCTATTTATATCTCATTTTTCAACACATAGATATTCCATATCAAGTGTGTTGTAGAAAAGTCATTGTTACCTATTTATATCTTAGTTTTCAACACTCAAATATTCCATATCAAGTGTTTTTTATATAAGTCTTTTTTTAAACATAGTTATTACTATTTTTAGAAAGTTAAAGCTAGTTAAAATATGTAATAAATCAATGGTTATTTTATTCACATTAATTCACTCATTTAGACTACTCAACACTTTATTAAAACATAAGATTTAAATTAGCTAAACCCTAAAAGATTAAAATATTTGGTGAACCTAACTTACTTCAAACATTGATCAAATATTAACCCTATATACTCTTAGGGTTTATATCTTTTTTATATCTATGCTCAGATCTTAATTCCAAAATTTTAGATTTATTTCAATTATTTTTTTTGAAATATTTATTATATTAAAATTCTTTAAAGGTTAAAAATATACAAAAAATATATTTCCCACTTCCCAAACTACAATGCTAGAATTCAAAAATAGATTTGATGAGACCAATAAGAAAAAATAACAATATTCTATGTCCAAGCATATGGATATGAAAGATGTCATCATCACTATTATTTAGGAAATCAAGAACAAAATAAATAATGGTAAATATTAAACTCCCCCGTATAATAACATTGTTAAACCTATAGTGGGGACATCTCAACCAAGAAAACCAAATATTTTAATTTGATAACCTTTAAGGATAATTACACCTATTGTGGCTAGTTCCTCCACTCTAGATGTACAATCCCTTATGCACTATGTTCATACTTTGTAGGCTAAGGTGTTACTTATTGATACGGTAATCACTAGGCCATCACATGCCTTGGATTTTAATATTCTCTTATATAAATGTTTGTCACATCACATAGTGGAAACTCCCTTTCCCTTTGGATTAGTGGCACCTTAGCTTACATTATATGATGGTAGGTGTGACCTAGATCATTGTGCCAAACATTTTCACATAGAATGTTTGGACTACGTGTCCAATGATAGGAATTTCATGAAGTTGTTTCCATGTAGTTTAAAGGATTATGCCCTAAAATGGTTTTATGACTTACCAAATCAATCTACCACAACATTCAATCCTTTAGCATACATGTTTTTAGCATATTTCTACATCAATATAAGTGACAAAATATTATATGTCCAAGTTGCACAGTTGAACAAAAATCAAATGAGCCTATCGTAGATTACATCTCACAATTAAAGACTATATTAGCTAAATTAAATATCCCCATGGAATACAAAGAGATTAAGGACATATTTAAACAAATATTTTACCAGCATTACACAAAACTATCTTGTTTAAAATTTTTCCTACATTCATATATTTGTGACACACAATAAAAGAAAGAGATAAAGATCTTTTAGAAATGGGCAAACTAAAAGATAGGAATGGATTATAATAAATAGTTAAGAGTTCATATAAGTCTCCATACAAGGTCATGGCCACCAAAAACAAGAGTGATCAAAAGGCCATAGATAACATAGCCTCTAATCCATATCTTACATTAGTTTTATCCATTCCTCAGCACTGAATCTTCACCAACCTTATAGAGTAACTAGTACATGTTTTATATTATATTTTGGAATGTAATTCTATATCTCTCCAAACCATAAATGATGTTGATAAAACACTCCCTCTTCCAAATAACTATGATTTTAAGACATTCTTTGAGTATCACAAGGCACCAAGCCATACAAAAAAAAAGTATAAGCCTAAAACATAAGATAAAAGATTGGATTGAGGCTAACATTATTGTTGTGGGAACACCTACAAAGGCACCAAAAGTACAAAAAGTGGAAAAAGATAAGGAATTAAATATATTATCATATCAATTTCTAAAGCACATAATGAGAAAGGGAGCACATTAAGTGTTCACTACACATATCAGGGACATCCACCACCAACTTCATATCATACTATTATACAGGAGGCACACCCATTACAAAACATCATTGACATGTACCACACTATAGTTATAGCTAAACCACTCATCACCTTATCAGAATAGGATATTGTTGATGATGATATAGATCTGCATTTACTATTTATATGATCATACATATATCATTATTCTATCTAAAGTGTTATGGTTGATAATGGGTCAAGCTTTGGCATGTGCACTCTGACACTTTTAAATCAATTGGGATATTCACAACAAGATATAATTCCCATAGACATAGTTATTAGTGGTTTTAGTGGTCATTATCTAAGATCCATTAGGGAAATTGTATTTCCATTATAGGTTGAACCAACACATATCCACTCAATTATTTGTTGTACATAGTGCATGTATTTTTTTATATGTTATTAGGTTGCGCATGGTTACATCAACTATGATCCATTGAATCTATAGTGCATAGATGCCTGAAATACATACATGCATAATTTTTATGAGTATTTTCAAGATCTCAATTGGGTCTCTCTTAGTTTTTTTAGAATATTCATAGATTTATGACTACTTCTTGACCTTAGAGGCATAATTCTTCTCTGCCTCGAAACTCATGTCAAATGACATTAGATCAAAAATCTATTTGCATATTTGTTATTAATTTTTTGAGATCTCAAATGGGTCTCTTTTATATTTTTGATAAAATTAATAGATTTATGATAATTTTTTATACCTTATAGATGTGATTCTTCATTGCCTTGAAACTCATGTCAATTGACATCAGATCAAAAATATAATTGCATATTCCTTGTGAGGTTTTCAAGATCTGAAATAGGTCTCTCTTAGATTTTTGAGAAAGTTCACAGATTTATGATTTATTTTTGTGACACTGTAAGTGTGATTTTTCTCTGCCTCAAAACTGATGTCAAAAGGTCATTGGTTAAAGTTTTTGAGAAAGTTCATGAATTTATGACCATTTTTTAACCTTGTAGTAGTGATTCTTCTCTACCTTAAAAATCATGTCAAACGACCTCAGATCAAAAATATAATTACATATTCCTTATAAGTTTTTTGAGATCTCAAATTGGTCTTTCTTATATTTTTGAGAAAGTTTACAAATTTATGATTGCTTTTTGAC
Organism: Torreya grandis; assembly: GCA_037957365.1. Lineage (NCBI taxonomy): Eukaryota > Viridiplantae > Streptophyta > Pinopsida > Cupressales > Taxaceae > Torreya > Torreya grandis. The sequence goes on from JARHVA010001395.1 coordinate 2,769,913, forward strand.
CTTGTAGGCATGATTCTTCTCTACGTTAAAACTCTTATCAAATGACTTCATATCAAAAATATAGTTACCTATTCTTTGTGGGTTCTTTCAAGATCTACAATAAGTCTATCTTAGATTTTTTTAAATATTAAAAGATTTATAACCATGTTTTTAACTTTAGGGTTGTGATTCTTCTTTACCTCAAAACTCATGTCAAATGATCTCAGATCAAAAATTTAGTTGCATATTTTTTGTGGATTTTTTGAGATCTTAAATGGGTGTCTTTTAATTTTTGATAAAATCCATGGATTTAAGGTTATTTTTTGACCATATAGAAGTGATTATTCTCTACCTTGAAACTCATGTTAAATGACCTCATATCAAAAATCTAGTTTTATATTTTTTGTTAATTTTTTGAGATCTCAAATGGATCTCTCTTATTTTTTTGTGAAAATTTATTAATTTATTGCCTCTTTTTGTCACTATAGGCATTACTCTTTCTCTACCTTAAACTCATGTCAAATGATTTCAGATTATAAATCTAGTTACATATTCCTTGTACGTTTTCAAGATCTCAAATGGGTCTCTTTTAGTATTTTTAAAAATTTCACATATTTATGACCACTTTTTTATTCTACAGACATGATTATTCTTTGCTTCAAAACTCTTATCAAATGATCTCAGATCAAAAATCTAGCTGCATATTCATTATGGATATTTTGATATCTCAAACGTGTCTCTCTTTAATTTTTGAGAAAGTTCATGGATTTATGACTATATTTTTAATCTATAGGTGTGATTATTCTCTACCTCAAAACTAAGGTCAAACTATCTCAAATTAAAAATCTAGTTGCATATTCTTTATGGTTTTTCAATATCTTAAATGAGTCCTTTTTAGATTTTTGAGAAAGTTTAAAGATTTATTATCACTTTATTGACCCCTTAAATGTGATTCTTCTCTACCTTGAAACTCATGTCAAACAGACTTAGATTGAAAATCTAGTTGCATATTTCTTGTGGGTTTTTGAAAATCTAAAATGAGTCTCTTAGATTTTAAATAAATTTCAAGGATTTATGATCACTTTTTTGACTATGTAGAGGTGACTCTTTTTTGCCTCAAAACTCACATCAAAAGACCAATGATTGAAGTTTTTAAGAATGTTAAGGAATTTATGGCTATTTTTTGACCTTAGAGGTGTGATTCTTCTCTAACTCAAAAATCATGTCTAACGATCTCAAATTAAAAATCTAGTTGCATATTTTTTTTATAGTTTTTTGAGATCTCAAATGAATCTCTTTTAAATTTTTGAGAATGTTCATAGATTTACTATTGCCTTTTTGACCCTTTAAGCATGATTATTCTCTACCTCAAAACTTATGTCAAATGATCTTATATAAAAATTCTACTTGCATATTCCTGGTGGGTTTTTCAAAATCTCAAATGGGTCTCTCTTAAATTTTTGAAAAAGTTCACGAATTTATGGTCACTTTTTTGACTATATAGAGGTGATTCTTCTCTACATTGAAACTCATGTTAAAAGTTTATTGATTGAAGTTTTTAAGAATATTCATGAATTTATGGCCACTTTTTTGACCTTAGAGGTGTGATTTTTCTCCACCCGAAAACTTATGTCAAATGATCTTAGATCAAAAATTTATCTGCATATTCTTTGTAGGGTTTTCGAGATCTTAAGTGGATCTTTCTTAGATTTTTGGGAAATTTAATAGATTTATGGTTGTTTTTGACCCAATAAATGTGATTTTTATCTAACTCAAAACTCATGTCAAATGACCTTAGATAAAAAATTTTACTTGCATATTTCTTATGGATTTTTTGAGATCTCAAATGGGTCTCTCTAAGAGTTTTGAAAAAGTTCACGTATTTATGTTCAATTTTTTGATTTTGTACATATTATTATTTTTGTCTCAAAAATCATGTAAAGTGACCTTCGATCAAATATCTAATTACATATTTCTTGTGGATTTATTAAGATCTCAAATAGGTCTCTCTTAAATTTTTAAAAAAATTCACATATTTATGATCACATTTTTGTCCCTATAGATGTGATTCTTCTCTGCCTCAAAATTCTTGTCAAACAATATTGGATCAAGAATCTAGTTACATATTATTTGTAATTTCTTTTGAGATCTTAGATGGGTATCTCTTAGATTTTTGAATATATTTATAGATTTATGATTTTTTTTTGACATTAAAGGTGTGATTCTTCTATGCCTTGAAACTCATGTTAAATGATCTCAGATCAAAAATATAATTGTATATTCTTTGTAGGTTTTTGAAATCTTAAATGGGTCTCTATTAGATTTTTAAAAAAGTTCACGTATTTATTATCATTTTTTGACTTTTTAGGTGTGATTCTTCTCTATCTCAAAACTCGTGTGAAACGACCTAAGATCAAAAATCTAATTATATATTTGTTGTGGGTTTTTTGATATCTCAAATAGATCTTTCTTAAATTTTTAAGAAAATTCCCAAATTTATGATCATTTTTTTGAATTTAAAAACATAATTCTTCTCTACATCAAAACTTATGTAAAATGTCTTTAGATTAAAATATAGTTGTATATTCCTTATGAGTTTTTAAAGATCTCAAATGGGTCTTTTATATTTTTGAGAAAGTTCATAGATTTATGATATTTTTTGACCCTATAACCATGTTTTTTCTTTGCCTTAAAAATCATGTCAAATGACTTTAGATTAAAATCTAGTTGCATATTCTTTGTAAATTTTTTGAGATCTCAAATGGGTCTCTCTTATATTTTTGTAAAATTTCACGGATTTATAGCCATTATTTTAACTCCACAAGCTTGATTCTTCTCTACCTCAAAAATCATATCAAAAGGTCATTATTTAATTTTTTTGAAAACGTTCATAGATTTATGGTCATTTTAAAACTCTATAGCTTTAATTCTTTTCTACTTCAAAATTCATGTCAAATGACCTTAGATCAAAAATTTACTTGTATATTACTTGTAGGGTTTTTGAGATCTTAAATGGATCTCTTAGATTTTTGAGAAATTTCACAAATTTATGGCCATTTTTTTATATTTTAGACATAATTTTTTTTCTCAAAACTCATGTCAAATGACCTTAGATAAAAAAATTATTACATATTTCTTGTGGGTTTTTCAAAATCTCAAATGTGTCTCTCTTAAATTTTTAAGAAAGTTCACAGATTTATGATATTTTTAAACTTTAAAAATGTGATTTTTTTCTACCTTGAAACTCATGTCAAACAACTTCAAATTAAAAATCTACTTGCATATTCCTTGTGTTTTTTTTTTAAATCTCAAGTAGATCTCTCTTAGATTTTTGAGAAAGTTCTCAAATTTATGACCACTTTTTTGACCCTAAAAACATGATTATTCTTTATCTCAAAACTCATATAAAATGAATTTAAATTGAAAATCTAGTTGCATAACCCTTATGGGTTCTTTCAAGATCTCAAATGGGTCTCTCTTAGAGTTTTGAAAATGTTTAAAATTTTATGACCATTTTTTTGACCTTGTAGACATCATTCTTCTCAATTTGAAAACTTGTGTCAAATGTCGTCAGATCAAAAATCTAGTTGTATATTCTTTATAGGTTCTTTCAAGATCTCAAATAGGTTTCTCTTAGATTTTTAAGAATGTTCACAGATTTATGATTGATTTTTTAACCTTAAAGGCATAATTCTTCTCTACTTCTAAACTCATGTCAAATGATCTTAGATTAAAAATCTAGTTGCATATGTTTTTTGGATTTTTCAAGATGTCAAATGGGTATATTTTAGATTTTTGAGAAGGTCACAAATTTATAGTCATCTTTTTGACCATATAAATGTGATTTTTCTCTACTTCGAAACTCATGTCAAATGATCTTAGATTGAAAATTTAGTTACATATTCATGGAGTATTTTCGAGATCTCAAATGGCTTTATCTTAAATTTATGATAGATTTCAAGGATTTATGATCATTTTTTTGACTTTAGAGGTGGTATTGTTGTTGGTCTCAAAACTCATATCAAATGACTTCAGATCAAAAACTTAGTTGTATATTTCTTGTAAGTTTTTTGAAATCTTAAATAGGTATATTTTAGATTTTGAAAAATTTCACAAATTTATGACCATTTTTTGGATCATATAGACATGATTCTTCTCTGTCACAAATTTCATGTCAAATGATCTTAGATAAATAATCTAGTTCCATATTCTTTGTGAGTTCTTTTGAGATCTCAAATACATCTCACTTAGATTTTTGTGAATATTCACATATTTATGACCTTCTTTTTACTTTAAAGATGTGATTCTTCTCTACTTTAAAACTCATGTCAAATGATCTCAGATTGAAAATATATTTCTATATTCCTTGTGAGTTCTTTTGAGATCTAAAATGAGTTTCTCTTAGATTTTTGAGAATGTTCACAAATTTATGGTCATTTTTTAAACTTAAAAGGCATGATTTTTTCTACCTCAAAACTTATGTTAAATGACCTTAGATAAAAACTTTAGTTGTATATTTGTTGTGGATTTTTTGAGATTTTAATTAAGTCTCTCTTAGATTTTTAAGAAAATTTATGAACTTATGGCCATTTTTTGACCATGTATGCATATTTTTTCTTTGCCTTAAAATTTGTATCAAATGACTTTAGAGCAAAAATATAGTTGCATATTCCTTATGAGTTTTGTGACATCTTAAATAAGTCTCTCTTATATTTTTGAGAAATTTCATGAATTTTTGGCCATTTTTTTACCCTTCAAGTGTGATTGTTCTCTACCTTAAAACTCATGTTAAACGACCTCAAATTGAAAATCTAGTTGAATAATCTTTATATGTTTGTAGAAATATTAAATGGGTCTCTCTTTGATTTTTGAGAAAGTTCATGAATTTTTACCACTTTTTTAAACTTACAGGTGTGAGTTTTCTCTACCTTGAAAATTGTGTCAAATGATTTAAGATCAAAAATTTAGTTGCATATTCTTTGTAAGTATTTAAAGATCTCAAATGGGTCTTTTTATATTTTTGAGAAAAGTTTATGAATTTATGACCACTTTTTTAACCATATAGGGGTGATTATTTCTACCTCAATACTCATTTCGAATGACCTTAGATCAAAAATCTAGTTACATATTCTTTGTAAGTTTTACAAAATCTCAAATGTATCTCTCTTAGATTTTTAAGAAAGTCCACAATTTTATGACCATTTTTGACTCTATAAACATGATTATTTTCTACCTCTAAACTTGTTTCAAGTGATTTTAGATCAAAAATCTAGTTACAAATTTTTTGTGGGATTTTCAAGATCTCAAATGGGTCTGTCTTAGATTTTTTAAAAAATTCACAGATTTATAGTCATTTTTTTTACTGTACAAGCATGATTTTTCTTTGCCTCGAAACTCATGTCAAAAGATCATTCTTTTGGGAAATTTTATAGATTTATGGCCATTTTTGACCTTATAGACGTGATTCTTCTCTACCTTGAAACTTATGTCAAATGACCTCAGATCAAAAATCTAAGTGCATATTATTTGTAGGATTTTTCTAATTTTAAATAGGTATGTCTTAAATTTTTGAGAAAGTTCACATATTTATCATCGTTTTAAATAGACTAATAGTTTATTTTAAAAATATAAGAAATGATATTGCAAATTTTAAATAAACTAATTATTTATTTAAGAATTCTAAAAAAAAGTTTAATAAGTTTTTAAAAGAATATAATTATAGTAAATATTTATCAGGTAAAAGGTATTATCAAAATTTTGTTAGTTAGAATCACTTATAAGACTTCAAAATCAGTATTTATAATTAAAATCACTATTTTTCAGAAGTGATTTTGCATTTAGCACATATATACACACACATATACACCAATATAAAAATAATAATAATATTACTTAAATAAAGACTAAATTATTTACAAAAATTAGAATGTTACAAATAAAGCCCAGAATCTAGACTATATTAAAATAACACATTAACTATTTACTATCAAAATCACTCTTTAGGATGTCAAAATCATGATTTAGTATCAAAATTGCTACTTTCTATAAGTGATGTTGCACAAGATGCCCAAAATATTGATTTGGGGAGATAATGATCTTGTTCACATAGAGAGAACGATGAGGTAATCAAAAAATTAAATTATAATTTTTAAATCTAATTCAAAATCATAAGTATTAGAGGCAAGATCGTTGATATAAATCAATATCATAGATGTTAATAAGTAATTTTTTTATTTTATTAGGTAAAACACCTGATTGTATAAGGATTAAGAACCACAACATAAACAATGTTTAATAAAGTATATCAAGCATCACTGGTTGAAAGCCAAAAACTAGAGTATCAAAATAAACAACTAATAGGTAATAAGTGATTTTGATTAACATAAAATATATGGTCTTTTTTTAAATGACAAAGTTTTTTTTTATCCCTACAAGGCTACAAGATTAGTCTAGGGGTATAAAAATCAAAAGAGACCAATTTTTTTAATGCTAATTAACTAAATAAAACTTTAATGTATAACCTAAGTCAAAATTGCTACTAACTAGAGTAAAATCTCAGATGGAAAATAAAATCACTACCATATATAATCAATTTTGAAAATGGTCACTAAACCACCAAGTAAGCTAATGGTTAGTGGTTAACTTTAAATGGTTAAATAAAAATTATGATTATTAGTTGCTAATTTGTTGATGCAAAACATCCAATTATAGAGTAAAATCGCAACTCTTTGAACGTGAAAATTTTGAGATTCTAAAGCCAAATCTATTCCTATATTTTAAGATATATTTTTTTCACACCTCACACACAAAATGGTTAGTCCAAAGGAAGGATCCCATCATGGTTGCCAATGTCTATTTGACAAGGTTTGAAAATTTGTGTGCAAGCATGGGAGACTATCACAAAAAAGAATCTAGAGTTTGTTTCTTGATTGGATAGGAGTGGTGAAATAGAGAAACCTTAGGTTTTGATGCTATAGTATTATCTTAATGTTATTGTCTTGGTGATCTAATATTTTTGGGTTTTGTGCACCAGGTCTGTGTGACCCTACCTATGAAATATTGAATCTTGAAAGTCCATGGAGCTCACTGTCTACCTGATTTAGTCTTCAATACCTTAGGTAATCTTTGTGCTTGAACTTAAATATAAAATTTAGAGAAAGGAAAAGAGGGGTTAGTGTATAAATAATATGCTAGACACACTTCACACCCCATGTGTTGGTATGCTGCCTACATACTAATACTTTTAGGATGATCAAGCTAATGTAGTTCTTCCATTGAAGTGTTTGGTGTAATACTATGATAAAAATGAAAGTAAATATGAAACTTGGTGTACTTATAATGACTAAATACTGGTGTAAATGTTTTTATAATCTTGAAATACTATTCGATGACTATATATAGAGAATAGGAAAAAGTGTTTGAAAGGTCTTGCTTTTACTCTTGATTCTCTCTTGTAAATGAGTGTCAACATTTCTAAAAAGACATTGAATGGCCTTTTATAAGAGATTTAATTATTGTGGGTTAAATGAATTCACATTAGGCCAACATCAATTAGGATAAGGATTTAGAAGAATGTGATTGTTAGAAGCCAAAATGCACTTGGACAATAGTGCCAAAAATAAGACACCCTAAGTTTCGGCATTGTAGTCCAAGTTTGGGTACTATTATCCATGGTTGATGAGACTTGGGAAGATGGATTAAGCATGTAAAAATTAATTTTTATCTTTAAGGTTTCAATATAGGAGGATATGAATCACTAAGAATTAGTGAAAACATGCCTATGAAGGTCATGAAAGCAAGCAAGATGGACCTATGGATTGGGTATCATTAGCCACACTCAAGTTATCAAATTTCATATTTTATATGACTACATGTGCTCCCTCTTTATTTTAGTGATGCATCAAAGTGAAAGAATAGGATAAAATAAAAATATAAAACATACCTAAACTTACTCATAAAGGTGAAGCTCATGAAGATGTGTGATGTTGGATGTGTATAGAAAAAGCACAGTGTGAAGTGTGAATCTATAGTAAAAAATATAGAGTAGATAAGTCCGTACTAGATATGTTATATTTGAAATAAGAATGTAAAAAAGCTGGATAAGAGAAAGAGGAAGAGAAGATAGCAAATATACCTCATCAGATATGCGAACCAATATTAAACCTATTATGATGTTAGATTGTACAGGGTATGTGTTGTATTGAAAGTAATATTGTGAATGGAGTTGAGTGCTTAATTTTTTGAAAGTGGCTCAAGAATGAAAATACAAGCCCTTTGGCTCCATCATCACCTAATAAGTGAAGCTAACATATCATGTGTTTGTCAGTTAATGTTTAGACTATGTGTCGAATCCCTCTAAATAGGTGACTCAAGAATATAAAGGCTAGCTAGTCGTTTAGCTCCATCATTGCCCCGTGAATTAAATCTATGAAGTAATATTGATATGGATTAGATATTATATAAGATGGCTTCTAAAAACCATGAATGCATTATGATCTGATAATGTTGGCATGGATAGCTAAATATATGATGAAAACTAGGCCACTCTTGACCATTTTGAAAGATGGAGATTACGATTGTATAAAAGACAATCAAGAACTAGTGCAATAGGCTTATATAGAAGCCAACTTGAGATATCAAGTAATCAAGAAGTTAAGCTTGTATGAAATCCAAACTTGAAAAAAGATTCCAACCCCATGTAGATGGAGTAAGACATGAAAATACTGAGAAATGCATAAAAAATAAAATCAAAAAAAGGGGTGGATCAATGTGCCACACACATTGCCCCTCAATTATTGGTGTCTAAAATATGAATTATGATCTAGAAGTTGCATCAACTACCTAATCTAAAAATAGAAGTGAGATCCATCATGTTTTTCATAATTCCCTCTTTATCTAGATTTTCTAAAAAAAAACTATACTAAAACATGTTGAATCTAGACTGTACTAAGCTGACAAACCTATGAATAAACTCAGTTTTCTAATTTTTTTTGAAAAAACTAATTTTTATATTGTATAGATAGGAGCACTGAGAAGAGGACACCCTATTTGATGTTATATTCCAATTTTGGTGCTATTGTCTAGGGCCAAATTTGGTAAATGTTCCAGATTCTCTACTATTTGCCTTGTCTATTCTACCTAGTCTGATGTTTAGATTCTATTTTGGGTCTTTTGAAAACTACCTTTTCGATTGTTAAGAGATTTGATCTCTATGACAAAACCCCTATTTGTTGCCATCTCTTTTGAGGGTAGGAATGATTACATTACAATGACTACCCTCAGAACAAAAATCCCTACAAGTGTGTTATGCTACATAGATATATGATATAGTAATGATAATTGATAAGAAATATTAATATATAATAAGATTCATATTAATATATTGTTAGATCAACAGAGGTATACATAGATAGATATAACAATGTAATAAAATGTGTAATGTACTAAACTAAAATCAAAAGTTTTATTTTTTAGCAAAGAGGGATGGAGCATGATGTCCATCATGGCATTCAAGAAAGCAATAAAATGGATGATATGGATCATGGCATTATAAATAGGAAAAGTAATTTGACAATAAGCATACAAAACAAGAATCATACAAGAGTGGTCAAAGGGCCAAGTAATCAAAGGATATAGACACTTAAATTAGAAAGAAAGCATACAAAGCATGTTCAAATGCCCCATACACATACAATTGAAAAAAATAAAGTTGGCATAAGGGGCATAGGCACATGAAAGAGTAAAAATAAAGTACATTGGCAAATGTCTTAAGGCACACACATTAATAAAAGCAAATAACATTAACAAATGTCTTAAAATAGATATAAGGCATGCAATAAGAACTAAGAAAATGTGAACACATCAAACTACCCTGAGTAAAAAAAGAAAGTATGTATATACTGCAAGTGCAATCACATCTAACTAATCAAAGTAAGAAGTGAAATTATGGAAGACATGTTAGTACAAGACTAGGTATATACTAGGAAATACACAACTATAAGATACTAGTGAGTGTCGATATGGTAATCTATGTAAATTTAGTAAGTAATGTATGTCAACATGATAACTACAGTGTGTGGTGTAGGAATGACATAACTTGGATGGTGTAGTCATGTAGAAGATGCCCCCAATTGGGTACGTATATCAATATGTGTTTCAAATGTAGAAGTAGGATGCCCCCTCAACGGATAAAGTGAAGTAATAAAAGATTTGGAAGTCACTACACACATTCAAAAAGGGTCAAGTGAAGCATGGTAATGTAGATAAATCGACAAATAATAACATAAAACAACAAATGGAAGTCTAACATAGTAGTATCAATGTAAAGCATGGAGATGCATTTAATTGAAATGTTTTTGTGTTTTGGATATATTTAATTATTTTTAGTATTTTTGGTTTTTTTTATATTTTATATTATTTTTGTATTTTTAAATAATCTATTTATAAGAAATATTGAGAAGAAATGATATTAAATGATGAGTCTCAAATGAGACTCCCTCTCATGGTGTCTTGTATCGAACAAAGGTATCATGCGTGATCATGAAGCATGATGGAAAGGCTAAGACTATGATTCTAAAAGTTGTGTGCTAATACTGTAAATGTTTTGAAATATCTAAAGTAAAAACTAACTTTGGGGTCCCTTTATAACTCTGAGAAGTGGATGTAATTGTAGGGCTCTTAGGGACCCATCTAGAAGTAGAAGAAGCTCTCTAAATATGTGCTCTATGTGTAGACACATGAGATCTCAATAAAACTATTTTGGGTATGAATATTGTAGCTAGAAGTTGTCTATAATTTCAAAGCTATGGAGGTGTATGAACTCTCTAGACTAGCGATGGATGCCTCAACTATGTCTGAATCTATACCAGAAGAAGAACTATAATTGGTGGAGAAACTAAAACTAGTGGAGAAGCTAGAAGTAGTGACTTCAAAGGAGATGGATTTGAAGTGGGTAGTGGTAACTCATATGAAACTCCACAAACTATAATAACATGATTACCATGAATTAATTTCATGCATCTTTGAACTATAGATGTTACTGCTCAATTTTTTTGAATCCATGAGCGACCAAGTAACATATCAAAAACTCTCACATTGGGAACTATGGTAAAATGTGTGGTCACATATGTTGGATCAATCTATAAATAAAGTACATTTTCACCTATAAACCTTATATATGCCCTCTAAATCCACTAATAGTTGTATTTGTTAGAGTGATATCCTACTCTAAATAGCCCGAATGTTGTAATAATGTAATGGTGCACATGTTGACATTGGAACCATTATTGATGATAACATTGTGAATATATTGATTATAAATATGTGCTCTAATAAAGAGTGCATTATAATTTGAATTATCCTCAACAATACCTTGATTTAAAAAGGATATCAAAGTTCTAGTTGTAACCTTGAACTCATACATGCCTATCATACTCAAAGGATGTGACTCAATTAAAGATGCCTGGTATGTAATTGGTAGAGGATGTGCATAGTATGTGTGGTGAACACATGTTGTGTACCTTTTCTCTTATTTAGAATACTCTAGAGATAGATTTGAAAATATTTTTAAAGTTTTATCCTATGTTATCTTTGATTGTAGAGGTTCAATTGAAGTGTCAAGATCAAGTAGGTTATCATCTCTCAAGTCATGTATCTTATATCTCCAAATGATACATCTATTCATAGTGTGGCCTATTATCTTGTGAAAACTACAATTTGCATGATGATCATATCCCTGTGGAAGAGGCTTTGTTGGGTTAAATTCCGAAGTATGAAGAAGAGTGATGATGTTATATTCCAATAACTGGTATAAAAGTTTGAACAAAAAACTAGATTGGTAAATGCACATGAAGGAGGTGCTAATAAAACCATATGTAGAGGGGGCTTTAAAGCTGTATTAACTCTTAGTTGATTATGATTCTTGTTATCATTAACTTTGACCTTGTATGGGACTTCATTATTACTCTTATTTATTGTGTTTGGGATGCTTTTATAGTTAAGTTTTCCCAATGGAATGAGTTTTACTTCTCATTTATTTTCCATTTTTATTATGCAATTTGTACATAAGAGATGTTATCACTAATGTTCATAGTAAAATGTTTTAGGAACATAAAATCTAAATGATTGAATGCATTGATTGATTGATTTAGGATATTATAGAACTAGTGTAAAGCATAATATTTTAGGCTCCATGCAAATATCTTGGTTAGTAACCAGTCATTTGACACATAATCCAAATATGCTACATGAAAAGCTATCAAATGTGTCTCTGGATCACCCTTACCATCATAAATTGTAAGCTTAGATTGAATAAAACATTATGGCAAGGGTGTATAAGCAATGTGACATGCCAATGATGTATGCAAAAGAGAAAAATAGTTTAAATCCCACGTACGTCTAATGATACTTTGCTCAAGATGTAGCACCTTAGATTGAAAAGATCTTATCTCTTGCACAAGGGCTATAACAATAGGAGATAGGGAATTACTAGCTGTAACTAATGGAATAGAGGTAGGTTGGGTTGTTATAGGGGGTTGTTGAGATATAATCTCCCTTGTAGTGTCATTTTGAACTGGTTGTTCTATAGGACTGGAAAACTCAACTTGTTTAACCTTTTTGATTTTCATGAAAGATTGTAAAATAACAGTATGATCTTGAGGTTGTTCCATGTGTCTTTCTATGAAACTTTGGAGGATCAAATCTTTCTTGAAAATAACTTCATTCTCAATAATGGGTGTGGATTAGTAGTCTAATGTGGTGGAGCATGAACATCATGTGTACATAATCATTGGTTTTTTCATATTGATCATTGTTTGAATCATTCTAATTAAAATTAGTGTAATCTAGATATGTAAAAATTATATTGGAGTATGAACTAGTTTATCTATAGTGTATGGTTAGGTTGAAGAAATTTGGATGAATTTAGGAGGATTTCTACTAAGTTTTACACTTAATTTTGAAGGAAGAGATGCAAGGAACTTAGGTGGCATAAGAAAAACAACTTGGATAATAGTAAAAAAGATTAAGCTAATATAATCTAAAGTAGAAATTGAAATATGCATAGAGATGATATGGAGCTCCCAAACATGTAAGGTGATACCTTAAGAATCAAAATAGGAGCTAGTATATATAACTAGAGATTTTTAAATTTTTTTTTTGTAAAATGCTATGAATTTTTTAAATTGAAATTGAATTTCTTAGTTAAATATGTAATTGAAAAATAAAAAAATTAGTGAAAATTTAGCGATTTAATAGGATTTAGTAAATGCAACTAAGGTTTTGAAAAAAATAAATATTTTTGATTTTTTACTATAAATTTGTAAATTTGAAATTGATTTTCTAATTTTAATATGCAACAAATAATTTAAAAAATGATTGGAAAATTATTGGAATCTAGTTGATGTGACTAGGGTTTGAAATAAATTTATTTTAAAATTTACTACAAAATTTTAAAATTTGAGATATTTTTTTTAATATTCAAGAAAAGATTTAGAAATTAATAAAAAAATTAGCTAGGAATTTATCCTAGGCTTTCTAAGATTTTTATACAAAATTTAAAGTAAGTCAAGTTCACCAAATGATTTATTATTTTTAAAAAATTAGATGTTTATTTCTTAAATAATAAATGGGTCTGAGTAGATAAAATCAATAAATAATGTATAATAATTAGGTTACTGATTTATGAATTTAATTGTAGTTAAGATTTTTTTAAAATAGTAATGAGGAAGAGAAAAATAATTTATCTGATTCTGTGCTATTTCAACTAAGTTAGGATTTAAAAATCTATTTGCAATCTTGAGAGACTATCACAAACAAGAATATGGACTTCTTTTCTTGATTGGACAAGAGCACCAAAAGTGAGACACCCTAGGTTTTAGTGTTTTAGTCCTATCTCAGTACTATTATCTTGGTGATGTAAGTTTCTTAGGTTTTGTTCATAGATTTATGGCCACTTTTTTGACATTTTAGACATGATTCTTATCTATCTCAAAAATCATGTCAAATGACCTCAAATTAAAAATTTAGTTTCATATTCTTTGTAGGTTTTTTAAGATTTCAAATGGGTCTCTCTTAAATTTTTAAAAAAATTCATAGATTTGTGGTCATTTTTTGACCTCACAGACATGATTCTTCTCTACCTCAAAACTCTTATTAAATTAACTTAAATAAAAAAACTAATTGTATATTCTTGATGGGTTCTTTGAAGATCTAAAATGGGTTTCTCTTAAAATTTTGAGAATATTCACGAATTTATGCTCACTTTTTTAACTTTAAAGGTGTGATTTTATTCTACCTCAAAACAAATGCCAAATGATTTCATATTAAAAATTTAGTTGCATATTATTTGTGGGTTCTTTTGAGATCTCAAATAGATCTCTCTTAAATTTTTAAGAATATTCAATAATTTATAGTCATTTTTTTGACTTTAAAGGCATGCTTTTTCTCTGCTTCAAAACCTATGTCAAGTGACCTCAAATTAAAAATCTAGTTACATATTCTTTTTAAGTTTTTTAAGATCTTAAACGGGTTTCTCTTTAATTTTTGATAAAGTTCATATATTTATGATCATTTTCTTAACAGAATAAGTGAGATTCTTATCTACATTGAAACTAATGTCAAATGATCTCAAATCAAAAATTTAGTTGCATATTCTTTGTGGGTTTTCAAGATCTCAAATAGATCTCTCTTAAATTTTTAAGAAAATTCATGAATTTATGGTTATTTTTTTTTAACTATATAGACGTGATTATTGTCTACCTCGAAACTCATGTCAAAAAGATATTGATTAAAGTTTTTGAAAAAGTTCATAAATTTATAGCTATTTTTGACCTTGTATACGTGATTCTTCTCTATCTCAGAATTCATGTCAAATGTTTTCTAATCAAAAATCTAGTTACATATTCTTTATGAATTTTTTTGAGATCTTAAATGGGTCTCTCTTAATTTTTTGAAAATGTTCATGGAGTTATAACTTCTTTTTGACCTTTTAGACATAATTCTTCTTTACTTCAAAATTCATGTTAAATGACCTCAGATGAAAAATCTAGTTGCATATTTTATGTGAGTTTTTTGAGATCTTAAATGAATCTCTCTTATATTTTAAAGAATGTTCATAGATTTATGGTCATTTTTTAATCTTAAAGGTGTGATTCTTGTCCATTTCAAAACTTGTATCAAATGACTTCAAATCAAAAATCTAATTGCATATTCCTTATGAGTTCTTTTGAGATCTCAAATGAATCTCTCATAAATTTTTGAGAAAGTTCATAGATTTATGGCTATTTTTTATCTTTTAGGCATGACTTTTCTCTATCCAAAAATTCAAATCAAATAACTTTTGGTCAAAAATTTATTTGCATATTCTTTGTTATTTTTTCGAGATCTTAAATGGGTATCTCTTAAATTTTTTAAAAAGTTCACAGATTTATGGCTATTTTTTGACTTTATAGGTACGATTTTGCTCTGTCTTGAAAATCATGTGAAACAATCTCAAATCAAAAATATAGTTACATATTCTTTGTAAGTTTTTTGAGATTTTAAATAAGTCTCTTTTATATTTTAAAAAAAGATCATAGATTTATGACCTTTCTTTTACCATGTAGATGTGATTCTTCTCTACCTCAAACTCATGTCAAACTACTTCCAATAAAAAATTTAGTTGCATATTCCTTGTGGGTTTTTTGAGATCTCAAATAGGTCTTTCTTATATTTTTATAAAAGTTAACAGATTTATGGTCATTTTTTAAATTAAAATAAATATTTATTCTCTTCCTTGAAACTTATGTCAAACATCTTCAGATCAAAAATCTAGTTGCATATTCTTTATGGATTATTGAGATTTAAATAGATCTCTCTTAAATTTTAGAAAAAGTTTATGAATTTATGATATCTTTTTTGACCTATATGCATGATTATTCTCTACCTTGAAACTCATGTCAAATGATCTCAGATCTAAAATTTAGTGACACATTTTTTTGTGAATTTTTCACGATCTTAAATGAGTCTCTCTTTAATTTTTAAAAAAGTTTACAGATTTATAGCTATTTTTTTACTCTAAAGACATGATTATTCTCTATCTCTAAACTCATATCAAATAACTTTAGATTAAAAATTTAGTTGCATATTTCTTGTAAGTTTTTTGATATCTCAAATATGACTTTCTTAATTTTTTTAAAAAGTTCACGGATTTATCATTGTTTTTTTAAACCTACAAGCATGATTCTTCTTTATCTCAAAAGTCATGTCAAATAACCTTAGATAAAAAATTTAGTTGCATATTCCTTGTGGGTTTTTCATGATCTCAAATTGGTCTCTCTTAGATTTTTATGAAAATTCACAAATTTATGGCTTTTTTTCACTCTATAAACATTATTTATTCTTTAACTTGAAACTCATGTCAAATGACTTAAATTTAAAAATATAGTTCCATATTATTTGTGAGTTTTTTGAGATCTTAAATGAGTTTCTATTATATTTTTAAAAAAAATCATGAATTTACAATCATCTTTTTAACTCTACAGACATAATTTTTTTTGTCTCAAAACTCATGTCAAAAGCCTATTGATTGATGTTTTTGAGAAAGTTCATAGATTTAATAATATTTTTTGACATTGTATGTGTGTTTATTCTCTGTCTCAAAAATCATGTCAAATGACCTTAGATCAAAAATATAGCTACATATATTTTTTGAGATCTTAAATATGTCTCTTAAATTTTTGAGAAAGTTCATAGATTTATGGTTATTTTTTTGACCATGTAGTCATGATTCTTATTTGCCTTGAAACTCATGTCAGATGACTTCAGATCAAAAATTTAATTACATAATTTATGTATGTTCTTTCGATATCTCAAATGAGTCTCTCTTAGATTTTTGAGAATACTTCTAGACTTATGTCTGCTTTTTTGACCTTAAAGACATGATTCTTCTCTACCTCAAAACTCATGTCAAATGATCTCATATAAAAAATCTAGTTTCATATTCTTTATATATTTTTTGAGATCTCAAATAGATCTATTTTTTATTTAAAAAAAAATCATGAATTTATGACCATTTTTTTGACTCTGTAGGCATGATTCTTCTATGCCTTAAAACTCATGTAAAATGACTTCAGATAAAAAATCTAGTTACATATTCCTTGTAGGTTTTTCAAGATATTAAATACGTCTCTCTTAGATTTTTTTAAAAAGATTATAGATTTATTATCACTTTTTTGACTCTTTATACATGATTTTTTATCTACCTCAAAACTCATGTCAAACGACCTCAGATCAAAAATCTAGTTCCATATTCTTTATGAGTTTTTTGATATCTGAAATTGATCTCTCTTATTTTTAAGAAAGTTTATGAATTTATGATCAAAATTTTAAACCTATAGACGTGATTCTTATCTACCTCAAAACTTATATCAAATGACTTTAATAAAAAATCTAGTTGCATATTCCTTGTAAGTTTTTCAAGATTTTAAATAGTTTTTCTTTATATTTTTGAGAAAGTTCATGTATTTAATATCATTTTTTTGAATCTATAAACGTAATTCTTTTCTATCTAAAAACTCATGTCAAATGATTTCATATTAAAAATTTAGTTGCATATTCATTATGGGCTTCTCAAGATCTTAAACATATCTCTCTTAAATTTTTTAGAAAGTTCATAGATTTATGGGCATTTTTTTACTCTACAGGTATGATTTTTCTCTGCTTTGAAACTTGTGTTAAAAGTTTATCGATTAAATTTTTTGAAAAAAATTATAGATTTATGGTTTTTTTAATTTTATAGATGTGATTTTTATCTACCTCAAAATTCAAGTCAAATGACTTCAAATCAAAAATCTAGTTGCATATTTTTTATAATTTTTTCAAGATCTAAACTGGGTCTCTCATATTTTTAAGAAAGATCATATATTTATGATCATTTTTGAACTCTAAAAGTGTGATTCTTATCTATCTCGAAACTCGTATCAAATGATCTTAGACCAAAAATCTAGTTGCATATTACTTATAATTTTTTTAAGATCTCAAACGAGTCTTTTTTAATTTTTTGAAAAAGTTAACGAATTTATAATCATTTTTTTAACACTATAGGTGTGATCTTTTTTATCAAAACTTGTGTAAAATGACTTTCAATCAAAAATATAGTTACATATTCCTTGTGAGTTTTTTGAGATCTCAAATGGGTCTCTCTTAGATTTTTGAGAATGTTCATAAATTTATAGTCATTTTTTCACCTTAAAGACATGATTTTTTTCTAGCTCAAAATTCTTGTCAAACGATCTCTGATCAAAAATTTAGTTGCATTTTCTTTATGAGTTTTCAAGATCTCAAATGAGTATTTTTAAGATTTAAAAAAAAAATTATAAATTTTAACCATATTTTTAATTCAATAGACATGATTCATTTCTATCTCAAAACTCATGTCATATGACCTCAAATTGAAAATATAGTTACATAATCATTGTGAGTTTTTTGAGATCTAAAATGGTTATCTTTTTTATTTTTGAAAAAATTTAAAACTGTATGACTTTTTTTTAAACCTTAAGGCATGATTCTTCTCTACCTCAAAACTCATGTCAAATGATTTTAGATCAAAAATCTAATTACATATTTTTTGTGGGTTCTTTCAAAATCTCAAATGGATCTTTCTTAGATTTTTGAGAATATTCATGGATTTATAGTCATTTTTTTATTATATAAATGTGATTCTTCTTTACCTCAAAACTTGTGTCAAATAATCTCAGATCAAAATTTTAATTGCAAATTTTTTGTGAGTTCTTTCGAGATCTTAAATGGGTCTCTCTTCGATTTTTGAGAATGTTTAAAGATTTTTTATTACTTTTTTCATTTTAGAGATGTGATTCTTTTGTGCTGTGAAATTCATGTCAAACAACCTCAGATAAAAAATTTAGTTGCATATTCTTTGTAAGTTTTTTGAGATCTCAAATGACTCTCTCTTATATTTTTGAGAAAGTTCACAAATTTATGACAATTTTTTTGATCTTATAAGAATGATTCTTCTCTACTTCGATACTCCTTTCAAATGACTTCAGAGTCAGAATCTAGTTGCATATTTTTTTATAGATTTAAGATCTCAAATGGATCTCTCTTAAAATTTTAATTTTTTTTATAGATTTATGACCATTTTTTTCTTTAAAGGTGATTCTCATCTACCTCAAAAATTGTATTAAATGATCTTAGATCTAAAATTTAATTGCATATTCTTTATAGGGTTTTTAAGATATTAAATTGGTCTCTCTTAGTTTTTTAATAAAGTTCATAGATTTATAGTCATTTTTAACCCTTTAAGTATAATTCTTTTCTACCTCAAAAATTGTCAAATGATTTTAGATCAAAAATTTAGTTCCATATTCCTTATGGGTTCTTTCAAGATCTCAAATGGGTCTCTTGTAGATTTTTGAGAATGTTCATGAATTTATGATCATTTTTTAGACTCTACATGCATGATTCTTCTCTACCTCAAAACTCATATCAAATTTTCTTAGATCAAAAGTTTACTTATAAATTTCTTGTGAGTTCTTATTGACACAGTGGATTACACCTGGGGTAGGAGGCCGAGCTCCTGCCTTCCACACGTCAAAATGGAAACTCCCCTCTCATCTGTGGGACCAACGAAGCTAGAGGAGAGAGTCTCTAGGTAAGGGCTAGTTCCCTTTGATGCATCTGAGTTGTTCCAATAAGTGCTAATATAGGTATATAGATGTATAATGGTGGGGGGGTGGGTGAAAAGAGAGAAGGATTAGAGGAAAACAAATCTACTCTAAAAAGAGGTGATGCACCAAATGATTTGACCTTCTCACACTCACACTTGAAATCAAACAAACACATACGTACACTTCAAACTGGCAGAAGGACCAGGCTGCAAGGAGCTTAATAGGGAGGCTTTGATGGAACATACATAAAATAGAGACTCACCAAAGGTGCTATGGAAAGGCACACTATATAGTAGCTTCTCCTATCTCAGCACTTCCAAATATAGCTCTCCTTATCAGCTATAGAAATGGCACCGTATAGACACCAGGTGTGTTGGTGTTAAACCTGTGGAAGCATTAAGAAGCAATGACTAAACACAAACTGACACTCAGACACACACAGAGATATCTAACCAGAACAGAGGTAAAAATGCGTTTATTCATTTCAAGTGAAAATTTGCCAGGGCTTCACCTTACAAAATGTGGAAGAAGATTCTTTTTCAAATGACAAGTCTCCAATATATAGAGGAAGGAAGGAGGCCTTTTGGCACCCCTTTTTACAAATGACCCATTTGCACCCCTGTCATTGGGAAGAGCAAGCCATTTAAACATCAATGAGCCACACCATTTGTCTACTTGCAAGAGCACTTGTTCCAGGTGATTATGCAATTTGTCTACTCATTCAATGTGAAATGAAGAACATAGGTTGCACTGTTAGCTATCTACACCTCCTAGTAATCAAGTCACAGGCACTGTATCACCTACTAGAGTAACTTCTTGAATTGGCACCTCCCTTTGTCACTTGGGCTATATGCCTATTCTTAAGACTCTTTGTCCTTTGTTTGCTTTGTCTTCTTTTGCTCCTTTAGCCCTCAGGGGTGATCTTCTGGTAGGTCGCTGCATTCCTTTGGCTCTTTCCATGGTTGGCACACAAGTATTTAAAAATTGATGGCTATTTCACTACATTAAATTTGATGTTCACACAGCTATCACCCTAAAATTTGATACCCAATGGCTAGTTTGTCTCCTTAAAATTGATGGCTTTTAGAATGTCAACGTCCTTGGCCAAAAACTATTAGGTCTTTGGCAAGCTTTTATGTGGGTTTATTGCTTTGGGGTTTTTCTCATAGATTTACTTTATCAATCCTTCATGGAGAGGTAAAGACTCTTTAGCTTCTTGAGAATAGTCCTCCTTGGTGAGAGCCCTCTTCAAGGGCACATACCCTTTGGGTGGGCTTCTTACTTAGGGCTTCTTACTGTGGCCTTTTAGTGAATTTCTTCAGACTTTTTGTCCGAAGGAATTCCTTCAAAAAAAGGTGTGAAGGAATTTTGATTGAAATAAAATTCTAAAAAATCCACCCCTTTGACTACCTTTGAAATGTTTCTTTCCCTTTGCAAGGGCTCCTATCCTTCAGCTTTGGGATGCCTTGTTGAACCAAGTCATTGAACCGATCCATTGAACCAAAATTAGTTCAACAGTTCAATCAGCTCAATAGTTCAACACTGTACATCGAGCCTCTATTGAACCAAGCCTTTGAACCGTTCACTTGAACTAATCATTAAACTAGTTTATTGGTTCAATGTTGTATGTTGAGCCTTTAAGCCAAGCTCGTTGAACCGTGTGTTTGAACCAACTCATTGAACCAACGCTTGAACCGGTTCAATGGTTCAACACTATGTGCCAATGAAGTTACTGATGGACTGATTGATTGAACCAAGTGTTGAACTCACCAATTAAACTAAGTGATTGAACTTGCCGATTGAACCAAGTGATTGAACTCACCGATTGAACCAAGTGATAAACCGAAGGTGTTGAACTAATCCAATGAACCAAGGCATTTGAACCAAGCATTGAACCCACCTATGAACTAAAGGCATTGATCTAAGCTAATGAACCAAGGCATTTGAACCAAGCATTGAACCCGTCGATGAACTGAAGGCATTGAACCGGTTCAATGGTTCAAAGGTGCTAACTCTTAGAAATAATATGTCATTGAACCACTCTTCCAACCTTAAGGAAAAGTGCCTTCTAAACTATTTTAGCCCTCTTTCCTTTTAAAGTTTTTCAAACAAGAGTCTGAAGAAGCTTTGCAAAACCTTGCACTCTCTGAACTGGTCCATCTATCAAAGATTACACCTACAGAGTCCATAGAAAATTAAAAACTATTGAGTCCATAGATATTCCACCTACAGAGTCCATAGATATAGACCTGCAGAGTCCATAGACTTCCAGGACTTGTGCAAAATCCAAAAATAAAATGGCCTAAAATAGTATAGGGAGAAGGGGACTGATTTTTGGCCTGTTACACCAAAAATGGTCAACAAAATGGTGACTCCCAGGGGAAGCATGCCTACTATGCTTAAAATATAGTTGCCTTAAAATCCATTAGGCACGGGGTCAGATTGTAACTTAAAGATCGGCAATAGCTTTGATAAATATAGAACCAAACACAAAGATTTACCTCAAAAGGAAAAGAAAACACCCACAAAGCTAAGAAAACTACTAACATGTGTAAAAAGCACTTAGGGAAAATAGGAGAAAAGCAAGGGAAAATATATACATGATAGAGAATGGGCTCAGTGGTAATGTTTAAGATGTATCCCATTAACTGGGATATACAGTTCTTCACCATCCAACCTGGAGAGTTGGAATGCATTATGTTGCTTACACTGAGTGATTACATATAGGCCACTCCATAGAGCGTCAAATTTTTCATGCTTTCCACGTTTAGCTCATTCTTCATCCCATTTCAAGACAATGTCTCCTTCAGATAAACCTTTTGATGAAGATTTCTTATCGAAGTGTCTCTTCACTTGTTGTTGGTGGCTGGTCATAGAAGCCATAGCCTAGTACTTGTCTCTTGGAGTTCCATCAACTCACATAGCCTAACCTCTATGTTATTTCCTTCTTATAATTGTAGCCGGTGAGTGAGATCTAAAGCTAGCAACTCAAGTGAAATGGCGAGCCTAGCTTCCCTTCCATAGATGAGCGTGTATGGTGAGTTGTTAATTGCCCTCTTCGAGGTGACCCTGTCTGCCCACAGGACTATTTTCAACTTGGCATGCCAAGTCCTCTAATTTTCCTCCATGGTCTGCTTGATGATCCTAATCAGATTCTTATTTGTAGACTCAGCCATTCCATTCCCTTGCAAGTAGTAATTGGATGAAGTGCTAAGATATATACCATATCTCAGCACCCATTCACTTGTTTAGGTTCCTAGAAAGGCTAACACATTATCTAATATTATGGTTTCTCAGACCCCAAACCTCATCACTAGGTCCTCATAAAAATCCAAGACTGCACTTTCATTTGCCTACTTCAGAGCAATAGCCTCTACCCATCTCGTGAAATAATCCATGGTGGTTAGGACCCACTTGTGTCCAGCACTGGAGGGAGGATTAATCATCCCTATGAAGTCCAGTCCCCATTGTATGAATGGCTACTCCACTTGAAT
Organism: Torreya grandis; assembly: GCA_037957365.1. Taxonomy (NCBI): domain Eukaryota; kingdom Viridiplantae; phylum Streptophyta; class Pinopsida; order Cupressales; family Taxaceae; genus Torreya; species Torreya grandis. Next base: position 2,793,050 of record JARHVA010001395.1, read on the forward strand.
AGGTTGTAAAGGCATGGCAGCCAACCATTGCTTCCCATCAAAAACCATGCACTTTTGGTACTTTCTTATCTGGGCATGGGTATCCCTAAAAAGAGTAGGCCAAAAATAACTTCCTCTCATTATTCTTGTTGTAGTAGCCCTAGGAGCAAAATGACCACCGACTGGTCCATCATGGAACTCAGATAATGCCTTGTTAGCCTAACTTGAGTCCAAGCATCTAAAAAAGATTCTTAAGAGATCCTTCTTGAGTAACACTCCATCAATTAGGGCATAAGGGAGACACTGGAGTCTGAAATACCTTCTCTTGCTCCTGTCGAGTGAGCACAAGCACTCACTAGTGAGAAGGAAATGCCTCATGTCTAATGTCCAATCCTTCATAATAGATGGTTCTTCTACTGTAGCTGCATGAAGGATTAGCAGAGTGTCCTCCTTTTGTTGCTTAAAGTTTGTAGTGAGGTGTTCACATAGGCCTCTCCCTCTTACCAGTTTGGTGATCTTGATATCTACATCATATTCCATCACCTTAGTGATCCACCCTACTCTCTTCTCATTTAGATCTCAGTTGATCAAGAAATCCTTGATGCTAGGATGTGGAACCATGAGGTGGATTCCGCTATTAGATAGCATGTATCTGAATTTATTCAAACTCCATATGACTGCCAAGACTTACTTTTCCACATATGTGTATCTAACTTCAAAACCTTCAAAGCCTTGGCTAAAAAATACAATTGGCTGCTCAAGGTTATCATCACTTACCTGAGTAAGCATGGCTGAGATTACCTCTTCATTACTGAAGGTGTAGAGGTTGAAATCTTTGGTGAAGTCAACTCTGATCAAAGTAGGAGCCCGAGCAATGGCCTGCTTGATTTCTTCAAAATTGTACTTTCTATATACTATCCATATGAACTCCTCACCCTTCCTTAGCATAGAGGTCAATGGCTTGACCATTTTTGCAAAATTTGGGATAAATCTCTATATGAAATTTATCTTACCGAAGAAGCTTTACAAGCCTTTCTTGTGCTTGGGTAAGGACAGCTCCAGGATGGAGCGAACTCTTTCTGGATCAATAGCCAAACCTTCCAAAGAAATAATGTGACCAAGGAGTTTTCCCTCGTGGGTGGTGAACACGCATTTTTTAGGATTGAGAGAGATACCAAACTCTCTACACCTTTCAAAGATTTGCCTAAGGTGTTTCATGTGCTGGCTCTCCTCTTTAGAGAAAACTGTCACATCGTCAAGATATACCAGCACAGTCTTGTTTATCAGGCCTTGAAAGGCCATGTCATAGCTCATTGGAAAGTGGCACCAGTAATAGACAGTATGAAAAGCATTTTCCTATAAGCAAACGTTCCCCACTTGGTTGTGAAGGCTATTTTGTGTTGGTCATAGTCTTGCACCAAAATCTGGTTATATCCTAAATATATCCAGAAGGGAGAAATGCTCACTGCCTGTCACCATCTAAAGGATCTACTCCATGCTTGGGAGAGGATAATGGTCTTTCAAAGAGACTCTATTGAGATCTCTAAAATTGATGCATAGTCTGATATCTCAATTCTTTTTCCAAATAGGAACAAGATTTTCTAGCCAAGAAGAGTGTTTGATTGGAAATATTATTTTAGACTCAATTAATTTGGTGAGCTCCATGTGCATGAGAGGCTCTATCATTGGGTTGACAAGCCTCTACTTCTACTTGATTGGCTTGGCACCTTCTTCTAGCTCAATGGTATGCTGGGCCAAGCTCAAGTCAAAACCCTTGAAATCATTATACTCCCAAGCAAAGACATCGGCAAATTCTTGGCAAAACAAGATGAAGGCCTACCTTTCCTAATATGTGCACACTTTTCCAAGTGTAAGCAGCTTGTCCTTGAATATTTCCACCTTCTCATGGTGCTCCTCCTTTATTGTAATGCACACCTTGTCACTTCTCAATTCATCATCTCCATTGAAGATATTCTCTAGAGTGACCAAACCTTTAGGAAGCTTATTGTTCTTCAGTTAAACAATTTGGCTACCATATTGCTATTGTAGCTTTGCCTAGTTTTTTGCAATGAATTTTGCTTCTTCTTGTAGGAAAAGTGCTATTGGATGATCACTATTGAAAACCTATTAGTTGGTGATGTTGTCAGGTATAGAAGGCCAGAACACTAATTTCAAGTGAGGTGAGCTATGGTCTCAGCGTATTTCCTGAGCAATATCAAACTGGGCATCAACTACTACCAGCCTATCTGCTTGCTTGTTCTATTCTCTAGGGATGGAAGTAATGCACAAAAAATTTCCACTAAGTCACATACCCTATGTTTCTAAGACTTCAGTAGAGAATTCTTCATCAAATTTTGGCCTCTTACTTAGTTGACAATTAGCTCGCTATCACCAAACACTTACAACTCTTTGATTCCTCTTTTCCTCGCCCACTCAAATCCATGGATGAGGGATTCATATTCTACAACATTGCATGTGTAGGAAAATTGGAACCAGAAGGCTGAAAAATACCTCTCTTTTGAAGGAGAGACCAGCACTACTCCACCACCAGCTCCCAACTTACTCCTTGAACCATCAAAGAACAACTGCCATAGACCTGAGTTTTCCTAGCTGGCTTCCATCAAATTTGGTAAGAATGTACCATCTTCATGCATGCAGTAAATTCAAAGGCCCACCTCCTCTATGAATTTGTAGGGATCATGCTCAAAATTGTCGCTTCCCCATTCATCTAAGAGCAAGTCTGCAACTCCTTCAAGGGTAGAGGATGGAGATTAGTCTATTTGGAACTCTTCCTGGTCAATGATGGCATAGCTGACATTTGCTATCTTCAGTGAGTAAGGTTCTAGATGATCTCTATGGAGTGGCTTGGATTCAATCTTAACTTTAGTCTTGTACTTGGTTCTAAAAACCAGATAAGACCAATTCACTGCTAAGTAACCACCTATCTTAGGGAGGGACATTTGCCACTACCACATCATGAAGAAATAAGAAAGTTGGGCAAGCATGCAGTGTCAAGCTCAATCCTCTTACCACCCCAATTGCCTTTGCTAGAGTTCCATCCAGCTGTAGGACCCCTTTGGTCATTTCTTTATATTTCAAGCCCAGCTTGTCAGCTATGCATTTGGGCATCATCGAGGTGCTTGTTCTGCTATCAATGATGCAATTGTCCACCAATAAATCTCTTATGATGAGGGACACATAAAAATGAGGAATCTTCTCTTCCTTCTAGGTTTGACCTGAGGTGGAAGGCTATCCATTCATCATCAAAATGTTATTAGCTTTTGCTAGGATAACTCATTCATCTAGTTCATGAAATTCCTTTTATAGCATGTCTTTATACCCTGGTATTGATAGTGAATCCCATAAGGAGATGTTTATGTATAGCTTCTTCATCTAGTCAACCGCGTTGACTCGAGGGTTGCCTTCCTTACAAATTTCTTTGGATTTATGTATAGCCTGAGGGGTAGGTCAAGGAGCTGGAGGTACAACCAACGATTTGGAACTTGGGATTTTTTGATTTGCATGTGATGAAGAAGGCATTGTTGATGCCTGGGCAACATCCTAAGTTTCTTCCATTGCCCTTCTTTTGAATCTTGTGTTGGCTGCAACATAGTCAGCCTGATTGTATGTAGCACCCACATAATTTATTGAATAGAATTCTCCTTCCAGATGATTCATGAGGGTAGAATCAGGTTGGGCCTGACTGCTACTCATGCTAGGTTGCATTGGAGCCTCAAAGACTTGGGAATGGGTGGCTGCCTAATTTTCTTACACATTTGGGCAATAACCCATCATATCATTTATATCAACAGCTTGTTCCTAACCATATCCCATGGTTGAACAACTTGGTTGTTCCTGCACTAGATTGTTTTGAATGGGCACCATGACCTTAGATGATGAAGGGGTACCTAGGTTATAGCCTTGAAAAGGTCTGGTATGAGTAAGCTGACCCTGTCCTTGATTACAATTTTAGAAAGAGGGTCTAGGGGCTTGACCATACTACTAGTATCCCTGATTTGGTCAGTTGCTTTGAGCTTGCTACCTTTTAAGAGCCACAAGTTCATTTGACATACTTTACAACAGACTCTTAACTTCATGAAGCTCATTGGATGGAGTAGCAGCTGGTTTCTCTATGCTGGGTAGAGGAGCTAATGTAGGAGTAGCGATTTGAATTGGATGCAACATTTTAGGGAAAAGTGGCATATGGGGTCTAGGAGCTATTTTCCTAGCCTGCACTAAGCAATTTTCAGCTGCTATAGCTATATCATAGGAAGCAAGCAATACATGTCCTCCCATGGATTGTATCATAACAACAATATCACTATTTAATGCTCTTAAGTAATACAGGAAAGTAGAGCTAGCAGTCAGTCTTACCAGAACGGAGATTCTATCCCATGTCTTCTGAAACTGAGTGTTGAAATCTTACATGTATTCGTGTGGGGCTCTTTTTATGGTAGTTAGCTACTTAACAAGTGAGAGGTGGTTGCTCTTTTCCCCAAAATGGTCTTTCAAGTGAGTACCCAATTCATTCCAGGAATTGATTGAATTTATAGCCAAAGTCCCATACTATTCAAGAGCTTTTCCCTTGAGAGACAATGCCAGCAATCTGATTGTGATATTTTTCTCAGTGACATTATGGATATTGTAGATGTTAGCAATATTTTTGATGTGCTTTATGATTGTAATGGGCCCCTCTCCATCAAAAGAAGGCACATTTTTTAGGGTTATTCTTGGAATTGGGTCATAACATGGGAGATTCAAGGGGCTCTAACCACGAAAGGTCACAAAGGGTAATGCCATGGCTGGGACGAGATGTAACTACAGCCCTACTATGTATGCATTCCTTACAACAGGTCTGGGAAGATGGTTTATTGAATAAGGATGGGTCCTCTCAAACCTCAGTCCTTTTGCTGATTTCAAAGGCAACTCAACAAATTTGAAAGGGATGCCCTTAGAAGCAGACCTTGTGGTGACTTTAGGCATGGGAAGTTAGACTGGTCTTTGATTAGGAAATGGAGTTCCTACTAATGGAGTCACCAGATGTTAAAAATATTTGATTTTTTGTAATAGGACCATCATCAATCCTAAAACTTTACTGAGTGTAAAAATGAATCCCACTAGGTGTGCCAAAAACTATTGACACATTAGATTCCACCTGGGGTAGGAAGCCAAGCTCTTACCTTCCACACATCAAAATGGAAACTCCCCTCTCACCTGTGGGACTGACAAAGTTGGACATGAGAGTCTCTAGGTAAGGGCTAGCTCCCTTTGATGCATATGAGTTGTTCCAATAAGTGTTAATACAAGTATATAGATATATAATGGGGGTGAAAAGGGAGAAAGATTACATGAAAACAAATATACTCTAAAAAGAGGTGATGCACCAAATGATTCGACCTTCTCACACTCACACTTGAAATTAGACAAACACATACGTACACTTCAAACTGGTAGAAGGACTAAGATGTAGGGAGCTTAATAGGGAGGCTTTGATGGAACATACAGAAAATAGAGACTCACTAAAGGTGCTATGGAAAGGCACACTATATAGTAGCTTCTCCTGTCTCAACACTTCCAAATACAACTCTCCTTATTAGCTATAGAAATGGCACCTTATAGACACTAGGTGTGTTGGTGTTAAACCTATGGAAGCATTAGGAAGCAATGACTAAACACAAACTGACACTTAGACACACATAGAGATATCTAACCAGAATAGAGGTAAAAATGCATTTATTGATTTCAAGATAAAATTTGCCAGGGCTTCACCTTACAAAATGTGGAAGAATTTTTTTTTTCAAATGACAAGTCTTAAATATATAGTGGAAGGAAGGAGGCCTTTCAGCACCCCTTTTTACAAATGACCCATTTGTGCCCCTATCATTGGGAAGAGCAAGCCGCTTAAACATCAATGAGCCACACCATTTATTTGCTTGCAAGACCACTTCTTCTAGGTGATTATGCAGTTTGTCTGCTCATTTAATGCAAAATGAAGAAAATGGGTTGCACTATTAGCTATCTGTGCCTCTTAGTAATCAATTTGTGAGAATTGTATCACCTGTTGGAGTAACTTCTTGAATTGACACCTCCCTTTGCCACTTGGGCTATCTGCCTATTCTTGAGGCTCTTTGTCCTTCTCCCACTTTGTCTTCTTCTACTCCTTCAGCCCTCGAGGGTGATCTTCTGGCAGGTTGTTGCATTCCTTGGGCTCTTTCCATGGTTAACACGTAAGTATTTAAAAACCAACGACTATTTCACTGCCTTAAATTTGACGTTTGCACAGTTGTCACCCTGAAATTTGATACCCAATGGCTAGTCCATCTCCTTAAAATTGTTGGCTTTCAGGACGTCACCTTCCTTGGCAAAAAATTGTTGGGCCTTTGGCAGGATTTTCTTCAAGTTTATTGCTTTGGGCTTTTTCTCACAGATTTCCTTTATCGATCTTTTCCAGAGAGGAAAAGACCCTTCAGCTTCTTGAAAATAGTCCTCCTCCTTAGTGAGAGCCCTCCACAAGGGCATATACCCTTTGGGCAAGCTTCTTACTTCGGGCTTCTTACTGCAGCCTTTCAGTGAATTTCTTTAGACTTTTTATTTTAAGGAATTCATTCAAATAAAAGTTTGAAGGAATTTTGACTTAAATGAACTTTTAAAAAATCTACCCCTTTAGCTGCCTATGAAATGTTTCTTGCCTTGCGCAAGGGCTCTTGTCCTTCAGCTTTGGGATGCCCCCTTAAACCAAGCTATTGAACTAACCCATTGAACTAAAATTGGTTCAATAGTTCAATCGATTTAATGGTTCAACACTATGCGTCGAGCCTCTATTGAACCAAGCCTTTGAACCGTTTGCTTCAACCAATCATTGAACTGGTTCATTGGTTCAATGCTACGTACTAAGCCTTTAAACTAAGCTCGTTGAACCATGTGTTTGAACCAACTCATTTAATCAACACTTGAACTGGTTCAATAGTTCAACACTGTGCACCAATGAACTTCTCGATGGACTGATTGATTGAACCAAGTGTTGAACTCGTCGATTGAACCAAGTGATTGAACTCACTGATTGAACCAAGTGATTGAACTTGCTGATTGAACCAAGTGATGAACTAAAGGTGTTGAGCTAAGCTAATGAACCAAGGAATTTGAACCAAGTGTTGAACCTACTGTTGAACTAAAGGCATTGAACTAAGCTGATGAACCAAGGCATTTGAACCAAGTGTTGAACCCGCTGATGAACTAAAGGCATTGAACCGGTTCAAAGGTGCTAACTCTTAGAAAGAATATATCATTGAACCACTCTTCCAACCTTAAGGAAAATTGCCTTCTGAACCATTTTAGCCCTCTTTCTTTATGGATTTATTTAGACAAGAGTCTGAAGAAGCTTTGAAAAAACTTGCACTCTCTGAACTGGTCCTTCATCTGTCAAAGATTACACCTACAGAGTCTGTAGAAAATCAAAACCTGTTGAGTCCATAGATATTCCACCTGTAGATTCTATAGATATAGACTTGTAGAGTCTGTAGACTTCTAGGACTTGTTCAAAATCAAAAAATGAAATGGCCTGAAATAGCAGAGGGAGAAGGGGACCAATTTTTGGCCTGTTACACCAAAAATGGTCAACAGTTCTTTCAAGATCTTAAATGGATCTCTCTTAGATTTTTTAGAATGTTCATGGATTTATTACTATTTTTTTAACCTTAGAGACGTAATTATTTTATATCTCAAAATTCATGTCAAATGACTTTAAATTAAAAATCTAGTCGCATATTCTTTATTGGTTTTTCAAGATCTCAAATAACTTTTATTTTTAATTTTTTAAAAAGTTCATAGAGTTATGACCATATTTTTTATTTTATAAGGGTAATTTGTTTCTACCTCAAAAATCATGTCAAATGTCTTCAGATAAAAAAACAAGTTGCATATTCTTTTTGACTTTTTCAAGATTTTAAATGGGTTTTTCTTATATTTTTGAGAAAGTTCACAGATTTATGATCCTTTTTAACCATATAGAGATGATTTTTCTCTACCTCAAAACTCATGTCAAATGATCTCAAATCAAAAATCTAGTTGTATATTCTTTGTGAGTTTTTTAGATCTCATATGAGTCTCTCTTAGATTTTTGAAAAAGTTTATGGATTTATCACTATTTTTTTGACCCTCTAAACGTGATTCTTCTTTACCTTGAAACTCATGTCAAATGACTTCAAATTAAAAATCTAGTTGCATATTCTTTTTGATTTTTTTGAGATCTTAAATGGGTATCTTTTAAATTTTTGAGAAAGTTCACGAATTTATGATCATTTTTCAACCTTGTAGGTGTGATTCTTCCAATATTTGAAACTCATGTCAAATGACTTAAGATCAAAAATCTAGATGCGTATTCTTTGTGAGTTTTTCAAGATCTCAAATAGGTTTCTCTTAAAATTTTAGAAAGTTTATAGATTTATGATCATTTTTTTAATTTTATAGGCATAATATTTTTCAATCTCGAAACTCATGTCCAATGATCTCAAATAAAAAATCTAGTTACATATTCCTTGTGAGTTTTTTGAGATCTCAAATGGGTCTCTCTTAAATTTTTTAGAATGTTCATATATTTATAGTCATTTTTTTACCTTAAAAACATAATTTTTTTTTAGCTCAAAATTCTTGTCAAATGATCTTTGATAAAAAATTTAATTTCATTTTCTTTATGAGTTTTCAAGATCTCAAATGAGTCTTTTTAAGATTTTTAAAAAAATTTATAAATTTTGACCATTTTTTTTAATTCAATAGATATGATTCATTTCTATCTCAAAACTCATGTCAAACAACCTCAGATTGAAAATATAGTTACATAATTATTGTGGGTTTTTTAATATCTAAAATGGTTATCTTTTTAATTTGTGAAAAAGTTTATAAATTTATAACTATTTTTTAACCCTTAAGGGATGATTCTTCTCTACCTCAAAACTCATATCGAATGATTATAGATTGAAAATATATATTCTTTGTAGGTTCTTTCAAAATCTCAAATGGGTCTTTCTTAGATTTTTTAGAATATTCATGGATTTATGGTCATTTTTTAATTCTATAGATGTGATTCTTCTTTACCTCAAAACTCATGTCAAATAATCTTAGATCAAAATTTTAATTGTAAATTTATTGTGGGTTCTTTCGAGATCTCAAATGGGTCTCTCTTAGATTTTTGAGAATGTTTAAAGATTTTTTATTACTTTTTTTATTTTAGAGATGTGATTCTTTTGTGCTTTGAAACTCATGTCAAATGACCTTAGATCAAAAATTTAGTTACATATTCTTTGTATATTTTTCAAGATCTCAAATGAATCTCTCTTATATTTTTGATAAAGTTCACATATTTATGACAATTTTTTTGACCTTATAAGTATGATTCTTCTCTACCTCAAAACTCATTTCAAATGAGTTCAGATTCAGAATCTAATTGCATAACTTTTATGAATTTAAGATCTCAAATGGATCTCTCTTAGATTTTTAATTTTTTTAATAGATTTTTGACCATTTTTTTTTCTTTAAAGGTGATTCTCATCTACCTCAAGACTTGTATTAAATGATCTAAGATCTAAAATTTAATTGCATATTCTTTATAAGTTTTTTAAAATATTAAATGGGTCTTTCATAGTTTTTTGAGAAATTTCATAGATTTATAGTCGTTTTAACCCTTTAAGCATAATTCTTTTCTAACTTAAAACATATGTCAAATGATTTTAGATCAAAAATTTAGTTACATATTCCTTGTGGGTTCTTTCAAGATCTCAAATGAGTCTCTTTTAGATTGTTGAGAATGTTCACAAATTTATGATCATTTTTTAGACTCTACAGACATGATTCTTCTCTACCTCAAAACTCATATCAAATGATCTCAAATCAAAAATTTAGTTATAAATTTCTTGTTGGTTCTTTCGAGATCACAAATGGGTCTCTCTTAATTTTTTTATTATATTCATACATTTATTATTATTTTTTAAACTTAGAGACATAATTCTTTTATATCTCAAAATTCATGTCAAATGACATTAAATTAAAAATCTAGTTGCATATTCTTTATGGATTTTTCAAGATCTCAAATAACTTTTTGAAAAAGTTTATAGAGTTATGACCATATTTTTTATTTTATAAGAGTAATTTGTTTTTACCTCAAAAGACATGTCAAATGACTTCAGATCAAAATTCAAATTGCATATTTTTTCTTTTACTTTTTTGATATTTTAAATGAGTTTTACTTATATTTTTGAGAAAGTTCACAGATTTATAATCATTTTTAACCATATAGACATGTTTTTTGTCTCCCTCAAAACTCATATCAAATGATCTCAGATCAAAAATCTAGTTATATATTTTTTGTGGGTTTTTATATCTCAAATGGGTCTCTCCTAGATTTTTGAAAAAGTTCACAGATTTGTGACCATTTTTTTGACCCTATAAATATGATTCTTCTCTACTTTGAAAATCATATCAAATGATCTCATATTGGAAATCTAGTTGCATATTCTTTTTAAGTTTTTCCAGATCTTAAATGGGTATCTTTAAATTTTTAAGAAAGTTCATGAATTTATGATCATTTTTTAACCTTGTAGCTATGATTCTTCTCATATTTGAAACTCATGTCAAATGACTTAAGATTAAGAATCTAGATGCATATTCTTTTTGACTTTTTTGAGATTTCAAATAGGTTTCTCTTAAACTTTTAAGAAAATTTAAAGATTTATGATCATTTTTTTTATTTAATAGGCATGATTTTTTTTATCTTCAAACTCATGTCAAACGATTTCAAATCGAAAATCTAGTTACATATTTTTTTTAAGTTTTTTTATTTCACAAATAGGTCTCTCTTAGATTTTTAAGAAAGTTCATAGATTTATTATCACTTTTTTAATTTATAAATGTAATTGTTCTCTACTTTGAAACTTGTGTGAAATGATTAAAAGTCAAAAATATAGTTCATAAATTTTTGATATTTCAAATGGGTCTCTCTTATAGTTTTGACAAAGTTTACAAATTTATGATTATTTTTTTGACGTTATAAGCGTTATTTTTCTCTATCTTCAAACTCGTGTCAAACAATCTCATATCAAAAATGTAGTTTCATATTCCTTGTAGGTTCTTTTGAGATCTCAAATAAGTCTCTCTTAATTTTTTAAGAATGTTCACAAATTTATGGCCATTTTTTTTCCCTTAGAGACATGATTCTTCTCTACCTCGAAACTTATGTCAAATCATCTTAGATCAAAAATCTACTTTTTTCTTATCTCAAAATTTACTTTTTTAGTGACCCACTTTAAACCTATATGTGCTTTCTTTTTCTTCTAAATTGGTTAATGTAAATATTTTCTTTATTATATTTTTTTTGTTTCTATAGCTTTCATTATGCCTTGTATGCTCACTATTTAGAGTTCTTAGTGAACTCTAACATGGTACCAAAGATTTTTTGATATTCTTATGCATTTGTCTCTTTCAACATGATATTTTTACATTCATCATTGTTATTTTTATTTTGTATGATCATATTTTTTATTCTAAAAATATGATTCTATTTTGACTTAAAACTCATGCCAAATGACTTCAAATCAAAAATCTAATTACATATTTGTTTTGAGTTTTTTGATATCTCAAATGAGTCTTTCTTAGATTTTTGAAAAACTTCACAAAGTTATAGTCATTTTTTAACCCTATAGTTATAATTATTCTCTATCTCAAAACTCATGTCAAATGACCTTAGATCAAAAAACTAGTTACATATTTTTTATATGTTTTTTGAGATATCAAATGGATCTCTCTTATATTTTTGAGAAAGTTCATAAATTTATGGTCACCTTTTTACTCTAAACACGTGATTCTTCTATGTCTCGAAACTTATGTCTAATGACCTCAGATCAAAAATTTAGTTTCATATTTTTTATAAGTTTTTTGAGATATCAAATGGGTCTCTCTTAGATTTTTCAGAAAGTTTTTGGATTTATGGCTTTTTTTTTACTATATAGGCATTATTCTTCTCTACCTCAAAACTCATGTCAAATGACCTTAAATCAAAAATCTAGTTGCATATTTTTATTTTGGTTTTTCAAGATCTCAAATAGGTCTCTCTTAATTTTTTTTAAAAACATTCATGGATTTATAGTCTCTTGATTGAAGTTTTTAAAAAAAGTTATGAATTTATGACTATTTTTTTGACCTTGTAAGTGTGATTCTTCTCTACCTCAAAACTCATAACAAATAACCTTATATCGAAAATCTAATTGCATATTCCCTATGAATTTTTTGAGATATCAAATGGGTCTCTCTTAAATTGTTGAGAAAGTTTATAGATTTATGGTCATTTTTTAACCTTATAGGTATGATTTTTCTCTACCTCAAAACTCATGTCAAACAACTTCAGACCAAAAATCTTATTGCATATTCTTTGTGGGTTATTTTAAGATCTCAAACATATCTCTTAGATTTTTAAGATTTTTCATAGATTTATGGAAGGTTTTTGACCTTACAGATGTGATTATTGTCTACTTCAAAACTCATGTCAAATGACCTCAAATTAAAAATCTAGTTGCATATTCTTTATGAGTTTTGTGAGATCTCAAAAGGGTCTTTCTTGAGTTTTTCAAAAAAATTATGGATTTATGATAACTTTTTCAATTTTAAAGACATAATTATTCTATCTTAAAACTTATATCAAATGAGTTCAGATAAAAAATTCATATACATATTTTTTTATATATTTTTCAAATCTCAAATAGTTTTTTCTTAGACTTTTAAGAAAGTTCACAGATTTATAGTCATTTTTTTGACCACATAGATGTAATTATTCTATACCTCAAAAATCATTGCAAATGATATCTGATCAAAAATCTAGTTGCATATTTTTTGTAGGTTTTTTGATATCTAAAATGGGTCTCTCTTAGATTTTAAAGAAAATTAACAGATTTATAGTCATTTTTTTACGATAAAAGTATTATTTTTTTTCATCAAAACTTGTGTTAAATGATATCATATCAAAAATCTAATTGCATATTCTTAGTGAGTTTTTTTAAGATCTCAAATGAGTCTCTCTTATATTTTTGAGAAAGTTTACAGATTTATGACTTTTTTTTGACCCTGTAAACATGATTCTTCTCTACCTCAAAACTCATGTAGAATGACCTTAGATCAAAAATGAAGTTGCATATTTCTTGTGAATTTTTTTAGATCTCAAATGAGTCTATTTAAAATTTTTAAGAAAATTCATAGATTTATGACAATTTTTTTGACCCTATAAGCGTGATTCTTCTCTACCTCAAAATTTGTTTCAAATGACCTAAGATCAAAAATCTAGTTCCATATTATTTATGCAGTTTTCAAAATCTCAAATAAATTTTTATTAGATTTTTAAAAAAAACTCATAAATTTATAGTCATTTTTTAAACTACAAAGATGCTTTTTTCTCTACCTTAAAACTCGTGTCAAACAACCTTAGATCAAAAATCTAGATACATATTTTTTATGGATTTTTGAGATCTTAAATGAATTTATTTTAGAATTTTAAAAAAGTTCACAAATTTATAACATTTTTTTAATTTTATAGATGTGATTTTACTCTACCTCAAAACTCATATTAAATTGTCTCATATCAAAAATCTAGTTGCATATTCTTTATGGATTTTTTAAGATCTCAAATGGTTCTCTCTTAATTTTTTTTAAAAAAAATATAGATTTAAGACTATTTTTTTAACCCTTTAGCTGTAATTATTCTCTACCTCAAAACTCATGTCAAATGATCTCATATCAAAAATTTAATTGCATATTTTTTATGAGTTTTTGAAATCTCAAATAGATATCTATTAAATTTTTGAAAAAGTTCATGGATTTATTACCATATTTTTGACTTTAGAGGGGTATTTCTTTTCTACCTCAAAACTCATATCAAATGACCTTAGATCAAAAATCTAGTTGCATATTATTTATAGATTGTTTGAGATCTTAAATGGGTCTCTCTTAGATTTTTGATAAAATTTACATATTTATAGCGATTTTTAACTTAAAAGACATGATTACTCTCTACCTCGAAACACATGTCAAACGATCTTAGATAAAAAATTTAGTTGTATATTTTTTATGAGTTTTTTGAGATTTCAAATGAGTCTATCTTAAAATTTTCAAAAAGTTTATATATTTATAACTATTTTTTAATTTTAAAGGCGTGATTTTTCTCTCTCTCAAAACTCATATAAGATGACTTTAGATCAAAATTCTAGTTGCATATTCTTTGTAGTTTTTTTGAGATCTCAAATGGATCTCTCTTAAATTTTTGAGAATATTCATAGATTTTCTAACTATTTTTTTAATTTAGAAGAGTGATTCTTTTCTATCTTGAAACTCATGTCAAATGCTATCAGATCAAAAATTTAGTTTCATATTTCATATAAATTTTTTGATGTCTGAAATGAGTACTTAAATTTTTTTAATTATTTATAGATTTATGATTGTTTTTGACTTTAGATGTGTGATTCTTCTCTACCTCAAAACTAATCTCAAATGACCTAAAATCAAAAATCTAGTTGTATATTCTTTGCAGGTTCTTTCAAGATTTTAAATGAGTCTCTCTTAAATTTTGAAGAATGTTCACAGATTTATGGTTATTTTTTTGGCTTTAGAGACGTGATTCTTCTCTACCTCAAAACTCATGTCAAATGATATCAAATCAAAAATTTAGTCGCATATTCTTTCGAGATCTTAAATGGGTCTCTTTTATTTTTTTTAAAATATTTATAAATTTATTATCATTTTTTTACCCTATAGGCATGATTATTCAATATCTGAAAACTTGTATCAAATGACTTCAGATCAAAAATGTAGTTGCATATTTCTTATGGGTTCTTTCAATATCTCAAATGGGTCTCTTTTAGATTTTTGAAAATATTCACTGATTTATGACTGATTTTTTAATATTAGAGGCATGATTCTTTTTTATCTTAAAACTCATGTCAAATGATCTCAGATCAAAAATCTAGTTGAATATTCATTATGAGTTTTTGATATCTCAAATAGATCTTTCTTAGATTTTTTAAAAAGTTCACAAATTTATGACTGATTTTTTGAACCTATAGATATTATTTTTTTTGCTTTGAAATTTATGTCAAACGACTATAGATCAAAAATCTAGTTACATATTCTTTATGAGTTTTTTGAGATTTCAAATAGGTTTCTCTCAAATTTTTGAGAAAGTTTATAAATTTATGGTCATTTTTTTAACTCTATAAACGTGATTATTCTCTACATTAAAATTCATGTCAAATGACTTCACATCAAAAATCTAATTATATATTTCTTATAAGTTTTTTGAGTTCTCAAATGATTTTCTTAGATTTTTAGAAAAGTTCACTAATTTATGGTCATTTTTTTAATTTTAGAGGTGTGATTCTTTTCTACCTCAAAACTCATGTCAAATGACCTCAAATAAAAAATCTAGTTACATATTATTTATAGATTTTGTAAGATTTTAAATGGGTATCTCTTATATTTTTTTTAAAAAAAATAATAAATTTATACACATTTTTTAACCTTGTAGGCATGATTCTTCTCTACTTTAAAATTCGTGTCCAATGATCTCAAATCAAAAATCTACTTGCATATTTTTTGTTTGTTCTTTTGAGATCTTAAATTGGTCTTAGATTTTTAAGAATGTTCATATATTTATGACCCTTTTTTGACCTTAGAGACATGATTTTGTCTACCTCAAAACTTGTGTAAAATGATTTAAGGTCAAAATTATAGTTGCATATTCCATGTAAGTTTTCTGAGATCTCAAATAGGGCTCTCTTAAATTTTTGAGAAAATTCATAGATTTATTTTAATTTTTTATCTTTCATGTGTGATACTTCTCTACCCTAAAACTCATGTCTAATGACCTCATATCGTAAATCTAGTTGCATATTTTTTGTTGATTTTTTGAAATCTCAAATGAGTCTCGTTTGAATTTTTTAGAAAGTTCATAGATTTGATCATTTTTGAACCTTAAAAGTGTGATTATTATCTAATTCAAAACATGTGTCAAATGACATCAAATCAAAAATCTAATTGCATATTCTTTATGAGTTTTTTTAACTCTCAAATGGGTCTCTCTTAGATTGTTTAGAAAATTTACAAATTTATGACCATTTTTTTACACCAACAAACGTGATTTTTCTCTAGGTCAAAACTTGTGTCAAATGACCTCAAATCAAAAATCTACTTGCATATTTCTTAGATTCTTTTTGAGATTTCAAATGGGTCTCTCAAATTTTTGAGAAAGTTCATGTATTTATGACCATTTTTTTGATCTCGTAACTGTGATTCTTCTCTACCTCAAAACTCATGTCAAACGACTTTATATTAAAAATTTAGTTGCATATTTATTGAGTTTTTCAAGATCTTAAATGGATCTCTCTTAGATTTTTAAGAAAGTTCATGGATTTATGATCATTTTTTTATTCTATAGATGTGATTTTTCTCTACCTCAAAACTCATGTTAAAAAATAATTGATTGAAGTTTTTTTTAAAATTCATAGATTGATGACCATTTTTTTGATCTTATAAAAGTGATTATTCTCTATCTCAAAACTCATGTCAAATGATCTCAAATCAAAAATATAGTTGCATATTTTTGTGTATTTTTTAAGATCTTAAATGATTCTCTCTTAGATTTTTGAAAAATATTATAAATTTATGACTATTTTTTTTAGCCTTTAGGCATGATTTTTCTATGTCTCAAAACTCAAGTCAAATGATCTCAGATCAAAAATCTAGTTGCATAATCCTTGTGGGTTCTTTCGAGATCTCAAAAGGGTCTTTCTTAGATTTTTAAAAATATTCATAGATTTATGGTAATTTTTTTGACTTCAGAGATGTGATTCTTCTCTACCTTAAAACTCATTTCAAATGACCTTATATCCAAATTTTAGTTGTATATTTGTTGTAGATTTTTTGAGATCTCAAATGGATCTCTGTTCAATTTTTGAGAATATTCATAGATTTATGGCCTCTTTTTTATGTTAAAAACATGATTTTTTCTAACTTGAAAATCATGTCAAACGACTTTAGATTGAAAATTTAGTTGCATATTCTTTATGGATTATTAAGATATCAAATAGGCCTCTTTTAATTTTTTGCTAGATTTCATAAATTTATGGTAATTTTTTATCCTACATGCGTGATTCTTCTCTATTGAAATTCATGTCCAATGACCTCAAATCAAAAATTTAGTTGCATATTCTTTGTGTATTTTTCAAGATCTTAAATAGGTCTCTTTTAGATTTTTGAGAATGTTCATGAATTTATTACTTTTTTAAACCCTTAAGGCATGATTCTTCTCTACCTCAAAACTCGTGTCAAATGACCTCAGATCAAAAATCTAGTTGCATATTTCTTTTAGGCTCTTTTAAAATCTCAAATAGGTCTCTCTTAAATTTTTGAAGAATTTTAGAAATTTATAGTCACATTTTTGATATTAGAGGCATGATTCTTCTCTACCTCAAAACTCATGTCAAATGACCTTAAATCAAAAATCTCATTACATACTCCTTGTGGATTTTTTGAGATTTTAAATAGGTCTCTGTTACATTTTTTATAAAGTTCACATATTTATGGCTACTTATTTAACTTATAAATATGATTTTTCTCTGCTTCAAAACTTATGTCAAATCATCTCAGATCGAAAATCTAGTTGCATATTCTTTGTATGTTTTTTGAGATTTTAAACAGGTCTCTCTTAGATTTTTAAGAAAGGTCACAGAATTATGGTGAATTTTTTGGCTCTGTAGGCATGATTCATCTTTACCTCAAAAATCATGTCAAAAATACATTCATTTAAGTTTTTAAGAAAGTTTATAGATTTATAATTATTTTTTGACCATGTAGGTGTAATTTTTTTCTATCTCAAAACTCGTGTCAAATGAATAATAATAAAAAATGTAATTGTATATTCCTTGTGAGTGTTTTAAGTTGTTAGATAGGTCTCTCTTATATTTTTGAAAAAAATTCATGGATTTATAGCCATTTTTTTACCCTATAGGCATAATTCTTCTCTACTTTAAAACTCATGTCAAACGACCTTAAATCAAAAATCTAGTTGCATATTTTTGTAGGTTCTTTTGAGATCTCAAATAGGTTCTCTTAGATTTTTTAGAATTTTTACAAATTTATGAAATTTTTAAGATGTTAGAGGCATGATTCTTTTCTATCTAAAAACTCGTGTCAAATGTCTTTAGATTAAAAATTTAGTTGCATATTCCTTGTGGGATTTTTGAGATCTAAAATAGGTCTCTCTTCAATTTTTGAAAAAGTTCACAAATTTATAATAATATTTTTGACCCTACAAACATGATTCTTCTCTACCTTAAAACTCATGTTAAGCTATCTCAGATCAAAAATCTAGTTGCATATTCCTTGTAAATTTTTCAAGATCTCAAATGGGTTTCTCTTAGATTTTTAAGAAAGTTCAAGAATTTATGATCATTTTTTCCCCCTAGAGATGTGATTTTTCTTTACCTCAAAACTCATGTCAAATAACCTCAAATCAAAAATATAGTTGTATATTCCTTGTGGGATTTTTGATATCTCAAATGGGACTCTCTTAGACTTTTGAGAAAGTTCATAGGTTTTTCTAAATCTTTGGTTTTCCTAAAAAATATTATCTTAATTTTGATTTTGTTCATTTGATATAAAAATTGATTATCTCCCTTTCGATAAGTGTTTTTTTAATTTGGATACCCTTTTGTAATTTCCTTGAATGATTTGACACATTTTAATTTTAATTACTATTTTAATTTCACATTAAATTTTTTTATGAATATTTTCATCAATTCCTTTTTAGGGACAATACATTTGAAGTGGATAAATAGGCTTCTCCATCACTATAAGAATGATGAAATACTATCTCAATTCCATTGTTTAGTATCATAAAGATCACTTATAGAAATTCCATGCTCATTATTGAAGAAAACATGCCTCACAAATTTTCTTGTTAATTCTTCAAATGTAGTAATAGACCCTTTAAGTAAGTGCATAAACCATTCAAGATCAAGTCCTATGATGTTTTTAGGAAAGATATAGAGCAAGTAAGCATCATTGTAAGTGACCTCATGGCACGCTACATAAAATTCTTGGACATGGTTGTAAGGTTATCCTTTCCCTTTATATTTATCAAATTTCATAATTTCAAAATGTGTTGGAAAGGGTATATATAAAATACTCATATCTAGTGGGGGCATAAAAAGGTCTTCATATATATATTTCATTTCTTAAGTGTGAGGATCTATCTATTGAAGAGACTCTTTCATCATCTTCCACTATTGGGCAAAGGAAGGGTCCATTAAAGGATTGGAATTATTAGTCTGGATTAATTTTGGGTTTATCAAATGAATGTTACGGTTTTTAATCTTCATAGTAGATTTGATATGTTAGTGAGTTGATTTATTGGGTGAGTTGATCTAGATGATCTTATAAGGTGAATCTACTTCTATCAGCCTTAATATGATTATTCTGAGGGGCTTCTTCTTCATCATCTAGTCAATGTTCATGATCTACTAGTTGAGGATTCCCCCTATATTAGTTTGTGATGTGTTGTTGTGGAGTGTTAGATCTAGAAGGTGTTTGGATTAGACACTGTATAAGATTAGTATTAAATATAAAGTTAAATTTTCCTCCCATTTCAATAACTTTAACTAGTATTTGATCTTAATTTTCATATATATATATATTGGTCAAATTGGGCTCTAACTTCATCATTATTAATTATTTCATCTCTTCTATAAGTATGTAAGCCTCTTTGATTTTATTCATTGTCCCTAATTTATTCACTTAGTGTCCTTAGGTTGTCATCTTCCTCATTTTATCCTTGTCACAACCTTAAGAATTATGTACAAGTTTTGATCAGCATGGTCGATAATTCAGGGTGATATAGAGATTATAGGTGTTGATTTGATATAAGGTAGAAATAAATGTGATTTTTAAGCAATAAACTTGTCTTGATTCTAATCTAAAATGGTCAATATGTTTATAATGTGTGGGATGAGATTCATGTTTTTGATATCAAGGACTATAACGATCAAGTATTACCAATGTATCAACTTTATATAGATTTGACCTAGCAAGAAGACTAGATGATGAGACAATTAAATGCCTATATTCACACTAATAAGATGATGATTAGGTAAATATAGTTATGAATATGTAGGATGACAAGATGATATTGTGCTAGCAAAAATTTTAGAGTTATACACTTTGGAAATAATTAATCAATGCAATAGGTTTTGGATTGGATGGAAAAGTGTGTATGATGATTTTAGGACTTTGAAAAGAGGATAAATAACCACTACAGCTTAGTCACAAGATAAATATAATGCTCAAGATTTAGACAATAGATGAAGGGAGAAGATGAAGATGGTTTATGTTAAGCCCTATATAGGATGAGTGTATCCTGATGGTTTTCTAGGTGTTTAAAAAAAGGGTAAAAAATTATCTTCACTCACAAATATTACTAATTTAACATGACACACACAATCACAGCAATTACAAGCCCTAGTATTTAGTAAACTAACTAGGAGTGTATCCTAATGAATTCACCATATAATGACTTTAAATGTGATGTTATAGGCTGGTGACTCATTATGGAATATTCCAAACCCTTTCAACCTTGTCTTCACTTGTGGTCACTATAGGTGTTGATACAAGCCCTTGCAGTAAATCACATGGTACGATCAAAAATTTTTATGCTAGGTTAGACAAGGACTATTATGGGCATCCCTTGATATATGCTAGGTACTTGGGGCCCAAATATATGTAGGGTGATGTCTAATTCTTGGGTTAGAGACTTAATTCTTTCTCTTCATGATGAACCTATATGGGGTCAACTCCTCAACCTAATGATAGTTGTCCTTGATTTTTATACTCTACTAGAACATAGAATGTGGTTTTATGTGTGGTGATGAAATTTGTGTCACCAACCCCTAATGACTAGGCAAGGGCATGATGATGAATGCCACAACATATTACACCATATAAAATAAAAATTATTAGGTGACACATAGACACAATTTTTTTATGTAACCCCTTTTTTTATCATGCAATATAAAAACACAAAAAAATAAAGAGATTTAAAATATTTCAAAAACCTGAATCTTAAACTACATCTTGATCTTACAATAAAAAAGTTAAAAAAATGATTTATAGTCTTTCATCTATTTTTCCTACACAAAATTTATTAGTGGTTTTGATAAAAACACTAGTAGGTCATAATCAGCTTTTGCTTCTTCAAAATCACTTCTACACAGTATACACAATCAAAATATTCAAAATTGATTACATTAAGACAAAATTGCAACTAGTAAGTCAAAATCATAGATAGGAAAATGAAATTTTGTAAGTGATCAGTCAATGGTAACCATATGGTTAATATTCAAAATTGCTTAGAGCTTTTTCAAAATTGCAATTAAAAATCAAACTTCCAGAATGCAAGAAATGATATTGCAAATTTTAAATATACTAATTATTTCTTTAAAAATTCCAAAAATAGGTTTAATAAGTTTTAAAAAGAATTTAATTATAGTAAATGTATATTAGGTAAAAGGTATTATCAAAATTTTGTTAGTTAGAACCACTTATAAGACTTCAAAATCAATTTTTATAATCAAAATCGCTATTTATCAGAAGTGATTTCTTATTTAGCATACACACATACACCAATATATAAAATGTATAAAAAATACTAAGACTAATTATAAGATAATGTTAAATAAAGACTAAATTATTTACAAAAACTAGAATGTTTACAAATACAGACAAAAAACTAGGCTAATATAAAATAACACTTATTAACTATTTACTATCAAAATCACTCTTTAGAATGTCAAAATCATGATTCAATATCAGAATTGCTACTTTTTATAAGTGATGTTACACAAGATGCCCAAATGGTTGATTTGGGGAGATAATGATCTTATTCAGATAGAGTTTCCCCTTTCCTACAACTAGATGAAGGTCAAATAAAGAGCAATGAAATTATTAGAAAATTAAATTACAATTTTAAAATCTAATTCAAAATTATAAGTATCAGAGGCAAGGTCATTGATATAAATCAATATCACAGATGGTATTAAGTGATTTTTTTATTTGATTAGATAAGCCACCTCATTTTATAGGGATCAGGAACCATAGTAAAAGCAATGTTTAATAAAGTATAGCAATCACCACTAGCTAAGACCCAAAAACCAAAGTATCAAAACACACAACTAATAGGTAATAATTGATTTTGATTAACATAAAATATATTGTTGTTTTTGAAGTGAAATTTTTTTGCTTTATTCCTACAAGGCCACAAGATTAGTCTAAAGGTATAAAAATAAAAAAGATCAATTTTTTTAATGCTAATTAACTAAATAAAACCTTAATGTATAACCTAAATCAAAATTGCTACTAACTAGAGCAAAATCTTAGATGCAAAACAAAATCACTACCATGTATAATCAATTTCGAAAATGGTCACTAAACCACCAAGTAAGCTAATGGTTAGTGGTTAAGTGCAAATGGTCAAGTAAAATCTATGATTATTAATTGCAAAATTGTTGGTACAAAATTTCTAATTGCAGAGAAAAATTATGACTCCTTGAACATGAAAATTTTGATATTCTAAAGCCAAATATATTCCTAACCTATCTTTTAAGATATATTTTTCACACCTCACACACACAATGGTTAGTACAAAGGAAGGATCATATCATGTTTGCTAATGTCTACTTGTAAAATTTTAGAAATAGATTTAAATACATAAAATGAACTAAATCGACTTAAAAATTCAACAACATCAATGAGAGAGAATGAATAAGCAACCAAAATTTCATAAAATTTTCTTACCATCACCTTGATTCTTTGTATCTTCCCTCCAAGATAATCAAATCGTTATCCAAGGATAATTGGATTGTATGATGTTGAATTTATAGACAATAGTGGCTTCAAGACTTCAAATGGACACAGAGGGATGAATGGATTTTGATAATAATAATTATAGATACAATTAGAGAGTATGAGGGTTACATGGTATTTTTTATACTTTCAATTATTTCAACCAATAAATTTGCTTCATTATTTATAGGGTGATGGGGAGGATTAAAAAGGAATTTTAAATTTTTTAGAATATTCAAGGTTTAGAGAATTCTATAATAATGGAAGGATTATAAGAAGATTCATGAGTTATAGGTCTTTATATTTCATAAGACATTAATAAGGATTAGATTTAGGGTTTTAGGTGGGTTTAAGAAACTAGGTTTATTGGAGAATCTATGGATAGGTTAGCAAGGGGAGGTAGGTGACATATTTTGAATTTAAAAGTGACAAGTGGGTAAGTGGTTATTAAATAAAGTAGGATAAATAGGTTAATAGGGTATTAACAGGATAATCAATGGATTAATATGGTGTGGGGTGTAAATAAATTTTAGTATGGTATAACAAATATTTGTTAGGAAATAAAATTAAATTTTAAAAGAGATATTTATTTTAAATGGAATTAGTCATGATAAATGGTGAGATTAATTGAGTGAATAAGGTGAGTATATCTAGATGTATACATTATAATATCCATGATAATGATATGGGAATTATTTTCACAAAATATCACATCCTAGATGAGGTTGTTTAAACCTACTCTAAGATTTGGGCAATATTGGAATTCCTCTAGGGCTATGGGTTGCCTATAGTAGAGGAAGACTTCAAGGTTTAAGTGCTAGCTCCCTAGATTGATCCTTAAGTGGTTATCACCTACACTAACCTATTTCTTGTATGTAAAAAGATATAATTATGCATGCAATTAAGATACTCTAAGGGGGTGATATACTAGAAATATCTCCACTTGACTACCATACTTTTGCACTACGAGACATGACCTACAACACTAGATTCAAAATCCAAGAATACTCTAACATTAGTATTTAAAATATGGAGGTGATATGCATGAAAATAATCAAATTAAGTGGATCAAAGGTCAGATTATATACAATAAGGATAGATTTACACTTTAAGGTAATCAAACACACTAGTTACATTTCATATGACCTGTTAGAGAGAGAACTACTTGCTCCAAACATGAAAGGATAAAGATAAGACAAGGATATATGTTTATCACTATAATTAAACATACATAACTTCACACACTTAGACAAGATGTTTGTGAAATAAAAAAAAATTTCAAATCTTATTCAAAGGTAAATTATAATATCAAACTAGCTAGTCTTCATCATATTGGGTGTGTGATTAGAATACAAGAGACAAAATGGCTTGCATTTATAGAATATGAGAAGAGAGAGAAGAAATTGGAGCCCAAG
This sequence comes from Torreya grandis, assembly GCA_037957365.1. NCBI lineage: Eukaryota > Viridiplantae > Streptophyta > Pinopsida > Cupressales > Taxaceae > Torreya > Torreya grandis. Next base: position 2,817,364 of record JARHVA010001395.1, read on the forward strand.
GGTAACAATACCACTTTACAAGGCATGAAATTAAGTTATATTTTATAGGGATGAAGTGTGTAATAGAGGTCTATAATGTCCTCTTGGACAAATGTCCCCCTAAAGCATGACAATTCTCCAAACGTGGTGTAGGGGTCTTCAAATGGATTCTTGAAAATGCCTTCATGATTAAACATATTTTGATTGATCAATAGAAGACTAGGGAGATTTGTCACATGTGAAATATCAAGGAGGGGTTAGAGACAAGCTTCAACAGTTGTCAAATGCTTTCCTAACTGTTGGTATTATCCTGGACACTTGTTCTCACCATTTGTAGTCACCATCACTAACCTTGTAGGTCTATCATTAAATTTTTCACCCAAATTATCTTCAATTTAAAAATAAAATATATGTAATGGGTGATATGACACCTATATTAAGTCCCATTTCCTTCCAATTCATGAATCAGGCCTTAAAAGGCCCCCCATTAGATTTATCATCTCTTCACTTGGCAGTAACTTGTTATTCTCACTATCTACCATAGACTGCCTAAAGTGAATGAGTTAAAAAAAGAGATTTTATGAAAATCTAAGGAAATTAATGGATTTAGGGAGTTATTACAAGTACCACTTGACCTCCACAATTGATTCTATTTATTCAAAGCTAATATGTACCTACAAAACACACAAATCTCTATACAAACCCTTATTTCAACCCTGTTACTATAAGTAGGGTATGAACCAAATGGATGGAGAAGATCCTAAGAGAGTCCTCAAAAAGATTCAAATAATTACTAAGATAAATTATTCCTTATCAAAGCATCTCCTTTCATGTTTTCGCCATCAAGTCAAAACCAAGGGGTTGGGATGATTTTAGATGGTTTGGACTCTTAAAGATTATTCATACAATCCTGACATAGAAACCTCAGACCAATTACTCTAAAATAATTATAAGGCCCTTATTAAACATCTCCTAACTCTTTAGAGTCTCATGCACAGTGTTTGTACTAGTTTGAGCTTTCAAAGATGTCCCATCAAGCTTTGAAGTGTATTTTAAGTAGGCCTAAGGTATCATTTAGGCCAAAATTGACTTTTATATGATATATACTAAAACCCATATGTTAAAAAAAATCTTATAACTCATATTAAATTTCATAAAATGTGTGATAAGGATCATATGGTTTTATAAATGATATTGGACCCCTTTAGGGATTTAGGCCTAACTATGCATAGTTTCCCACAACCAACTCAAAGTGGTTTCTCAAGAATTTATAGTATTTCATCTATTTTTCATGTTCAAACAAACATCACACATCTTTTCTTAGTTTTATATTAGTTCTAAACTCCTTCTCTTGTCATCTACCAACTAAGTTTGTAATCTTGCCTGCCTGGGAGTGCCTTATGTATAAGATAAAATATAGGGCATATACCCTATTTTATGAACCATTTTTAAGTCATCAAGGGATTAATTATGTATTTATTACCTTCTATAAAAAATTTAAATTTTTATCACATCAATAGGCCTTTTAACTCTTCAAAAGACCTCAAGATAGATTATGTAACATTGACTGTGTGTAGGGTCTATGCATTGATTGTAGGTTGTATGTTTGAACACGTCTTGGGTTTTTTTTTATTTTTCTTAATAACCATGTGATATTTCCATTTACATGATTAATTTGTTAATAATCATGTATGACACCCCATACTCTTACTAACTCCTTAAAGTACGCTCTCCATGACTAGGCTTGGTTTGTAGACTTTAGCAAATTGTAGGTGTTCATTTTAAGAAAATAAGACTCTTGTAGGATGTTGTGAACCATGTGTTTCATGTTTAGGTTTCCATTGAAATTATATAGTCTCATATCATATTTTTACACATTTATATCATACCCTATGAACAAACCAATCTATAAACTATAATGTTCCCAATGCACAATCATACTATAGTCAACCTGTACGTGCCACTTTTAGACCAAAAGAGGCCTTTGTAGGTGATGTTTTCATGATGTATCCCTAGTTTTAAATACATTAGGATATATTCATATTCATTTAGGTCATCTTGAACTTATTTTAACTTATCTCTTCGCATATGTCTAGTTAACATCTAAATTTTATACCCTTAGTATCTTATCAGTCTACAATCTAGTTATATGTGATTATTTTGATAACAAAGGTACCCATATTCATGGAAAACTATGTGTGACTATTGTGTCTCAAATCCTCTAATTTATCCTTATAAACATAACCTCATCTATCATCAAATTAGGTCACTTGTATTAAAGGTATGCTTCCATCATGTCATTATTGCATCATAGGGTCACTTAGGCTTCTAAGTACTATAGATGACACTAATAATCTTCAATTAAAGATTTCTTGAATTGGAAGACCTATCTACATAACTTTCTCATGTAAAATCAACCAATTTATCATGTTAAGTCATTTTCACGTGTTTATGATACATTATGGAAGTATTCATACTATCTATTCCTCAAGACAGTCACTAAGACATGACTTTTACACATGAAAAAATATGTTATTCAAATAATATAAGGTAATATGTCTATGAAGAAACATCCCATAATAAATGCTATGTTATTATTAATGATTGTATCTTTCAATAAAACTTCAGACAAGTTCAAATGATTTGATTCATCTTCCTCAGGTCTTTGTGGAGAAGTCTGTAGGTGGACATCAACTCACTGACTATGTCAATTGGAGAATCGATTATCTTAACCAATCTCAAACCATTTGAATTGTTTAAAATTGTTTTATCACACTTTTATAGTGTATTCAACACCTTGAAAACTCCTCATCCCATCACCATGATTGCTCAAAACTCATTTTCACCTAACTATAGGTGCACATGCAAGAAAATTGACTATGCATATATGCTATTTGACTAGGTTTCAAATGAAAAACTTTTGAGACTAATATTTTAAAGGAGGGGTTATTACCATGATATTATAGGCATGAAAAACATCATGTTACCTTTGTTTTAAACCGTTATAGGAAAGAGAACCCTCTACAAATGATGAAATTTGATCTACAAACTATGACATAATGTCCCCCTAGCAAAATGAATTACTTTTTCTTTTATTCTTCACACCACTTAGGAAAAATGAGTTCAAAACCATATGAGAATAATGGTCACTCTCTAAAAAACATGTATATTACTTTTTTTGTATGGATTAAAACAAATAGAGAGGAAACCTGTAGGGTATGGAAATGAGCAAGAAGAAAAAGGTGGCATACTTATTAGCATTGGTTCTTAGAGGAAAATCAACCAATATTATAAGTATCACAATGAATTTGAAATGAAAAAAGGGTACTATCATCCCTCAATATAATTTGACCAAATTCATCTCCTATTATCTATACCATTAGAAAATAAATTGAATATTTTTGCCTACCTAGGAGAGTGATAGAAGAAAAAAATGGTTTTTATGCCATTTTCGAGATCTTCAAGGCTACTTAGGCATGAAAGTGAGTTTAGGGTACCAAAAGGATCACTATATAAGTCTTCCCCATGTTCTAAATATTCTCTATAGTTCATATAACTACCCAAACTTCTCTAACTAATTTTCTTATTTTGATGTTGAAACATGTAGTTTATGAGCTTAAAATAGTTACTATGACACCTAATTGACACATGGATGTTTAAGGACACTTTGGAACACTTTTCATTTATAATAAACCATATAATTCTACTAAATGGCCCAAATATGATCTCAAATGACATGAAATGACACAAGGACTAAAAGTAAATATGACCAAGGCTAAAGGCACATCAAATGACATCACTAGGACCATGGTACACCCTATTACACCCTATGAGGCCCCTATATAAAGTTTTAAACTATAGTGGGTTGACCTATTTTGACTTGTGGTCAAATTAGTTAATTTTCTTGAAAATTTCTTAGGGGTCATAAGCTAACTATACTAAAGACTAGTAGCCTAATCCTATTTATTTTCCAACGGAATCATCTATGCACAATATTGACATTGAATTTATTTTTAAACCACACCAAACAAAAATAAAAGACACACAAAATAAGATACTAAAGGAACCACACATGCTTTTTTGAGAACACTTAGGTAAATACATACAACAAATCAAAGACACACACATACCCTAATATATATAAGACCTCAAACACTTGAGGTGAAGAAAAAGTCAAAATACTTAAACCAATGTCAAAGATGGTTCCTCTTTTATCATTTTTGCTCCATGAAAGAAACCTGTCATGTGGAATATGTTTGTCAACCAACATTTGCTTATGTGGATGGTCAAATGAATTATAATCATTATGTCGTATTCTACATATAATTAGCCTATTCGGAAATTTTAAGGATGTTTTATTCTACCTTACAATGATTTTATTTGAGCCTATAACTTATTTAAACTCTATCGTATCCAATGGGTGCTCTTAAAACTATATATTAGGAGTTATCAAAGTTACTTTAACATTTCTCTCTTATATGACGCAATTTACTCAATGTATATGATCATTAAGTTCATATTTTTCCTTCTCCAACACATGTGAAAATGGTTCAACCTTAGGTTCAGACATTGACTACTCCTCAATCACATGAAAGTTTTACCTTGAGTTTACTAGGTTCTTTCATTAATACAACTTCTTTGGTAATATATTTATGCTCATATTCATTCTTAAAAAGACACTCAACTTCATTCTTGATAAGACAATCAAAAACCTTCCTATTGGGCTCATCAACATACTCATCAAAAAAACATTTATTATAAGGAGAAGTAGGCTTACCCAACTATTCAAACTCTTAAATTATGGCATTGAACCTTTGCCATATGTCATCCTCTTATTCATGACTATCATGCTCAAGGAATTCTTGATCAATTATAGATAGAAATACATTTTTATTATCACCATAGTGATCTATCATTTTTTTCAATCTATAATGATCATACATGTAAATGAAGTAATTTTCGTCAATAACTTGACAAAAGGCATGTTCAGTTCTTACCTTAGATTACTCAAATACTTCCTCATGAATGATGTATGTGCTAAGATCAATTTGTTCAAAATAGGTGTATATATCATGTCCATAGGTGTTTTCACCATACTCATCCAAAAATATATTGTATATTCCCTCAAGCTTAGAAGATGTTCTATCATCCACATCAGACTCTTCATGATCACTAATGAAACAATTCAAATTGGATCTTGCTTCTACTTAGGGATCAATGTGAAATTTAGCTTTTGGTTGAGTTCTAATGGTTACCTTTGATCCATACCTTGTCCTTAAGGATAATAAGTACTAATCATATGAGAGCTAACCTCCTATCTTAGTTGTGAAATCCCTTGAAAGGTAGATAGAAAAGTGGTAGGAAAGTAAAAAACCATAATGTCTTGAAGAATGGGGAAGCTTGGGCAATAATGAAGGAAAAATTTTAAACTTTTGACTAGTCTTACTGACTAAGTAGGTATCCCATCAATTTGAAACACCCTTTTACTATATGGTTCATATTTTACACCCAATTTATTAGCTACAACCTTAGGCATTACTAAGGTACTAGCCCCACTATGAACTATGAAAACATGAACAAGTTTGTCCCCAATAATGAGGGTTAGGTAAAAGGGTGGAGGCTTCTCAAATTTTTAAGAGGGTTCCATAATTTTATTAGAAGAATTGGTAAGATAAACATTATTATGACCAGGGGTTGACGATGGAGGGATAACATGGATTTGAGATAGCTACTTTTGTTAGCTAGCCATGTGAAGGACATCTTGAAGAGAGATATATGCCTTGCCATTCTTTAATGAGTCAACAATGTTCAAAGAAGATGTAATTAATTTTTATTATTTACTTGGAAGTAAAGAAGAGTTTGGAACTTGAGGTATTGAATCACTTGAAGTTACTCTCCCAACATTTTGACTTGAAGAAGATACAGGAGTTGTAGGGACTACCATGATTGCAGTCATGCCTTACTACCTTGTAAGAGGACTATTTGAAATTGTAAGCACACCATTAGCATCTCCTAGATAATTCCTCTTTACCCTTTTATTATTTTCAACTTAATTTCCTCAGTTGAGAACACAGGTGTCTTCTTTTAGGAAGTTAGTAAAACTTGCTCTTTGAGATTACCACCCTTCATTTGCTTGCATGAGGAACTCATCTTCTATTGATAATTGAGGAGTGATTCCTCCTTGAGAAACCAAATATTTCTCTCCACCTTCATTTTAATCCATGAATTGAACTTATTTACATTCTTTTCTTTGTACCAAGTTGTTATGCACTAGTACCATTGTTCTTGTATTAGAGGTAGAAGATAGATTGTATGTATTAGTAGACCTATTAAAGTTAGGCTACCATTGACCTCTCCCCTTCCCATAATGTTGAAGTGGGAATTTATTTCCTTGTTGAGGATAGGGATAAGGGTTTTGATGAACACCTTTCTATAGACTTGCTTGTCTAAGTTGAGCTTCTAATAATTTAGACATGGCTTCCTAATTAATTATATGTTCTACCTTATTAGGATCATTCCATGACTTGGTGTTGGCATTTCAAATGATGGGAACACATGGAGTAGTAACAAAAGTATTTGGTAGAAGAGGCATATACACTTTTTGAGATAGTTTCCTAGCTTTTGTAAGGCCATTCTTGACTCTAATGTTAAGGTCATATGATTCAAGTAAGGTATAGACACTTGTGGATTGTAGTACGATGGCTATATCAATGCAAATATACCTTATATATATGGGAAACACAAATCTATTATGATCTCATGGGAGGAGGTAAACTATTTCAAGTCCTTTGTAATCTATCATTAAATTCATGAATTGTATCTTTGGGGGTTCTTTAAATTAAATTGAGTTGGTGAATGAGTGATGTGTGATCACTTATATCCTCAAACCTTGATGTTATCAACTCTCCAAAATCATCCCAAGTTGTGATACATCCACTAGGTAAAGTCTTAGACTAGTCAATTATTTTCCCTCTAAACGACACGATAAGGAGTTTAAAAAAAATGTTGACCTTAGTGACATTGTAAAAACTAAAAAAGTTTGAGATATCCATATTATGCTCACTAGGGGTGACATGACCCTCACCATTAAATTTGGAAACACTGTTAGTATCATTAGTAGGTATGACATCATATGCATCAAGATGGATAAGACTTTCAATGTTAAAGGTTGGGAAGGCATGTTGTCTAGCCATGTTCTTCTCAAGATTTTGTTCACTATCTTGATCTTCTTGGCTAGCAAATTACTCTTACTCTTCAAAGGTTAGAATAGGTTGAGGATGTTGAACTTCAAGAGGAAGTTTAGGTTGAGGAGGTGGGTTTATGGGATTGAAAATTATACAATAGGATGACCTACTAAGGACAATTAAGTATGATCATAAAGATATGATAAAAAAATGTTCTAAAATTAGATTTTACCTTGAATGAAGTCACCAAATGATGAGTAGAGCACCATATAGAGATTTTATGTTGTCAAGACCAACATTCACCTTGACAATTTATATTTAGTATAATAGTCCCATCAAGAATGTCAAAACTATTGTCACCAAATCTCAAACCCTAGAGGAGGTTATTAAATCCTACTCTAAGATTTGGACAACATTAAAATACCTCTAGGCTTGTGGGTTGCCTATAATATAAGTATACTTATAGGTTTAAGGGCTAGCTCACTAGATTGATCCTTATGTTTTTATCACCTACATTAATTGATTAATTGGATTAAAAGAGATAGACTTATGCATGAAAGTAAGATACTTTAATGGGGTAATACACTATAAATATCTCCACTTGAATACCATACTCTTTCACTAAGAGACACGACCTACAACACTAGCTTCAAAGCCCTAGAATACTCTAACATTAGTATTTAAAATATGGAGGTGATATGCATGAAAATATTCAATAAAAGTGGAATAGAGGTCAAATTCTAGTCACTAAGTATACTTGTACACTTTAAGTTAATCAAACACACTATCTACACTCCATATGACCTATTTGATGAGAACTAGTTGCACCAAACATGAAAGGTCAAAGAAAACACAAGGATAGATGTTTATCACTAGAAATAATCATACATCACTTCACACACATAGAAAAGACATTTGTGAACTCAAAAATAGATTTAAAATTGTATTCAATTGTAAATTACAATATAAAACTAGTAGGGTTTCACCATACTAGGTGTCTAATTAGAATACAAGAGCCAAAATGTCTTGCATTAATAGAATATGAGAAGAGAGAGAAGAAAGTGGAGTTCAAGGGTCACAATGCCAAATGTCAAGGCATGAAAATTAGTTATATTATAGAGGGATGAAGTGGATAATATATGTCTATAAGTTCCTCTTAGATAAATATCCACCTAAGAATGAAAACTCTCCAAACTTAGCGTATCAATCTTCAAATGGCTTCCTGAAATTACCTTTATGATTACGCATATTTTGACTACTCAAGACCAAACTTGGGAGATGATTTAATATTTTTGGGAAATTATATGTTTAATTCCTAAATAATAAATGGGTTTAAGTAGATAAAATCAATAAATAATTTATAATAATTAGGCTACTAATTTATGAAATTTGACTGTAGATAGGGGTTTTCTAAAAATAGTATTGAGAGTGAAAATTAAACTTATCTAATTCTGTGTTGTTTCGACTGAGATAGGGTCTAGAAATCTATGTGTAGGTTTGGGAGACTATCACAAAAAAGAAGTTGGAATTAATTTCCTTATTATATAGGAGTGCCAAAAGTGATATACTTAGGGTTTTGATGTTGTAATTATCCTGGTGATCTAAGCTTTCTAATTTTTGTGCACCATGTTTGTGTTAACCTGGCTATGAAATATCAAATATTGAAAGTCCATAGATCTCACTATGTACCTAATTTATTCTTTAATACCCTAGGTCCTCTTTATTCTTGAACTTGAATGTAAAATTTAAAGAAAGGAGAGGAGGGATTAGTGTGTAAAAGATATGTTGGATTCACTTCACACCCAATGTGTGGGCACGCTACCTACACAACAATAGTTTGAGGAGGGATGAAGCTATATGTAGTTTTCCCATTGAAGTGTTTGGTGTAATAGTGCAATGAAAATGCAAGTAAATATGAAAATAGGTGTACTATAATGACTAAGTAATTGTGTAAAGGTTTTAATAATATTTAAATACTATTGGATGGTTGTATGCAAAGAATAGGGAAAAGTACTTGAGTGGTATTTCTTGTATTCTTGCTTCTCTCTTGTAAATGAGTGTCAACCCTTCTAAATGGAATTTGAATGGCCTTTTATAGGGGATTTAATGATTGTGGTTTAAATTAATTCACATTATGCCAACATTAACTAGGATAAATATTCATAATAATGTGACCATTAGAAGCCCAAATTCACTTGGATGACAATGCCAAAAATATGACACCCTAGGTTTCAATGTTGTAGTCTAGGTTTGGGCACTATTGTCCATGGATGATGGGACCTAGGGGGGTGGATTAAGCATGGAAAGATAAATCTAGGTTTGTAATGGTCTAGTATGGGAGGCTATAAGTGACTGAGAATCAATGAAAACATGCCTATGAGGGTCATGATAGCAAATAAGGTTGACCTATGTATTGGGTGTCATTAGCCACACTCAATTTACTAAATTTTAAATTTTGTATGACTAAATTTTCCCCAATTTATTATAATGATGTATCAAAGTGAAATATTAATATAAAGGAAAAATACAAAGCATAAATAAACTTTTTTGTAAAGGTGAAGCTTATGAAGCTGTGTGATTCTAAATGTGCAAATAGAGAACATGGTGTGAATTGTGAATTTACAATAAAAAACATAGAGTGGATCAGTCCTTAATAGATATGATATATTTAAAATAATAATGTAAAAAATATGGGTAAGAGAGAGAGGAATATAAAGGAACAAATACACCTCATCGAATATGTGAACTAATATAAAACCTATTGTGATCTTAGATTGTGTTAGGTCTGTACTGTACCAAAAGTAATATCATGAATGGATATAAGTGATCAATTCCATAGAAGTGGCTCAAGAATGAAAATTTATGACCTTTATATCCATCATCACATACTAAGTTAAGTTATTGAATCATGCATGTGTCAATCAATGTTTGGAATATGTGTTTAATCTCTCTGAATAGGTGGCTTAAGAATAAAAAGGCTAGCTAGTCATTTGGCTCCATCATTGCCCCATGAATTGAATCTATGAAGTAATACAATATGGAACATATGTCATATAATGTGGATCCTAAATCCCATGAATGTAATATGATCTGATAATTTTGGTATGGATAGCTGAATATATGTTGAAAACTAGGCCACTCATGGCCATTTCGAAAGATGGAGATTAGGATTTTATAAAAGCTACTCTGAAAATAGTGAAATAGGCTTATGTGGAAGATAAATAAAGAAATTGGGTACTTAATAATTTCATATTGTATGGAAACCAAACATGAAAAAGGATGCTAACCCCCTACAGATGGAGTAAGGTGTGCAACTTTTGAGAAATGCTTGGAAAATAAATTGAACTCAAAAAAAGGGGAGGATCAATATGCCACACACACTGCCCATAATAATTGGTTTCTAGAACATGAATTCTAATTTGTAATTTATATCTACTACCTAATATGAAATTATAAGTGAGAGACATCATGCCATGCATGATTCCCCCTATATCCAGATTCTTTGAGCAAAAAATTGTACTAAGACATGTTAAATCTGGACTATACTAAGTTGACAAACCTATGACTGAACTCACTTTTCTATTTATTTTTATAAAAACTATTATTTTTATATCTATATAATAGTGCCAAAAATAATAAACCCTATTATTTGGTGCTATATTCAAACTTTTTTGTTGTTGTACAGGGCCAAATTTGATAACTATTCTAGATTCTTTGTTATCTACCTGGTCTATTCTCCCTAGTTTGATGTCTGGATTATATTTGGAGTGTTCTAAAAATTATTTTTTTGATTGTTAGGAATTTTTATCTCTATGATAAAACCCTATTTATTACCCTATCTTCTAAGGGTAAAAATGAAAACATTGTAATGACTACCCTCAAAAGAAAAATCCCTACAAGTGTGTTATATTGCATAGATATATGATATAGCAATGATAATTGACAAGATATCTCAACATATATAAAGGTTTTTATTGAGAGATTATTAGATCAATAGGGGTATACCTAGATAGATTTAATAATGGAATAGCATGTGTAATGTACTAAACTAGAATCTAAATTTTTAGTTGTTAGTTGTTAACAAAGAGGGATGGAGCATGATGCCCATCATGGCATCCAAAAAAGAAAGGAAATACATGATATGGATCATGGCATTACAAATATGAAAAGTAATTTGGAAACAAGCATACAAATCAAGAAGAAAGAAACATACAAGAGTGGATAGGGGGCCAATTAATTAAGGGATATGAGCACATGTCACTCAAACTAGAAAGCAAGCATACAAGTCATGTACAAATTCCACATACACATACAATTAAAACAAAAAAGTTGACACAAGGGTCATAGGCACATGGAAAAGTATAAACAAAGGACATTGGGAAATGTCCTAAGGCACACACATGAATACTAGTAAAGGACATTAACAAATGTCTTAAAATAGATATAAGGTATGGAATAAAAACTGAGAAATGCAAAAAAATCAAGCTATGCTAAGCAAGAAAGGAAAGCATTTATATACTGAAAGTGAAATCACATCTAACTAATCAAAGCAAGAACTGAAATTATGCAAGACATGTTAGTACAAGACTGGGTATATGTAAGGAAATACACAAGTGCAAGATAATAGTGAGGGTTGATATGGTAATCTATGTAAGCCTAGTAAATAATGTATGTCAACATGATAACTAGAATGTGTGGTGTAGGAATGACATAACTTGGATGGTGTAGTCATGTATAAGATGCCCCCAGTTGGGTATGTATATCAATGTGCATCTCGAATGTAGAAGTAGGATGCCCCCTCAATGGGTAGAGTGATGCAATCAAGGATTTGGATGTCACTACACACACTCAAAGAAGATCAAGTGAAGCATGGTAATGTAGATAAATTTACAAATAATAACATAGAAAAACAAATGTAAGTCTATTGTAGTAGTAGCAATGTAAAGCATGGAGATGCATACAATTGAATTGTTTTTGTGTTTTAAATAAAATTTAATTATTTTTGGTATTTTTGATATTTTATGTTATTTTTGTATTTTAAAATAATATTTTTACAATAAATACTAAAAATAAGTGATACTAACCAATGAGTCTTAGATGAGACTCCCTATCATGGTGTCATGTATCAAACAAAGGTATCATGTGTGATCATGAAGCATGATGGAAAGGCTAAGACTGTGATTCTAAAATTTGTGTGCATTATAAATGTTTTGAAATATCTAAATTAGAAATGGTGGGGTCCCTCTATAAATTTTATAAGTGGATGCAACTTTAGGGCTCTTAGGGACCCATCCAGAAGTAGGAGAAGCTCTCTAAACATGTGATTTATGTGTAGACACATGAGATCTCAATGAAACTGCTTTGGGTGTGAATACTATAGATATACGTATTATATAATCCTAAAACTATGGAGGTTTATGAAACCTTTATACTAGAGATGGATGCCTCAACTGTGTCTGAATATATACCAGAGAAAGAACTATAACTTGTGAGGAAACTAAAACTGGCAGAGAAGCTAGAACTAGTGACTGTAAAGGAGATGGCTTTAAAGTGGGTAGTGGTAACTCATATAGAACTCCACCAATTGTAATAAGTGAATTAGCATGAATGAATTTCATACATCTATGAATTGTAAATGGTATGGGTTAAATTATCTAAATCCATGGGCAACCAAGTAACATATCAAAAACTCATGTACTGAGAACTATGGTGAAATGTGTGGTCACATGTGTTGGACCAATCTGTAAAGGAAGTACAATATCACCCAATGAACTCTATATGTGCCTAGTAAATCTATTGATAAATATATTTTTTAGAGTGATACCTTGCTCTGAATATCCCAAATGCTACAATAATGTAATGGTGTACATGTTGACACTAGAACCATTATCAATGAAAACACTGTGAATGGGATGATTATGAATATGTGCTCTAATAAAGAGTGCATTATAATCTAAATTATCCTCAACAATCTCTTGAAATAAAAAGGATATCAAATTTCTAGTTGGAACCCTATACTTATACACACCTATCATGCTCAAATGATGTGACTCAATTGAAGATGCTTGGTATGTAACTAGTGAAGGATGTGCATGCTATATGTGGTGAACACTTATTGTGTCCCCTTTCTCTTGTTTGGAATGCTATGGAAATAGATCTAAGAAGATTTTCAAAGCTTTATACTATGTTGTATTTTCTTGTGGAGGCCTAACTAAACTACCAATATTAAGAAGGTTGTCATTTATCAAGTCTTGTATCTTATGTCTCAAACTAATTCATCTATTCATAGAGTGGCCTAGTGTTTCGTGAAAATCACAAAATGCATGTTAATCATATCCTCATGGTATAGGCTTTACTAGGTCAAATTATCTAATAAGAGGGAGAGTGATGATGTTAAATTCTAATGACTACTGTAAAACTTTGGCTGGAGAAACTAGTAGATTGGTAAATGCACACTGAGGAGGTACTGATAAAACCACACAGAGAAGGGGATTTGAAGATGCATTGACTTTTGGTTGATTATGATTCTTTTTATCATTTAGTTTGACCTTGTATGGGACTTTGCTATTACTCTTTTTTATTGTGTCTAAGATGCTTGTAGAGTTGAGTTTACCCATTGAAATGAGTTTTACTTCTCTTTCCTTTAGTGTATGATACAATTTAGTAAAAGAAGAGAATATTTTGAACATAATAGATTCATGTAATGCTATTAGAAGGATAGATTTGAAGAGATCCTATTACTCTTGATCTGCTATGAGGCTAGTCATAGTCTGTGAGATGTTCATTTATTTTTTGTTTTTATTGTGAAATTTTTGCATAAGAGACCTTATCACCAATGTTAATACTAAAATGTTCTAGGAACATGTTGACTAAAGGATTGAATGCATTGATTAATTGATTTTATAGACTATATAACCATTATAAATCATAATCTTTTAGGCTCCATGGGAATATCTTGGTTAGTAACCAGTCATTTGGCACATAATCCAAGCATGCTATATGAAAAGCTCTCAAATGTGTTTCTAGATCACCCTTGCCATCATAAAGAGTAAGATTAGGTTGAACAAAACCTTGTAGAAAGGGTGTATAAGAAATGTGATGTGGCAATGGTGTGTATAGAAGATAAAAATAATGTAAATCCTACATAGGTCTAGTGGCACCTTGCTCAAGATGTATCACCTTGGATTGAAGAGAGATTATCTCTTTCACAAGGGTTGCCACATCAAGAGATAGGGATGTACCGGCTATAACTAGTGGGCTAGAGGTAGGTGGGGTTGATATAGGGGGTTATTGAGATATAGTTTCCCCTATAGTGTTATTTTCAACTGGTTGCTCTATATGAATGGAAAACTCAACTTGTTTAGCCTTTTTGATTTTCATGAGATATTGTATTATAAGAGTATGATCTTGAGGTCATTGCTTGAGTCTTTCTAGGAAACTTTGGAGGATAAAATATTTCTTGAGTATAACTTCATTATAAATAATGGGTGGAAGTGGATTAGTAGTCCAATGTGGTGGAACATGAGCATCAGTGTGTACATCATCATTGGTTTTTTCATATTTTTCATTGTTTGAATCATTCTGATTAAAATTTGTGTAATATGGATGTGTATAATCTATAGCTTGATTCTAAATTCATTGTTTATATATAGTATATGGTCAAGTTTAAGGAATCTATGTGAATTTAGGAAGATTTATAATAAGTCTTACACTTCGTCTTGAAGGTAGATATGCAAGGAACTTAGGTTGCATAAGGAAAACAACTTGGATAATAGTAGAAAAGATTAAACTGATATAATCTAAACAAGGAATTGGAATATTCATAGAAATGATACGGAGCTCCCAAACATGTAAGGTGATACCTCAAGAATCAAAATAGGAGCTAGTATATGTAACCAGGGATTTTTAAAAAATATTTTTATAGAAAACTATGAAGTTTTAAAATTGAAATTAAATTTCTGAGTTAAATATGCAATTGAAAAATAAAAAAATTAGTGATTTAATGGGACCTAGTAGATGCAACTAGGGTTTTGGAAAAAGTAAACATTTTTTATTTTTACTATAAATTTGTGAATTTGAAATTGATTTTATGATTTTAATATGCAATTAAAAATATAGAAAATGATTGAAAAATTACTAGAAAATTATTGGGAGCTAGTTGATGCAACTAGGGTTTGAAACAAATTTAGTTTAAAATTTACTAATTTTTTAAAAAAATTGTTAGAACTTTTTATTTTAATATTAAAAAATATAAACTAATGAGAAAAATCATCTAGGAATTTACCCTAAGATTTTTAGTGTTTTAATGCAAATTTCAAAGTAAGTCAGGTTCACCAAATGATTTTTTTTTGAGAAATTAGATATTTAATTCCTAATAATAAATGAGTCTGAGTAGATAAAATTAGTAAATAATGTATAAGAATTAGGATATTATTTTGAAAACTTTTACTTTAGCTATGGATTTTATAAAAATATTAGTGAGAGAGAGAAATTTAAACTTATCTGATTCTATGTTGTTTTGACTGAGATAGGGTTAGGAAATTTGTGTGCAAGCTTAGGAGACTATCATAAATAAGAATCGGGAGTTTTTTTCTTAATTAGATAAGAGCATCAAAAGTGGGACACCTTGGGTTCTAGTGTTGTATTATTATCTTAGTGCTATTGTCCTAGTGATCTAAGCTTTTTGGGTTTTGTGCACCATGTCTGTGCGACCCTACCTATGAAATATCAAAGCGTAAAAGTCCATAAAGCTCATTATGTACCTAATTTAGTATTCATTACCCTAGGTCCTCTTTATGCTTGAACTTGAATTTAAAATTTGGAGTAAATATGGGAGGGGTTAGTGTGTAAAATATATGTTGAATTCACTTCACACCCTGTGTGTGGGCACACTGCCTACATACCAATACTATGAGGACGGATCAAACTATGTGTGGTTCTCCCATTGAAGTGATTGGTGTAATAATGTGATGAAAATGCAAGTAAATGTGAAATTCGGTGTACTTATAATGACTAAGGACTGGTGTAAAGGTTTCAATAAGCTTGAAATACTATTAGATGGCTTTATGCAGAGAATAGCGAAAAGTGATTCAGTGGTCTTGCTTGGATTCTTGCTTCTCTCTTGTAAATGAGTGCTAACCCTTATAAATGGAATTTGAATGGAATTTTATAAGGGATTTAATGATTGTGGATTAAATTAATTCATGTTAGGCTTTTTTTTCCCAAAATCTATCACTCATTTTTTTTGGGACAACATATGAACTATTTTGGTCCTGGAGGACCAAAATTCTCTCTTCCCTTAAAAAATTATTCTAAGCATTCAAATTATTCATTATTCAAGCTTTTTTAGCTAAGGGACTAGTAGGAACCAGGTTTAATGACTTCAATAGGTGAGCTCTCACAAAGAAACAAGTTCCAAACACTTAGGAAATTTCAAGGCTAGTCCAACACTGAGGTTCAACCGAAAGGTCCATCAACAAGCTTCAAACAAAGGATTAAGCCATTGAACCATCAAACCCCACTTCCAATAGGTTCAAAGGTTTAATGGGTTCAAAGGTTCAATGATGTCAGTAGACTTTAAGAGTTAAGTGCTTTGGCAAGAATAAAGTTTAACCGCTTTGGCAAGTTCAACGGCTTCGAAAGACTTAGAAGAAAAGAAGGCTTTGAAAAGAAAAGAATGAACCGTTCAATTGTTGAACCTTGAAACAAAATGGTTCAATAGGTTTAAAGGTTTAATGAGTTCAATAAGATCAAAAGACTTAAATGAAAGAAGGCTTCAAATAAAAGATTGATCCGTTGAACTATTGAACCATAAGTTGGTTCAATTGGTCGGTTCAATCGGAAGGTTCAAAGGAAGGTGTCCCAAAACTTGAAGGACAAGTGCCCTTGCAGAGGGTAGGGAACAAAAGGGAACCAAAGGATATATTTTGAAAATATTTTCCATAGAAAATCTTACAAGTGAAATCCTTTAGACAAAATGTTTGAAGGAATTCCATCGGACATTTTGTCCAAAGGAATGTTGAAGGGCCCGACGGAAAGCAGCAAAAGCAAAGGAAGATTTCCTTCAGACAAAATGTCTAAAGTAATTCCTTCAGAAATTTTGTCTGAAGGATTTGAAGAAGAAGGCAACCGAAAGGACCTTAAAGGGTAGGTACCCTTGCAGGGGACTCTTAGCGACCATGAAATGGACCTTTCTCAAAGCCCGAAGGAACACCTTCCCTTCGTGGTGTTCCAAAGACAAAAAGTTGAAGGAATTTCAAAGATCGAGAGACTTAGAAAAATAAAGGATTCAAAGAAAAAAGAATGAACCATTGAACCTTGAACCAAAAGAGTTCAAATTTCAAAGGTTCAATGGTCCAAAGAAAGTTCCAAGCAAAGGAAAAAAGTGATGGAACCAAGGAGCTGATGAAATTATCTGAATTATTGAACCATTAAACCAATGAACTTTCAAAGGTTCAAAGGTTGATGGTTAAAAATGGTTCAAGTGACCAGTGACAAATGATGTCCCTGTGGATGTCAAATTTAGAGTAATGAAATATCCATTGATTTTCAAATATGGCATAGAACCTAAAGAACAAACTAAGTGACCAGCTAAAAAAAGATAGCCTGAGAGCTCAAATTACAATAGGAAAGAAGCGAAAGCTATAGGAGATATTGAAATATCTACAAGGGAGTTATTCTAGTAGGTGAAATAGTCCACCAAGTAGCATCTGAGTGTGTAAACACTCAAGGATACAACCTAATTTTCTCCATGGAGTAAAGATAAAGTGGATAACTACACCAATATCAGGAAGAGGATTAGACAGCCTATACTTAGGAAGAGACATTTGAGATGAATCAACACACCATAGTTAAGACAGATGCCCTATTGTAGCATGGCCCCTTGGAAAAAATTGAAAATGCATTCAAGTCATTAAATGTAGCATGGGCCATTCCATGAAACAAAGCGCCAACTCTTTCTTGGCTGATATAAATATTGTAATTTTTTTTATGGAGGAGAGACCTTTTTGGTTATAGAAGCAAAACTCTACCAAAATTAAAAGGTGATTACTAAGACTTTGAGCTCAGATTGTTAATCATATTTATTTATGTAAATGAGAAAGAAAGTTACTTTTAGACTTTGTGTTATTATAGCTTGTGTCATTTAGGATATTGTTCTTATGTTTGTTTCCTGAATGCATTCTTGTCCATTTTAATAAAATAAGTAGAACTAGTGGAAGTAATCAGGAAGGTGTCCTGAAGCCAACTATGGAAAGAGTTTGTGCTACCATAATTGTCTTTGGCATGTGTGTTTTTAGTTTATTTTTATGTAAAGGATCTTGGGACGACTCTGTGCCCCCATTATCCTTCGTAATTTGACTCTTTGGCAGTTGAGGTGGAGACTTTGTGCTACATCTTTGCCTGTTGGTTATTACACCCTATTCTAGTTACTTTTACTACTAGATAAGATTCTTGCTATTTTTTGAAGAACACTTCTAAAAGAAGAGAAGTGCCTCTAGTAATTTCACCAAGATTTCTCCCTTGATCTGTGAACATCATCTCTTAAAAAAGAGAGATGGATGGTGTAGTCCTACCCTTGAGTGTTATTTTATACATATATATAGTATATAGCTCCTCATAGTTATAGGGAACCTCCCCTTGATGAGAGGAGAGATTTGTTCCCTTTTGATGTGGTAAACCTGTACACTTGGTTGACCAATTTCCTTATGCTATTATTAAAGCGACCTATTTTTCCCATCAGTAAGTTGGTGACAAAATATTTACCCAATATTTTTTGGTGACTCTGCTAGGGATCGATTAGCATTTCTAGTCCTTTTCTAGTCTATTCAAATTAAAGCATTTCATATCACTGGGGAACAATGTGAAGTAGGAAAGAACACTGCCAGCTTCACGCCAATAGTTTTTTGCGACCCTTCTAGGGAAGAGCGCATAGTTTGAAGAACTCAAGCTTCAAGATGAAGTAGGGCTAGTTATTTTCCATTTTTATTTTTCAATCTGGTAACTCCATGCTATACTAGAAGCCAAAGAGTGTAAGGTGTTGTTGACCCTATTTTTGAGAGTGTGCAGTAGGGCAATTTTGATTTGTTTCCTCCATAACTTCAAGTTCAACAAACTAGGAGTCTTCCTCCTACCAGTACCAAGTAACCAATAAAAGACAGAGCTTATTTTTTAACTATTAGCAGAGATTTTCCTATACATACTCCATCTAGATTTGTTATCCCAACTTTCCTTAATCAAATCATGGCGGTTTAAGGCCATTGGGGTAACTCTTTTGGCCCACTCAATTTAACTCCACCTCTACATGAGTTACAATGTAATTCAAGGAAGAATTTATCCAAATTATTTGGTGATGGGAGAGTTCATCCTAATGAACATATTGTAGCCTTTAGCATATCCTATGGTGTGATAAGTGTGGAGTATGAGGACATAGCAGTCAGGCTATTCATAGAGACATTACAAGGTGCTACTGCAAATTGGTTCTACCACCTGCAGGCTCAGTCAGTGATTGACTAGAACACTCTCAAAGCCAAGTTTGAAGTAAGGTTCAATCCTATAGAAGATGCACATGCCCTACTATCCTAGCTCACTAAGATGAAGAAGGAGCCTCGTGAACCTATGAGGGACTTGATTTCCAAATTTGACAAGTTGAGGAATAGGATTCCTACAATTGCTTAGACAAAACCCAAGAGCCTTAAATGTTTCTCATCAACTCATAACTGCCTAAAGTGTGTTTTCTACTAAGATGTGCTAGCCACATAAACCTTGCTGATGCTCAATATTTGGCCATTGAGGTGGAAGATGATGTTCTCTTGGTAGGAAAGATAAGAAGAGATCCCAATAGAGGAAAATCTTCTTCATCCTCTGAATATCCATCTATAGGCACCACTGATCCAATGGTGCAAAAGCTAGAAAATGAGTTGCTAGCTCTCAAAAATCATCTACTCCTTCATATAAATATATACCAAGGAAGACATTCCCCAATCAGTCATACCAAGGCAATGCTGCTGGGAATCAATGGTAGCCAAATCACCTTCCTCCCCCACAGGGGAAACTTGCTATTGAAGCACATCCAACCAATTCAATAGTGGGATACCTTGAAGCAGAATTGGATTTTTCATTCCATCTTGAGTTGAACCTAGAAGATGATGTTAATCTCTTCACAGAGGGAGAAAAATAATTAGTTGGTGACTCCAACATCAGTTTCCTAAATTACTAGGATGAACCCAGAAGTGAAGGTAAAGTAGTTGATGGATCATACGCTATTTTCACTCAGTCTAAGAACTAGTTAGCCTAGTAAGATGATAAGGATAAAATAGGAGAAGGATCTCAGCCTAAAATTTCAATTGTTATGCAGGGAACCACTTTGCCTTTTCAAGCAAAGGACCCAGTAATCACAAAAAAGGTAAGTACATCAAACACTCTTTCATCTTCAACTTCAAATTCATAGACCAGTACCACCCCTCCTAAAAACTAGAAGGATGAAATATCTTCCCCTCTTCATAATTTATTTCAAACATTTGACATAGTCGACCATGTAAACAAAACCAAAATTCAAATGTCCAAATTTGAATTCCTGCAATCCAACCCTGAGCAGTTGGATAAGTTGGTTCAATGTGTAAAGAATAAATCCATCCCTGTAGGACTAGCTACTCCAAAGGTGACTCCCACATCCACCCAGAATAACCTTGTCATTTCTCTTTATGCTACTCTCAGAAGGATTAAACCATTTTATGTCTCCCTGGTGATAAATAGATATCAACTGAATAATTATATCATAGATTTAGGTGCATCTAAAAATTTCATGCCTACCAAAGTAGTTGAATCCCTTGGTCTTAGACTAACTAAGACATTTTGGAGATGTTTCTTCATGGAGAACAAATAAGTGCCACTACTGGGACAAATCAAGGATGCCCAATTTGCATTTACAACATTCCCAAACAAGAGAATCAAGATGATAGTCTTGGTGGCTGACATCCTAGCCTCATACAACATCCATCTTGGGTGAAATTTTGGCAAAGATGTTAGGGGTGAGTTAAGTATGGACCTATCTAAAGCAAGGATCTTGATTAAAGGCATCATACAGAGGTTGCTCCTTGAGAAGGAAGCAAAATATTTTGTCACTAAAACATCAGTGCCTGAAGCTCAAATTATGTTTGAGTCTTTAGGGATGGTTAATTACTTCTTATCCATAGAGGAGGTTCATGTGGCAACTGATGAAACTTCTAAAAATGTTGATCTAAAAATTGGTTCAGATATAACAATAGAAGGATTGGTAGAATGTAGTATAAGTACAAAAGAATCCTACCCTCTAAATGAAGAAAAATCTAAGGTAAGGTCATCTTCTGATGATGTATGGATACTGGAATTTGATGGAAATTATTCCTCTACCAGTTTTGGAACTAGGATTGTGTTGATATCTCCTCAAGGTGATATTTTCCTTCTTCATACAAATTGTAGTTCAGCAACACCAACAATATTGCTGAATATGAATCACTACTACTTGGATTGAAGGCTGCTCAAGATAGGGGTGTCAAACTCATTCATGCAAAAGGAGATGTTGAGCTAGTGGTTTACTAGGTTAGGAACCCATACCAAACTAAAAATGAGAGATTGCGTCATTACCACAATCTAGTTTGGGATCAAATTGAGAGCTTTGATGCTTTCAATATCTCTATAGTACTTAGGGAGTTCAATGATCGAGCTGATGCTCCACTATTTCTATAACTCTCTTGGTTCCTCACCCAGATGTTAAAGGAGATAGATACACTATCAAACTAGTACTTTAGCTGAGTGTGCTTGATAATGCCAATCATTGGCAAGTGTTCAATGGTGACAACCAAATCATCACCTTTCTAGAATAAAAACATAGCTTTAAATAGCTTCGCTTTGAAGGCAGTGAACCTCAAAAGATTGAACCAACCCCTAAATCAAGTTCAAATATAGGTGAGGAATTCCTACAGATAAAAGACAATAAAATTCCTAAAGGATTGGTTTCCCTTGAGAAGTTATTTGATAAGCATGACAGGTTCATCAAACAACAAGAAATGGTTTCAAGCTCCTCCCAGGAATTTGATCAGATAAATTTGGGTACCAAGGAAAATCCCAAGATGGTGAACATTGGGAAGTGTTGCACTCCAAAAGAGAATTTCAAGTGTACCATTTTGCTCTACTAGTACATGAATGTTTTGGTGTACTCCTATGATGATCTGAAGTCACTCAGGCCTGAAGAAATTTGCCACAAAATTCCTCTCAAGAGTGATTCGGTGCCTTACAATTAAAAATCTAAGCAGTACAATCTAAAGATATTAGGTACTATTCTATCTAAAATATAGAAAATGCTAAATGCTAGGATAATCTTCCCAATCCATCATTCCACATGGATTGCAAACATAGTACCTGTGAGAAAAGAGAATGGTGAAATTTACCTCTACATGGACTTCAAGAATTTAAATAAGTCATCCTTAAAGGATTACTATCCTCTGCCCATCATGGATCAAGTTCTTTAGACAGTGATCAGTTCAGAATGTTATCAATGCTAGACAACTTCTAAGGATACAATCAAGTTGAAGTTGGTGAAGTAGACTAGCATAAGCCTGCCTTCACCACACCTTGGGGCGCCTTTGCATATCAAAGAATGTCATTTGGCCTAATAAATGCTGGCACCACCTTCCAAAGAGAAATGGACCTTACATTCAAAGATGAAATGGGTAAGTTCATTATGGTGTACCTTGATGATTTAACAATCTTTTCCAATCATCGTCCTGATCATGTGCACCATTTGCAACAAGTGGTGGAACGATGTCACTAGAATGGCATTTTTCTAAATCCCAAGAAGTCTATTTTTGGGGTAACATAAGGGAAAATTCTCAGATACATTATATCCTTAGAAGGCATAAATATTGAATTACAAAGAGTCAAATCCATCCAAGAACTTACCCTACCCACAAATAAGACTACATTTCACTCTTTTTTCAGAAAGGTGAATTTTTTACAAAGGTTCATCCCTGAGTTTGTAGAGAAGACTTGCCATATTGTAAACATGATGAAGGGAAAGGCCACTTTAAGCTAGCCTAAAGAAATCAAATTGACATTTTGAGATATCAAGACAACTATTGCCCATGCCCCAATTTTGGTTTGTCTATATTATACCAAAGATTTCATGATGTACAGCTATGCTTTCGAGAACACACTTTTAGCAATTCTAGTTCAACATAACAAAGAAGGTGTGGAATATCCCATATCCTTCATGAGCTATCCTCTCAAATATCATGAACTAAAATATTCAAATCTTTAGAAGCATGCTTATGCTGTGGTAAAGGTAGTAAAGCACTTCCATTTTTACATCCTGAGTTCACACACTATTGCCCTAGTTCCTGATACCATAGTCAAATCCATATTAACTCAACAAGAGTTTAGAAAAAAAAGGGGAAATTGGATTGCTAAAATATAGGAGTTTTATCTCATTATCGAACCAACTAAGATTTTACAAGGAAGGGGCCTCTACCAATTGATTGTTGATAACAGACCTGAAGAACCAGGGCATAAAGAAATAAAAGTGGAAGACATGCCAACAGTCCTCTTTGTCTCCACCATAAATGAATGGTATTCAAGTATTGCTCATTTCCTTACTTATGGTGAGTGTCCTTCTCACCTATCTCATAAAGAAAATACAACTATTAAATTGAAATCTATCAATTTTGTCCTATGGGACAATAGCTTGTACAAGAGGAACCTTGATAGAGTGTTCCTTCGCTGCATGGATAAAGAGAAATAAAACCAAATTTTGGATTCCTTGCATAATCTAGCCTATGGAGGACATTTTTTTGCACTTGTTACTACCCATAATATTTTTTGAGCTAGGTATTACTTGTCTACTCTATTTTAGGTTGCATACAAATAGGTACAAAGATGTGAACTATGCCAACAGTTCGTTGGAAGACCCAAGCTAGCTACTTTGCCTCTTAAACTAGTGGTAATAGAAGAGCCATTTCAACAATGGGGAATTGATTTCATTGGTTTTATAAGCCCATCTTCAAGTGTTGGACATGATTATGTCCTCACAGCCATAGATTACTTCACCAAATGGGTGGAAGCAATTCCAGCCAAGCATGCTACTTTAGAAGTGGTATGTAATTTCCTCAAGGAAAACATCATTTCCAGGTTTGGAGTCCCAACCAAGATTGTGACAGATAATGTAGCTTATTTCTCTTCTCATGAGATCACTCAGTTCTATTTTTACTATTGGATTACCCTCTCCCACTCCTCTAATTATTTCTAGGACCCTGGCCAAGTTGAATCAAGCAACAAGACCCCGGTAACCATCATCAAGAAGCTAGTGGATGACAACCAATAAACAAGGCATAAAGCATTGGTTGATGCTTTATGGGTAGATATAATTACACCCAAGAGAGTGATAGGTATGTCACCATTCCAACTTTTGTATGGTCTCAATGTAGAGATACAAATCACCCTAGAATTAACATCACTAAAATTGGTAAAGGCGGTTGAAGATCAGACATATGAAAGCTCCATTGACAAAAAGATCATGTGCTTAACTAAGCTAGATGAGCAACAAACTATGGTGGTGGACTGAATTGCTATGCATCAAAGTCTAGCAAAGAAGCTCTTCAACCATAAATTAAAAACCTATAATTTCTAGATTAGAGATCAAGCTCTGTTATGGGACAAGTGAAGAAAACCAAAGGGAATACATGGAAAATTTGATTCCTTATGGAGAGGCTTGTTTACTATCCATCAGCTTAATGGTAAAAATAGTTTCCTATTGAAGTATCAAGATGGCACGGCCTTTTTTTTGCCTCACAATGTGTAGCATCTAAAACACTTCAATCCTTGAAGTATCAGGTGATATCAATTGTACATATGTATATTTGTATAGTATTTAGTTCTATCTTGTGCTTTTTGTTTTTATTTTTGGTGCCTTTATTTTTGGGTAGCATGACTTTGTAGCCCAATGGAATACTTTAAGGCATTGGAGATTCGGGTTTCTACTCCCCTCAGATGTTTCAAAATTTCAACTAAAGGACGTTCACCAATTGGAGCCAGTTGTTCCCAAAATTTGTCACTCATTTTTTTTGGTACAGCATATGAACTATTTTAGTCCTATAGGGTGAAAATTCTCTCTTCCCTTCTTAAAAAAATGTTCTGAGTATTCAAATTCTTCATTATTCAAGATTTTTAAACTAAGGGACTAATAGTAACAATGTTTAATGACTTCAACAGGTAAGCTCTCATAAAGAAACAAGTTCGCAACACTTAGGAAATTTCAAGGTTGGTTCAACACTAAGGTTCAACCAAAAGGTCCATCGGCAAGCTTCAAACAAAGGATTGAA
This sequence comes from Torreya grandis, assembly GCA_037957365.1. Classification (NCBI taxonomy): domain Eukaryota; kingdom Viridiplantae; phylum Streptophyta; class Pinopsida; order Cupressales; family Taxaceae; genus Torreya; species Torreya grandis. The sequence goes on from JARHVA010001395.1 coordinate 2,842,877, forward strand.
CCATTAAACCATCGAACCCCACTTCTAATAGGTTTAAATGTTTAATAGGTTCAAAGGTTCAATGATGTTGGTAGACATAAAGAGTTAAGCACTTCAGCAAGTTCAAAGTTTAACTGCTTCGGCAAGTTCAATGCCTTCGAAAGACTTAGAAGAAAAGAAGGCTTAAAAGAGAAAAGAATGAACCATTGAACCATTAAACCTTGAACCAAAATGGTTCAATAGGTTCAAAGGTTCAACGAGTTTGATAAGATCAAAAGAATTAAATGAAAGAAGGCTTCAAATAAAAGATTAAACCGTTGAACCATTGAACCATAAGTTGGTTCAATTGGTCGGTTCAATCGGAATGTTCAAAGGAAGGTGTCCCAAAGATAGAAGGACAAGTGCCCTTGTAGAGGGTAGGGAACAAAATGGAACCAAAGGATATCTTTTATAAATATTTTTTTGTGGAAAATCTTACAAGTGAAATCCTTCAGAAAAAATGTCTGAAGGAATTCCTTCAGACATTTTATCTGAAGGAATGTTGAAGAGCTCGACAGAAAGTGGCAAAAGCAAAGGAAGATTTCCTTCAAATAAAATGTTTGAAGGAATTCCTTCAGACATTTTGTCTGAAGTATTTGAAGAAGAAGGCCATTGGAAGGACCCCGAAGGGCAGGTACCCTTGCGAGGGACTCTCGGTGACCATGAAATGGACCTTTCTCAAAGCTCGAAGGGACACCTTCCCTTTAGGGTGTTCCAAAGATAGAAAGCTGAAGGAATTTCAAAGATTGAGAGACTTAGAAAAATAAAGGATTAAAATAACAAAGAATGAACCATTGAACCATTAAACCTTGAACCAATAGAGTTCAAAGTTCAAAATTTCAAAGGTTCAATGGTCCAAAGAAAGCTTCGAGCAAAGGAAAGAAGTGATGGAACCAAGGAGCCGATAAGACCACCCAAATCATTAAACCATTGAACCAATGAAATTTCAAAGGTTCATGGTTCAAAATGGTTCAAGTGACTAGTGACCAATGACGTCCCTATGGATGTCAAATTTAGGGTAATGAAATATCTGTTGATTTTTAAATATGGCACAGAACCTGAAGAACAAACTAAGTGACCAGCTAAAAAAAGATAGCCTGAGATCTCAAATTTCAATAGGAAAGAAGTGAAAGCTATAGGAGATATTGAAACATCTACAAGGGAGTTATTCTAGTAGGTAGAATAGTCCACCAAGTAGCATCTAAGCATGCAAACACTTAAGGATGTGGCCTAATTTTCTCCATGTAGTAAAGACAAAGTGGACAATTATGCCAATATCAAGAAGAGGACTAGGTGCCCTATACTTGGGAAGAGACATTTGAGATGAATTGACATGCCATAGTTAAGGCAGATGCCCTATTCCAACATGGCCCCTTAGACAAAACTAAAAATGCATTCAAGGCATTGAATGTAGCATGGGCCATTCCATGAAACAAAGTGCCAAGTATTTCTTGGCTGATATATATTGTAATCTCTTTTTTTATGGAGAAGAGACCATTTTGGTTATAGAAGCAAAACTCTACCAAAATTGAAAGGTGATTACTGAGACTTTGAGCTCAGATTATTAATCATATTTCTTTATTTGAATGAGAAAGCGGCTTACTTTTAGACTTTGTGCTGTTATAGCTTGTGTCATTTAAGAGATTGTTCTTATGTATGTTTCTTGAATGGGTTCTTGCCCATTTTAATTAAATAAGTAGAACTAGTGGAAGTAATTAGGAAGGTGTCCTGAAGCTAATTGTGGAGAGACTTTGTGCTACCATAATTGTCTTTGGCATGTGTGTTTTTAGTTTCTTTCTGTGTAGAGGATCTTGGGATGACTTTGTGCCCCATTATATTTCATAATTTCACTCTTTGGTAGTTGAGGTGGAGACTTTGTGCTACATTTTAGTCTGTTGGTTATTACACCCTGTTCTAGTTAATTTTACTACTAGACATGATTCCTGCTATTTGCTGAAGAACAATTCTAAAAGAAGAGAAGTGCCTCCAGTAATTTCATCAGTATTTCTCCCTTGATCTGTGAACATCATCTCTAAAAAAAGAGAGATGGATGATGTAGTCCTACCCCTATCATAATAACCATATTATATGGTAATTACCAATATGAAGTAACTTTTAAACATGTCTAACACCCCATACTTCTACTAATTCCTCAAATTTCACTCTCCATGACTAGGCTTGGTTTACAGACATTAGTAGATTGTAGGTGTTCATTTCAGAAAAAGGAGACCCCTATAGATTATTGTGAACCATGTGTATCATTTTTTTACACATTCATATCATACTCTATGACCAAGCCAATCTCTAAACTATCATGTTCCCAATCTACTATCATACTACAGTCAACATGTAGGTGCCATTTTTAGACCAAAAGGGGCCCCTGTAGGTGGTGTTTTCATGATTTATCCCTAGTGTTAAATGAATTAGGATCTCTTTGGATTCAATGAGGTCATATCCAACTTTTTTGAACTTATCTCTTCACATAAGTCTAGTCAACATCCAAATTATATACTCTTAGTATCTTGTTAGTTTATAGCCCAGTTGTAAGTGATTATTTTTTTGAAAAATGGACCCCTATAGGTGGAGATATATGTACAACTTCTATGACTCAACTCCTCCAATTTTATCTTGGGTGTTCAACCTCATCTATCATTAAATTAGGTCAATTGGATTAAAGGTATGCTTCCATCATGTCATTGTTGCATCATAGGGTCATGTAGGCTTCTGAGTAATGTAAATGACATTGAAAATATTTAGTGAAAGATTGCTTGAATTAGAAGAGTTATGTACATAATGTATTCATTTCCAATCAATCAATTTATCATGTCAATGAATTTTCATGTGTTTGGGATACATGATGGAATCATTTAGACTATCTGGACCTCAAGACACTCACCAAGATATGACTTTTGTACATGAATGAATATTTGATTAGGATAAAATAAGCTAACATGTCTCTGAAATGACTTTATCAAATTAGGAACATGGTTTAAAATTTGTTTTTCTTGTTCTAACATTTAAAACTATGTTTATCATCTTAAGATAGTTACTTTGACACCTAATTGACACATGGACATTGAAATACACTTTTGAACACTTGTTTTTTTATATAAAACTATACAAGTCTACTAAATGGCCCAAATATGACCTCAAATGACATAAAATGACAGAAGGACCAAAAGTTAATATTACTGAGGCTAAAGACAAATTGAATGACATCACTAGGACTATGGTACACCCTATTACACCCTATAAGGCCATTATATCAAACTTGTAACTATAGGGGGTTGACCTATTTTGAATTATAGTCAACATGAATCTCATTCTATAGGTAAATTTTTTATAGGTTATATATATAATCACCTAAAAATGGCATTTGAGTGTTGAGAGTGTTACTTGTGACAACCTATTTCTAGATTAGCCCTAGACCTATCCTAGAGCCTATTATCACACTTTTTCAGTGTTTATGTCTACCATAAGCATACCTAATCAACTTAAACACAATCTCAAAAACTCATTTCCTAATGTTATCCATTCATCAATTTTCTAGCTAGACATTAGCTCCACATTAAGGACACTAGAGCCATGTGGCACTAGTGTCCCCATAATGGTGTTAATTTCCTTTACCCTATCTTTCCTAAATTGATATATTTTTAATGGTAAAATCTTGTTAAGGTTTGTCTAAGCATCTTTTAATGTCCACATAACATACATAACACTATAAATACAAGAATTTTATACCTATAGACACTAGATGGAGATTAGATGTGAAATACATATTCAAACACAAAATAAGTTGAGGAAAATCAAGGTTATTAATCCCTATTATGCCCTAATTCTACATATTACCATGTATAACTACTCTAAGATTAGATTTAACATATTTATAATCTTAAGCAGACTCAAGGCATTCAAGACCACTATCATTCTAGCATCATTTGCACTTACACCAACATTTATGTTGGGAGAACTACATTAAGCTTGACCCATCCTTAGAGTATTAATATGTAGGCAAATCTATTCATAGTGGGGTGTTGAAGGTGTCCAACCTATTCTAATAATAGACACAATTTTTAGCTCATTCCTTATATATAAGGAGGATTAGGTTTTTCATCATAAATTAGCTATTACAAGCACAATACATAGTTTTAGACTTCATGTGCATAGGAACAAAACCCAAAAACACAGACATAGGTGCACTCAAAATTTTGTAGTAGTCCTGCATAGAGAACACTAAAATAACTTTTACAGACACTAGAGCAACATGGTACTACTATCCAAATGTGGCACTATTTTCCAAGAGGGTTTGTTATACAAAGATCTAAATGATGACACTAAGACCTATTTATATCTTAGTTTTTAACACATAAATATTCCATATCAAGTGTTTTGTAGATAAGTCTTTGTTACCTATTTATATCTTAGTTTTCAATACTCAGATATTCCATATCAAGTGTTTTCTATATAATTATTTATTTACACATATTTATAACTATTTTTATAAAGTCAAAGCTAGTCAGAATATGTATCAAATCAATGGTTATTTTATGCACATTATTTCACTCATTTAGACTACTCAACACTTTAATCAAACATAGGATCTAAATTAGCTAAACCCTACAAGGTTAAAACATTTAGTGAACTAGACTTACTTCAAACATTAATCAAACCCTAAGCCTATATGCTCTTATGGTCTGTAGCTTTTTTATTTCTATGCTCATATTTTAATTCCAAAATTTCAAATTTGTTTCAATAATTTTTTTGTAATATTTCTTAGATTAAAATTATTTAAAGGTTAAAAATATACAAAAAACTTTATTTTCCACTCCCAAAACTACAATGGTATAATTCAAAAATAGATTTGAAGAGACCAATAAGAAACAATTACAAGATTTTGTGTCCAAACATATGGATATGTAAGATCTCATCATCATTATTATTCAAAAAATCAAAAACAAAACAAATAATCGTAAATATTTAACTACCCCATCTAATAACATTGTTACACCTATAATGGGGACATCTCAACTAGCAAAACCTAAAATTTTAATTCAACAACCTTTAATGATAGTTACACCTTTTGTGGCTGTTTCTTCAACTCCAGATGTACAATCCCTTATGTACTAGGTTCATACTCTATAGGCTAAGGTGTTACTTATTGATAAGGTATCCACTAGGCCATCACATGCCTTAGATTATAAAATTATCTTATATACACCTTTGTCACATCTCATAGTGGCAACTCCCTTGCCATCTAGATTAGTGGCACCTAAGCTTACATTATATAATGGTAAGGGTGACCCAGATAACCATATCATACATTTTCACATAGAATGTTTGGACTACATGTCCAACTATTGGATTCTCATGAAGTTGTTTCCATGTAGTTTAAAATATTATTCCATGCAATGGTTTTATGACTTACCAAATCAATCTATCATAACATTGAATCCTGTAGCAGACTTGTTTTTAGCACACTTATCCATCAATATAACTGACAAAATATCACATGCCCAAGTTACACAGTTGAAATAAAAGTTAAATGAGCCCATTGCAAAATACATCTTATAATACAAGACTATATTAGATAAATTAACTAGCCCCATGGAATATAAAGATATTAAGGACATCTTTAAACAACAATTTTACCAGCATTACATGAAACTATCTTGTTTAAGAAGTTTCATACATTCATAGATTTGTGACACACAATAAAAGAAAGAGAGAAGCAGATTTTATCAATGGGAAAACTAAAGTATATGAATGGATTATAATCAATTGTTAAGAGTTCATATAAGGCTCCATGTGAAGTTAAGGCCATTGAAAATAAGAGTGATCAAAATGCCATAGTTAACATAGCCTCTAATCCATCTCCTACATTAGTTTTATCCACTCCTTAGCATCAAAACTTCACCAACATTCTATAGTCACTAGTACAAGTTGATAAAACACTCCTTCCAAAGAACTATGATTTTAACACATTATTTGAGTATCATGGGGTACCAAGCCATACAAAAATAAGTATAAGCCTAAAATAAAAGATACAATATTTGATTGAGGATAACGTTATTGATGTGGGAACACCTATAGAGACACTAAAATTACAACAAATAGAAGAATCTAAGGTATTAAATATATTCTCATATCCATTTCCAAAGCACACAATGAATGAGGAAGGGAACACATTAGGTTTTCACTACACACATCAGGCACATCCACTACCAACATCATATCATACTATTATAGAGGAGGCACACCCATTGTAATGCATCATTGGAATGTACCACACTATAGTTATAGCTAGACCACTCATCACATTCTTAGAATAGGATATTGTTGATGATGATATAGATCTACATGAACTATTTATATTATCATACATATATCATCTTATCTAAAGTGTTATGGTTGATAATGGGTCAAGCTTTCACATGTGCACTCTAACACTTTTAATCATTTGGGATATTTAGAGAAAGATATAATCCCCATAGACATTGCTTATAATGGTTCTAGTGGACCAAGATCCATCAGGGAGATTGTTCTTCCATTACAAGTTGGATCGACACATATAGCCACTCAGTTATTTATTATATATAATGCATGCATTTTTTGATATTTTATTAGGTTGGCCATGATTACATCAACTATGATCCATTGAATCTATAGTGCATAGATGCCTAAAATACATACATGTAGATCAAGTGGTCAAATTTGAGGGTCTCCCATTTGAGTATCCTCTACCTATCTCATAAGCAGTTACAAAATAGTCACCAATTACAATTATATCACCATTACCTAATATAAAATAGTTATTAGTTATAGATTGAAGTACAATTCTTATCAATACATCATAAACTTTATTATAACCATAAGTGTAGGTGAGGTATATTCCTACTGCATCAACATATACGCATACTCTCCCATGGAGACCATTATTAGAGAGACCCCTACATTAGAGATATGTCACAGATTTTAGAGGTTCTTCCTCCACTAATTTTATGATAAGATCAATATTATTGGGTTCTTGAGATCCTCAGCATAGGGCACTTATGTCATCTATAGTTTCTTCTACCAAATGGGTTTCTAAGACACCTATAGTTCATAGGACATCATAGTTAGTGGGACAACTTCCTAACACCACTACATAGGCATATAAATATACAAATTACTAAGTAAAATATATTATGGGATCATTGATACCATTTTACACAACACACATGATCAAATTTCCCTTATTTCACATAGGTCATAGTGATAGTGAGTCTCCCATGAGATTCATCAGTTAGATTTGTTCCTACCCTCTTATACATATTTTCCTTCTCTATTTATCCTTATACATAGTTCATTTTCATATTGCTTTTACATGGATTATATCCAAAAAATAAAAAACATTATAACATGTCAAAAACATAAAAACATTTAAATATTACTTAGAAAACATAAAATTTTAAAATTATATGCATTGATATGTTTACATTTCTTATATTTTCCAGACATTACATATGATTTATATCTTACTATAATGAGTTTTATCATCTACATGCTTCACTTGTTCTTATTGAGTGCTTGTAGATTGCTTATAGGACTTAGGTCCACTACATTGATCCAAACTTGATATTATCTACCCACTGGGGGCATATAAACTGATTCATGGTTATTTATTTGACACATTCATGTATTTGAGGGAATTTTATACACAATTTATATTACTAGGTTATATTCTTATGTTCTATACATTCTAGTTTTAGCATTGTTGTATCTTGATATTGATCATTATTACACATACTTAGATTTTTTCATACCTATTAGTACTTTAGACTCAATATATGTACATCCTAGCTCTTGCATAGATTTGTACTACATTTGAAAATGCTTTTGTTTCTATATTTCATAGTTTAGACTTGATTGTATTCTATATGCCTATTCTATTTGAGGGCATTTGAATATGACATTGTTCTTTGGCTCTATGTCACTTTTATTCATAGTATGTATGCCTTAGACATTTGTCCATATCCCTTGTGTATGCTTTCCTGATTGGGTATGCGAACATTTAAACATGTAATTTTATATGGCTCTAAATCAAATTGATTTTTTCTTGTGTATGTGCAAATTTGAACATGTCATTGTATGTCTTATTTTTTAAAGTTTAGTGACATATTCCTATGTCCCTTGTATTATGACTCCTTGGCCTACTCTATGTACCTAATGTGTTTTGTATGTATAATTTATTGTATGCATCATGGCCATGACACTTGTATTTACTTGTTACACACACCCATTTTTTATTCTATTAGGAACCTCATACATCTACCCTTCCTACTTTAAATCATGCCCCATTCCTCTAGGTAGCTACTTAGTTCTACTTAGATTTTTTGTTACATACATTGATTATATGTATATTGATACCCTTATGTAATCCAAAACATGGCATACATCTTAAATTACATATTTATGCTCATATTTACTTGCATTTTGATGTTATGTTTGCACATTATATTGAATTATCACATACTTATCATATATGCACTAGCTAACACACATTTTAACGAGATCTTTACTTTGAGAATAGTTCTTACACAAGTTTAACAACTAACCTAAAAAGAGGGGTCATTCAAAAGGGTTTATCATAGATATTAGTCTCCTATATTTCATTCACAAAACATTTTTATCACATGGTCTTAGTCTCAAAAAATCAAACACAAGTAAACATACAGGAAAATCAGAGAATCAAAAATCATTATAGGAACACAAATTTTAAACAAAAAAGACATTAGCACCAAAATAGGGACACTAGCACCACATGGTGATACTATCCAAAATGTGGCACTACTATCTAGTAGCCCTAATATCTCCAATTTTATGATAGTTTATATTGGCTAGAATAGTAGAATAGGTACAATATAGGTTTACACAGATTCAACTATAGGTTTGACAATTATGCTTAGATTTACTCAAATTTACACTAGTTCAGCTTAGATCCATATTAGTTACTTAGATTGGGGAAATCATGTGTGGCATGATCATTCTCCTATTTAGTTTAGATAGTCATTTATAGTTATTACAACTCAGTCTTGAATCAGTATACTCATATATTAGATTGGTGACATGTGCACAACACAATGTTTCTATATGCTTAGTTACACACAATTTGATTAGATGGAATGGAAAACTCCATGTCATTATCTATATTGTATAAAATTAACATCACATTTTAAGTTATCACTAGTTTCATGCCTTACTCCATTTATAATGGTTCACATTTCTGAGTGGCTCAGATCTACCTAATATACTCGAGTGGCCATGAAGACAACATACACAGTTAGATATACTTAGATATTTCTATCACTTTACAAAGTTTATTTTTAGATGCATCTACTACACATGGGTGGGAAATAATGGAGCCATATCTTATTTAAGTTTTTGAACCACCCACATGAGAGGGTTGGACACACTATCAGTCAAATTGAAGCTATTCAGAAGTCATAATCTAATAAGCGTGGGTGGGTATTGATGGATTCAAAATTAGATTAAGTTCTTGAGCCACCCACATATGACGTTTTAGAAAAATATTAAGTTAGTAAAGAATATTCAATGATTTGATCACTATATACATGCACACACATAGGTTGTCATTAGGTTTATGCATTGATTCACATACACAATGATGTTTATTTATTATTTTCCTCTTTTCCATCTATTTAATCAATTTTACTTAATTACTTCTTTACTCAACATAGTATTTTGATTTAATATCTCTTAAGTAAGGGCTAATTTGTTCATATTTTACTTGCAAGTCATGCTTTACATCATGCTTCACATACATAGACCTAGCTTCACATACTTAGACTCAATTTCATGGGATTTACTTCCTTGGTAACTCTAGGTATGTTTATTTTTCATTTATACCAGTTATTTCACTTTGGTATATTTATAACATAATGGGTGGGGCACCGGGGGGGGCGGGGGGAAGAATTTAATCACTTAAAAGTGGTATATGAGTTATAATTGAGACAACCTATTTATAGCTTATCCCTAGACCTATCTTAGATCCTATTATCACACTTTTCAAACCTTTGTGTGGACCATAGGCCTTCTTGGTTAGCTTAAATGTAGTCTTAGCCCCTTATTTCCCAATCCTGGCCCTTCGTGCCTAACAATATACCAATTGGAAATTAGCACCACATTAATGACACTAGATCCACATGGTGTTAATGTCCTCAAAATGTTTCTAATGTACTTTACCCTATCTTTTTTGAATGGATATATTTATAAAATTAAAACCCTACTAAAGTGGCCCTAAGCATCTTTTATTATTTGCACAAGTTACATAACACTATAAATACATGACTTTTAGACCTTTATCCATTAGATGAAGGTTACATGTAAAATGCCTATTCAAACACAAAAAAAAAAGAAAAAAATTAAGGTTATTAATCCATATTCTTCCCTACTTCTGCATACTACCATCTATAGTTACTCTAAGCTTATATTTTCTAGATTTCCAATCTCAAGCACCCTCAAGTAATTTAAGACCACTATCATTCTAATATCATTTGCACTTGAACTAGTATGTAGGTGGGGAAAACTTCATTAGGATTGATCCCTCCTTAGAGTATTGATATATAGGGAACTCTATTCACTTTAGGGTGTTGAGGATGTCCAACGTATCTTACTAATGTACACACTTTTAAACTCATGCCTTACATGCAAGGTGGATTAAGATTTGCATCATAAAATAAATATTATAGGTCTAATATAGAGTTTCAAATTTTGTGTGCATAGGAATAAAACCCAAAAACACATACGCACGTGTAATGAGAAGTTTAGAGTAGTCTTACACAGAGGAAACTAACACAATTTTCAAGACACTAGAGCAACATTGTGATACTATCCAAATGTGGTGCTACTATCGAGGAGGGGTTATGATACATGGATCTAGTTTACAACACTCAAACCTTCTCATATCTTAGTTTTTAGCACTTAGATCTTCTATATCAGTTTTTTCCAAATAAGTCTTTATTTGAACATATTTATTACTATTTTTAGAAATTCAAATCTAGTCAAAATATGTAAAAAATATGTGGTTATTTTATGGTTATTATTTTAATGATCTAGAATACTCAACCCTTTAATAAAACATAGGATTTACATTAGTCAAACCCTATAAGGTTATATATTCTCTCTATCATGTTGAGATACATTTCTTGCTTACATATATTTTTCTCATGTGTTACTTTGTTATGATATGGCATTGATGAGGGTTGATGGTGTATACAATCTTTATTCATGTGGCCCTTGCCTTATGTGACTTTATTTTATCATTGTGTGACCTTTTATTCTAAATTATATGTAGCTATTTCATTGAGTGAAAATACAATTCATAAGGTAACATTTATTTTTCATTATGTGTGGTTATTGACTTGGGTTACATTTCATTTTGATTTACTATATTATCTCTGACTCTTCTTCTATGTGTCATTGAGATCTATTTCATATGTTTTTATTACATCCATCATGACCATGACATTTTATTCTTATGTGTGGATAAATATAGGATTTTATGCTTATTTAATGGTGTCATGATCCATATCATGCATCTTTTTACTTGTGTATAGTGCCATTATTTATATCATGTACATTCCTACATGTGATATTATTTGATGCTTGTATCTATGATGACTATTATTGAATTTTTAATTGATTTATTTATCTTTAAATGACACTTGTAGAACTTTTAATACATGTTTCATATATTCTTTGATGATATAATCATATTATGATGATATATTTTCCACATGTTAGCACATGATTTAAAACTTTACATTTTTAATATAACATGATGTGCTTAATTAATTTATTTTGAGGTGAGTAATTCATAGGCTAAATTCCTCACCAAAAAGGGTGGAATATTAGTGGTCTTATCAAATAGTTTCAAGGATTCAAATCTCCATGTATAGCTAATTTATATTCTGGGAAAATTTACATAATTCAGAGGGTTCATATTAGGTCATAATATTAGTTTGGTTCATATTGTGGGTTATATATTTATAGATTGAGATAAATTTGGGATATATATAAAGAATATTTAAAAAAAAACTTGTAAATAAATAAAAATTTATCATATTTATCAAATTGTGATAAATTGACATATAGATTAATTGAATTATATATCAAATTGAGACAATTGACCAAATTATAGGGCATGGTTGTTATTCATGAATACACTTTTTCTAATTTCATGTTACTAATAAAGGAACTTAAAATATAAATATGAGTCTAAAATAAATCTACAATAGTTGATTTGTTCTATTCATTTTAAGATATGATCTTATTATGGATCTCCATGCTTCCATATTAAAGCTGATTATCAATTTAATGAATAGTTCAATTGAGGTTATATGTCACTTAATGATAACTTAACACTACATTTTTTTCATGAGGGTTAGGGAAATCATACCCAATAAATGGTTTTAATAGTGGTACTCATCTTATGAAAAAATCATGGCATAAAATTATTTATTAGGGAATAATCATCCCAATCTCCAAGGCTTTAGAGGATACCATAATTCATCTACTTATAGATGTGTTCTTTTCTTACTCTTCAAATTTTAAAAAAAAAATAAAATTGATCTATTTTATGTTTTATTTTGTATCATATATGGATATTTATTATTACAAGTTTTATTTCAAGCTATCATGGAGAAAGTTGAACAATTAGATCCGTCTACTTAAGATAAAGTGGTTACTATTAGTATAGGCATTTTTTCATCTAGTGGTTTTACTTACACATCTTTTTAGCTTACTTAAATTAGTTAATTAAATCATTAGAGGTCATTTAAATTTAAATGAGTTTTAATTACTAATTAAAGTTTTAATTTTTTGGTGACCTAATTTTAATTTATATGTACTTTATTCTTCTTCTAAATTTGTTAATGTAAACATTTATTTAATAATATTTTCTTGTTTTTAGAGCTCTCATTATGTCTCTACAAGAATTCAATATTACCACATGCTCACTATTCAAAGATTTTGATGAGCTCTAACATGGTATCAAAGCTTTTCTAATAATCTCATGTGTTTGTCTCCTTTGGTATGATCCTCCTACATTTATTATTGCTAGTTTTTATTCTATATGATTGTATTTTTGACCTTAAAAGTGTAATTCTTTTTTACTTTAAAATTTATGTCAAATGACCTCAGATTGAAAATCTAGTTACATATTCTTTGTGAATTTTTTGATATCTCAAATGTGTCTCTCGTAGATTTTTAAAAAAGTTTACAGATTTATGGTCTTTTTTGACACTATATTTGTGATTCTTTTCTACTTCAAAACTTGTGTCAATTGACCTCAAATCAAAAATCTAGTTTCATACTACTTGTGGGTTTTTTAAGATCTCAAATAGATCTCTCTTAGATTTTTTATAAAGTTCACAGATTTATGACCATTTTTTTGACTCTATAAGCGTGATTCTTTTCTACTGCAAAACTCATGTCAAATGACCTCAGATCAAAAATCTAGTTGTGTATTCCTTATTAGTTTTTTGAGATCTCAAATAGATTTATTTTAGATTTTAATAAAATTAATGGTTTTATGGCCATTTTTTTGACTCTATAAATGTGATTCTTCTTTACCTTAAAACTTGTGTCAAATGACCTCAAATCAAAAATCTAGTTACATATTCTTTGTGGGTTTTTTGAGATCTCAAATAGCTCTTTCTTAGATTTTTGAGGAAGTTCACATATTTATAATCATTTTTTGATAATAAAAATGTGGCTCTTATATGCCTCGAAACTTATGTCAAATGACCTCAGATCAAAAATTTAGTTACATATTTCTTTTATATTTTTTAAGATCTCAAATGAGTCTCTCTTAGATTTTTGAGAAAGTTCATAGATTTATGGTCATTTTTTGACTATGCAGGTGTAATTATTTTGTACCTCAAAAGTCATGTCAAATGACCTCAAATCCAAAATATAATTAGATATTTCTTATGATTTTTTTGAGATCTCAAATGGGTTTCTCTTAGATTTTTGAGATAGTTTACATATTTATGGTCATATTTTTACCATAAAAATATGATTCTTCTCTGCATCGAAACTCATGCCAAACGATCTCATATCAAAAATCTAGTTACATATTTCTTGTTGATTTTTTTGATATCTCAAATGAGTTTCTCTTAGATTTTTGAGAAATTTCATGGAATTAACATCACTTTTTTGACCCTATAATCATTATTTTTCTCTATCTTGAAACATATGTTAAATGACCTTAAATCAAAAATCTAGTCACATATTCTTTGTGGGTTTTTCAAGACCTCAAATGATTCTTTTTTAGATTTTTGAGAAAGCTCATATATTTATAGCTATTTTTTTATCTTATAAGAATAATTCTTCTCTCTCTCAAAACTCATGTGAAATGATATCAAATCAAAAATCTAGTTGCATATTCTTTATGGATTTTTCAAGATCTCAAATGGATCTCTCTTATATTTTTAAAAAAGTTCACAGATTTATAGTTATCATTTTGATCACATAGACATGACATTTTTTTACCTCAAAACTCATCTCAAATGAACATAGATCAAAAATCTAATTGCATATTCCTTTTAAGTTTTTTCAAAAACTCAAATGGGTCTCTCTTTGATTTTTAAAAAAATTTATGGATTTATAGTCGCTTTTTATCTAAAAGTCATGATTTTACTCGGTCTTGAAACTAGTGTTAAATGACTTCAGATTGAAAATCTAGTTGTATATTCTTTATAGGTTTTTTGTTATTTTAAATAGGTCTCTTTTAAATTTTTAAGAAAATTTACAAATTTATGACAAATTTTTTTACTCTTTATGTGTTATTCTTCTCTACCTCAAAACTCATGTCAAACGACCTCAGATCAAAAATTTAATTGCATTTTCTTTATGAGTTTTTTGATATCTCAAATAGGTCTCTCTTAAATTTTTAAAAAAATTCATGGATTTATAGTTTCTTTTTTGACCTTAAAGGCATGATTATTCTCTACCTCAAAACGCATGTCAAACAACCTCAGATTGAAAATGTAGTTACATATTCATTGTGGGTTTTGTGAGATCTAAAATGGGTTTCTCTTATATTTTTATAAAATTTTATGGATTTATTATGTTTTCCTACCTTAAAGATGTGAATATTCTCTATCTTAAAACTCGTGTCAAATGATCTCAGATCAAAAATCTAGTTGAATATTCCTTTTGAGTTTTTTGATAAATCAAATGGATCTCTTAAATTTTTGAAACGGTTCACAGATTTATGGTCATTTTTTTGAACATATCGACGTGATATTTCTTTGACTTAAAAGTCATGTCAAACGACCTTAGATCAAAAATTTAGTTGCATATTCTTTGTCAGATTTTTGAGATCTCAAATAGGTCTCTCTTTAATTTTTAATAAACTTCACAGGTTTATGGTTATTTTTTTAATCTTAAAGATATGACTCTTTTCTAGCTCAAAATTTATATTAAACAACTTCAGATCAAAAATCTAATTGTATATTTCTTGTGAGTTTTTTGAGATCTCAAACGGGTTTCTTTTAAATTTTTGAAAGAATTCACAGATTTATGATCATTTTCTAATTTTGTAGACACGATTCTTCTTTAACTCGAAACTCATGTCAAATGACCATGAATCAAAAATCTAGTTGCATATTTCTTGTGGGTTCTTTTAAAATTTCAAATGGGTCTCTCTTATTTTTTTGAGAATAATCGTGAATTTATGTTTGTTTTTTTAACTTTAGAGGCATGATTTTTCTTTGCCTCAAAACTCATGTCAAACTATATCAGATCAAATATCTACTTTTTTTTATACTTTAAAATTTACATTTATGATGACCTAATTTCAACCTATATATACTTCTTCTTCTTCTAAGTTGGTTATTACAAATATTTCATTTGTAGTATTTTCTTGTTTTTATAGCTATCATTCTATCTCTACAAGAATTCGATGTTATTACATGCTTGCTATTCAAAGATCTTGGCAAACTCTAACATGGTACTAGATCTTTGCATTTATCTTTTTTAGCATGACTTTTTTGCATTCATTACTGTGAATTTTTCTTTAGTATGATCACATTTTTTATTTTTAAGGCATGATTCTTCTCTACCTTAAAACTTGTATCAAACAACCTCAGATCAAAAATCTAGTTGCATATTCTTTGTGTGTTTTTTGATATCTCAAATGGGTCTCTCTTATATTTTGAGAAAATTTATATATTTATGAATGTTTTTTTAGCTTATATTTATGATTCTTCTCTAGGTCAAAACTCATGTCAAATAATTTTAGATCAAAATTTTAGTTGCATATTAATTATGGATTTATCAAGATCTCAAGTGGGTCTCTCTTAAATGTTTAAGAAAGTTCACAAATTTATGACCACTTTTTTGACACTATAGGCATGATTTTTCTCTACCTCGAAACTCATGTCAAACGATCTCAAATCAAAAATCTGGTTATATATTCATCATAAAATTTTGAAGATCTTAAATGGATCTCTCTTAAACATTTAAAAAAAATCACGAATTTATGGCCATATTTTTTACTTTCTAGGAATGATTTTTCTCTACCTCAAAACTCATGTCAAACGATCTCAAATAAAAAATCTAGTTGTATATTTTTTTTGAGTTTTTTTAAATCTTAAATGAGTCTCTCTTAGATTTTTAAAAAGTTCACAGATTTATGATCATTTTTTAATCTTAAAAGCATGATTCTTCTATGCCTTAAAACTCTTGTTAGACGACCTTAGATCAGAAATCTATATGCATATTATTTATGTGTTTTTCGAGAACTCAAATGGGTTTATCTTAGATTTTTTAAAATTTTTATAGATTTATGGTCATTTTTTTACCTTGTAGGTATAATTATTTTCTACATGGAAAGATATGTCAAATGATCTCAGATCAAAAATCTAGTTGCATATTTTTTGTTGATTTTTTGAGATATCAAATGGGTTTCTTTTAGATTTTAAAGAAAGTTTATGAATTTATAACTATTTTTTTACTATATAAGCATGATTCTTCTCTACCCCAAAACTCATGATAAATGACATCAAATAAAAAATCTAGTTGCATATTTATTATAATTTTTTTGAGATTTTAAATAGGTCTTTTTTAAATTTTTTAAAAAAATTATAGATTTATAATAATTTTTTTAATTTTATAGAGGTAATTTTACACTGTCTAAAAATTCATGTCACACTACTTTAGATCAAAAATCTAGTTGTATATTCTTTGTAGATTTTTTGAGATCTTAAATGGGTCTCTCTTAGATTTTTAAAAAAAATCACATATTTATGACTATTTTTTGACCCTATAAGCGTAATTCTTCTTTGCTTTGAAACTCATGTTAAATGACTTCAGATTAAAAATCTAGTTTCATATTCTTTATATGTATTTCAACATCTCAAATGGGTCTCTTCTAAATTTTTAAGAAAGTTCACAGATTTATGACTGCATTTTTAACTCTTTAAGGGTAATTTTTTTACCTCAAAAATAATGTCAAACGATGTCAGATCAAAAATTTAGTTGAATATTTCTTATGGGTTTATCAAGATCTTAAATGGGTCTTTTTTAGATTTTTGAAAAAGTTTATAAATTTATAGCTAATTTTTTGACTTTAAAGACATGATTATTCTCTGTCTTTAAAATCATATTAAACCACATTAGATCAAAAATCTAGTTGCATATTCTTTCTATGTTTTTTGAGATCTCAAATAGGTCTCTCTTAAATTTTGAAAAAAGTTTATGGATTTATTGTCATTTTTTTACCTTAAATGTGTGATTTTTCTCTATCTCAAAACTCTTGTCAAATGAGCTCAATTCAAAAATTTAATTACATTTTATTTGTAGTGAGATCTCAAATGGGTCTCTCTTAGATTTTCAAAAAAAATCATGAATTTATGATAGCTTTTTGACTCTATAGTTGTGATTCTTCTCTGCCTCAAAACTTGTGTCAAAAGGCTATTGATTGAAGTTTTTGAGAAAATTTATGGATTTATGACCATTTTTTTAATCTTTTAAGCATGATTCTTCTCTACCTCAAAACTCATATTAAACGACCTTAGATTAAAAATGTAGTTGTATATTCATTGTAAATTCTTTGAGATCTCAAATGGTTCTCTCTTAAATTTTTAAGGTTAGTATTAAATGTAGGCTTACATTTTCCTCCAATTTCAATAACTTTAGCTAGTATTTGATCTCAATTTTCATATATATATATATATATAAAATAGTCTAATTGGGCTCTAACTTCATCATTATTGAAGAAGTCATTGTTAATTATTTCATCTCCTCTAGAAGTATGCATGTCACTTTCATTTTCTTCATTATCCCTAATTTATTTACTTAGTATCCTTAGGTTGTCCTTAGGTTGTTATCTTCCTCATTTTATCCTTGTCATAACCTTAAGAATTATGCACAAGTTTTGATGAACATGGTGGATAATTCAAGGTGATATAGAGATTATAGGTGTTGATTTGATATAAGGAAGAAAGAAATGTTATTTTTAAGCAATAAACTTGTCTTGATTTTAAGCTAAAATGGTCAATATGTTTATAGTGCATGGGATGAGATTCATATTTTTGATATCAAGGACTACAATGAACAAGTATTACGAATGTATCAACTCTATAGAGATTTGACCTATTAATAAGACTACATGATGACACAATTAAATGCCTATATTCACACTAACACGATGATGAATACATAAATCTAGTTATGAACGTATAGGATGACAAGATGGTATTGTGTTAGATGAAATTTTATAGAGTTATAGATTTTGGAAATATTTAATCAAATTAATAGGTTTATGATTGGATGGAGAAGTGTGTAGGATGATTTTAGGACTTTGAAGAGAGGATAAATAACTACTACAACTTAGTCATAAGACAAATATAATACTCAAAATTTGGATAATAGATGAAGGGAGAAGATGAAGATGGTTTAACCTAAGCCCTATCTATGACGAGTGTATCCTAAGCTTTATAGGTGTTTAAAAAAAGGGTAAGAGGCTATCTTCACTCACTAGCAATACTAATTTAGCATGACACACACAATCACACAAATAAAAAGCCCTAGTATTTAGTAAACTGATTGCGAGTGTAACCTAATGACTTCACCATATAATGGCCTCACAAGTGACTCTATAGGCTAGTGACTCATTATGAAATCTTCCAAACCCTCTCAACCTTTTCTGCACTTGATGGTCACTATGGGGGTTGATACTGGCCTTGGCATCAAGTTGCATGTTATAATCAAAATTCCTTATGCTAGGTTAGACAAGTCTTATTAGGGGCATCCCTTCATATATGCTAGGTACTTGGTGCCCAAATTTATGTAGGGTAATGTCTAATGCTTGGGTTAGAGAGTTAACTCTTTCCTTTCATGAAAAACCTATATGGGGTCAATTGCTTGGCCTAACGATAGTTGTCCCTAAATTTTATAATCTGCTAAAACATAAAGTACGGATTTATGTATAGTGATGAAACCTATGTCACTAACCTCTAAAGACTAAGCAAGTGCATGGGGATGAATTCCACATCATATTGTACCATATAAAATAAAAATTACTAAGTGAGACATACACACACAATTTTTTATTTAACCACTTATTTTATTATGCAATATAAAAATAGAAACAAATAAAAAGATTTAAATATTTAAATAACCTCAATATTAAACTACATCTTGGTCCTGCAATTAAAAAGTTAAAAAATTGATTTATAGTCTTCCATTTATTTTTCCTACATAAAATTTATTAATGGTTTTGATAAAAACACTGGTAGGTCACAATCAATTTTTGCTTCTTCAAAATCACTTCTACATAGTATACACAATCAAAAAAATTAAAATTGATTACATAAAGACAAAATTCCAACTAACAAGGCAAAATCGTAGATAGGAAAATGAAAATTTTCAAGTGATCAGTCAACGGTAACCATATGGTTAGGATTCAAAATACCTTATAGATTTTTCAAAATCATAATTAAAAATTAAACTTAAAGAATGCAAGAAATGATACTGTAAATTTTAAATAGACTAAGGATTTCTTTAAGAATTCCAAAAAAAGTTTTAATAAATTTTAAAAAGAATATAGTTATAGTAAATGTTTATTAGGTAAAATGTATTATCAAAATTTTGTTAGTTAGAATCACTTATAAAACTTCATAATTAGTTTTTATAATCAAAATTGCTATTTATCAGAAGTGATTTTGCATTTACCCCACACACACACACACACACACACAAACCAATATACAAAATGTACAAAAAATACTAAGACTACTTATAAGATAATGTTAAATAAAGACGAATTTATTTATAAAAGCTAGAATGTTTATAAATAAATACCAAAAACTAGGTTATATTAAAATAACACTTGTTAACTATTTACTATCAAAATTGCTCTTTAGGATGTTAAAATCATGATTCAGTATCAAAATTTCTACTTGCTATCAGAAATGTTTCACAAGATGCCAAAAATGTTGATTTGGGGAGATGATGATCTTATTCAGATAGAGTTCCCCCTTTCCTACAACTAGATGAAGGTCAAATAGAGAGCGATGAGGTTATCAGAAAATTAAATTATAATTTTTAAATCTAATTCAAAATCACAAGTATCAGAGGCAAGATCGTTAATATAAATAAATATCATAGATGGTAATAAGTGATTTCTTTAATTTGATTAGGTAAAACACCTAGTTTTATAGTGATCAAGAACTAGATTATAAATAATGTTTAATAAAGTATATGAAGCACCACTGGCTAAGAGACAAAAACTATAGTACAAAATAAACAACTAATAGGTAATAAGTGATTTTCATTTACATAAAATATATGGTTATTTTTTAAGTGACAAAGTTTTTTTAATTCCTATAAGGCCACAAGATTAGTCTAGAGGTATAAGAATCAAAAGAGATCATTTTTTTTAATGCTAATTAACTAAAAAAACCTTAATGTATAACCTAAGTCAAAATCACTACTAACTAGAGAAAAATATTAGATGAAAAACAAAATCACTACCATGTATAATCAATTTTGAAAATCATCACTAAACCACCAAATAAACTAATGGTTAGTGGCTATGTTCAAATGGTCAAGTAAAAACTATAATTGTTAGTTGCAAAATTGTTGATGCAAAACTTCCAATTGTAGAACAAAATCATGACTCTTTAAACAAGAAAATTTTGAGATTCTAAAGCCAAATATATTCCCAACCTATCTTTTAAGATATATTTTTCACACCTCACACACACAATGGTTAGTCAAAAGGAAGGATCAAATCATGGTTGCTAATGTTTGCTTGTAAAATTTCAGCAATATATTTAAATACACAAAATGAACTAAATCAACTCAAAAATTCAAGAACATCAATGAGAGAGAATGAAGAAGCAATAAAAATTTCACAAAAATGTTCTGACCATTACCTTGATTATTTTAATCTTCCCTCTAATATCTTCAAATGGTTCTCCAAGGATAATTGGATTGGATGATGTTGAATTGCTAGATAATGGTGGCTTCAAGAGTTCAAATGGACACAAAGGGACTAATGGCTTTTGAATACATAAATTATAGATGAAATCAAAGAGTATGAGGGATATTTTTTTTATTTGATAAGTAAAATATGGTTTGAAGGCACCCATACCTAGTACAAAAGAGAATTAAAAAAGCAGGAAAAAATAAAACAACCTAGCGAGATAAAAGGGATAACCCAACATATTAAATAAACTACCATTAAACATCAACCAATAGTTAGCTAGAAGACTAAAAAGGATCCTAAGGTAGTGAGAGAAATATAGTTATTTATATTTATAATAAGTGACCAATTACTTGGTCTCTACATTAGCTTTCTTGTTGCATTTATCTCTGGTCTTGCTTTTGATGAACTACTCCTCATCTTTATCCAGTTTCTTCCTTTTGAAATCCAAGTGGAGGGATCATCTTTTATCTTCCTCAAAAACTCAGAGGTCCTCCTCCTTTTTTTCCTTTCATGTAGACTCATCTCTATGGGTGTGGGTCTCAGGGGTCTTACCATCGTTAAACACAAATTAGTTAACACAGAGAAACTTACTCAGCATCTCAAATTCCTTTGAGATTTCTCTGCATAGAAGATTTTAGATTACAATTTTAGTGTGGAGTTTCTATAGGGAATCCTCAACACCCTTATTAACATCATCCCCTAAGATTAATTTACCTTTATAGGTATAGGAAGTGATTCCAAAATCAATTTTGCATTTTTATGGGTGTGGGCGCTTGAATCCCATAAATCATTCCCCTGATTTTCCTCTTCAGGTTCTAATTAAGAGGAATTAACTCCCCCTCCACCAAATCCTCCTCATTGTTGATGTCAATAGCCTCAAAGATTATCTTAGACTAGATTGGTTCCCCCCATTTAATCAGAAGAAAAATAAGGCCCTAGTGAATTAAATCTACAATAGGATTCTTCTTGAAGTTCAATACAAACACTTCCAATGATTGTAGTAGAAAAAATACGATACTAATAAAATGACCTTGCTTCATTATTTTAATAAAATGACCTTGTTTTGGTATGAGGGATATATGAGATTGTGTATATTTCCAATTATTCCAAACAAGAACCTTTCTTTGTTATTTATACGGTGATGGGGAGGATTAAAAAAGAATTTTAAATTTTTTAAAATCTTCATAGTTTAGAGAATTCTATAATACTATAGGTATTATAAGAAGATTCATGAGTTAGAGGTCTCTATATTTCATAAGGGATTAATAGGGATTAAATTAGGGGTTTTAGGTGGGTTTAAGAAACTAGGTTTGTAGGAGATTCTATGGATAGGTAGGCTAGAGGAGGTAGGTGATATATTTTGAATTTAAAATTGGCAAGTTGGTAAGTGGTTATTAATTAAAGTAGGGTAAATAGGTTAATGGAGTATTAATGGGATAATAAATGAATTAATATGGTGTGGGGTGTATATAAATGTTAGTATGGTATAAAAAAAATATATTGGGAAATAAAATTAGATTTTAAAAGGGTTATTTATTTTAAATGGAATTAGTCATGTTAAATGGTGAGATTAATTGAGTGATTAAGGCGAGTAAATTTAGATGTATACACATCCAATACCCATGATAATGCTATGGGAATTATTTTCACAAAATATCTCATCTTAGAGGAGGTTATTCAAGCCTACTCTAATATGTGGGAAACATTGGATTTTATCTAGACCTATGGATTTCCTATAATAGATGTAGACTTCAAGGTTTAAGGACTAGCTCCCTAGATTGATCCTTAAGTGCTTATCACCTACACTAACTGATTCCTTGAATGAAAAAAGATATAAGTATACATGAAAGTAAGATACTCTAAGGGGGTGATATAGTATAAATATATCTACTTAACTACCATTCTTTTGCACTATAAGAAATGACCTACAACACTAGATTCAAAGTCCAAGAATACTCTAACATTAGTATCAAAATATGGAGGTGTTATGCATGAAAATACTCAAATTAAGTGTATTAGAGGTCAGATTTATACACTAAGGATAAATTTACACTTAAAGGTAATCAAAAACATTATCTACACTCCATATGCCCTGTTAGAGAGATAAATACTTACTACAAACATGAAAGGATAAAGAGAAGACAAGGGTAGATGTTTATCACTAGAATTCATCATACATAACTTCACACTCTTAGACAATATGTTTGTGAACTCAAAATTAGATTTAAAATCTTATTCAAATGCAAATTATAATATCAAACTAATAAATCTTTGTCATATA
This sequence comes from Torreya grandis, assembly GCA_037957365.1. Taxonomy (NCBI): domain Eukaryota; kingdom Viridiplantae; phylum Streptophyta; class Pinopsida; order Cupressales; family Taxaceae; genus Torreya; species Torreya grandis. The sequence goes on from JARHVA010001395.1 coordinate 2,866,675, forward strand.
AGGTGTGTAATTAAAATACAAGAGCTAAAATGGCTTGCATTTATAGAATGTGAGAAGAGAGAGAAGAAAGTGGAGCTTAAGGGTAATAATACCACCTAATAAGGGATGACAGTAAGTTAAATTATAGAAAGATGAAGTGGAGAATAGAGGTTTGGAAGGTCCTCTTGGATAAATGTCCACTTGAAGCATGACAACTCTCCAAACTTGGCATAGGCATCTTCGAATGGCTTCTTGAAAATGCCTTCATGATTAAGCATCTTTTGCTTTCTCAATATAAGACTAGGGAGATTTGTCACATGTTAAATATAAATTAGGGGTTATAAAAAAACTTCAATATTCATTAAATGTTTTCCTAACTATTGGTATTATCTTGGACACTTGTTCTCACCATCTGTAGTCACTGTCACTAGCCTTGTAGGTCTATCCTTAAATTTATCACCCAAATGATCTTTAGTTTCTCAATAAAATATATGTGATGGGTCATATGACACCTATCCTAAGTCTCCTTTCCTTATAATTCATGAATCAGGACTTACAAGGCCCCCCAATTAGATTTCTCATCTCTTCACTTGACAGTCACTCTTCATTCTCACTATCTACTTTGGACTACATAAAGTGAATGAGTTACCAAAAGGCATTTTATGAAAAAATATGTAAATAAATGGATATAGGTAGTTAATACAAGTACCACTTGGCCTCCTTAATTGATTATATTTATTCATAACTGATATGTTCCTATAAAACACACAAATCTCTACAAAAACCTTTATTTCAAGCATGTTCATACAAGTAGGGTACAAACCAACTATGGGGAGGAGCCTGGGAGAGTCCTAAAAAATATTCAAACACTTACTAAAATAAAATATTACTTTTGGAATCATCTCCTTCCATGTTTTCTCCATTAATTCAAAACTAAGGGTTTGGGAGCATTTTAGATGGTTTGGACTTTTAAAGATTATTCATATAATCTTGACATTGAAACCTCAAACCAAATACACTAATATAATTATAGGTACCATATTAAACAAATCTTAAATCTTTAGAGTCTCATGCACAATGTCTATACTAGTGTGAGCTTTCAAAGATGTCTCATCAAGCTTGGTAGCATATTTTACATAGGCTTGAGGTGTCTTTTAGGCCAAAAATTACTATGTTATGATATTTACTACAAACCATAGGTTCTAAACAATCTTATACCTCATCTAAAATGTCATAAAATGTGTGGTAAGGATCATGTGGTTTATATAGATAATAATTGGACCCCTTTAGGGAATTAGGCCTAGTATAGGCCTAATAGGTCTAACTGTGCATAGTTTCCCATAACCATCTCTAAGTGGTTTCTCATAAATTTAAGTTTTTTCACATATTTTTTAATTTTAAAATAAAAATAAAAGATATTTAATTAGTGTTCTATTAGTTCTAAACATCTTCTCTTGTTATCTACCCACCAAGTCTTCACTCTTGCCTACCTAGGAGTGACCTATGTATAAGATAGAATAAAGGGAATATACCCTATTTTATCAACCATTTATAATTCATGAATGGATTAATTGGGTATTTAGGACCTTATATAAAAAAATTAAGTTAGATCACATCAATAATCCCTTTAAATCATCAAAAAACCTCAAGACAGATTGTGTAACATTGAATGCATTGATTATAGGTTGTATGTTTGAACACCTCTTGGATTTGTTTCTTTTTATTAAGTATAATGACATATGGTTATTACCACTATTAATATTAATATATTAATAAACATGTACAACACCCCATATTTTTTCTAACTCTTCAAAGTACACTCTCAATGACTAGGCTTGGTTTGTAGACTTTAGCAAACTTTAGGTGTTCATTTTAAGGAAATGAGACCCCTGTAGGATGTTATGAACCATGTGTATCATTTTTATGTTCCCCTTGAATTTATATAGTCTCATATAATATTTTTACACATTTATGTCATGCCCTAAGAACAAGTCAATCTCTAAACTATCATGTTCCCAATGCATAATCATACTATATTCAACCTGTACGTGCCATTTTTAGACCAAAAGGGGGCCTTGTAGTTGAGCTTTTCATGATGTATCCATGGTGTTCAATACATTAGGATATCTTCATATTAATTGAGGTCATATCAAAAATTTTAAAACTTATCTCTTTCCATAGGTCTAGTGAACATCTAAATTGTATACTCTTAGTATCATATCAGTCTACAGTCTAGTTATAGGTGATTATTTTGATAACAAAGGGAGCCTTGTAGGTGGAAAACTATGTATCACTACTATGTCTCAACTCCTATAATTGATACTTGTATCCCCAAACACATCTATCTTCAAATTAGGTCACTTATATCAAAGGTATGCTTTTGTCATGGCATTGTTGCATCATAGGGTCACTTAAGCTTCTAAGTACTATAAATGACAATGAAAATCTTCAGTGAAAGATTGATTGAATTGGAAGACCTATCTACATAAATTTCTCATGGAAAATCAACCATTTTATCATGTTAAATCATTTTAATGTGTTTAGGATACATTATGGAAGTATTCATACTATCTAGTCCTCAAGACACTCACTAAGATATGACTTTTATACATGAAAAAATACCTTATTCAGATAAAATAAGGTAACATGTCTATGAAGAAACCTTCCCAAACTATGAACATAGTTTCAAGTATAATTTCAAAATTATGACTCCATAATCAATTATATGGTAATATCAATTCTTTTATCATTTAATAAAACTTCAAACAAGTTCAAATGCCTTCATTCATCTTCCTTAGGTCTTTGTGGAGAACCCTGTAGGTGGACATCAACTCATTGACAATGTAAATTGGAGAATTGGTTGTCTTAACCAATCTCAAACCATTTTAATAGTTTAAAATTATTTTATCACACTTTTATATTGTATTCAACACCATAGAAACTCTTCATCCCATCACCATGATTTCTCAAAACTCCTTTTCACCTAATTATAGGTGCACATGCATGAAAATTGATCGTGCATTTATGCTCCTTGACTGTATTTCAGATGAATTTTTTTTTATAATAATAATTATAGGGATGGGTGATTACCATGATATTAGAGGCATGAAACACATCATGTTACCTTTGTTTTAAACCATTACATGAAAGAGGACCCTTTACGTATGATGAAATTTGGTCTACAAACTATGACATGATGTCCCCCTATAAAAATGAAGTGATTTTTATTTTATTCTTCACACCACATGTGAAAAAAGAGTTGAGAACCATATGATAATAATGTTCATTCTCCCCAAAAACATGTATAGTACTTGATTTGTATGGACTAAACCAAATAGAGAGGAAACATGCAGGGTGTGGGAATGAGCAAGAAGAAAAAGGTGGTATACTTATTAGCGTTGGTTCATAGAGGAAAATAAATAAATATTATAAATATCACCATGAATTTCAAGTGAAGAAATAATACTATCATCTCTCAAGAAAATTTGACCAAATTTATCTCTTATTATCTGTACCATCAGAAAAAAAATTGAATACTTTTACTTGCCTAAGAGAGCAATGGAAGAAAAAATTGCTATATCCCATTTCTGAGATCTTCAAGGGTTGTTAGGATTATAAGTGAGTCTAGGGTACCCAAAGGATCACTGTAGAAGTCTTCTCCATGTTTTACATATGACCTATAGTTTGTATAACTACCCAAACTTTCTCTAGGTGCCTAATTTTCTTGTTCTGATGTTGAAACATGTAGTTTTTTAGCTTAAAATAGTTATTATGACACCTAATTAACACATGGATGTTTAAATACACTTTGAAACACTTGTCATTTATATCAAACCATACAAATCTACTAAATGGCCCAAATATGACCTCAAATCACACAAGGACTAAAAGTAAATATGAGCAAGGCTAAAGACACATAAAATGACATCACTAGGACCATGTTACACATTATAAGGCCCCTATATGAAGTTTTCAACTATAAGGGGTTGACCTATTTTGACTTGTGGTGAAATTAGTCAACATTATTGGCAGTTTCCTAAGTGTTGTAAGTTAACTATGCTAAAGACCAATACACTAATCCTATCCATTTGGATATAGAATCACCTATGCATAGTATTGACATTGACTTTCTTTTGAAACAAGACCAAAAAAGATACACATAAAACAAGACACTAAAGGAAACACACATGTTTTCTTGAGAACTGTAGACACCTAAAAATTGCAGATTTACAATTTTTAATGACTAAATGCCTCAAGATCCTCTAAAACTTATTAAACCTTCCCAAAATCCACCTTAACCCAACTAAATCACTATTCTCCTAGTCACAAATATCATTCAAAATCACTATTCAAAATTACTATTCACCATCACTATTCACTATGGGACCCACTATCACTATTCATGATGACATGGCAAGTGACATGGCATGTGACATGTCAAGTGACATGGGAGGTGATTTAGGATGTGATATGGCAAGTTATGTGGCTTAAAAGTGATGTGTATTTATGTGGGACATCATACTCCCACTTGGGACCCTTTCTAATGTGCTTAATGACCTCATTCAAGCATCACAAGGCCCCCCCTTGAAATGTGTTAACTCTTCCCTTAAGGATTCATTATTCAATCATGTATTTTTGTCTTCCCACGTGAAATTATACTTTAAAATACACCTACCCCTTTAAGACATTGAGAAAGACAAAGGGCACCCATTCTTGACTTTTTAACCCAAATGAAGGCTCACCAATCCAAATGGGAGACTTTTCAACCCACATGGCAATCCCCACCAACCTCACATTGGAATTTTCATCCCCCACATGGAAAATGTCACCAAATTTGGTGTTCTACCTCTTCAAGTGATTGAATGAAGACAAATAAGGGTGGTAAAAAGTCTTCGGTCTCATTCAAACCCATGTGCATGATTTCGATTCAAACTTGGATTTATGTGCAAATAGGGAGATTTTCCAACTCACATGGGAATAACCACCAACCTCACCTTGAATAAATCATGTACCACTTGGAAAAGTTTTAATTTATTCACTATCCCACTCTTTTGGCATGTTTCCCAGCATCAAATGCTATAAATACCCCCCCCCCCCTCCTTCACCAAAGGTTAAGTTGGAAGTTAGTCTTTGGTTTTCTAAACATATTATTGTAGGTTTTTGGAGGAGGTCATCATATTAGAGTTCATAATAATATTTGAGGATAAAATATCAAATCAATGAAGCTTTATTGAAATTTCTTCAAGCTTCATCAACATTTAACCATCATCATCTTCAAGAAACTTCAACAACATTGAGGTATTTTACTTTATTTTGTAATTTTAGTTCTTTATTTATTTACCTTTGGCCTTTTTATTTTATTAACCTCCATAATCTTGAGCCTTTAACCCCTTCCTCTCTATCCCATTCATCCCATTTAATCCCTTTTGCTATTTCCATTTCATCTATCCCCTTTATCTCATTCACCTCTTTTCCTCATTTACCTCTTTGCCAACTTTAAATTTATTTTTACTTTGAAATATTTAATTATTTACCTCATATATATATCCATATATTTGTATAATTTCATAATTTACCATCTACCCAAACCAAAAAAAACAATCCTTTTTTCCCTCACCACTTTACCAAACCAAAACCATAACCTTTACGAACTTTCAGCATTAGTATTAATTAAACTATTGTGTTCATTTAGTTATCTTTTGCAAAGAATTTAAATTTATTATATAAAATTTAGTTATTTATTGTTTTAGTATCATTAATTTACTATTTTTATAGAAAATATACTTATTTTATCACCAACTTTAGTGTTTTGAAGAAAGTGGGTTGATAGCCTCCTAGAAAGCTTTTACTTCTAGGACTTAGCTCCCGCTAGGCAATCCACCCATCTACTTGTCTAAAAAACAAGTTTATTTTACTGTTTTTTAATTTAAATGTAATCATATCAAGACAAATAGGAGATATCCACAATCACTTGGATCCAATGTGCACAGATTCAATAGGTTTTTCTACTCGCCCTATTCCTAGTTTCTTTCTTTTAAAAAAAAAACAATGAAAAACAAAAAAATAGATAGAAACATTTTGGCATGCCCAGTAGGACCCTTGAGTTTTATTTGTTTCATAGATGTTTTAGGACATTTATAATTTCATTAGTGAAATTCATTTTTTTCATTCTATGAAAGTTAAGCTTTCTTTCTTACTTAATAAAAAAAGAACAAAACGATAAGTTTTAGTTGCATTTTTAGAAAAGTTAAAGCTTATTTTCCTTACATATTTAAATGAAATAAAAAGATAAATAATCCTAGGTTTAAGACTTGAATTTTCATCCTATATTTAGATTACATTTAGATATTTTTTATGCATTAAAATAAATCTACAATTTTATTTTGGCTTTAAAACAAACACTTTGCATCCATTGAGTTGCTTGCTGATTTTAGTTCATCTAGTAACTAGGAGGAACAATAATTTTATCATATCTTTCACTTGTCTTCAAACAATAATCCAAATCATTGAATAATCAACTCATCAAAACAATACTTAAGACAAGGACTAATTGGGATTTCATCACATGGAAGTAACCTTACCCTCTCTCGGCATCCCACTTTGATTTCACCATCAAGGGGAGAACCAGCTCAACGCTATGATTGAGTATAAACTTTGGAATCATTATATATTGGTTATGAACCTATCAACCTTATCATTTTGGAATTTTGAAGTGAGGAGGTAGTCCCCAATACCAAGCCATTTACCAAATTTTAACATATATCTTTCTTTTGAGTGCTTAAACAACCCAAAACTAACCATAGCTTGCCTTTTTAGTACCTATATCAAACTAACTTCCCCTTCACACTCTTTAAGGCACAATCCAAAAGTGATGTAAATGTAATCCTAGGAATTTCTAGTGTTTGTGTTTATTTCTTTGAAATCTTTTTGTCTACTTTTTGTTGGATTTGAGAGCTTTTCCTTTTCATTCCTTGTTTTATCATATGGTCACTACCAGATAACAAATCAGAAATCAAGTTAACCAACACCCATCTTCTTCCACACCTATGGAATATACCTTAGACATTGAAAGTTCCCTTCATGTTGAGAGTTCCCCTCTTCCCTCTCCTTCTAGGTTCCCAATCATAGTTGGAGGTGATCCTAACTTTGATACCTTCCTTGATAATAATCAGGTGGCTTTATAGCATTACCTCAATACCATGCTACATCATACCTCTTTTTCTTTGGTTTCCTCTATCGTACCCCCTCTTGGCATGCCACCCCACCTTATGATGGGTCCTACTTCAACCCAACCATTATTCACCCACACCTCTTACAACATCCCATCCAACCAAACCCAAACTAACCTTCCACCCCAAACCAAACACCTCATGTCATACCCTAAGTGGTTCACCCTTACCCTTGGTCACCTACACGCCACCTATTATGAAATTATCCTCCAGTATTGCTTCCATCCTCCCTTCGATAGAAACCAATACCTTAACCATAACCCAATATCAAAATCTAGTGCTCTCCATACCATAAACACTTCCCCTTATAAGCATTTTGGTCACTACCTACCTTTAACCAAGTAACCCACTAATCACTTCGATGCCATAAATAAACCCCCCAACCTCAACCTTCCAACACATACCCATGACATCTTATCAATATATTCCTAACACAAAAGTATATATACCTTCATCATCCACCTAACCTTACGTGACCTCACACACACACAACATCATCCCAACCATCCACTAGTTATTTCCATGTCACCCAACCCCAACAAAACGTGTCATATATGTGCCCAACCCAACAAACCCAAATGGACTTGGTCAAGATGATAATGGACAATATGACTACCATTGAGTCATCTATCTTAGGATCACATAACCTTATCTCTTATGACCAAAATTTAAATAACCCATCCGTTCATTTGTCCCTCTCTGACCATATCCTCTACAATGGGAATTGACAAAATTCTCTAAATTTCAAAGTAAAGAGGACCCCCAATAACATTTAAGAGAATTTAGGCACACATGTTACTTTATTTCCCATGATAACACTCTTCTCCTTCATACCTCTCCTATGTCCTTATCTGGACCATCATTAGATTGGTATAGTGCCATCCCAAAACATTCCATCTTCTCCTTCACCCAACTAGCCCAAACGTTTTTGGATCACTTTTCAATCAATGTATCCAAGAAAGTTTCTATTACCGACCTCTACTCCATTTATAAATTCAAATAAGAATCTATTTTTGATTTTCTAGTTTGTTAGAGGAGCGTAATCAACCAACATTATTTTTCATTACCTCAACCTGAGCTTATAGAGCTCTTTACCTAGGCATGTACAAAACACATCTCATCCACATTGTGCATTTAAAGCTTTTAGGCATTCAATGAAGCTTTTACCATGGATCAAAACTAGAGAATAGAACCATTGATGAGGGAAGATTAAAGTTGAAGAAAAAAACCCCAACTTACAAAACCAATGAGACCTCTTCTTCCAAAGTAAACAACTCAACCAATACCAACTCCAAGAGTAAAGCCACCACTAATGCTATTGTCCTCAAAGCTACACCTCCACCATTTACCAACCAACAAAACCTAAGGAGCCAAACCTCTGACCCCTTCAACTATCCAAATTGAAACCAAACTAGGAAAAACCATAAGCCATTAACTCTACCTGGGGAGCCTTATCCTTTTATTTGGGAAAAGTTACTAAAAGCCAATATCATCTCACTTCCACCAATTAAACAACCCCAATAGTTTGATACCTCTCACCCCATACCTAGTTGGTATAATGAGAATGACCATTGTGCTTTTCACTAAGTTATAGGACATGACATCAATAGGTGAATACCTTTAGATACCTTGTACAATCCCTCATTGATAAGGGGGAGCTCACATTGGACAATCCTAATGTGCCATCGAACTAAGCCCTCAATATATTATATAAGACTTTACATATTAATGCTCCTTCTACCCTTCATCATGAAAATAAACTTGAATCATCTCATGAGACACATACTATTAATGTGGTTACTAGTGAACCCATTGATTAAGAAAATGTTACCTCAACCACTTCTCTCCCCATTCCCCTAATGGAAGAAAAAAGATGACCTTCCATTCCTTTGGACACCCAAACAAGGGAAGCAACCATATCCATGCATCCATTGGAGGATACAATACCTACCTCCCCTACCATAGAAATATCCACCCCTGCCTTTGGAAGCTATCTCACAAGAGAAGATAACTCCATCCACCCAACCTTTAATTGTAAAACCTTTTATGAGAGGTCAAGATAAGGGTAAGGGAACCGAATTATAAATTCTAACCCCTTCTCTAATAGACCAACCTAGCCCTTATAAACTAACTAAAACCTCCACCCAAGCAACCAAAACCATTCCAAATTTATTTACCCTCAAACACCTAAACCCACCAAGACAACTAAAGCAACCAAATCCCTTCCAAAACCAACAACTTAAACAACCAAAGAGGTAAAATCACCAAAGGGCCCAAAAAGATAAATTTTACATCCCTCAACCTTTCCCTCCATTCTAGGTCCCCATCCCTCTACCTTAAAGTCAATAATTTTTACCAAAACCCCACCACCTTTATTGGTCACACCTTCATACTTGCTTTTTAAAGCACCTTTCCCCACTACACCAACAATTCCTAAGTTACCTACCTTGTACTCCTCTACCCCCAGCCCATCAACCATCATGCCTAAACCAAAACCATCAACAAAGAATGCCAATTTATCCAAGAAACCTACTACCAAACCAATATGCACACAACCTCCCACTTCAACACCCAAAGCAAAAATGACTAAACATCTACCAAGTTTAGCCGAATCTTACTTAACCATTGTCCAGTAGTTACTGTAAACTTCTTCCTTAAGCTTACCACCCATCAAAACCTTTGACCCTTCACATACCAAACCCTCTTGGTTTAATGATAACTTAATATGTGCATATCATAGGGCACTAGGACATGACATCGAGAACTATAAAGATCTCCAAGTGCTTGTTCACAACTTGTATGAAGATGATGATATGATATTAGAAAAACTTCCTTCATCCCCATTTCTAATACAACCATTGAATCAACTCATCCAATCTTTGATCTCACCCAAAAATGAAGAGGAAGAACTGAAGTAACCATCTAATCCATAGAACCCCCTTATCCACACTATTCACATGATTACCTGATCTTGGGCCCAACAAAAGGATAAAGGGAAGACTAAGGCATCCATTCATTGGATTTACCCCTCTCCAAAATCCCAATCAAATAATACCCAACCTTATCCATCTTCCAACAAACCCAATGTGTTTATCTTAGGTGCCTCCACATCTAACCCTCCATATCCTAACCCATAGGCAATATCCATCCAAAAAGCTATCCTCATGTAACTTCACCAAACTACAACAAAGATGAGTTTGTATGAGTTAATCTCTACCTCTCCCCATCACCATCAAGTACTTATAGAGGTTCTACAATCCATCGAGGTCCAACCTGATGATCTTCAACCTCTATCCACTTTTGTTAGTTCCCTTCAGACTTCCAACCTTGTCACCTTCAAGAATTTAGAAATAGCTTCTGTTCATTTAGAGGATCCTGATCCTTCCCTCTTCATTAAACCATACATCAATAAAACCCACATCAAAAAGGTGATGAATGATGGGGGAGATAGTATCAATATTATCTCCTCCCATGCTTATGGCTAGCTATAATTAGATAAAAACATCATTTTTAAAAGCTCAGTGGTCCTTTATTCTTTCAATGATATTATGGATACCACCTTGGGCATAGTTGTCTTCTACATCTATGTAGGGACTCATAGTATTTACAAAATCTTTATGTTGTAGAATGAGATTTTTAATACAACATTTTACTTGGACACCCTTGGATTCATGCCATGAGTTATGTCCCTTCCACCCTACATCAATGTGTCAAGTTTGAACATGAAGGGCAAGTTGTGACTATACAAGCTAACGCTAGTCCTTTTACATCTTAGAATATGACATATCATCCCAATGAAGTCCTTCTTCCTCCTTTATCCATCACATAACCATCTACCAACAACACAACCTCACTAACCAACACCCATAACATTTCCACTCCTAATGTTGATGAGGCTTCCACAGCTCATCTATCCCCTCTTTCCAAATTATTATAGAAGATCCCATGACAACCACATTATAAAATCATTCTTTTGGGGAATATAGACTCTTAGAATTAGATGCCCTCCTTAACCCCTAAGAATTTGGGAATCTCAAACATGACCCTTCTTATGACCCTAACATTGGAACCATCATCCCCATTCATCTACCTAACCATCAAATTAATTTCATTTATGGGAGCCTTGATCAACCATGTCCATCCCCTACCACCACATCATCTATCCAACCATTTACCTCTAACTTTTCTTATCTTAGCAAACCAGAGTTCACTAGACTATATCTCCATAGGTATGCTTGGAAAAGATATGGCCTTGACCATTATGAAGAAGGCCCTCATGATTTTCCCCATATCAAAAATTTGTAACCTCATGAGTCATTTGGCCTTGGGTATGAACCACGTCAAGTATCCACCAATTCACCTAAACCTGTTTCCTCCATAGATGAAGATATCCCATCCTTGCCAACCTAACCACTTTCTCCACCTAAAGACCCTAATATTATCCCTCCTAACTTTTTTGTTGATCAATATAGTAAGTCTGGGCCCTCTCATCTACCAAAAGAGTGCCCAAACCAAAGTCCTTCCACTCATACATCATAAAATGGTAGATAATGATTCTCCCACCATCTAACATCAAGATGATGATTTTATTCTCACTTACCTCAATATAGGGGATTATTCTATCCAAAAATCCCTTCCTCCTAAGGCCCTAACTATGTTGAATGAATCTACCATTGATATCAATTTGGGCACTCTAGATAATAGCCATACTATCAAATTGGGCCAATCATTGGATACTAAGGAACTTTAGGATTTATCCTCTTTCCTCGAAGATTTTATAATAGTATTTTCTTGGTCTTATAATGATATTCCTGGGACTAACCCCACCATTTCTACCCATAATATAGTCACTCACCATGATGACAAGCGTATTAAATATAAGCTTTGATGCATGCATCCTTGCACATCCCTTCTCATTAAATAAGATCTTCAATATATCCTATCTTTAAACTTTATTCAACCCTTTGACTACCCCTAATGGGTCTCAAACATTGTACCTATCACCAAAGCCACTGAGGATCTACACATTTGTGTGGAATTTTGTGACCTTAACCTCACCTACCTCAAGGATGACTTCCCTCTACCTAACATTGACCAACTTATTGATCTTATGGACATCCATGAGATGTTATCTCTCATGGATGGGTTTTTGGGTTATAATCAAATCTTGATTGCTCTTGAAGATCAACATAAAACTACCTTTACGATCCCTTAGGGAATTTTTTCCTATAGTGTCATGCCTTTTGGGATAAAGAATGCTAGTGTAACCTAACAATATTCCATGACTTATATTTTACATGATATCATCCATAAGATTGTAGAAGACTATGTGGATGACCTCAAAAAATACAGACTCTGAATAGATCACTTGACTACTCTTATGATTATATTTGAACACCTCATCCATTTTCATGATTGCCTAAATCCTAAAAAATGCATTTTTGGGGTTCTTTCAGGAAATATTCTTGGATTTATCATCTCTCTTCATAGAATTAAAGTAGACCCTAATAAATTAAAAGAAATTTTATACATGCCTCCTCCAACCAACCTTAAACAACTTTGTACCCTTCAGGGAAAACTTCAATCCATTCACCATTTCAATTCCCGATTTTCAAACTAGTGCTAGCCTTTCCATCACCTTATAAAGAAGGATGTCTCTTTCAAATGGAGTAGTGATTGTCAAAATGCCTTTGATTTACTCAAATAGTACATTTTATCACCACCTATCCTCACCCCTCTAAAGGATGACCACCCTTTTTACCTATATACCTCAGCCACCAACAACTCCCTAAGGGCAATATTGGCTCATCGAGATGAACTACACAAAGAACAATCTATACACTAAATTACCCATATGCTTATAGAATAGAAAACCTAGTATACACACATTAAGAAACTATACTTAGCATTGAACTTCATAGCTACCAAACTCTGCCACTACCTTTTTAACCATAAAACCTATATCATCACTAATACTGACCCGCTCAAATACATGCACTCTAAACCATACCAAAATTAACATATGGCTAAGTGGCTCATGCTCCTAACTAAATTTGACATTTAATTCCTCCAATAAAATTTTATTAAAGGTTAGGTCATTACCGATCAATTGGCTGAAGCTCCTTGAGAAAATAACCAACCACCTCCTCTTGCCTTTCTGGATGAGTCTATCATGACTCTTTTTCAAGAAGATCACATAACCTACCAAATGGCCATGTTCTTCAATGGCTTGAAATTACAACAAGGAGTGGGTGCCATAGTTATTATCATTCCTCTCGATGGTGAACCCCTTCCTCTCTCCTTCAATCTTGACATTGAATGCACCAATAATATGGCCAGGTATGAAGCCCTAGTAATAGGTCTTCAAACTACTCAAAGCTTGGGAATTAAGATAATGCATATCTTTGGTGATTCCCAACTTATGGTCAACTAGGTCAATGGATCCTATCAATGTAAGAATGATGTTTTGATAAAATATAAACTTTTAGTTGAAAAAATCTTAAAATCATTCAAACATTACCTAGTCCAATCCATTCCTCAATCTACCAATAAATTTGTAGATATAATGGCTTGCCTTGCTTCTCGAATCCCTTCTCAACCTTACAATTCCAAAATATTTATCACCATTAATCATTTTACCACACCCTCTTATGGTCAATCTGACCTCACTACAATTTTTAATGTAGAGGAATCCCCATCTAACATTTGGTATGACCAAACTTTCAACTACCTCCACCTAGGCATTATTCCTCCCAACTTTTCTAAGAATGCTCAAAGAGATTTAATTTAGGGTACCTCTCCTTACACCATACTAGGGGGAATACTTTAAAAATGTGGTTTTGGAAATCTCCTTCTTCATTGTCTACATAGTCATGAAGATTCTCATGCCATCAAGGAAACCCATAATGGGATATGTGGGGGATACTTTAGCAGCCTGGCAGTCACTAAACGTATCCTTTGCCTTGGTTATTATTGGCCCACCCTCAACCAAGAATATTGTGATTATGTAAAAAAGTTTGTAAAATGTCAACAACATGCTTATTTACATCATACATTAGCCAATAGCCTCCAAGTATCTAAGGACTTTTGGCCTTTCTCTCAATGGGGGCCCAATCTCATTGGGGAAATTAACCCCCATTCTTCAAAGTGGCATAGCTCCATCATCATAGCCACTAAATAATTCAACAAGTGGGTGGAATCTATTCCTCTAATCTCTACCAAAGTAGAAAATATTATTGACTTTATCAAACACCATATCATCTTTTTCTTTGGTGTTCCTCATAATATCATCACCGATAATAGCAAATCCTTCAAGAATAATCAAGTCCAAGGTTTATGTAATGCATTTGGAATTGAATTAAAATTTTCCTCACCTTACCCACCATAATAATATTAACAAGCAAAAACCTCTAATAAAACCCTCAACAAAATATTAAGCAAAGTTGTCAATGCTTAAAGTCAAGATTGGCACTTACACATCCCATTCGCCTTATGGGTCTATCACACCATCATTCAAACCTCCACTGGTGCTACCCATTTTTCTCTAGTCTTTAGAGTAGAGGTAGTCTTGCCTCTTAAATTCCAAATTCCCTCTCTTCACATATATTTAAAGGAAGTCATTTCTAAGGAAGATTTTCATCATCATTTAGCTCAACTTTATCTACTTAGTGAACATCATTTAATATCTCTCACCCACCTTCATATCTATCAAGTGAATATCACATGCACTTATAACAAGCACCTCAAACAATAAGAATTCAATATCAAAGATCTTATCCTAAAGTAAAACCAAAATGTGAACAACATAGAGAAGAGTAAACAAGGAAAGTTTGCTTTTAATTGGTTTGGACCTTACATCATCACCCATAAGTATGGATCAGGAGCTTATAATGTGTCCTCTCTCAAAGGAGAACTAGAATTGGATCCTCTAAATGCTTCACATATACATTCTTTTTTTTGTTAAATAAGGATCAAGATCCCTTGTTTGTCTAACTTAAGCTCATCTCTTCATTATGAGATTTTCACCTTCACCCACCTTCCTCCTCTCCTTTTGAGGACAATTTATTACAGCATAGAACCATGTGATTAACCATCATAGTCATGGCCCAATCCTAAATATGGGCACCATGGATCTACCCATATAATGGTTATCATAGATACTTTTCATCTTTAACTTCATGGAATTTCATGGTTATTGTCTCTCAAAATGATACCCTTCCACATATCATTGACCTTCTTGCATAAAATTTTGCCCTCATAAAGGTAAACCTCTGAGCCTAATTAGACTAGTCCATGTATAAACATATTTCATCTTGAAAAAATTAATTGGGTTAATATCTTAAGCATTGTAGACTACTCCTTTGAAGGACATCTACCCAAAAACAAAAGAAAAATTTCCACATGTAAGGTAGACTGCTCCTTTGAAGGATAACTATCCAAAACATTAAAACAAAGATAATAAGCTTCAACCAATCCCTCGAAGGATGATTGAGTTAACTTTGTCAAAAGTAGATAAATTTAATGGAATCTTCCTGCATCGATTAGTTTCCCATAAACAATAATAAAGCAAAATACCCACTATCATAAAAAATATACAACCATAATTAGATTTCACATGTAGACTTCCTGAATTGATCAGTCCATATCTATCATATGACATAGACTTTTTTATTAGCATTCTTAGGCCACCTATATAAGGGGAAAAACAATTCACATGAGGTTATCTTACATATCACCCATTACCCTTCATACCACCTATTACCCATCTTCCTTTTTGACTATCTTTAAATCAAGAGATTTAGAGCTTACTTGACACCCTGTGATCAAGAAACCTTTTTTTATCAACTAATGACCACTAATGCATAGTGTTTGAAGGGATTATATTCATTAAGTCGATCCTAATTTGGGTCCATTTTTAGTCCTTGTCAAAAATGAAGCATCATGCCCTATTCTCAACTTAATGTGCCTAGTTTATGTTTTCATCACAACTTTTACCATCTAACATTGCAACAAAAATATTCATTCCTTTTACATTGAGTGAGATTACAACAACCATAACCATACCAATCATAACCATAACCATAAAATTCAACCAACAATATCCAACACATTTTATACATGTTTATGTCAAACTATGTAATATTTTATTTAGGGTACGAGGAGTCACATGACACATACATAGTCATCAGATTACAAACACATTACCAAACACATAGGCATACATATTTTCCTACCTAAGCATTAAACCAATTATCTGGTGACTCTAGATTTGTGTTCAACCATTCTTCTACTTAGTTACTCCTTGAACTAACATCTGTAGCATTCCTTGTCTTAGTAACTGCTAAAGGGTATACTCTTTTCTCCTCTCCCACATTCATCCTAATAGAGAGAGAATCATACTCTGCTCTAGGTCTTTCATAGTGATACATTCACCTTCTTTCCCCATTTTCCCTCCTATTCCTACCAACCCACTACCACATGATCTGAGAACCAGACCCCAATGATTAGCAGTGTTTACTTGAACATGGTGGTTTTTTCATTTGTGTCAGTTGAATGTTCATTCATAGAAAGGGAACCACCATCTTCTCCCAACCATGCACCTTCTATTTAGTTAGGCCCACCATTAAGCCATTGGTTCAACAGAGCAGGGATAGAGGATGTAGACATGGCCACCATTTTTTAACCTACCCATGTAGCTCTTGGGATAGGAAAGGTCCATCCTCTGTTTCTCACCACACTACTAACTTCCTTGTAGAATCTAATTGACCATTAAATAAATTCTTAAAAAAATGTCACTTCACTACTACCCTTAAAACTCAGCTCATAGCATTAAACACTATCTCCAAACTCCTACCCTCACACAATTTTAGAAGGTATAACCTCCTAACAAAGGCACCTCTTCTTTGGATTAGCTCCATTGAAGATCATTTGTGGTACTTTTCATTATGTTCAGTTATAATTTATCCTACCTTTGCCATTCATATCTCTCATCCTAATAAATATGGGTTCATTATGGTAACTATTTACCAACCTACCCCATTCACTTTCACTGACACATTCACCAAAACACAAAACTATTGTTTTACTAAACCTTCTCCCTCATCCCAAACAAGCCCATGTGGTCTATTAAATTGGGGTAGCCAATTTGAACACCACTCATCCAAACCTTGTTGAGCTACATTGGCCTGATTTTCATGGACTATGTAGGCACTACTCTAGGGGTAGCTTAACCACTAACAACTAATTCCCATCCCCTTTTATTCTTCTCACTCATTTTTTTTGCTAATAGTTCACTCTTGCCTAGGGCATCCTATATCAATGAAGTTTTGAATTCTTTCTTTAGTGTCCTTATATTTTAACACCATATAATACTTCCTCTTAAGTCTTTCCCCCACTGTTGGGAGAACTACATTGGCCTGAGGTCTTTTTGGACTATGTAGGTAGCACTTAGTTACTGAGGTTAGATTGACCACTTCCTTTAACTTATTTGCACTTCTCACCTAAAATCTCTTCCTCCACTTCTCTACCTATCTCCTAACCATCTCCCTACCTCTAGCTTATCAATCTCTTTTAACACAAGGGTTGATAACATTATTCATTGGCCCCCCTTACCTCACATAAAGCTACCTCCTACTCTACTTCGTTGGCCTCCCCATCATATTTCCTTATGAATGCTTTGTGTCCCACTTCCCCACCCACCTTTTTCATTTTATACCTCTCTTTCACCTTATTACCAGCCTTGCCCTTTATCCCATTTAACTTATTTCTCCATCCTCATTATCTCCCCTCAAACTTTGCTATTTGTTGTATCCCATAAATCAATCTCTTTTACTCACCCATTCCACATCATACTGTGCATCTTGAAAGCTTTTTATTTCTTCTATTGTTACACTTTTTCTTTGTGTATCACCACTCTCTACCATTCCACCACTCTTCCCACCATATCCATTTTCCATTCTTCTTGTTCGCTTTTTTCCCATCCTTTCATCATTTTTATCTTCCCCTTTTTCTTCCACAATTAGTTTCTCCTTGGGTATTTATCCTTCCAAAATTACCCTTTTTGCATTCCCCTTTCCATTTTTTCATCTTGGTACTCACTTATTATTTGAATTTATGTGAGTATCCATGCTTTGTATCCCTACTTCAATTCTTCCTTTTGGTTCTTATCATCCCCGATCTTCAACCCTTAGTTTCATCTAACTCCCTTTCATTGCATCCCACTATTTCTTCACCACCTCACCATTTTTTAACTTGTCAATCCCTTCAAATTACCCCTTCAACTTGTCAATCTCTTCTATAAACTGAATAACACCTACCTTCTCTCCTCACCTTCTTGTCCACCCATCCTTTTCTTCCCCTCATTCCTCACCCCTTTCCCATTTTCCATCCCATTCTCAACTCCAAAACCACTATTTGATTTTCTTCATTATTCCTGTCTTTGCATATCATCACCCATGTGTACTTGGTCAAGATACCACCTGCTTCTTCCCTCTCTCATCATCCTCTTTATGTCCTCATTTCACTCCTTTTTTCCTCATGTTTCTTTTTCTTCCATTTATTTCCATATTTTTCATTTTCATCACCAAACTATTTTCCCTTTTGTCTTTTTTAGACTTGTTTTCAAACCTTTCATGGCTACCCATATCTGTCATTCTCCCCTTAACCTTCATGATTATTACACTTCTCTCCCCATCCTTTTAAATTCTATAATTTATCATTCTTTAGTGCATCTCTCACCCCTAATATTTTACCTTTTATATTTCTTCTCTTTTCTCTATTTAATTTCATTTTTTTCATTTCCCTTGATGCCCTTCCTTATTTTTCCTAACCTATATGACCATGCCTAGCTTCTTACATCCTTCTCCACTTTTATCTTTATCTATGACCTCATTGTTTTCTCTTCATCCATCTCCTAGTCCAACCTTACCTCATCCCTTGTTAGATATCCTGTATGTTCTCCAATTTCACCTCCACCTCTTTAGATTGTGGTCACCAATTTTACTACTTCTTTGTATCCTCCACACCTACTTTAATGAATGAAATCTAGTTAGGTTCCTTACTTTTGGAGTATCCATTTCTTCCTTTAATGCCTCTATATGTTGTGCTTGGACTCTCCTTTTTGTCCCTCTCCAACTACTCACTTGACCTTCCCTATCTCCTTTTTCCTTTTCAACCCTCTGCCCATTTTGAGCATTGTATGGCCTCCAAGGTCTTTAACTCAATTCTAGTTTACTATGAGATATATACCAATATTATGGATTCATAACATAATTGTCAAAGATTATAGGCTCGTATGACCAACCAACAAACTTGAGCGTCATTTAGCCATCAGGATGAAAATTCCTTCCCCACCTCTTTTGGTCTTTCCTATTGTAAACCCCTTTTATTTTGACCTTTGAAGATGTTAGAATCAAAACTAAAACCAACTTCAAATGGAATATTTAGGATACCCACATGGGGATGATAGCTACATCCTCTCACATGCCCTAACCTTCCAACCAATAATTTTCCTTAATTCTCCCTTTTGGACTACATCATCTTACACCATGCAATAGCCCTACTCTTTAACCACAATCCACAACCTACTCCCTCAATCAATTAATGTTATTAGTATTCACCTCACTCTATATTCCAAAACCCCACAACATCTTTCTTTAAATTCCATTAGAAATTCAATGCTTACTTATTTTGAGGCACCGCAGACTCAAGGGTCAATGGTTTGAATCTTCACCACTTCTTATTTACCCACTCTATTACTTTTCTTCCCCAAACCATTAAATAATAACTTTCCATAGCTTTTTAACAACATTTTTGTGGAATGTGCACAATTTTGGCTTATTTTGATGGTGATGAAAGAACCCATCAGATCACCATGGTAATTTGAGTAGTTTTAGATTTTCCAATTCCTAGTGCCACATATTTCTACCAATCCTTTTCTTTATGATGGTGGTATAAACTTCACGCTTGAACCTACTTATCCATGGCTATAGATTATTTTTACATAGTTGATGAAATCATCTAATTGCATCCTAGGTAATCTCATTCACCATTTCTACCAAAGCCACTAGAAACTATTTGATAACCATCTTTTCACCCTTTGACACTTCCCTTTCTCCAACATCCTTCCCCTAGACCTACCTACATTATATCAAATTGTAGAAACCAAGTTAATCAACACCATTCACCTCAAAAGAATAACATTTAGTCTAACATTATTTTTGGATTCCTATCCATAAAACTATGCAGGCAATGTCCACTTGTCATGTGCATCTAGAGTCATCTTGGTCCTCCCCTTCTAACCCATACCCAATCCACCCATGCTTTCACCACATCCACCTTGATATCTGTTGCTTTTGACCCAAAACATTGGTATTTTTTGCAATAACTTTTGACTGTAATGACCAACCTTGCCATGTTGAAATTTTAAATATTTGCACCACCTCATGAAAAACCAGACCATTTATGTTTTCTCAAGAGCACTTCCTACCTTAGATACCTAAATCAACACTAATGATGTCTAAGAACCTTGATAAGACTAACTTGATCAATTATGACCAACATTAAGGACAAGTTACCTTGTCATTTATCTTAAAACCTAACCTTATTGTTATCAACATTTGTAACTTTAGTCTCTATGTAATCATGACTATTTCACTTAGTCATATTTTGTGAACCCAAGGGCATTTCACATACCCAACTACCTTGTGGTAGCACCTAGTGCCTCCCTATCAACTACTTATGAAGCCTACACCTAGTTTGACCTTTCCTTATCGACTCTCAATTTGAGGAGGAACACCTCCTACTATACTCAGGGCATCCTAACCTTCAACCAAGAAATTTTCTTTTATTTTGTAGCATGTTAATTTAAAATTATACAATAAAAAGGGGCAAAATGTAGACACCCAAAAATTGCACATTTACAATTCTTGATGACTAAATGCCTTGATATCCCCTAAAAATTATTAAAACCTCATAAAAATCCCCTTAACCTATCTAAATAACTATTATTATAGTCACAAATATCATTTAAAATCATTATTTTAAAGTACTATTCAAAATTACTATTCACCATCACTATTCACTATGGGACCCACTATCACTATTCATGATGACATGGCATGTGACATGGTAAGTTATATGGCATGTGACATGTCAAGTGACATGGGAGGTGATTCGGGGGTGATATGGCAAGTGACATGGATTATAAGTGATGTGGCTTGATGTGGGACATCATACCCCACTTGTGACCCTTCTCAAAGTGTTTGATGACCTCATTAAAGCATCAAAAGGCCCCCCCTTGAAATGTGATGAATTTACCCTTTAGAGGTCATTATTCAACATGTATGTTTGTCTTCCCACATGAAATTAGACTTTAAAAGAGACACCTACCCCTTTAAGACTTTGGAAAAGACAAAGGGCACCCATTCTTGATTTTTTAACCCAAATGAAGGCTCACTAACCCAAATAGGAGACTTTCCAACCCACGTGGGAATCCCCACCAACCTCACCTTGGAATTTCCATCCCCTACATGGAATATGGCACCACATTTTGTGTGCCACCTCTTTAAGTGATTTAACAAAGACAAATAATGCTGGTAAAAAGACTTTGATCTCATTCAAACCCATGCGCATGATTTTCCTTCAAACTTGGATTCATGTGAAAAGGAGATTTTCTAACCAACATGGGAATCCCCACCAATATCACCTTGAATAAATCATGCACCACTTGGAAAAATCCGAATTTCTTCACTATCCCACTCTTTTGGCATGTTTCCCAATATCAAATGTTATAAATACCCCCCCTCCTCGTTCACCAAAGGTTAAGTTGGAAGTTAGTATTTGGTTTTTAACATATTTTTGTAGGTTTTTGGAGGAGGTCATCATATTAGAGGTCATCATCATCTTGAAGGAGAAAATATAAAATTAATGAAGCTCTACTGAAATTGCTTCAAGCTTCATCAACATTCAACCATCATCAACATCTTCAAGCCACTTCCACATTATTGAGGTAATTTACTTTGTCTCATAATTTTAGTTCTTTATTTATTTACCTTTGGAATTTTCTTTTCTAAACCTCCATACTCTTGATCCCTTAAGCCCTTCCTCTTTATCCCATTCATCCCATTTAATCCCTTTGGCTATTTCCATTTCATCTATCCCCTTTATCCCATTCACCCCTTGACCTCAGTTACCTCTTTTCCCTCTTTGCCATATTTAAATTTCTTTTTCCTTTGCCATATTTATTTATTTGCCTCATTTATCTATCAATCCCTTTGTATAAGTGCAGACTTGACCATCTACCCAAACCAACAAAACAATCCTTTTGACCCTCACCACTTTACCAAAACAAAACCATAACCTTTACCAATTTTCAAAATTAGTATTAATTAAACTATTGCATTCATTTAGTTATCTTTTGCAAAGAATTTAACCTTATTATATCAAATTTAGTTATTTGTTGTTTTTATGTATATTTATCATCAAGTTCATATTTTTCCTTCTCCAACACATGTGAAAATGGTTTAAACTCAAGTTGAGATGTTGATTGCTCCTCAATCATAGGAAGTTTTTACCCTGAGTTCACTAGGTTATTTCATGACAACAACTTCTTTAGCAACATATTGATGCTCATCTTCATTATTAAAAAGACACTCATCTTCATGCTTGATAAAACAATCAAAAACCTTCTTGTTGGGCTCATCAACATACTCATCAGATGCAAATTTATTATATGTAGGCTTACCCAACTATTCAAACTCTTGACTTATGATATTAAACCTTTGTTATATGTCATCCTCTTCTTCATGACTATCATGTTCAATGACTTCTTGATCAATTAAAAACATAAATAAATTATTCTTATCACCATAGTGATCTATCATGTTTTTAAATCTATCATCATCATACATGTGAATGAGGTAATTTCCATCAATAACTTGTGAAAAGGAGTGTTTAGTTCTTACATTAGATTACTCAAATGGTTTCTCAAGAGGAAGTTTAGGTTGAAGATGTGGGTTTATGGGATTGAAAACTATAAAATGAGATGACCTACTAAGGACCACGAAGTATGATGATAAAGATATGACAAAATAATGGTCTAAAACTAGATTTCACCTTGAATGACATCACCAAATGCTAAGTAGAACACCATATGTAGATTTGATGTTGTCAAGACCAACATTCACCTTGACAAGTTGTCTTTAGTGTAATAGTCCCATCAAGAATGTCAAAAATATTATCACCAAATATCTAAACCTAGAGGAGGTTATTTAAAACCTACTCTAATATTTGGGCAACATTAGAATACCTTTAGGCCTATGGGTTGCTTATAGTATAAATAGACTTCTAGGTTTAAGGGCTAGCTCCCTAGATTGATCCTTAAGTGCTTACCACCTACACTAATTGATTACTTGGATGAAAATAGATATAATTATGCATGAAATTAGGATACTGTAACAGAGTGATACACTATAAATATCTCCTCTTGACTACCATACTCTTCAACTATGAGACATGACCTACAACACTAGCTTCAAACTCCTAGAATACTCTAACATCAATATTTTAAATATGGAGGTGATATGCATGAAAATACTCAAGGAAAGTAGACCAGAGGTAAAATTATAGACACTAAGGATATGTGTACACTATAAGGTAATCAAACACACTATCTACAATCCATATGATCTATTTGAGTGAGAACTACTTACACTAAACATGAAAGGACAAAGAAGACACAAGGATAAATGTGTATCACTAGAAATCATCATACATTACTTCACACACTTAAAAAAGATATTTATGAACTCAAAACCAAATTTAAAATCTTATTTAAAGTTAAAGTACAATATAAAACTAGTAGGGATTCACCATACTAGGTGTGTAATTAGAATACAAGAGTCAAAATGTCTTGCATTTATAGAATGTGAGAAGAGAGAGAAGAAAGTGGAGTTCAAGGGTCATAATGCCACATGTTAAGGCATGAAAATTAGTTATATTATAGAGGGATAAAGGGGAAAACATATGTTTTGAAGATCCTCTTGGAAAATGTCCACCTAAATCGTGACAACTCTCCAAACTTGGTGTATCAATCATCAAATGGCTTCCTAAAACTATATTTATGATTAGGCATTTTTTGACAGCTAAAGACCAAAATTGGGAGATGATTTATTATTTTTGAGAAATTAGATGTTTAATTCCTAAATAAAAATGGGTTTGAGTAGATAAAATTAGTAAATAATGTATAATGATTATGCTACTGATTTGTGACATTTGACTATAGTTAGGGGTTTTCTAAAAATATTAGTGAGAGAGATAATTAAAGTTATCTGATTCTATGTTGTTTTGACTAAGATAGGGTCTGGAAATTTGTGTGCAGGCTTGGGAGAATATCATAAAAAATAATCAAGAGTTTGTTTCTTTATTGGATAAGAGTGCTAAAAGTGGGACATTCTGGGTTCTAATACTTTAGTCTTATCTTGGCACTATTGTCTTGGTGATCTAAACTTTTGGGGTTTTTTGTGCCAGGTTTGTGTGACCCTCCCTATGAAATATTGAAGCCTAAATGTCCACAGAGCTCATTGTGTAACTAATTTAATCCTCAATACCATAGGTCATATTTATGCTTGAACTTGAATGTAAAATTTAGAGAAAGGAGAGGAGGGGTTAATGTGTAAAGGATATGTTGGATGCACTTCACACCCCATGTGTGGGCATGCTGCCTACATGATAATACTCTAAGGAGGGATCAAGCTATATGTAGTTCTTCCATTGAAGTGCTTGTTGAAATATTGTCATGCAAATGTAAGTAAATTCAAAACTTGGTATACTAGGAATGAAAAAGGACTGGTGTAAAGGTTTGAATAAGCTTAAAATACTATTGGATAGTTATGTGAAAAGAATAGGGAAAAGTTCTTGAGTGGTCTTGATTGTATTCTTGCTTCTCTCTTGTAAATGAGTTTCATCCCTTCTAAATGGACTTTGAATGGAGTTTATAGGGGATTTAATGATTGTGGGTTAAATGAATTTGCATTAGGCCAACATGAATTAGGATAAGGATACAGAAGAATGTGTTTGTTAGAAGCAAAAATGCACTTGGAAAATAGTACCAAAACCATGACACCTATGTTTGGACATTGTAGTCGAAGTTTGGGTGTTATTATTTATGGCTAATGGGACCTAGGAGGATGGATTTAGCATGGAAAGATAAATCTAGGTTTGTAAGGGTTTAGTTTGGGAGGCTATGGATGATTGAGAATTAGTAAAAACATGCCTATGAGGGTCATGAGAATAAAAAAGATGGACCTATGGATTGGGTGTAATTAGCCAAATTCAAGTTACCAAATTTTATATTTTATGTCACTACATTTGTCCCCTTTTATTCTAATGATTTATCAAATCAAAATAGAAAGCATACGTGAACTTACCAATAAAGGTGAAGATCATGAAGTTGTGTGATGCTGGATGTGCATAGAGAGAGCATGGTATGAAGTGTGAATCTGTAATAAAAACCATAGAGTAAATCAGTCCTCACTAGATATGCTATATTTAAAACAAAAATGTATAAAATTTGGGTAAGAGAGAGAGGAAGAGAAAGGAATGAATACACCTCATCAGATACGTGAACCAATACAAAACCTATTGTGATGCTGGATTGTGTTGGGTGTGTGTTGTAATGAAAGTAATATCATGGATGGAACTATGTGCTCAACTCCTAAGAAATGGCTCAAAAATCTAAAGATAATCCATTTAACTTTATCATTTCCTACTAAGTTAAAATAATGAATCATGCATGTGTCAATTGATGTTTAGACTATGTGTCTAATCCCTTTGAATAGGTGGCTCAAGAATAAAAGGGCTAGCTAGTCATTTGGCTCCATCATTGCCCTATGAATTAAAACTACAAAGTAATACCAATATGGAATACATGTCATATGAGATGGATCTTGAAGCCCATGAATGTATTATAATCTGATAATGTTGGCATGGATAGCTGAATGTATGCTGGAAACTTCACCATTATTGGCCATTTCAAAAGATGGAGATTAGGATTATATAAAAGCCACTACATATCTAGTGTAATAAGCTTATGTGGAAGCCAACTCAAGAAATTGGGTACTCAAGAAGCTAAGCTTGTATGAAATCCAAACATGAAAAATGATGGCAACCCCTTGTAGATGGAGTAAGGCATGCAACTTCTGAGAAATGCTTAGAAAATAAACGAAACTCAAAAAAGGGGAGGATCAATGTGTTGTACACATTACCCCTAATTATTGGTGTATGGAACATGGATTCTAATCTGGAAACTATATCAAGTACCTAATCTAAAACTAGAAGTGAGAGCCATCATGCCATGCATGATGCCCACTATATCTAGATTCTTTAAGAAAAAATTGTATTAAAACATGCTTAAATTGAACTACACTTAGCTAACAAACCTTTGATTGAAATTACTATTCTATTTATTTTTTTAAAAACTATTTTTTCTATTGTCTAGATAAGAGAACCAAAAATAAGACACCCTATTGTTCGATACTTTATTCCAACTTTGACTCTATTGTCTAGTTATAAATTTGGTAACTATTCTAGATTCTATGTTATTTTTTTGGTCTATTTTGCTTGGTCTGATGTTTAGATTATGTTTTGAGTGCTTTAAAAACTATTTTTTTGACTGTTAGGAGCTCTGATCTCTATGACAAAACCCCTATTTATTTCCCTCTCTTCTAAGGGTAGGAATGAAGACATTACAATGACTTCCCTTGAATAAAAATCCCTAAAAGTATGTTATGTTGCATAGATATATGATAAAGAAATGATAATTGATAAGATATCTCAATATATATCAAGGTTTTATTGAGAGATTGTTAGATCAATAGGGGTATGAATAGATAGATATAACAATGTAATAACATGTGTAATGTACTAAACTAGAATTGAAAGTGTTGGTTGTTCATTGTTATCAAAGAGGGATGGATTATGATGTCCATCATGGCATCCAAGAAAGCAAGGAAATGCATGATATGGATAATGGCATTAAAAATAAGAAAAGTAATCTGGCAATAAGCAGGGCCAAGCAATCAAGGGATATGGACATGTGTCACTAAAACTAGAAAGAAAGCATACAAGGCATGTTCAAATTCCAAATACATAAATAATTCAAACAAAAAATGTTGGCACAAAGGGCATAGGCACATGAAATAGTACAGACAAAGGACATTGGCAAATGTCCTAAGGTACAC
This sequence comes from Torreya grandis, assembly GCA_037957365.1. Lineage (NCBI taxonomy): Eukaryota > Viridiplantae > Streptophyta > Pinopsida > Cupressales > Taxaceae > Torreya > Torreya grandis. Next base: position 2,894,120 of record JARHVA010001395.1, read on the forward strand.
ACATGAACAGAAGTAAAGGACATTGGAAAATGTCCTAAAATAGATATAAGACATGGAAAAACAACCAATAAAATACAAATACATCAAGCTACACTAAGAAAGAAAGGAAATCATGTATATAATATAAGTGTAATTGCATCTAACTAGTTAAAACAAAAAGTGAAAGTATGGAAGACATGTTAGTACAAGACTATGTATATGATAGGAAATACATAAGTGTAAGATACTAGTGAGTATCAATATGGTAATCTATGTAAGCTTAGTAAGTAATGTATGTCAACATGATAGCTAGAGTGTGTGGTGTATGAATGACATAACCTAGATGGTGTAGTCATGTAGAAGATGCCCCCCAATTGTTTATGTATAGTGATGTGTGTCTCAGATGTAGAAGTAGGATGCCCCCTCAATGGGTAGAGTGAAGTAGTCAAGGATCTAGATGTCATTACACACACTCAAATAAGATCAAGTGAAGCATGTTAATGTAGATAAGTTGACAAAAAATAGCATTAAAAAACAAATGTAAGTCTAGCATAGTAGTATCAATGTAAAGCATGGATGATGCATACAATCAAAATGTTTTTATGTTTTAGATATATTTAATTGCTTTTGGTATTTTTGATGTTTGTTTTGTATTTTAAAATAATATATGTACAATTAATACTAAGAATAAATGATACTGATCAATGAGTCTTGGATGAGACTCCCTATCATATTATCCTGTATTGAACAAAGGTATTATATGTGATCGTGAAGCATAATGGAAAGACTGGGATCATGATTCTAAAATTTGTGTGCATTTTAAATATTTTGAAATCTCTAAAGTAGAAAATGACTATGGGTTCTCTTTATAACTCTAATAATTAGATGCAACTATAGGGCTCTTAGGAACCTATCTAGAAGTAGGATAAACTCTCTACACATATGTTCTATGTGTAGACACATGAGATCTCAATAAAACTATTTTGGGTGTGAATAATGTAGCTAAAAGCTATCTAGAATCATAAATTTGCGGAGGTGTTTGAAACCTCTCTACTAGAGATGGATGCCTCAAATGTGTTTCAATATGTACTAGAGAAGGAACTGTAATTGGTGGGGAAACTAAAACTGGTAGAGAAGTTGGAACTAGTGACTGCAAAGGAGATGGATTTGAAGTGGGTAGTGGTAGCTCATATGGAACTCCACCAGTTGTAATAACTTGATTAGCATGAATGAATTTCATGCATCTATGAACTATATATGGTACTCCTCAATTTTTTTGAATCCATGGGTGATCAAGTAACATATCAAAAACTCTTGCATTATGAACTATGGTGAAATGTGTGGTCACATGTGTTGGACTAGCCTATAAAGGAAGTACAATCTCACCCAATGAAATTTATATGTGACCACTAAATCCATTGATAATTGTATTTATTAGAGTGATATCTTACTTTAAATAACCCAAATTCTAAAATAATGTAATGGTACACATGTTGACACTAGAACCATTATCAATGAGAACACTATGAATGGGTTGATTATGAATATGTGATCTGATAAAGAGGGAATTATAATCTAAATTATCCTCAATAATATCTTGATCTAAGAAGGATATAAAAATTTTAGTTAGAACCCTAGACGCATACACACCTATTATACTCAAAGGATGTGACTCAACTGAGGATGCCTGGTATGTAAGTAGTGGAGGATGTGCATGGTATGTGTGGTGAACACCTATTATGTCCCCTTTATCTTGTTTGGAATACTATGAAAATGGATCTGAGAATATTTTCAAAGATTTATCCTATGTTGTCTATGCCTATGGAGGCCCAAATGAAGTGTCAAGATCAAGTAAGTTGACATCCATCAAGTCTTGTATCTTATGTCTCAAATTGATGTATTTATTCATAGTGTGTCCTAGTGCCCTATGAAAATCACAAAATAGGAGGGAGAGTGATGATGTTACATTCCAATAACTACTGTAAAACTCTAGATAGAGAAACTGGTAGATTGATAAATACATACTGAATAGGTGCTGATAAAACCACACGTGGAGTGGGATTTGAAGCTGCATTGACTCTTGGTTGATTATGATTCTTGTTATCATTGAATTTGACCTTGTATGGTACTTTGATATTACTCTTGCTTATTGTGTTTGGGATGCTTGTATAGTTGATTTTACCCATTGAAATGAGTTTTACTTCTCTTTCCTGTAGTGTATGACACAATTCAGTGAAGAAAGATAATATTTTAAACAAAATAGATTCATGCAATGCTGATAGAAAGATTTGTTTAAAGAGATCCTATAACTCCTGATCTGCCATGGAGCTAGTCATAGTTTATGAGATGCTCATTCATTTTATATTTTTGTTGTGTAATTTGTGCATAAGAGACATTATCACCTTTTTTGATATTGAAATGTGCTAGGAACATGTCATCTAAAGGATTTTATGCATTGACCAACTAATATGGTAGACTATAAAACCATTATAAAGCATAATCCTTTAGGCTCTATGGGAACAAATTGGTTAGTAAATAGTCATTTGGCACATAATCCAAGCATGTTGCATGAAAATCTCTCAAATGTGTCTCTAGGTCACCCTTACCATCATAAAGAGTAAGCTTAGGTTAAATAAAACCTTGTTTCAAGTGTGTAGAAGCAATGTGATGTGCTAATGGTTTATGTAGAAGAGCAAAAGAATCTAAAGCTTGCATGGTTCTAGTGGCACCTTGCTTAAGATATATCATCTTGGATTGAAGAGATATTATCTCTTGCACAAAGGCTACCACATCAGGAGATAGGGATGTACTAGCTGTAATTAGTGGCATAGAGGTAGGTTGGGTTGTTATAGGGGGTTGTTGAGATATAGTTTCCCCCATAGTGTCATTTTCAACTAGTTACTCTATAGGAATGGAAAACTCAACTTGTCTAACCTTTTTGATTTTCATGAGAGATTGTAAAACAAGAGTATGATCTTCAGGTTGTTCCCTCAATCTTTCTATGAAACTTTGGAGGATGAAATATTTCTTGAGTATAACTTCATTATCAATAATGGGTGGAAGTGGATCAGTAGTATAATGTGGTGGAACATGGCAATTGGTGTGTATTTTGTCATTGGTTTTTTCATATTTCTCATTATTTTAATCATTTTGATTAAAATTGGTGTAATCTAGATGTGTAGAATCTATAGCTAGAGTCTGAACTAGTTGTTTATGTATAATATATTATCAAGTTGAAGGAATGTAGGTGAATTTACGAGGATAGATACTAAGTCTTGCACTTCATCTTGAAGGAAGAGATGCAAATAACTTAGGTGGCATAAGGAAAATAACTTGGATAATAGTAGTAAAGATTAAACTGATATAATCTAAACAAGGAACTAGAATATGTATAGATATGATACAAAGCTCCCAAACATGTAAGGTGATACCTAAAGAATCAAAATAGAAGATACTATATGCAACCAGGGATTTTTCAAATATAGTTTTGCAAAATACTATGAATTTTCAAAATTAAAATTAAATTTGAGTAAAATATGCAATTGAAAAATAAAAAATTTGGTGAAAAATTATTGATTTAATGGGTCCTAGTAGATACAATTAGTGTTTTGAAAAAATTAAATATTTTTGATTTTTTACTATAAATTTGTGAATTTGAAATTGATTTTATGATTTTAATATGCAAATAAAAATTTAAAAAATGATTGAAAAATTACTAGAAAATTATTGGGAGTTAGTTTATGCAACTAGGGTTTGAAATAAATTTATTTTAAAATTTACTACAAAATCTTAAAATTTAAGAGAAATTTTTGAATTTAATATTCAAGAAAAAAATCAAAAATTAATGGGAAAAATAAGCTTATAATTTATCCTATGGTTTTTAGGGTTTTTATGCAAAATTCAAAGTGGGGTTCACCAAATGATTTATTATTTTTGGGAAACTAGATGTTTAATTCCTAAATAATAAATGGGCCTAAGTAGATAAAATTAGTAATTAATGTATAATAATTAGGCTACTAATTTATGAAATTTGACTGTAGTTATGGATTTTCTAAAAATAGTAGTGAGAGAAAAAATTAAACTTATTTGATTATATGCTATTCTGACTGGGATCAGGTTTAATAATCTATGTGCAAGATTGGAAGACTATCACAAATAGGAATCTAGAGTTCATTTCCTGATTGTAAAAGAGAATCAATAGTGGGACACCCTAGGTTCTTATGTTGTATTCCTATGTCAGTGTTATTATCTTGGATATCTAAGCTTTTTGGGTTTTGTGCACCAGGTCTATATGACCCTGCCTATGAAATATTGAATCTTAAAAGTCTGTGAAGCTCACTATGTAACTAATTTAGTCTTTAATACCATAGGTCCTATTTGTGATTGAAATTGAATTAAAATTTGGATAAAGTAGGGGAGGGGTTAGTTTGTAAAGGATATGTTGGACACACTTCACACCGCATATGTGGGCACACTACTTACATACCAATACTTTGAAGAGGGATCAAGCTATATATAGTTCTCCCATTAAAGTGCTTGGTGTAATAGTGTGATGAAAATTCAATTAAATGTGAAATTGAGTGTAATTGGAATGACTAAATATTGGTGTAAAGGTTTGAATAAGCTTGAAATACTATTGGATGGTTATATGCAGAGAATAGGTAAAAGTTATTGAGTGGTCATGATTGTATTCTTGCTTCTCTCTTGTAAATGAGTGTCAACCCTTCTAAATGGACTTTGAATGGAATTTAATGATTTTGGATTAAATAAGTTCATGTTAGACCAAAATGAATTAGGATAAGGATTCACAAGAATGTGATTGGTAGAAGCCAAAATGCACTTAGACAATAGTGCTAAAAATAAGACAACCTAGGTTTCAGTACTATAGTCCATGTTTGGTCACTATTCTCCATGGCTGAAGAGGCTTGGGGGGATGGATTAAGCATGGAAAGAGTAATATGCATCTATAAGGGTTTAGTTTGGGAGGCTATGGATGACTAAGAATTAGTGAAAATATGCCTATGAGGGTCATGAGAGCAAGCAATATGGACCTATGGATTGGGTGTCATTAGCCACACTCAAGTTACAAACTTTTGCATTTTATACGACAAGAGATTTTCCACATGTGCACTATAAATGAGTAGTTATAAATAATACTCAATGGTCATTAAATGTTTTCTTAATTGATAGTATTCTTTTGGATACTTTTTCTCACCATCTAAAGTTACCATCACTAGCCTTGTAGGTCTATCCTTAAATATTTCACCCAAATGATCTTTAGTTTCTAAATCAAATCCATGTAATGGGTGTTATGACACATTTGTTGGGTCCCCTTGCCTTCCTATTCATGAATTAAGCCTTAAAAGTCCTACCAATTAGATTTACCATCTCTTTACATGGCATTCACTCCTTATTCTCACTATTTGCCATAGACTTCCTAAAGTGAATGAGTTATCAAAATTCCATTTATGGAAAACTATGGAAATAAATGGATATATGGAGTTACGATAAGTCCCACTTGACCGCTTGAAGTGATTTTCCATCTTAGAAGCTACTCTATACCTACAAAACACATAAATCTTTGTAAAAAACCCTGTGACTCAACTCTAGTAAAATTTTTCCTTGGGTCTCCAACTTCATCTTCATCAAATTAGGTCAATTAGATTAAAGGTATGCTTCCACCATGTCATTTTTGTATCAATGGGTCACTTAGGCTTCTAAGTAGTGTAAATGACATTAAAAATCTTTAGTAAAAGATTGTTTGAATTAGAAGACCTATCTATATAACCTACTCATGTCAAATCAACCAATTTATCATGTCAGTAAATTTTCATGTGTTTGGGATACATGATGGAAGAATTCAAACTATCTAGACCTCAAGACACTCACCAAGATATGCCTTTTGTACATGAACAAATACCCTATTTAGAGAATATAAGGTAACATGTCTTTGAAGCAACTTTATGAAACTATGAACATGCTTTCAAGTTTGATTTCCACCTTATGACTCCATAATTTATTGTGTGGTACTCTCAATTCTCATAACCTTCAATGAAACTTCAAATAATACTAAATGCCTTCATTCATCATCCTTAGGTCTCTATGGAACTGCCTGTAGGTGGGCATCAACTGACTGACTATATACATTAGAGAATTAGTTGTCTCAACCACTATTAAACCATTTAAATAGTTTTAAATTGTTTGGTCACACTGTGAGAGTGTATTAAACACCTTAAATACTCCTCATCCCATCACCGTGATTGCTCAAAGCTCCTTTTCACATGACTATAGGTGTACATGCAGGAAATCTAATTGTGCATAAATTTTCCTTGATTGTGCTTCATATGAAACACTCTTGAGTCTAATATTTTTGAGGGGTGATTAAAATGACATGAAAGGCATGAAACACAACATGTTACCTTTGTTTCAAACCATTATAGGAAAGAGGACCCTCTATAAATGGTGAAACTTGGTCTACAAACTGTGATTTATTGTCCCCTAGTAAAATGAAGTGCTTGTGATTTTATTATTAACACCACACATGCAAAATGAATTTATAAACATATGAGAATAATGGTCATGATCCATAAATTTTTTATAGTACTTGGTTTATATGAAATAATCGAAATAGAGAAGAAACTTATAGGGTATGGGAATGAGCAAGCAAAAAAAAGGTAGAAGACTTCTTAGCATTGGTTACTAGAGTAAAAGTAGCCAATATTTTGAATATCACCATGATTTTTAATTAAACAAAGGGTAATATCATCCTTAAATTTAATTTTACCAAATTCATTTCCTATTGTTCCTACCATCATAAAATTAATTCATTACATAAGCCTACCTAGGAGAGTGATGGAAGAATAAAATAGTTTTATGATATTTTTGATATCTTTAAGGATTCTTAAGTATGAAAGTGAGTTTAGGGGACCTAGAAGGTCATTGTAGAAGTCCTCCTCATGTGCCAAAAATTCTTTACAATCTGTATAATTCCCAAACTCTCTTTAGTTACCTAATTCTCTTATTCTAACATTTAGAGGTATAGTTTTTCATCTTAAGACAATTACTCTAACACCTAATTGACACATGGACATTGAAATACACTTTAAAACACTTGTATTTTATAGAAAACTATACAAGTCCACTAAATGGCCCAAATATGACCTCAAATGACATGAAATGACACAAGGACCAAAAGTGAATATGACCAAGGCTAAAGACACATTAAATGACATCAATAAGACTATGGTAAACCCTATTACAGCCTATAAGGCCCACATATCAAGTTTTCAAATATAGGGGGTTGACCTTTTTTGAATTACGGTAAAAATAGTCAACATGATTCTCATTCTATAGGTTATATATATATATATATATATATATATATATACATATATATATATATATACATATATATATATATATATATACATATATATATATATATACATATACATATATATATATATGTATACATATATCTATATATGTATACATATATATATATATATGTATACATATATATATATATATATACATACATATATATATATATATACATACATATATATATATATATATATATATATATATAATAACCTAAAAGTAGTATTTGAGTGTTGAGAGTGTTACTTGTGACAACCTATTCCTAGATTAGCCCTAGACCTATCTTAGAGCTTATTATCAAACATTTTCAGTCTTTGTGTGGACCCAAACCATCCCCAATTAACTTAAACACAATCTCAGACACTCATTTCTTGATTCTATCCTTCCATCTAACATTTTTCTAGATAGAAATTATCACCACATTAAGGACACTAGAGCGATGTGGTGGTAGTTTCCCCAAAATGTTGTTAATTTATTTTACCCTATCTTTCCTAAATGAATATATTTTTAAAAGTAAAACCATCTTAAGTTTGGCCTAAGAATATTTTAATGTACATATAAGATACATAACACTATAAATACATGAATTTTATACCTATATATAGTAGATGGAGATTAGATGTGAAATACATATTCAAACAAGAAAAAAGTTGAGAAAAATCAAGGTTACTAATCCCTATTATTCCGTAAATCTACATATTACCATGTATAGTTTATCTAAGCTTAGATTATTATTATTTCCAATATTAATCACACTCAAGGCATTAAATACCACTATCATTCTAGCATCATTTGCACTTACATCAACATTTAGTTAGGGAGAACTACATCAGGCTTGATCCATCCTTGGAGTATTGGTATGTAGGTAACTCTATTCATAGTGGGGTGTTGAGAATGCCCAACATACTCTACTAATGGACATAATTTTTAGCTCATGCCTTATATATAATGAATATTAGGGTTTGCATCATAAATCATCTATTACAAGCATAATACATAGTTTTGGACTTCATGTGCACAAGGACAAAACCCAAAAACATAGACGTAGGTGCACCCAAAATTTTGGAGTACTCCTGAATAGAGGACACTAATGCCATTTTTAGAAAACTATAGCCACATGGTGCTAATACCTAAATGTGGCACTATTGCCTAAGATGGTTTCTGATACAAGGATCTAATTGATGACACTCAGACCTATTTATATCTTAATTTTCAACACATAGATATTCCATATCAAGTTTTTAACAAATTAGTCTTTGTTACCTATTTATGTCTTAGTTTTCAACACTAAGATATTCCCTATCAATTTTTTTCTATATAAGTTTTTATTTACATATATTTATTACTATTTCTAGAAAGTCAAAGCTAGTCAACATATGTAACAAATCAATGGTTATTTTATGCATATTATTCCACTCATTTAGACTAATCAACACTTTAATCAAATATAGGATTTAAATTAGCTAAACCCTACAAGGTTAAAACATTCAGTCAACCTGACTCACTTCAAACATTGATCAACCTCTAACCCTATATGCTCTTAGGGTTTGTATCTATTTTTATATCTATGCTCAAATTTTAATTCCAAAATGTTAGACTTTTTTCAATATTTTTTTTGGAATATTTCTTATATTAAAATTATTTAAATGTTAGAAATATAAAAAACTTTATTTCCCACTCCCCTAACTATAATGGTATAATTCAACAATAGATTTGATGAGACCAATAAGAAATAATTAAAAGATTTTGAGTCCAAACATATGGATATGCAATATGTCATTATCAATATTATTTATGAAATCAAGAATGAAACAAACAATGGTAAGTAATCAACTCTCCCATCTAATAATATTATTACACCTATAATGGGGACATCTCAGCTAACACAACCTAAAATTTTAATTCACCAACCTTAAATGATAGTTACACCTATTGTGGCTAGTTCTTCCACTCCAGATGTACAATCCCATAAACATGAGGTGTGTATTTTGTAGGAGAAGGTGCTACTTATTGATAAGGTATCCACTAGACCATCACATGCCTTAGATTCTAATATTATCTTATATACAGATTCATCAAATCACATAGTGGTAACTCCCTTACCATTTGGATTAGTGGTACCTAAGATTACATTATATGATGGTAAGGGTGACCCAGATCACCATCTTAGACATTTTCACATATAATGTTTGGACTACATGTCCAATGATTGGATTCTCATGAAGTTGTTTCCATGTGGTTTAAAGGATTATGACCTATAATGGTTTTATAATGATCCAAAAATAAGAAGGTTTGGTTGAAATATAATTAAAGAAACAAGAAAAATACAATAAAAATAATTTTATCTATGAGAAGAGATGTTTTATTCATCAAATTTGTAGACTCAAACATATGCCTATCTCTGAGAAGAGATGTCCAATTTCCATTTTAGGTTACATATAAATTTATACATGTTTTGAAGGTAGGAGGAGGATTTGGAAGGTCAGAAATCTTGACGCAGATTAATTGGTTTGACTTCCATGATTTACAACAATACAAAATTCAAGGAATTATTATTTTTAAAAACTTACTATTTTTAGACTACGCTACTAAAATTGAAATTTGGGTATCTTCCATTTGTTTTTAAAGGGTAAAAACCCACCCATAAAATATTTTTTCATCTCATGATGCTCCCCTCATTCTTATCTTTCCAACGATTTAAACGGGGAGTCAAACATAGCTATGATGCAAAAGTTATGGCTCCCAGAAGTTTTGCCACCAATTGGGGTAGAACCATTGCCAAAATTATCACCTGAAATGATGCTCAGGTCATATGACTTACCAAATAAATATATCATAGAATTTAATCCTTTATTATACATGTTTATAACACACTTCTCTATCAATATCAGTGACAAAATATCATATGCCCAAGTTGCACAGCTAAAACAAAAGTCAAATGAGCCTATCACATAATACATCTTGCAATACAAGACTATATTAGATAAATTGACTAGCCCTATGGAATATAAATAGATTAAGGATGTATTTAAACAATTATTTTACCAAAATTACATGAAACTATTTTGATTAAGAAGTTTCCTACATTCATAGATTTGTGACACATAATAAAAGAAAGAGAGAAAGAGATTTTATCAATGGGAAAACTAAAGTATATGAATGGATTATAATCAATTATTAAGATTTCATATAATCCTCCATACAAGGTAAGGTCCACTAAAAACAAGAGTGATAAAAGTATCATAGTGAACAAAAACTCTAATCCATCTCCTACATTAGTTTTATCCACTCCTTAGCACTAAAACTTCACCAACCTTCTAGAGTCACTAGTATAGGTTTTACATTAGATTTTGGAATGTAATATAATATCTCTCCCTCCCATAAAATATGTTGATACAAAACTCCCTCTTCCAAATAACTATTATTTTAATGCAATCTTTGTGTATCATAGTATACCAATCCATACCAAAAAAAGTATAATCCTAAAACATATGATACAAGATTTGATTGAGGATAATATTATTGATGTGGAAACACCTACAGAGGAACTAAAAGTAAAATAAATATAAGCTAAGGGATTAAATATATTCTCATATCCATTTCCAAAGCACACAATGAATAAGAAAGGGAACACATTAGGTATTCACTAGATATATCAGGCACATCCACCACCAACTTCATATCATACTATTACAGAAGAGGCACACCCATTACAAAACATCATTGGCATGTACCACACTATAGTTATAGCCAAACCACTCATCACCTTCTCAGAATAGGATATTTTTGATGATGACATAGATCTACATGTAATATGTATATTATCATACATATATCATCATCCTATCTAAAGTGTTATGGTTGATAATGGGTCAAGTTTTAGCATGTGCACTCTAACACTTTTGAATCATTTGGGATATTCAGAGCAAGATATAATCCCCATATAAATATGTATTAATGGATTTAGTGATCATTTTCCAAGATGAATCATGGAGATTTTGCTTCCATTATAGGTTGGATCAACACATATAACCACTTGGTTATTTTTTGTACATAATACATGCATTTTTTGATATGGTACTAGGCTAGCTATGCTTACATCAACTATGATCCATTGAATCTATAGTGCATAGATTCCTAAAATACATACATGTAGATCAGGTGGTCAAATTTAAGGGTCTCCAATTTGAGTGTCCTCTACCTATCCCATAGGTAGTTACATCATAGTCACCAATTACAATTCTATGACCATTACCAAATATAACATAGTTAGTAGTTATAACTCAAAGTATAGTTCTTGTGGATACATCATACACTTTATTATAACCAAAAATGTAGGTGAGATCAATTTCTACTATATTGACATGTACACATACTCTCCCATGGAGACCATTATTAGAGAGACCCCTACATCAAAGATATGTCACAGGTTCTATAAATCCTTCCTCCACTAATTTTTTGATAAGAAAAATATTATTAGGTTCTCAAGATCCTCAACATAGGGCACCTATAGTTTGTTCTACCAAATGGGTTCCTAAGACCCCTATAGTTCATAGGACATTGCCATTAGTGCCATAGTTTCCTCCACTAATTTTATGATAAGATAAATATTATTGGGTTTTTGAGATCCATAGCATAAGGCACCTATGTCACCTATAGTTTCTTCTGCCCAATGGGTTCCTAAGACCCCTATAGTTCATAGGACATTGCAATTAGTGCCACAACTTCCTAGCACCACTACATAGGCATATCCACATACAAATTACTAAGTAAAATAGATTATGGGATCATAGATACACTTTCACACAACAAACATGATCAAATTTACCTTATTTCACATAGGTCATAGTGATAGTGAGTCTCCCATGAGAATCATTAGCTAGTTTGGTTCCTACCCTCTTGTACATATTTTCCTTCTCTCTGTTACCTTGTACATATTTCATTTTAATTTTTCTTTTACATGGATTATATAAAAAAATTAAAAAAACATTATAACATGTTAAACACATAAAAACATTCAAATATTACTTAGAAAACATAAAATCTAAATATTATATGCATTGATATGTTTATATTTCTTATATTTTCCATACATTACATATGATTTATATGTTATTATGAGTAGTTTTTATCATCCACATGCTTCACTTGTTCTTTTTGAGTGCTTGTAGATTGTTTATAGGGCTTATGTCTAGTACTCTAATCCAAACTTGATATTATCTACCCACTGGGGGCATATATATTGATTCATGGTTATTTATTTGACACATTCATCTACTTGAGGGCATCTTATACATAGTTTATATTACTAGGTTCTATCCTTATGTTCTATACATTCTAGTTTTAGCATTGATATATCTTAATATTGATCATTATTATGCATACTAAATTTCATTCCACATATTACTACTTTGGACTCAATATATGTACATCCTATCTCTTACATAGATTTGTACTACATTCATGCATGCTTTCATTTCTAGATTTCATAGTTTAGACATGATTACATTTTATATTCTTATTCTATTCAAGGGCATTTGAACATGACATTATTATTTAGCTCTAGGCCACTTCTATTTTTAGTATGTATGCCTTAGACATGTGTCCATATCCCTTGTGTGTTCTTTCCTAATAATGTATGTAAACATTTGAACATGCCATTTTATGTGGATCTAAGCCAACTTGATTGTTGCTTGCATATGTGGAAATTTGAAAATGTCCTTGTGTATATTATATTATAAAATTTAGTGACATATGCCCATGTCCCTTGTATTATGACCCCTTGGCCTACTTTGTGTACCTCATATGTTTTGTATGTATAATTTATTATATGCATTCTTGCCATGACACTTGTATTTTATTGTTATACACACCCATTTTTTATGCGACTTGGAACCTCATACATCTACCCCTCCTAATTTACATCATGCCCCATCCCCTTAGGTAGCTACTCAATTATACTCATATTTTTTGTTACATGCATTGATTACATGTATATTGATACCCTTGTGCAATGTTATACATGACATACATCTTACATTACATATCTATTCTCAAATTCTCTTAGATTTTGATGTTATGTTTGCACATCATATTTGTTTATCACACAGTTATCATATCTACTCTAGCTAACACACATTTTGAAGAGATATTTATTTTAAGGATGCTTCTTACACAAATTCAAAAACTAACCTCAAAAGAGGGGTCATTCATAGTGGTTTATCATAGATATTAGGCTCTTATATTACATTCACAAAATATTTTTAGCACTTGGTCTTAGTCTCAAAAAATCAAACACAAGTAAACATAGATAAATATTATAGAATCATAAATCATTAAAATAACATATATTTTAGATGAAAAATACATTAGTACCAAAATAGGAACACTAACATCACGTGATGCTACCATCCAAGATATGGTACTACTATCTAATAACCCCAATTTTAGGATAGTTCAAATTGGCTAGAATAGTACAATAGGTATAGTACAAGTTTACATAGATTCAACTATAGGTCTGATAATTATGCTTAAATTTTACTCAGATTCACACTAGTTTAGCTCAAATTCATATTAGTTGCGTAGATTACGGAAATAATGTATGGCATTATCATTCTCATATTCAGTTTAGATAGTCATATATAGTTATTACAAACCAGTCTAGAATTAGTATACTCATATATTAGATTGACAACATATGTGTGACATATTATTTATATATGATTAGTGTTGGGAGAAATAAACCAGAAGCACATAATTTGATTACCAAACCAAGCAACTTAATATGCGAAAATTAACCAGATTCACCAAGTAACTAGAATTCAGAATAACACAGCATATGAGAGACAATACACAACTTGTATTAACACTTTATACAGAAAAGAATACAATAAAGAAGATGCCACTTCTTCTCCACCACCTCTTCAGAGGCTCACCACACCTCAAGTGAACATTAATTCTTCTCCCCAAAGCTCTCCCTCTCAGGTCCCAACACCCAACTCAAATACAGAGTTGATGTTCACCTCCCATGCTCCACGCACAACACAAGTGCTCCACGCACTCCACAAGTACTCCACGTACTCAACAAGTACTCAAGGTACTTCAAGTAGATCTCCCATGAACCTGTAACAACCTGCACTTCAACAGACCATACTTATGGAAGGAACTCCCTTGCCTTCCTGTCTTGCTCTATCCGAGTACACACCTGTACTCCAAGTAGATCCTGCCTGATACTGCTCCCTGTTGTGTTGCTGTGTATATGATCTTGCACACCTGCAAATCAAACAACAGTTCTGCTCACCTGTGAACCTTGACCTTGCACACACATACACCTGCAGATCAATGATCTTACTTACCATGTAGATCTCCTATATAGGCCATGCAACTGTGACCAAGATCCTACACTCCTGAAGAATCCAGTTGACTCTCCAAAACCAACACCTACACCTGGTACTGTGGAACTAGGAGGAACACCCTTGCTCACCTCACACACAAAAGGAACAAACTTTGCTCAACTCAAACTAGAACACTTTTCCAATACAACCATGAGTCTATTATATAGATCTCATCAAATAATAATTAGACATCTAATTACAATAATTAGATCCGCAGCTCTCAGTCTATAATTAGCCCTGACCATGCAAACACTTGGTTCGTCAACCAATTGCCCATAATTAACTCGCAGTCGAAGCACACAGGTGACCGACGTCGGTCCCTGTCTGCCTGGAGGTGACCAACATCGGTCGACACATGACCGACGTCGGTTGCTTCTCTATGCTATCCTGCCGATGTCGGCTGATCAGACCGACCCCAACTTCTCTGCAACTCAGCAACCTTCAGCAACCTCTTCCCATGTTTGCATCAGTGAAGCTTTTAGCTCCACAACCTAACAATCTCCCACTTGGAGATAAATAGCTACACTATACCTGTACTTATACCCCGTCTAATCTGTTTCCTAGTTTGTATCCCTGTTCAAGCTCCCACCTGAAGACAACCCACCACACATCCCATGGTGTACCACTTGTCATCCGAGTACCCTACCACATCCAAACCTACAACACCTGTAGTGAAGTCCTGACCCTGCATAGCAACACCTGCTACTGGTCCCTCTCAAAAACCTGAGAACCCACTTCCCTGAATTGGCTCCTAACTCTGACAGCTCCCACTGCATGGGAATACTCAGGTCTATACCAGACCTCATGTGATTTCAGACACTGTACCTGTCCAGCCCTTAGTGTGCTCTGGATCTGCATCCTGAACCTCGCCAACACCTGATTCACATCAGCTCCCACTCGAGACAAAATCAACCTGTGATCTCCATGCCTCCCATGTCAAAGAATTCCACTGCTCCAAACTCCTCATGACATGCCACTAAACTAATCTTACCCTTAACTCAGCAAAACCCTGTATGTACTAACCTTGCTACCAAATATACCATCCACATACAGCAACAGAATGATGTTGCGACTCATCATCTACCTGGTAAGACAAACCATAGTAGTTAACCTGACATTGACTGAAGCCATGCTTCGTCCTCCACCTGTCAAAACCTGTACCACTGTCCTGCAGCTCCTCAAGACCATATGCCTGGTCTTCCGTCTCACATATCCGTTCTCTCTATTCTTCTACTAAGGAATCCATTCCTCTCTATGCTTTCATCCAGCTGGCAAACCTACCAAAACTCCCATTTGGTTCTGCATCATATCCCTGCCTAGCTCCCACCTGTTTCCTGGATCCTTCCTGCTCTATAATCAGCAACAAGTATAAAGAAGAGGAACACGAATTTGAGGGCCTACTTACGCCTTCAGTCCTCCTTATGGGTGTTTGAGACTCCTTGACAACATGCTGTCCACTCAAAATTCGTTACAGTGACTGACCTCGGCCACCCCACAGTCTGCATCCGACCGACGTTGGTTCCCATGCGTCTGTCCCTGACTACCAACCTGCCAGCACTGGTGTCCCTGCTGTCGACCTCGGTCCTCCTGACCGACATCAGTCTTACATACTGCCGACGTCGGTCCCATGACCGACATCGGTCTTACCCTACCCGACATCGCCGGCTTCGGTCTACACATGGCCGACATCGGCACCTGTCTGTTCAACGCCAGTTCCTCCTAACTGACATCGGTATCTGTGTTCACCTATGAGTGATGACTTTTTACCTGCGAGCTCCTTTGAATCAATCTCCATGTCCAAACTGCCCTACTCAGATGTATCCAGCCTCATCCACTGAACTCTGTCTGCCATCTCCTCCAAGAACACCAAGGCTTTCCAGTTTTTAAGCCTGTCAAATACATCTATCTTCTGCTTAAGAACATGCATCTCCTTCCTGCTCATGTGACCAAGCCTACGAAGCCACGTCTCCGCAATAGAAGAAGAATCAGTAATATAAACAAGTAGATAAAGAATACCTGTCTTCTTACCACCAGCTAATTTAAGTGCTACCACTGTGAGAGTTCTTGTGCATCTCTCATCACCCAATCTTTCTAAAAAAATTAGCCAAATCTCCAAACCTGGGACCTGCATGACCTTCATCAACACCTGTGTGTTAGCTGCCTGCAATTTCATCTTCACTTCTCCTTTGCCAATTCTTTGGCAAGGCTCACCAGCTCCTCTACCTGGGGCTGCATGGAAAGAGGCAACCGAATCTTTTATCCAAGATTCAACTTTATCCAAGAAACCTCCCAGAGCATCCTATGCAACAACACCTACTACATCTGCTTCTTCAGTTTCTTCATGCTGATCTGCTACCAACCAATAATATTCTTTTACCTGCTCTTTCTTTCCATCGGACCGTGAGTGACCGTCTGTGCTTTTCAACTCCTCCATTCTTAGCTTACTTTGATTTGCCGTTGCTCTACTCCCACTCAATCAGAAACCCCTGAGAGTGCCCTGTAACCAAAACACAAAACCTGCTTCCTGCAACCTTAGGTCTGATACCACTTGTTAGGAGAGAGGTGGAAGATAAATCCAAGAACAAACACACCTGTTCTAATTCCACCTGTTAGGATCTTGCTCCTCAGAAAGAGCATAGTATGATTACCAAATATAAGCAATTGAATATGCGAAAATTAACCAGATTCACCAAGTAACTAGAATTCAGAATAACACAGCATATGAGAGACAATACACAACTTGTATTAACACTTTATACAGAAAAGAATACAATAAAGAAGATGCCACTTCTTCTCCACCACCTCTTCAGAGGCTCTCCACACCTCAAGTGAACATTAATTCTTCTCCCCAAAGCTCTCCCTCTCAGGTCCCAACACCCAACTCAAATATAGAGTTGATGTTCACCTCCCGTGCTCCACACACAACACAAGTGCTCCACGCACTCCACAAGTACTCCGCGTACTCAATAAGTACTCAAGGTACTTCAAGTAGATCTCCCATGAACCTATAATAACCTGCACTTCAACAGACCATACTTATAGAAGGAACTCCCTTGCCTTCCTGTCTTGCTCTATCCGAGTACACACCTGTACTCCAAGTAGATCCTGCCTGATACTGCTCCCTGTTGTGTTGTTGTCTATATGATCTTGCACACCTGCAAATCAAACAACGGTTCTGCTCACCTGTGAACCTTGACCTTGCACACACATACACCTGTAGATCAACGATCTTACTTACCATGTAAATCTCCTATATAGGCCATGCAACTGTGACCAAGATCCTACACTCCTGAAGAATCCAGCTGACTCTCCAAAACCAACACCTACACCTGGTACTGTGGAACTAGGAGGAACACCCTTGCTTACCTCACACACAGAAGGAACAAACTTTGCTCAACTCAAACTAGAACACTTTTCTAATACAACCATGAGTCTATTATATAGATCTCATCAAACAATAATTAGACATCTAATTACAATAATTAGATCTGCAGCTCTCAGTCTATAATTAGCCCTGACCATGCAAACACTTGGTTCGTCAACCAATTGCACATAATTAACTCGCAGTCGAACCACACAGGTGACCGACGTCGGTCCCTGTCTGCCTGGAGGTGACCAACGTCGGCCGACACATGACCGACGTCGGTTGCTTCTCTATGCTATCCTGCCGACGTCGGCTGATCAGACCGACCCCAACTTCTCTGCAACTCAACAACCTTCAGCAACCTCTTTCCCTGTTTGCATCAGTGAAGCTTTTAGCTCCACAACCTGACAATTAGTTACACACAAGTTGATTAGATGGAATGGAAAGCTCCATGTCATTATCTATGTTTTATAAACTTAACATTATATTTTAGGTTATCACTAATTGCATGCCTTACTCCATTTGTAGTGGTTCACATTCCCAAGTGGCTCAAATATGCCTAATACACTCGAGTGGCCATGGAGCCAACATACATAGTTAAATATAATCAATTAGATATTTCTATCACTTTACAAAGTTTAGTTTTAGATGTATCTGCTACACATGGGTGGGAAATGATGGAGTCATATCTTACTTGAGATCTTGAGCCACCCACATGAGAGGTTTAAGCACACTATCAATCCAATCAAAGATATTCACAAGTCATAATCTAGTATGCATGGGTGGGTAATGATTGAGTCAAAACTAGATTAATTTCTTGAGCCACCCATACATGAATATTGAGCTAGGTATTAACTTAGTCAAAGGTATTTAAAGATTTGATTACTATATACATGTAGACACATAGGTTGTCACTAGGTTCATGCATTAATTCACATACATAATTATGTGTATTCATTATTTTCCTCTTTCCAATCTATCTACTCAATTACTTCTTTACTCAACATAACATTTTGATTTTATTATCTCTTAAGGTCTAATCTATGCATGTTTCACTTGCAGGTCATGTTGTGGGTCATGCTTCACATACATAGACCTATCTTCACATACTCAGACTCAACTTTGTGGGCTTTACATCCTTGGTAAGTTGAGGAATGATTATTTTTCATTTATACCAGTCATTTTGCTTTGGTGTATTTCTAGTATAATGGGGGGAGGGGGATGTAATCACTTAAAAATGGTATTTGAATTTTATTTGAGATAACCTATTTCTAGCTTATCCCTAGACCTATCTTAGAGCATATTATCACACATTTTAAGCCTTTGTGTGGACCATAGGCCTCCTTTGTTAGCTTAAATTTAGTCTTAACCCCTTATTTCTTGATCTTAGCCTATCATGCCCAATAGTCTATCAATTGGACATTAGCACCACATTAATGAAAGTAGATCCACATGGTGTTAATGTCCCCAAAATATTGTTAATGTCCTTTAACCTATCTTTCTTGAATGGATATATTTTCAATTGTAAAACCCTACTAAGGTGTCCCTAAGCATCTTTTATTATTTTCACAAGTTACATAACACTATAAATACATGAATTTTATAACTTTATCCACTAGATTAATATTACATGAAAAATACCTATTCAAACACAAAACATGTTGAGAAAAATTAAGGTTATTAATCCCTATTTTTACCTACTTCTACATACTACCATCTATAGCTACCCTAAGCTTAGATTTTTTAGATTTCCAATCTCAAGTGACCTTAATTAATTCAAGACCACTATCATACTAACATCATTTACACTTTCACTATTACCTAGGTGGATAAAACTACATTAGGCTTGATCCCTCCTTAGAGTATTCATATATAGGAAACTCTATTCATAGTGAGGTGTTAAGGATGTTTAATGTATCTTGATAACAAACACACATTTCAACTCATGCCTTACATGGAAGAAGGATTAGGGTTTACAACATAAAATAGATATTATAGGCCTAATACAAAGTTTCAAACATTTTGTGCATATGAATAAAACCCAAAAACACATATGTATGTGTAATGAGAAGTTTAGAATAATCCTACACAAAGGACACTAGCACCATTTTCAAGACACTAGAGCCACATGATGATATTTTCCAAATGTGGTGCTACTATCAAGGAGGGGTTATGATACATGGATCTAGTTTACAACACTAAAAACTTCTCATATCTCAATTTTTAGCATTCAGATATTCCATATCAGGTTTTTTCCAAATAAATCTTTGTTTCAACATATTTATTACTATTTTTATAAATTAAAAGCTAGTCAAAATATGTAATAAATATATGGTTATTTTATGCATATTATTTAAATTATATAAAAGACTAAACCCTTTAATCAAACATAGAATTTACATTAGTTAAACCCTAGAAGGTTATATATTTTCTCTATCATGTTGAGATGCATTGCTTGCTTACATATATTTTTCTCATGTGTTAATTTGTTATGATATGACATTGATGAGGGTTGATGGTGTATAAAATCTTTATTCATGTGGTGCTTGCCTTATATGACTTTATTTTATCATTGTGACCTTTTATTATAAATTGTATGTAGCACTTTCATTGAGTAAAAATATAATTCATAGGATAACATTTATTTTTCATTATGTGTGGTTATTGACTTGGGTTACATTTCATTTCATTTACTATATTATTTATGACTCTTCTTCTATGTGGCATTGAAATATATTTCATGTGTTTTTATTATGTCCATCATGACCATGACATTTTGTTCTTATGTATGTATAAATATAGGATTTTATGTTTATATAATGGTGTCATGATCCATATCATGCATCTTTCTACTTGTGTATAGTGTTATTATTTATATCATGCACCTTCCTACATGTGATATTATTTTATTATTATATCTATGATGATTATTAATGCATTGCTAATTGATTTATATATCTTTAATTACGTCCAAAACATTTATAGATTTATGACTGCTTTCTTCACCCTATAAATGTGATTACTTTTTGTCTCAAAATTGGTGTCAAATGACCTCGGATCAAAAATCTAGTTGCATATTCCTTGAAGGTTCTTTCAAGATCTGAAATAAGTCTCTCTTAGATTTTTGAGAATATGCATGGATTTATGGCCACTTTTTTGACCTTAAATATGTGATTCTTCTTTGCCTTACAACTCATGTCAAATGACTTAAAAATCAAAAATCTAGTTGCATATATCTTATAGGTTCTTTCAAGATCTCAAATGAGTCTCTCTTAAATGTTTAAGAAATTTCATATATTTATGATCACTTTTTTTTTATCTTAGAGACGTGATTATTCTCTATCTCAAAACTCATGTCAAATGATCTTAGATCAAAAATCTAGTTGCATATTTTTTGTGAGTTCTTTTGACATCTCAATTAGATCTCTCTTAGATTTTTGAGAAAATTCATAGGTTTATGACCACTTTTTTGACACTACAAGTGTGATTATTTTTTGTTTCAATACTCATGTCAAATGACTTTAAATTAAAAATCTAGTTCCATATTTCTTATGAGTTCTTTCAAGATCTCAAATTCTTTTCTTTTATATTTTTGAAAATGTTTATAGATTTATAGCTATTTTTGACTCTATAGACATGATTATTCTCTGTCTCAAAACTCATGTCAAATTACCTTAGATCAAAACTTTAGTTGCATATTTATTGTGGATTTTTTGAGATTTGAAATGGGTATCTCTTAAATTTTTGATAATATTCATAGATTTATGGTCATTTTTTTGACCCTATAGGCATGATTATTCTCTGCCTCAAAACTCCTATCAAATAACCTTAGATCAAAAATATAGTTGCATATTCTTTATTGGTTCTTTTGAAATCTCAAATGGGTCTCTTTCAGATTTTTGAGAATATTCATAGATTTATGGTCACCCTTTTTACTTAGGAGGCATGAGTTCTTTTTACCTCAAAACTTATGTCAAATGACATTTGATCAAAAATGTGTTGCATATTCTTTGTGGATTTTTTGAGATCTCAAATGGGTCTCTCTTAGATTTTTGAGAAACTTTATAGATTTATGATTGTTTTTACCTTATCGATGCTATTCTTCTCTACCTCAAAATTTGTATCAAAAACTTTATATTAGAAATCTAGTTAATATTCTCTGTAAGTTTTTTGAAATCTCAAATGGGTCTCTATTCGATTTTTTAAAAAATTCATAAATTTATTATTGTTTTTTATCTTAAATACATGATTTTTCTCTACCTCAAAACTCATGTCAAATGATCTATGATCAAAAATCTAATTGCATATTCCTTTTGGGTTTTTCAAGATCTCAAATTCATCTCTCTTAGACTTTTGAGAAAAGTTCATAGATTTATGGCTATTTTTTGCCTGTTAAGACATTATTATTTTCTACCTTGAAACTTCTATTAAATGAATTTAGATCAAAAATTTAGTTGCATATTTTTTGTGAGTTTTTTGAGATCTCAAATGGGTCTCTCTTAGTTTTTTGAGAAAGTTTACTAGTTTATGACTATTTTTTAAAATCTATAGATATGATTCTTCTTTACCTCAAAACTCATGTTAAATGACCTTAGATCAATCATTTAGTTGAATATTATTATTATATTTTTTAGATCTCAAATGGGTCTCTTTTAAATTTCTATGAAAGTTCATAGATTTATGGCCACTTTTGTGACCCTATATGCATGATTATTCTCTACCTCGAAACTCATGTCAAATAATTTTAGATCAAAAATGTAGTTGTATATTTCTTATGAGTTCTTTCAAGATATCAAATGGGTCTCTCTTAAATTTTTGAGAAAGTTCATGGATTTATGGCCACATTTTTGACTTTAGAGGCATGATTATTTTATACCTTAAAACTCATGTCAAATTACCTCATATCAAAAATTTAGTTGCATATTCTATGTATGTTTTTTTGAGATCTTAAATAGGTCTCTCTTAAATTTTTAAGAAAGTTCACAGATTTATGACCACTTTTTTAACACTAAAAGTATGATTATTCTCTACCATGAAACTCATGTCAAACTCCCTTATATCAAAAATCTAGTTACATATTCCTTGTGGGTTCTTTCAAGATCTCAAATAGGTCTCTCTTAGATTTTTGAGAATCTTCATAGATTTATGACTATTTTTTTACCATGTAAGTGTGATTATTCTCTACTTCAAAACTCATGTCAAATGATCTTAAATAAAAAATCTAGTTATATATTTCTGATAGGTTTTTTGGAGATCTCAAATAGGTCTCTATTAAATTATTAAAAATATTCACAGATTTATGATCATTTTTTTGACCCTGAACGTGTGAATCTTCTCTACCTCAAAACTCATATCAAACAACATTAGATCAAAAATCTAGTTGCATATTTCTTATAGGTTCTTTCAAGATCTCATATCGATCTCTCTTAGAATTTTTAAAATCTTCATGGATTTATAACTATTTTTTAACTTTAAAGATGTGATTCATCTCTACCTTAAAACTTTTGTCAAACAACCTCAAATCAAAAATCTAGTTGCATATTCTTTGTGAGTTTTATGAGATCTCAAATGGGTCTCTTTTAGATTTTTTAGAAAGATTATAAATTTATGATCATTTTTTTGATCTGAAAGATGTAATTGTTCTCTACTTTGAAACTCATGTTAAATGACTTCAGATCAAAAATCTAGTTGTATATTCCTTGTAGGTTTTTTGATATCTCAAAAGGGTCTTTTTTAAATTTTTGATAAATTTCATAGATTTATGGTCATTTTAAAACCCTATAGGTGTGATTCTTCTCTACGTCGTAACTCATGTCAAACGATCCCATATTGAGAATCTAGTTGGATATTCATTATAGGTTTTTCAAGATCTCAAATGGGTCTCTTTTAGTTTTTTGATAAATTTTATGGATTTATGGTAATTTTTTTGACTCTATAGGCATGATTTTTCTCTACCTCAAAACTCATGTCAAACGACTTTAGATCAAAAACCTAGTTGAATATTTTTTATGATTTTGTTTTTAGATCTCAGATGGATCTCTCTAAGATTTTTAAAAAAATTCATGGATTTATGGTTATTTATTTGACATTAGAGATGTGATTATTTTCTACCTCAAAACTCATGTGAAATAATCTGAAATCAAAAATCTAGTTGCACAATTCTTGTAGTTTTTCGAGATCTCAAATGGGTCTCTCTTAGATTTTTACAAAATTTTACATATTTATGGCTATTTTTCTAAACCTATAGATGTGATTCTCTTTGTCTCAAAACTCATGTCAAATGACCTGAGATCAAAAAATTAGTTGCATATTCCTTGTAGGTTTTCAAGATCTCAAATGGGTCTCTATTAAATTTTTGAGAAAGTTCACAGATTTATGATTAGTTTTTG
Organism: Torreya grandis; assembly: GCA_037957365.1. Taxonomy (NCBI): domain Eukaryota; kingdom Viridiplantae; phylum Streptophyta; class Pinopsida; order Cupressales; family Taxaceae; genus Torreya; species Torreya grandis. Next base: position 2,918,629 of record JARHVA010001395.1, read on the forward strand.
ACTCTTTAAGCATTATTCTTCAATAACTTGAAACTCATGTCAAACAACCTCAGATCAAAAATCTAGTTTCATATTCTTTGTGATTTTTTCAAGATTTCAAATAGGTCTCTCTTAGATTTTTGAAAAAGTTTAGGCATTTATGGTTTTTTTACTCTGTAGACATGACTCTTCTCTTCCTCAAAACTCATGTCAAAAGGCTATTGATTGAAATTTTTAAAAAAATATCCTGAATTTATGGTCATATTTTGACCCTTTAGTTATCATTATTTTCTATCTCAAAACTCATATCAAATGACCTCAGATCAAAAAATTTGTTACATATTCTTTGTGGGTTTTCAAGATCTCAAATTGGTCTCTCTTAAATTTTGAGAAAGTTCAGAGATTTATGGCCATTTTTCTGACCCTACAAGCATGTTTTTTTTTATCTCAAAACTCATGTCAAATAACATCAGATTAAAAATATAGTTGCATATTTTTTATGTGTTTCTTGAGATATCAAATTTATCTCTTTTACATTTTTAAAAAAGTTCATAGATTTATGGCTACTTTTTTGACCTTGTAGGCATAATTCTTCTCTACCTCAAAATTCATGTCAAACAACCTTAGATAAAAAATATAGTTGCATATTATTTGTAGGTTCTTTTGAGATATTAAATGGATCTCTCTTAAATTTTTGTGAATGTTCATGGATTTATGTTCATTTTTTTGACTCTATATGCATGATTCTTCTTTACCTTGAAGCTCATGTCAAATGACCTCAGATCAAAAATTTAGTTACATATTATTTTTGGAGTTTTTTAGATATCATATGGGTCTCTCTTAGATTTTTATGACGTTTATAGATTTATAGCTACTTTTTTAATTTTATAGATGTGATTCTTCTTTGCCTCAAAACTCATGTCAAATGACTTTAGACCAAAAATTCAGTTGCATATTCCTTGTAGATTTTTTTGAGATTTTAAATGGGTCTCTCTTAAATTTATGAAAATATTCATAGATTTATTATTATTTTTTGGACTTTAGAGATATGATTCTTCTCTACCTCAAAACATGTGTCAAATGACCTTAGATCGAAAATCTAGTTACATAATTCTTGTAAGTTTTTTGAGATCTCAAATAGGTCTCTCTTAGATTTTTGAAAATTTTTAAATATTTATGATTATTTTTTCACACTGCAGGCATGATTTTTTTCAACCTTGAAACTTGTATCAAATGACATCATATTGATAATATAGTTGCATATTATTTGTAAGTTATTTCACAATCTCAAATGGGTCTCTTTTAGATTTTTGAGAATGTTCACATATATATGATTGCTTTTTTGACACTGTAAGTGTGATTCTTCTTTGCCTCGAAACTAATGGTAAATGATTTCATATCAAAGATCTAGTTATATATTTCTTGTGGATTTTTTTGAGATTTCAAATGGTTTTCTCTTAGATTTTTAAAAATATTCATGAATTTATGGTCACTTTTTTGACCTTAGAGACATATTTTTTCTCTACCTTCAAACTCATGTCAAAAGACTTAAGATCAAAAATCTAGTTGCATATTATTTATAGATTTTTTAAGATCTTAAATGAGTTTATCTTAAATTTTAAAAAAAAATCACAGATTTATGACTGCTTTTTTAACTCCATAGATGTGATTCTTCTCTGCTTCAAAACTTATGCCAAACGACCTCAGATCAAAAATCTAGTTGCATATTCATTGTGAGTTTTTAGAGATCTCAAATAGTTCTCTTTTATATTTTTAATAAACTCTATATATTTATGACTATTTTTTTAACCCTTTAGGCATGATTCTTCTCTGCCTCAAAACTCATATCAAATGATCTCAGATAAAAAATCTAGTTGCATATTCTTTGTGGGTTATTTCACAATCTCAAATAAATCTCTTTTAAAAATTTGAGAATATTCACATGTTTATGACCATATTTTTGACTTTATAAGTATGCTTCTTCTCTACCTCAAAACTTATGTCAAACAACCTTAGATCAAAAATCTAGTTGCAAACTCCTTGTGGGTTCCTTCAAGATCTCAAATGGATCTCTCTTAGATTTTTGAGAATGTTCACAAATTTATGGCCATTTTTTTAATCTTAAAAGCATGATTTTTTAACCTTGAAATTCATGTTAAATGACATCAGATCATAAATCTAGTTGCATATTATTTTTGAGTTTTTTGAGATCTTAAATGGCTCTCTCTAAAATTTTTGAGAAATTTCATAGAGTTATTGTCATTTTTGACTCTATATACATAATTATTATATTCCTTAAAACTCATGTCAAATGACTTCAGATAAAAAATCTAGTTGCATATTAATTGTAAGTTTTTCAAAATATCAAATATGTCTCTCTTAGATTTTTGAAAAGAACCACAGATCTATGGTCACTTTTTTGATCCTTCAAGCGTGATTCTTCTTTGTCTCAAAAATTGTGTCAAATGATATCAGATCAAAAATTTATTTCCATATTCTTTCTAAGTTTTTTGAGATCTCAAATGAATCTCTCTTATATTTTTAAGAAATTTCACAGATTTATGACCACGTTTTTGACCCTATATGCACTATTCTTCTTTACTTCAAAACTCATGTCAAATGACCTCAGATCTAAAATCTAGTTATGTATTATTTATGGAGTTTTTGATATCTCAAATAGGGCTCTCTTATATTTTTGAGAAAGTTCACAAATTTATGGTTATTTTTTTAGCCTCTAAGTGTCATTCTTATATGTCTCAAAACTCATGTCAAACAACCTCAGATAAAAAATCTAGCTACATATTCCTTATGGGTTTTTTTGATAGCTGAAATACATCTCTGTTAGATTTTTTAGAATGTTCATGAATTCAAAGTCATTTTTTTAACTCTATAGGCATGAATCTTCTTTGCCTCAAAATTCATGCCAAATTACTTTAGATCAAAAATCTAGTTGCATATTCTTTGTAGGTTTTTTGAGATCTAAAATGGGTCTCTCTTAGATTTTTGAGAATGCTCATGAATTTATAGCCACTTTTTGATCTTAGAGGCATGATTATTATCTATCTCAAAACTCATGTCAATTGATTTTAGATAAAAAATTTAATTGCATATTAATTGTAAGTTTTTTTAGATCTTAAATAGGTCTCTCTTAGATTTTTGAGAAAGTTTAGGGATTTATGATCATTTTTTAATCCTATATATGTGATTCTTCTATGACTCAAAACAAATGTCAAATGACTTCAGATCAAAAAATTAGTTACATATTCTTTGTGGGTTTTTGAGATCTCAAATAGGTCTCTTTTAGATTTTTGAGAAAGTTCATAGCTTTATGGCCATTTTTACCCTATAGGTGTGATTCTTCTCTACCTTGAAACTTGTGTCAAATGACCTCAGATTAAAAATATAGATGCATATTCCTTGTGGGTTTTTTGACATCTCAAATGAGTCTCTCTTATATTTTTAAGAAACTTCAAATATTTATGGCTATTTTTTTGACTCTATAATTATAATTCTTCTCTACCTCAAAACTCATGTCAAATGACCTTAGATCAAAAATTTAGTTGCATATACCTTGTGTATTTTTTGATATCTTAAATTGGTCTCTCTTGGATTATTAGGGAAGTTCATAGATTTATGGTGATTTTTTTAAATCTATTGGGATGATTCTTCTCTATCTCAAAACTCATGCCAAAAGGTCATTGATTGAAGTTTTTAAAAACAATTACTGATTTATAGTCATTTTTTTGAATCTATAGGTGTGATTCTTCCTTATCTCAAAACTCATGTCAAATGATATTAGATAAAAAAATTAGTTTCATATTTCTTGTGGGTTTTTCAAGATCTCAAATGTAGATTTTTTAGAAAGTTTACAGATTTATGGTCACTTTTTTGACCCTATAGGTGTGATTCTTCTCTACCTCAAAACTCATATCAAATTATTTTAGATCAAGAATCTACTTGCATATTTGTTGTGATTTCTTTCATAATCTCAAATGGGTCTATCTTAGATTTTTGAGAATGTTGACAGATTTATGGCCTCTTTTTTGACTTTAAAGAGGTGATTCTTCTCTACCGCGAAAGTTGTGTTAAATGACCTTAGATCAGAAATCTAGTTGCATATTATTTTTAGTTTTTTTGAGATATCAAATAGGTCTCTCCTATATTTTTGAGAAAGTTCATGGATTTATTGTCATTTCTTATCATGTAGGCATGATTCTTCTCTACCTTGAAACTTGTGTCAAATGACCTCAAATCAAAACTTTAGTTGCATATTTCTTATGAGTTTTTTGAGGTCTCAAATGGGTCTCTCTTAGATTTTTGGGAAATTTCATGGATTTATGACTGTCTTTTAATCTTATAGGCATGACTCTTTTCCACCTTGAAACTCATGTCAAATGACCTAAGATCAAAAATATAGCTGCATATTCCTTATGGATTTTTTTGAGATCTAAAATGGCTCTCTCTTAGATTTTTGAGAAAGTTCACATGTTTTTTAAATATTTGGTTTGCCCAAAAAAATATTATTATAATTTTGATTTTGTTCATTTTAGGTATACAATTTGATTGTCTCCCTTTCGATAAGTGCTTTTTCAATTTGGATACCCTTTTTATAATTTTCTTGAATGATTTGGTACATTTTTATTTTAATTTCACATTAAGATTTTTGATGAATATTTTAACCAATTCCTTTTCAAGGACAATACATTGGAAGTGGATACCTAGGTTTCTCTATCACTATAAGAATGATGCAATAATCTCTCGATTCCATTATTTAGTATTTTAAAGATCAATTATATAAATTTCATGCTCATTATTGAAGGAAACATGCTTCACAAATTTTCTTGTTAATTCTTCAAATGTAGTAATGGACCCTTTAAATAAGTGCATAAACTATTCAAGAGCAAGTCCTATGATGATTTTAATAAAAATGTAGAGTAAGTAAGCATCATTGTAAGTGACCTCATGGCATGCTACATAAAATTCTTGGACATGGTTTTAAGGGTATCCTTTCCCCTTATATTTATCAAATCTTAGAATTTCAAAATGTGTTGGAAAGGTTATATATAAAATACTCATATCTAGTGGAGTTATTAGTTTAGATTAATTTTGGATTTATCAAATGAATGTTAATGTTTTTATTTTTTCTTCTAGGTGATGTGGGTTTTTGATCTTCATAATGGATTTGATATGTTAGTGATATGATTTGTTAGGTGAGTTGATCTAGATGATCTTCCAAGGTGAATACCCTTCTATTAGCCTTAATATGATTACTCTGAGGGGATTCTTCTTCATCATCTAGTCATTGTTTAATGATCTACTAGTTTAGAATTCCCCCCATATTGGTTTATGATGTCTTGGTGTGGAGGAGTGTTAGGTTTAGATGGTGTTTGGATTAGATGTTGTATAAGATTAGTATTAAATGTAGTTTTAAATTTTCTTCCCATTCTAATAACTTTTGTTAGTATTTGATCTCAATTTTATATATATATATATATATATATAGGTCAAATTGGGATCTAACATCATCATTATTGAAGAAGTCATTGTTAATTATTTCATCTCCTCTAAAAGTATGCATGTCACTTTGATTTTATTCATTATCCCTAATTTATTCACTTAGTGTCCTTAGTTTGTCATCTTTCTCATTTTATCCTTTTCACAAACTTAAGAATTATACACAATTTTTTATCAACATGGTGGATAATTCAGGGTGATATAGAGATTATAGGTGTTGGTTTGATTAAGGCAGAAGAAATATGATTTTTAAGAAATAAAATTATCTTTATTTTAAACTAAAATGGTCAATATGTTTATAATATATGGGATGAGATTCATATTCATGATATCAAGGACTACAGTGATCAAGTATTACCAAGGTATCAACTCGATAGAGATTTGACCTAGAAAGAAGACTAGATGATGAGATAATAAAATGCCTATATTCACACTAGTAAGATGATGACTAGATAAATCTAGTTATGAACAGATAGATTGACAAGATGATATTGTGCTAGATGAAATTTGATAGATTTATAAACTTTGGAAATATTTAATCAAAGTAATAGGTTTTGGATTGGATGGAGAAGTATGGAGGATGATTTTAAGACTTTGAATAGAGGATAAATAACCAGTATAGGTTAGTCAAAAGATAAATATAATGCTTAAGATTTGGAGAAATGATGAAGGGAGAAGATGAAGATGGTTTAATCTAAGCCCTATACAAGATGAGTGTATCCTATGGGTTTTCTAGGTGTTTAAAAAAAGGTAAAAGGTTGTCTTCACTTACAAACAATATTGATTTAGCATGACACACACCATCATAACAATTACAAGTCCTAGTATTTAGTAAATTGATTGCGAGTGTAACTTAATGACTTCACCATCTAACAACTTCATAGATGACATTATAAGATGGTGACTCATTAGTGAATCTTCCAAACCCTATCAACGCTATCTACACTTGATGGTCACTATGGGGGTTGATATTGGCCCTGGTATCAAGTCACATGTTAAGGTCAAAATTCCTTATGCTAGGTTAGACAAGGCTTATTAGGGGCATTCCTCGATATATGCTAGGTACTTGAGGCCCAAATCTATGTAGGGTGATATTTAATGCTTGGGTTATAGAGTTAATTCTTTCCCTTCATGAAAAACCTATATGAGGTCAACTCCTTGGCCTAATGATTGTTATCCTAATTTTTATACTCCACTAAAACATAGAGTGTGGTTTTATGCGTAGTGATGAAATTTATGTCATTAACCCCTAAATACTAGACAAGTGCATGGGGATGAATTTCACATCACATTGCATCATATAAAATAAAAATTATTAGGTGACACATAGACACATAATTTTTATTTAACCACTTATTTTATTACGAAATATAGAAACACAAACAAATGAAGAGATTTAAAATATTTCAAAAACCTAAATCTTAAACTACATCCTGGTCCTACAATTAAAAAGTTAAAAAATTGATTTATAGTTTTTGGTTTATTTTTCCTACACAAAATTTATTAGCGGTTTTAATAAAAACACTGGTAGGTCACAATCAACTTTTGCTTCTTCAAAATAACTTCTACATAGTATACACAATCAAAATTTTCAAAATTGGTTACATAAAGATAAAATTGTAACTAACAAGTTAAAATCATAGATAGGAAAATGATATTTTGCAAGTGATCAGTCAATGGTAACCACATGGTTAGTATTCAAAATTACTTATATTTGTTTCAAAATCATAATTAAAATTCAAACTTATAGAATGTAAGAAATGATATTGCAAATTTTAAATAGACTAATGATTTTTTTTAAATTCCAAAAAAAGGTTTAATAAATTATAAAAAGAGTATAATTATAGTAAATGTTTATCAGGTAAAAGGTATTTTCAAAATTTTATTAGTTAAAATCACTTGTAAGACTTCAAAATCAATTTTTATAGTCAAAATCACTATTTATCAATAGTGATTTTGCATTTAGCATACACACACGCACACATCAATATACAAAATGTACAAAAAATACTAAGACTACTTATAAGATAATGTTAAATAAAGACTAAATTATTTACAAAAACTATAATGTTTACAAATAAAGATAAAAAGGTAGGATATATTAAAATAAAACTTATTAATTATTTACTATCAAAATCACTCTTTAAGATGTCAAAATAATTATTCAATATCAAAATTGCTACTTGTTATAAGTGATGTTGCACAAGATACCCAAAAGGTTGATTTGGGGAGATAATGATCTTATTCAGATAGAGTTTGCCCTTTCCTACAACTAGATGAAGGTCAAATAGAGAGTGATGAGGTTATCAGAAAATTAAATTATAATTTTTAAATCTAATTCAAAATCACAAGTATCAGAGGCAAGATCGTTGATATAAATCAATATCACAGATGGTAATAAGTGATTTTTTAAATTTGATTAGGTAAAACACCTAGTTTTATAGTTATCAAGAACTAGATTACAAATAATGTTTAATAAAGTATATGCAATCGTTAATAAAATATACCCAAAAACTAGATTATCAAAACAAACAACTAACAGGTAATAAGTGACTTTGATTAACATAAAATATATGGTTGTTTTTGAAGTCACAAAGTTTTTTTAATTCATACAAGGCCATAAGATTAGTCCAAGGATATAAAAATCAAAAGAGATCAATTTTTTTAATGTTAATTAACTAAATAAAACATTAATGTATAACCTATGTCAAAATCACTACTAACTAGAGCAAAATCTTATATGGAAAACAAAATCACTACCATGCATAATCAATTTTGAAAATGGTCACTAAACCACCAAGTAAGCTATTGGTTAGTGGTTAAGTTCAAATGGTCAAGTAAAAACTATGACTATTAGTTGCAAAATTATTGATGCAAAAATTCTAATTACAGAGCAAAATCATGACTCCTTGAACATGAAAATTTTGAGATTCTAAAGCCAAATATATTCATAACCTATCTTTTAAGATAGATTTTTCACACCTCACACACACAATGTTTAGTCCAAAGGAAGGATCCCATCATGGTTGCCAATGTTTGCTTGTAAAATTTCAGCAATAGATTTAAATACACAAAATAAGCTAAATCAACTCAAAAAGTAAAAAACATCAATGAGAGAGAATACATAATTAATCAAAATTTCATCAAAATGTTTTTACCATAACATTGATTCTTTGAATCTTCCCTCCAAGATCTTCAATTAGTTGTCCAAGGATAATTAGATTGTATGGTGTTGGATTGCTAGAAAATGGTGGCTTCAAGACTTCAAATTGACACAAAGGGACTAATGGATTTTGAATACAATAATTATAGATATAATCAAAGAGTATGAGGTATATATGACATTGTGTATATTTCCAATTTTTCCAACCAAGAACCTTTCTTCGTTATTTATAGGGTGATGGGGAGGATTAAAAAGGAATTTTAAATTCTTTAGACTCTTCAAGGTTTAGATAATTCTATAATAATGGAGGGATTATAAGAAGATTCAAGAGTTATAAGTCTCTATATTTCATAAGGGATTAATACGTATTAGATTAGGGGTTTTAGGTGGGTTTAAGAAACTAGGTTTGAAGGAGAATCTATGGATAGGTTGGTTAGGGAAGGTAGGTGATATATTTTGAATTTAAAATTGGCGAGTGTGCAAGTGGTTATTAAATAAAGTAGGATAAATAGGTTAATGGAGTATTAATGGGACAATCACTATATTAATATGGTGTGGGGTGTATAAAAATGTTAATATGGTATAACAAATATATATTTGAAAATAAAATTATATTTTAAAAGGGTTTTTTATTTTAAATGGAATTATTCATGATAAATGGTGAGATTAATTGAGTAAATAAGGTGAGTAGATTTAGATGTATACACATCCAATAGCCATGATAATGCTATGGAAAGTTTTTCCAAAAAATATCACATCCTATAGGTGGTTGTTCAAGATTACTCTAAGATTTAGACACCATTGAAATACCTGTAGGCCTATGGGTTGCCTATTATAGAGGTAGACTTCAAGGTTTAAGGGATAACTCCCTAGATTGATATTTAAGTGCTTATCACCTACACTAACTAATTTCTCAGATGAAAATGGATATATGTATGCATGAAAGTAAGATACTCTAAGGGGATAATATACTATAAATATCTCCACTTGAATACCATACTTTTGCACTATGAGACATGACCCACAACACTAGATTCAAAGTCTAAGAATACTCTAACATTAGTATTTAAAATATGGAGGTGATATGCATGAAGATACTCAAATTAAGTTGACAAAAATTCAGATTATATACATTAAGGATACATGTACACTTGAAGGTAATCAAACACACTATTTACACTCCATATGACCTGTTAGATAGAGAACTTCTTGCATCAAACATGAAAGGATAAAGATAAGAAAATGATAGATGTTTATCACTAGAATTCATCATACATAACTTCACACACTTAGACAAGATGTTTGTGAACTCAAAAACAGATTTCAAATATTATTCAAAGGCAAATTATAATATCAATCTGGCAGATCTTCATCATACCAGGTGTGTAATTAGAATATAAGAGCCAAAATGGCTTGCATTTATAGAATGTGAGAAAAGAGAGAAGAAAGTGTAGCTCAAGGCTTTGTACCTAAGAAGGCATGAAATTAAGTTACATTACAAAGGGATGAAGTGGATAATATAGGTATAGAATGTCTTCTTGGGCAAATTTCCACCTGAAGTATGACAACTCTCCAAACTTAGTGTATGGGTCTTCAAATGGCTTCTCAAAAATGTCTTCATGATTAAGAATATTTTGACAAATAAATAGAAGACTATGGAGATTTTTCACATGTGAAATATCAAGGAGGGGTTAGAAACAAGCTTCAATAGTCATCAAATTCTATCCTAACTATTGGTATTATCTTGGATACTTGTTCTTACCATCTATAGTCACCATCACTAGCCTTGTAGGTCTATCCTTACATTTATCACCCAAATGATCTTTAGTTTATAAATAAAATATATGTAATGGGTGATATAACACCTATATTAGGTCCCCTTTCCTTCCAATTCATGAATCAGGCCTTAAAAGGTCCCTTAATTAGATTTCTCAACTCCTCACTTGGCAATCAATCGTAATTCTCACTATCTACCATAGAATGCCTGAAGTGAATGAGTTAAAAAAATAATTTTTATAAACAACTATGTAAATAAATAGATATATGGAGTTAGGACAAGTACCACTTGACCTCATTAATCAATTCTATTTATTCAAAGCTGATATGTACCTATAAAACACACAAATCTCTATAAAACCCCCTATTTTAGCCTTGTTCATACAAGTAAGGTACAAACCAACTATATGGGGAGGAGATTAAGAGAGTCCTAAACAATATTAAAACACATACTAAGATAAACTATTCACTTTGGAAGCATCTCCTTTCATTTTTTTCCCATCATGTCAAAACCAAGGGTTTTGGAAGGTTTTAGATGGTTTGGACTCTTAAAGATTATTCATACATTCTTGACATTTAAACCTTAGAAAAATTACGCTAATATCATGATAGGGACCCTATTAAACAAATCATAAATATTTGGAGTCTCATGCACAATGTTTGTACTCGTGTGAGCTTTCACAGATGTCCCATCGAGCTTGGGAGTGTAATTGAAGTAGGTTTGAGGTGTATTTTATGCCAAAAAGGACTTTTATATGATATTTAATACAAACCATAGGTTAAAAAAAATATTATACCTTATATTAAAGGTCATAAAATGTGTTTCAAGGATCATATGGTGTTATAAATTATATTGGATCCCTTTAGGGATTTAGGCCTAGTCTCAGCCTAATAGGCCTAACTGTGCATAGTTTCCCATAACCACCTCTGAGTGGTTTCTCAAGAATTTAGGCTATTTAATATATTTTTTCATGTCATAAAAAACATCACACATATTTCCTTAGTGTTATATCATTTCCCAACACCTTCTCTTGTCATCTATCCACCAAGTTTATAATCTTGCCTGCCTGGGAGTGCCCTATGTATACGATAGAATAGAGGTCATATACCCTATTTTATCATCCATTTTGAAGTAATTTAGGTATTAATTAGGTATTTATGACCTTATATAGTAAATTTAAATTTTGATCACATCAATAGGCCTTTTAACTCTTCAAAAAATCCTTAAGACAGATTGTGTAGCATTGACTGTGTGTAGGGTCTATGCATTGATTGTAGATTTTATGTTTGAACACCTCCTGGATTTGTTTATTTTTATTAACACCATGTTATATGATAATTAAAACTATTAATTTATTTATAAAAATTTAAAACACCCCATACTTTTTATAACTAATTAATGTACACTCTCCATGACTAGGCTTGGTTTGTAGACTTTAGCAAACTATAGGTGTTCATTTTAAGAAAATGAGACCCTTGTACGATGTTGTGAACCATGTGTATCATTTTTAAGTTTCCATTTATGTTATATATTCTCATATCATATTTTCACACATTTATATCATGCCCTAGGAATAAACCAATCTCTAAACATCATGTTCCTAATGCACAATCATACTACAGTCAACCTGTACATGCCATTTTTAGACCAAAAGGGCCCCTTATAGGTCATGTTTTCATGATGTATCCATATTGTTAAATGAATTAGGACATACTCATATTTATTTAGGTCATATCCAACTTGATTTAAATTATCTCTTCCCATAGGTCTAGTCAACATCTAAATTGTATACTCTTAGTATCTTATCAGTCTACAATCCAATTACAGGTGATTATTTTGATAACAAAGGGAACCCTATAGGTGGAAAACTATGTATGAATATTGTGTCTCAACTCCTATAATTAATCCTGACAACCCAAAACTCATTTATCATTAAATTAGGTCACTTGGATTAAAGGTATGCTTCCATAATATCATTGTTGCATGATAGGGTCACTTAGGCTTCTGACTACTATAGATGACACTAAAAATCTTTAGTGAAAGATTGCTTGAATTAGAAGACATATTTACATAAATTTATCATGTCAAATAATACAATTTATCATGTTAAATAATGTTCATGTGTTTATGATACATTATGTAAGTATTCATACTATCTAGTCCTCAAGACACTAAGATATGAATTTTATACATGAAAAGATACCTTATTCAGATAAAATAAGGTAACATGTCTATGAAGAAATTTTCCCAAAATATGAACATGGTTTCAACTCTGAATACAAATTAATGAGTCCATAATAAATGCTATGGTAATATTAATTATTTTAGCTTTTAATAAAACTTCAAACAAGTTCAAATGCCTTCATGCATCTTCCTCAGGTCTTTGTGGAGAAGTCCATAGGTGGAAATCAACTCACTAACTATGTAAATTTGAGAATCAATTGTTTTAACCAATCTTAAACCATTTAAATAGTTTAAAAATATTTTATCACACTTTTATATTATATTTAACACCTTGAAAACTCCTCATCCCATCACCATGATTGCTCAAAACTCCTTTTCACCTAACTATAGGTGCACATGCAAGAAAATTGAATGTGCATATAAGCTCCTTTACTATGTTTCAGATGAAAAAATTTTGATACTAAGATTTACAAGGATGGGTAACTAATTTGATATTAGAGGCATGAAACACATCATGTCACCTTTTTTTGAAATATTACAGGTAAGAGGACCCTCTATAAATGATGAAGTTTGGTCTACAAATTATGACATAATGCTCCCCTAGAAAAATGAAGTGATTTTGATTTTATTATTCACACCACATGTGGAAAATGAGTTGATAACCATATGATAAGAATGGTAATTCTCCCATAAAACATGTATATTTCTTTGTTTATATGGACTCAACCAAATAGAGAGGAAACCTGCAGAGTATGGGAATGAGCAAGAAGAAAAAGGTGGCATACATATTAGCATTGGTTCATAGAGGATATGCAACCAATATTATAAATATCACCATAAATTTGAATTTAAGAAAGGGTAATATTATCCCTCAAGATAATTTTACCAAATTCATCTCCTTTTATTTATAACATTAGAAAATAAATTAAATATTTTTGTCTGCCTGAGAGAGCGATGGAAGAAAAAAATGGTTTTATGCCATTTTTGAGATCTTCAAGGCTGATTAAGTGTAAAAGTGAGTTTAGGGTACTCAAAATATCACTGTATAAGTCTTCCCCATGTGCCAAATATGCTTTGTAGTTCGTATAACTACCCAAACTTTCTCTAACTACATGATTTTCTTGTTCTAATGTTAAAACATGTATTTTGTCAGCTTAAAATAGATACTATGACACCTAATTGACACATGGATGTTTACAGACACTTTGGAATAGTTTTTGTTTATAGTAAACCATACAAGTCTACTAAATGGCCCAAATATGACTTCAAATGACATGAAATGACACAAAGACTAAAATTAAATATGACCAAGGCTAAAGACAAATCAAATGACATCACTAAGACCATGGTACACCATATAAGACCCCTATATAAATTTTTAAACTATAGGGGTTTGACCTATTTTGACTTTTGGTCAAAGTATCTGACATTCTTGGCAATTTCCTAGGAGTCATAAGCTAACTATGCTAAAGACTAGTAGCCTAATCCTATCAATTTGGATATGGAATCACCTATGCATAGTATGGAAATTGAATTTATTTTGAAATTACACCAAAAAAAAATAAAATACACACAAAACAAGACACTAAAGGAAACACACATGTTTTCATGAGAACAATTAGGGAAACACACACAACAAAGCAAAGACATAGACCTACCTTAATATATACAAGACCTCAAACACTTGAGGTGAAGAAAAAATAGAAATACTTCAACCAAGGTCAAATATGGTTCCTCTTGCATATTTTTTTTCCATGAAGGAAACCTATCATGTGGAACATCCTTGTCAACCAACACTTGCTTATGTACATGGTTAAATGAATCATAATCATTATGACTTATTCTACATATAAGTCTGATATTTGGAGTTTTTAAGGATGTTTTATTCTACCTTATAGTGATCTTATTTGAACCTACAACTTATTTAAACTATGTCATATCCAATTTGTGATCTTCAAACTATAGGTTAGGATTTATCAAAGTTACCTTAACTTTTCTCTCTTCTAAGACACAATGTACTCGATATATATTTAACATCAAGTTTATATTTTTACTTCTCCAGAACATGTGAAAATGGATCAGCCTCAAGTTGAGACATTGATTTCTCCTCAATCATAGGAATGTTTTACCTTGAGTTCACAAGGTTCTTTCCTGACTAGAACTTCTTTGGTAACATATTGATGATCATCTTCATTTTTAAAAATACACTCAACTTCATGCTTGATAAGACAATTAAAAACCTTCTTGTTGGGATCATCAACATACTCATCAGACACACGTTTATTAAAAAGATAAGTAGGCTTACCTAGATATTCAAGTTGTTGACTTATTGAATTTAACCTTTGCCATATGTCATCCTCTTCTTCATGATTATCATGTTCAAGGACTTCTTGATAAATTATAGACATAAATACATCATTATTCTCACCATAATGATCTATCATGTTTTTCAATCTATCATCATCATACATGTGAATGAGTTAATTTCCATCAATAGCTTGTGGAAAGGAGTGTTTAGTTCTTACCTCAAATTTCTCAAATTCTCCTTCATGGATGATGTATGTATTAAGATCAATTTGTTCAAAATAGGTGTATTTGTCATGTCCATAGTTGTCTGCACCATACTCATCTAAAAATAGATCATATATTCCCTCAATCTTAGAAGATGTTATATCATCCACATTAGAATATTTATGATCATTATTGACATAATTCAAATTGGATCTTGCTTCTACATAAGGATCAATGTGAAATTTAGCTTGTGGTTGAGTCCTAATGGTTACCTTTGATGCATACCTTGTCCTTAAGGCTAAGAAGGACCAATCAACTAAGATACAACCTCCTATCTCAATTTTGAAATCCCTTGAAAAGTAGATAGCAAAGTGGTAGGCAAGTAAAAAACCATAATGTCTTGAAGAATGGGGAAGCTTGGGCAATCATGAAGGAAAAATTTCAAACTTATGACTAGTCCTACTAACTTAGTAGGTATCCCATCAAGGTGTTTCATCCCATCAAGTTGAAACACACTTTTACTATATGGTTCATATTTTACACCCAATTTATTATCTACAACCTTGGGCATCACTGAGGTATTATCCCCACTATCAACTATTAAGTTATGAACAAGTTCATCCCTAACAATGATGGTGAGGTAAAAGGGTGGATGCTTCTCATATTTTAAAAAGGGTTCCACAATGTTATTAGGATAATTGGTAAGAGAAAAATTATTATGACCATGGGTTGATGATGGAAGGCTAACATGGATTTAAGACAACTATTTTTGTAAAACTTCCTTTTGGCTAGGCATGTGAAGGATATCACAAAGAGAGATAGATGCCTTAAGATTATTTGATGAGTCAATAATGTTTAAAGAAGATGTAATTACTTTTTATTATATCCTTAGAAGTAAAGAAGAGTTTGGAACTTTAGGTATTGAATAACTTAAAGTTACTCTCCTATCATTTTAACTTTAAGAAGGTGTAGGAGTTCTAGGGACTACCATACTTGCGATCATGCCTTATTACCTTGTAGGAGGAATAGTTGAACTTGTCAGCACACCATTAGAATCTTCTAGATAATTCCTCTCTACCCTTGTATCATTTTCAACCTAATTTCCTTAGTTGACAACATAGGTGTCTTCAACTAGGAAGTTAGTATAACTCACTCCTTGAGATTACCACCATTCATTTGCTTGCATGAGAAACTAATATTATATTGATAATTGAGAAGAGATTCCTTCTTGTGAAACCAAATATTTTTATACACTTTCATTGGAATCCATGAATTGAACTTATTTATATTATTCTCTTCATACCAAGTTGTTATGCATTAGTACCATTGTTCTTGTATTGGAGGTAGAAGTTGGATTATATGCATTCATGGGCCTATTGAAGTTAGGCTACCCTTGACCTCTCCCCTTCCCAAAATGTTGAGGTGGGAACCTATTTCCTTGTTAAGGATAGGGGTAGGAGTTTTAATGAACACCTTTCTATAAACTTGCTTTTCTAAGATGAGCTTTTAAGAATTTAGACATTGATTCCTAATCAATTATCTCTTCTACCTTCTTAGGAGAAGTCCTTGAATTGGTGTTAGCATTCTGAATTTGGGGAACACATGGTAAGGTCATAAGAATTAGGTGAGGTATATCCACCCATGGATTGTATCATGATGGATATGTCATTATGATTATACCTTATATATGTAGGAAACACAGAGCTAGGGTGGTCTCATGGGAGGAAGTAACCTATTCCAATTCCTTTGGAATCTCTCATTAAAGTCATAAATTATCTCCTTAGGGCTCTTCGAATTATATTGAGTTGGTGAATTAGTGATGTGTGATCACTCCTATACTCAAGCCTTGATATTATCAACTCTCCAAAATCATCCCAAGTTATGATACATCCCATGGGCAAAGTCATATACTAGTCAAGTTGTTTCCCTCTAAGGGACATGGTAAGGATTATAATGGAAATGTTGACCTTAGTGACATTTTAAAAATTACAAAAAATTGAGATATCCCTAATATTCTCACTAGGGGTGACATGACCCTCACCATTTAATGTGTAAACAATCTTAGTCATATTAGTAGGTATACCATCATATGCATCAAGATGGATAGGATTTTCAATGTTAAACATTGGGAAGGCATGTTGCCTAGCCATGTTCTCCTCAAACTCTTGTTCACTCTCTTGATATTTTAGGCTATCAAAGTCTTCTTTCTCTTCAAATATTACAATAGAGGGAGGCTGTTAAACTTCAAGAGGAAGTTTAGGTTGAAGAGGTGTGTTATGGGATTGAAAACTATATAATAATATGACCTACTAATGACCATGAAGTATGATCATAAATATATGACAAAAAATGTTCTAAAACTAGATTTTACCTTGAATCAAGTCACCAAATGATGAGTAGAACACCATATGCATATTTGATGTTGTTAAGATCAACTTTCACCTTGACAAGTTGTCTTTAGTATAATAGTTCCATTGGGAATGTCAAAAATCTTGTCACCAAATATGAAACCTTGGAGGAGGTTAGTACATCCTAATTGAATATTTGGGCAACATTAGAATACCTCTAGGCTTGTGGGTTGCCTATAATAGAAGTAGACTTATAGGTTTAAGGTCTAGCTCCCTACATTGATCCTTAAGTGCTTACCACCTACACTAATTGATTACTTGGATGAAAAGAGATAGAATTAAGCATGAAATTAAGATAATTTAATGGGGTGATAAACTATAAATATTTCTACTTGAATACCATTCTCTTTCACTAAGAGACATGACCTACAACACTAGCTTCAATGTCCTAGAATACTCTAATATTAGTATTTCAAATATGGAGGTGATATGCATGAAAATACTAAAGGAAAGTGGAATAGAGGTCAGATTTTAGACACTAAAGATGATTTTATACTTTAAGATAATAAAACACACTAACTACACTCCATATGACCTGTTTGAGTGAGAACTACTTCCACCAAACATGAAAGGACAAAGACAACACAAGGATATATGTTTATCACTAGAAATCATCATACATCACTTCACACACTTAGAAAATATATTTGTAAACTAAAATCTAGATTTAAAATATTATTCAAAGGAAAATTAGAATATAAAATAGTAAGTCTTAACCATAATAGGTATGTAATTAGAATACAATAGCCAAAATGGCTTGCATTTATAGAAGGTGAGAAGAGAGAGAATAAAGTGGAGTTTAAGGGCCATAATGCCAAATTTAAAGGCATGGAAATTAGATATATTATATAGGGATGACGTGGGGAATATAGTTCTAGAAATTCCTCTTGGATTAAAGTCCACCTAAAGCATTACAACTCTCCAAACTTGACACATCGGTCTTCAGATGGATTCCTAAAACTGCCTTTATGATTAGGCATATTTTGACTTCTCAAGACTAGACTTGGGAAATGATTTATTATTTTTGGGAAATTAGATGTTTAATTATTAAATAATAAATGGGTCTAAGTAGATAAAATTAGTAAATAATGTATAATAATTAGGCTACTGATTTATGAAATTTGATTGTAGTTAGAGGTTTTCTAAAAATAGTACTGAGAGAGAAAATTAAACTTATCTAATTCTATGTTGTTTCAACTAAGATAGGGTCTATAAATTTGTGTACAAGCTTGGGAGACAATGACAAAAATTAATCTAGAGTTCATTTCTTGATTTGATAGGAGTGCTAAAGTGGGACACCCTAGGTTCTGATGCTATAGTCAAATCTTGGCACTGTTGTCCTGATGATTTAAGCTTTTTGAATTTTGTATGCTAGGTGTGTGTAACCTAGGCTATGAAATATCAAAGCATAAAAGTGCATGGAGCTCATTATTTACTTAATTTAGTCTTCATTACCCTAGTTCCTCTTTGTGATTGAACTTGAATGTAAAATTAGAAGAAAAAAGAGGAGGGGTTAGTGTGTAAAGGATATGTTAGATGCACTTCACATCCCATGTGTGGGTACACTTCCTACCTACCAATACTTTGAGGAGGGATCAAGCTATATGTATTTCTCCCATTGAAGTGACTGGTGTAATAGTCTGATGAAAATGCAAGTAAATGTGAAACTAGGTGTACTTAGAATGACTAAGGACTGGTGTGAAGGTTTGAATAAGCTTGTAATACTATTGGATGGTTGTATGCAAATAATAGGGAAAAGTGATTGAGTGGTCTTGCTTGAATTTTTGCTTCTCTCTTATAAATGAGTGTCAACCCTTCTAAATGGACTTTGAATGGCCTTTTATAGGATATTTAATAATTATGGGTTAAATGAATTCACATTAGGCCAACATGAATTAGGATAAATATTCAAAATAATATGACCATTAGAATCCAAAATACACTTGGACAATAGTGCCAAAAATAGGACACCCTAGGTATCAACATTATAGTCCAAGTTTGGGTACTATTATCCATGGCTGATAGGACCTAGAGGGATGGATTAATCATGGGAAGATTAGTTTGGGTTTGTAAAGGTTCATTATAGGACGCTATGGATGACTGAATTAGTGAAAACATGCCTATGAGGGTAATGAGAGCAAAAAAATGGACCTATAGTTTAGGTGTCATCAACCACACTCAAGTTACCAAATTTCATTTTTTATATGGCTACATTTCCCCACCCCCCCCCCCCCCGGCTTTATTCTAATGATGTAGAAAATCAAAATAGTAGGATAAAGGAAAAATAGAAAGTGTACCTAATGTTACCTTTAAAGGTTAAGATCATGAAGTTTTCTGATGTTAGATGTGTATAGGGTGTGAAGTGTGAATTTACAATAAAAAACATAGAGTAGATCAGTCCTTACTAGATATGTTATGTTTAAAATAAGAATGTACAAAATTTGGGTAAGAGAAAGAGGAAAAGAAAGGAATGTATACACCTCACTAGATACATGAACCAATGTAAAACTTATTGTGATACTATATTGTATTGGGTGTGTGTTATACCAAAAGTAATATTACAATTAGAGCTGAGTGCTCAATTCCATAGAAGTGGCTCAAGAATGAAAAGGTAGACCATTTGTCTCCATCATCACCTACTAAGTGAAGCTAACGAATCATACACGTGTCAATCAATGTTTGGATTGTGTGTCTAATCCCTCTGAATAGGTGGCTCAAGAATACAAAGGCTAGCTAATCATTTGGCTCCATCATTGCCCTGTAATTGAAGCTATGAAGTAATACTAATATAAAATAGATGTCATATGAGATGGATCCTAAAGCCCATGAATATACTATAATCTTATAATGTTGGCATGGATAGCTGAATGTATGCTAGAAACTAGGCCACTCTTGCCCATTTTGAAAGATGAAGATTAGGATTGTATAAAAGCCACTCAAAAAATAGTGCAATAGGCTTATGTGGAAGCCAACTCAAGAAAATGGGTACTCAGTAAGTTAAGCTTGTATGAAAGATAAACTTGATAAAATATGCTAACCCCTGTAGATGGAGTTAGGCATGTAATTACTAAGAAATGCTTAAAAATAAACAAAACTCAAAAAAAGGGAGGATTAATGTGTCATGCACATTGCCCCCTAGTCATTGGCGTCTAGAACATGGATTCTGATCTAGAAGTTATATCAACTGCATAATCTAAACTTAGAAGTGAGAGCCATCATGCTACACATGATGACCCTTATATCTAGATTTTATTAGCAAAAATTTGTTTTGAAACATGTTGAATCTAGACTATACTTAGCTACAAACCTATGACTAAACTCAATTTTTTGTTTGTTTTTAGAACTAATTTTTTGTTGTCTAGATATGAGAAAAAAAAATAGGACACCTTATTGTTCAGTTTTGTAGTCCAACTTTGATGTTATTGTCCAAGGCCAAATTTGGTAGCTTTTCTAGATCCTTTGTTATCTACCTGGTCTATTTTGCTTCTTTTGATGCATCGATTCTATTATGAATGTTCTAAAAATTACTTTTTCAGTTGTTATGAGCTCTGATCTTTGTGATAAAATCCTTGTTTATTTACCTCTCTATTGAAGATAGGAATGAAGAAATTGCAATGACTACCCTTAGAAGAAAAGCTTTGCAAGTGTGTTATGCTACATAGATATATGATATAGCAATGATAATTGACAAGATATCTTGAGATATAGCAAGGTTTGTATTGAGATATTTTTAGATCAATAGGGGTATGCCTAGATAGATATAACAATGTAATAGCATATGTAATGTACAAAAATAGAATTGAAAGTGTTAGTCGTTAGTTGTTAGCAAAGAGGGATGGAGCATGATGTCCATCATGGCATCTGAAAAATCTAGGAAATGCATAATATGGATAATGGAATTACAAATAAGAAAATAATCTAGAAACACATACAAATAAAGAAGCCAAAAGCATAGAAGAGTGGCTAGGGGGCCAAGCAATCATGAGATATGGGCACATGTCACTCAAACTGAAAATCAAGCATACAAGGCATGTTCAAATGCCACATACACATATAACTGAAAAAAACAAAGTTGGCACACAAGGCATGGCACATATAAGAGTACAAACAAATGACATTAGCAAATGTCCTAAGGCACACACATGAATGGAAGCAAAAGACATTAGGAAATGTCTTAAAATAGCTATAAGGCATGGAACAAGAATTGATAAAATGCAAACACATGAAAATACACTAAGTAGGAAAGGAAATCATGTATAGACTATAAGTGTAATCTCATATAACTAATCAAATCAAGAAGTGAAAGTATGCAAGACATGTTAGTACAAGACTAGGTATATACTAGGAAATACACAAGTGTAAGATACTAGTGAGTATCGATATGGTAATCTGTGTAAGCTTAGTAAGTAATGTATGTCAACATGATAACTAGAGTATGTGCTATAGGAATGACATAACTTGGATGGTGTAGACATGTAGAATATGCCCCTTATTGGGTATGTATATTGATGTGTCTTGAATGTAGAAGTAGGATGCCCCTTCAATGGGTAGAGTTAAGCAATCAAAGATATGGATGTCACCACACACACTTAAAGAAGTTCAAATGAAGCATGGTAATGTATATAAATTGATAAACAATAGCATAAAATTAAAAAATGTAAATCTAAGATATTAGTATCAATGTAAAACATGGATGATGCATACAATAGAAATTTTTTTATGTTTTGAATATATTTAATTATTTTTGGTATTTTTGATATTTTATATTATTTTTATATTTTGAAATAATCTATGTACAAGTAAGTATAATAATAAATGATATCAACCATTGAGTCTCAGATGAGACTCCCTATCATGGTGTCTTATATCAAACAAAGGTATCATGCATGATTGTGAAGCATGATGGAAAGGCTAAGACTCTGATTCTGAAAGTTGTGTGCATTGTATATGTGTTGAAATATCTAAAGTAGAAACTAATTATGGGGTCCCTCTATAAATTTGATATGTGGACGATATTGTAAGGGTATTAAGGACCCATCTAAAAGTAGGATAAGCTCTCTAAACATGTGCTCTATGTGTAGACACATGAGATCTCAATGAAACTACTTTGGGTGTGAATACTATAGTTAGAAGTTATCTAGAATCCCAAAGCTATGGAGGGGTATGAACCCTCTATATGAAATATCAAACAAATTCCACTAATAACATTATAAAAACCCTTCTCAATAAATCCTAACTCCTTGGAGTCTCATTCATATTGTTCATATTGGTGTGAACTTTCAAAGATGGCCTATCAAGTTTGGGATTGTATTTTGAGTATGCCTGAGGTGTCCTTTAGGCCAAAAATAAATTTTATATAATATATCCTAAAAAAAAAAGGTTCCAAAAAATATTATACATCATCTAAAATGTTATAAAATTTGTTTTAAGGTTCATCTAGTGTTATAAATAAGAATGAACCCCTTTAAGGCTTTAGTCCTAGTCTAGGCCTAATCGGCCTGACTGTGCATAGTTACCATAACCATCTCTGAGTGGTTTCTCAAGAATTTAGGGTATATAATATATTTTTTCATTTTAAAACAAACTTGACACAACTTTCCTTTGTTTTATATCAGTTCCCAAAACCTTCTATTATCATCTACCCACCAAGTTTACAACCTTGCCTACTTGGGAGTGCCCTCTATCTGAGATAAAATAGAGGGCATATACCCTATCTACTAAGACATTTTGAAGTTATAGAGGGATTAATTAGGTATTGAGGACATTTTTCCAAATTTTCAAATTTGGATCACATTAATAGGTTTTTCTGTTAGGGTGTGGAGCTAAAAGCTTCACCTTAAGGCAAACATGGAGGTTTCTGAGTGTATGCAGTCACCGGCGTCGGCAAGCCACAACCGACGTCGGTCAGGGGAAGCACAGAAGCAAACAACATCGGTAGGAGATCAGCTAGCATCAGTCACCTCCAAGAAGGTAGGGACCAACGTTGGTCACCTGTGGCAGTCAGAACTGCTATTGACGAACAGTTAGTTAAGTGAATGCAGAGTTTGCATGTTGAAGACCAGCTTGAGTCTTTGAGCCACTTGTCTAAATTAGTGTATGCATGAGATCTATATAATAGACTCATGGGCTATATTGTTAAGTGTTGAACTTATAGAACCCAAGTGTAGAACTTGGAGAGTTCTTCCCATGGTGGAATCAAGTAGGATTCCCCATGTATGTAAGATCAGGTTTGATATCCAGGGTGTTGTAGGATCATGGTGGAGATCTACGTGTGATAAGTAAGATCAGGTTGGTCTGCAGGGATGTGTGTATGCGAGGGTCAGAAGAGGATTGGTGGAGGAGCAAGATCAAGGTGACAACAATACATCAGGAGCAGGATCATGGTGAGATCTACTTGGAGTACTGGTTCGTACTCGGTTGTACTAGACATACAATGAGGTGAACAACAACTTGTGTTAGTTGTTAGTTGTGACCTATGAGAGAAGATTACTCAGGTGGGAAGATTACTTGGAGCCCTTGAGGAGGAAGCCTCACAGAGGTGGAAGAAGAGTGTGATCTCTTTATTGTAATTTCCTTTGTAATGAGTTAAATACAATTATGTGTTGCCTCGCATATTCTGTGTGTTTTCTCATTGATAGTTTTTTGTTCTTTTGGTTATTTCTACAATCTTAAGTTGCTTATACAATGGTAATCATGTGTACTCTTAAATATGACAAGTTGTGTCAGAGCTTTGGGGAACTTAGGTCCTATCAAATGGTATCAGAGCGAGGTTGGATGTTCTTAGAGCGAGTTTGACTAATAGATGGACAAATCTGGTTAGTGGTTTGTTGATTATAGGTTACTCACAGGGGTTTCTGATTGAGTGGGAGTATAGCAATAGCAGAAGAAGGTAAGCTAAGGATGAAGAAATTCAGGCACAAGATTAACACCATAATGAGTGTGGTGGGTTGTCTTCAAGTGGGAGCTTGAAGAGGAATACAAACCAGGATGCAGATTAAATAGAGTACTAGTATGGGTATAGGTCCAGCTATTTATCTCCAAGTGGGAGATTGTTAGGGTGTGGAGCTAAAAGCTTCACCTTAAGGCAAACATGGAGGTTTCTGAGTGTATGTAGTCACTAGCATTAGCAAGCCACAACTAACATCGATCAGGGGAAGCGCAGAAGCAATCAGCATCGGTCACCTCCAGGAAGGCAGGGATCGACGTCGGTCACCTGTGGTAGTCAGAACTGCTGTTGACGAATAGTCAGTTAAGTGAACGTGGAGTTTGCATGTTGAAGACTAGTTTGAGTCTTTGATCCGCTTGTCTAAATTAGTGTATGCATGAGATCTATATAATAGACTCATGGGCTGTATTATTAAGTGTTGAACTTGTAGAACCCAAGTGCAAAACTTGGAGAGTTCTTCCCATGGTGGAATCAAGTAAGATTCCCCATGTATGTAAGATCAAGTTTGATATGCACGGTGCTATAGGATCATGGTGGATATCTACAAGTGATAAGTAAGATCAGGGTGGTTTGCAGGGATGTGTGTATGCGAGGGTCAGAAGAGGATCAGCGGGGGAGCAAGATCAAGGTGATAGCAATACATCAGGAGTAGGATCATGGTGAGATCTACTTGGAGTACCAGTTCGTACTCAATTGTATTGGACGTACAATGAGGTGAACAATAGCTTGTGTTAGTTGTTAGTTGTGACCTATGAGAGAAGATTACTCAGGTGGGAAGATTACTTGGAGCCCTTGAGGAGGAAGCCTCACAGAGGTGGAAGAAGAGTGTGATCTCATTATTGTAATTTCCTTTGTAATGAGTTGAATAACATTATGTGTTACCTCTCATATTCTGTGTGTTTTCTCATTGATAGTTATTTGTTTTTTTGGTTATTTCCGCAATCTTAAGTTGCTTATACAATGGTAATCATGTGTACTCTTAAATCTGACAAGTTGTGTTAGAGCTTTGGGGAACTTAGGTCCTATCATTTTCAACTCTTTAAAAACCCTGAAGATAGACTATGCAATATTGACTATGTGTAGGGTCTGTGCATTGAGTATAGGTTGTATGTTTGAATACCTCTTGGATTCATTTAAATATCCTAATCACCATATTATATGGTAATTACCACTATTGATTTACTTTTAAACATGTCTAACACCCCATGCTTCTGTTAAATCCTCAAATTACACTCTCCATGACTAGGCTTGGTTTACTGTAGGAGTTCATTTCAAGAAAAGGAGACTCTTATAGGTTATTGTGAACCATGTTTATCATGTTTAGGTTAATATAAAATTTATATAGGCTCATATAATATTTTTACACATTCATATAATACCCTATTACCAAGTAAATATTTAAACTATACCATTCCCAATGTACTATCATACTACAGTCAACATGTAGGTGCCATTTTTAGACCAAAAGGGGCCCATGTAGGTGGTGTTTTCATGATTTAGCCCTAGTGTTCAATTAATGAGGCTCACTTTGGATTCATTGAGGTCATATCCAAATGTTTTGAACTTATCTCTTCCCTTAAGTCATATCAACATCTAAATTATATACTCTTAGTATCTTATAAGTCTATAGTCTAGTTGTAGGTGATTATTTTGATGACAAAGGGATGCCTATAGGTGGAGATCTATGTATGAATTATATGAGTCAAATCCTCCAATTTTGACTTGGGTCCTCACCCTCATATATCATCAAATTAGGGAAATTATTTTAAAGGTATGCTTACATCATGTCATTGTTGCATCATAGGGTCACTTAGGCTTCTGCATAATGTAAATGACATTGAAAATCTTCAGTGAAAGATTACTTGAATTAGAAGACCTATCTACATAACCTACTTATTTCCAATAAATCAATTTATCATGTAAATTAATTTTCATGTGTTTTAGATACATGATGGAATCATTTATATTATCTAAACCTCAAGACACTCACCAATATATGACTTTTGCATATGAATAAATACCTTATTCAGATAAAATAAGCTAACATGTCTCCAAAGCAACTTTATCAAACTATGAATGTGGTTTCAAGTTTGATTTACACCTTATGACTCCATCATTTATTATGTGGTACTCTCAATTCTTCTAGCCTTGAATGAAACTTCAAACAAGTTTAAATGCCTTCATTCATCAACCTCAGGTCTCTATAGATCTGCCTATAGGAGGGCATAAACTCACTAACTACATACATTGGAGAATTGGTTATATCAAACAATATCAAACCATTTAAATAGTTTAAATTTTTTTGGTCACACTTTGAGAGTGTAGTCAATACCTTGAAATATCCTCATCCCATCACCATGATTACTTAAAACTCCTTTTCACCTGACTGTAGGTGCACATGCAGGAAACCTAATTATGTATATATGCTCATTGACTGTGTTTCATATGAAACACACTTGAGAATAATATTTTCAAGGAGGGATGATTAAAGTGACATGAAAGGTATGAAACATAACATGTTACCTTTATTTAAAACCATTATAGGAAAGAGGACCCTCTATAAATGGTGAAACTTGGTCTGCAAACTATGATATAGTATCCCCCTAATAAAATGAAGTGCTTGTGATTTTATTATTCACACCACACATGAAAATGAATCGATAACCATATGATAATAATGGTCATGTGACCTAAAAACATGTATATTACTTGGTTTATATGAACTAACCCAAATATAGAGGAAACATGTAGGGTATGGGAATGAGCAAGAAAAGAAAGGTAGTAGACTTCGTAGCATTTGTTAATAGAGGAAAAGTAACCAATAATTTGACTATCACCACGAATTTTAAGTGAACAAAGGGTAATATCATCCCTCAAAATAATTTTATGAAATTCAACTCCTGTTGTCTGTACCATCAAAAAATTGACTGAGTATTTATGCCTACCTAAGAGAGTGATGGAAGAATAACATAGTTTTATGCTATTTTTGAGATTTTCAAGGATGATTAAGCATGGAATTGAGTTTAGGGTACCTAGAGGCTCACTATAGAAGTCCTTTCCAAGTGCCAAAAATCATCTATAGTCTATATAATTACCCAAACTCTCTTTAATTGCCTGGTTTTCTTGTTTTGAGATTGAAACCTGTAGTTTGTCAGCATAAGATAATTACTATGACACCTAATTGACAACATATTCATATAAAAATATAATCCTCATAGACATAGTTATTAATGGTTTTAGTGGTTATTTTCCAAGATCCATCGAGGAGATTGTGTTTCCATTACAGGTTGGACCAATATACATAGCCACTTCGTTATTTGTTGTACATAGTGCATGCATTTTTTGATATGTTATTAGGTTGACCATGGTTACATCAACTATAATCCATTAAATCTATAGTGCATAGATTCTTGAAGTACATAAATGTAGATCAAGTGGTTAAAGTTTAGGGTCTCCCATTTAAGTATCCTCTACATATCTCATAGGTAGTTACATCACAGTCACCAATTACAATTTTATCACCATTACCCGATATAGCATAGTTATTAGTTATAGCTCAGAGTATAGTTCTTATGGATATATCATAGACTTTATTATAACCACAAGTGTAGGTGAGGTGTATTTATACTATATTTATATGTACACATACTCTCTCATGGAGAACATAATTAGAGAGACCCCTACATCAGAGATATGTCATAGATTCTAGAGGTCCTTTTTCCACCAATTTTATGATAAGATACATATTATTGGGTTCTCTACATCCTCAACATAGGGCACAAATTTCACCTATAGTTTCTTCTACCAAATGGGTTCTTAAGACTCCTATAGTTCATAGGACATTGTAGTTAGTGCCACAACTTCCTAGCACCACCACATAGGTGATTACATATATATATTACTAAGTAAAATAGATTATGGGATCATAGATACCCTTTCACACAACACACATGATCAAATTTTCCTTATTTCACATAGGTCATAGTGATAGCGAGTCTCCCATGACACTCGTTAGTTAGTCTGGTTCCTACCCTCTTGTACATATTTTCCTTCTCTCTTGATCTTTGTACATAGTTCATTTTTATATTGATTTTACATGGATTATATCTAGAAAATAAAAAAACATTATAATATGTCAAAAATATAAAAACATTAAAATATTTCTCAGAAAACATAAGATTTAATGATTATATGCACTGATATGTTTACATTTTATATATTTTCTATACATTACATATGCTTTTTATCTTATTATAATGAGTTTTATCATCTACATGCTTCACTTCTTGTTGAGTGCTTGTAGATTGCTTATAGGACATAGGTCCACTACACTGATCCATAATTGATATTATCTATCCACTAGGGGCATATATACTGATTCATGGTTATTTATTTGACACATTCATCTATTGAAGGCATCTTGCACATAATTTATATTACTAAGTTCTATCTTTATGTTCTATACATTCCATTTTTAGCATTATTATATCTTGATATTGATCATTATTACATATACTTATATTTTTCACCTATCACTACTTTAAAATCAATATATGTATCTCATAGCTCTTACATAAATCTCAAACGTGTATTTCTTAGATTTTTCAGAACTCAAAACTCATGTTAAATGATCTCAGATCAAAATCTAGTTGTATATTTCTTGTAAGTTCTTTCGAGATCTAAAATGGGTCTCTTGGATTTTTGAGAATATTCACAGATTTATGGTCAATTTTTTAATCTTAGAGATCTAATTATTCTCTACCTTAAAACTCATGTCAAATGACTTCAGATCAAAAATTTAACTACATAATCTTTGTGGATTTTTGAGATCTCAAATGGGTCTTTCTTAAATTTGTAAAAAAATTCTCAAAGTTATATATGTTTTTTACCTTTTAGATGTGTTTCTTCTATGCATTGAAACTTATGTCAAATGACTTCAAATAAAAAATTTAGTTGCATATTCATTGTGAATTTTTCAAGATTTAAAATGGGTCTTTCTTAAATTTTAAAGGAAGTTCATAGATTTATGACACTTTTTTTAACCATATAAGAGTGATGCTTCTCTACCTTGAAACTCATGTCAAATAATCTCATATGAAAAATTTAGTTTCATATTCCTTATGAGTTCTTTTAATATTTTAAATGGGTATCTTTTATATTTTTTAGAAAGTTCATGAATTTATGACCATTTTTTGACCTTACAAACGTAATAGTTATTGCTTACAAACTCATGTCAAATGATCTCATATCGAAAACCTAGTTGCATATTTTTTATTTATTTTTTGAGGTCTCAAATGGATATATCTTATATTTTTACAAAAATTTATGGATTTATGATATTTTTTTGACTTTAGGGGTGTGATTCTTCTCTATCTCAAAACTTGTGTTAAATGACCTTAAATCAAAAATCTAGTCGCATATTCATTGTGAGTTTTTTAAGATCTTAAATAGGTGTTTCTTAGATTATTTAGAAAGTTCATGAATTTATGGCCATTTTTTTACTTATAATTGTGATTCTTCTTTTCCTTGAAACTAATGTCCATTGACCTCATATCAAAAATTTAGTTGCATATTCATTTGGGTTTTTTGAGATCTCAAATGAGTCTATCTTAAATTTTTGAAAAAATTCACGAATTTATTATAATTTTTTTAACTTTATAGGTGCGATTCTTCTCTAACTTGAAACTCATGTCAAATGAACTCTAATAAAAAATCTAGTTATATATTTCTTGTGAGTTTTTTGAGATCTCAAATGGGTCTCTCTTAAATTTTTAAAAAAGTTCATGAATTTATGACCATTTTTTTTACTTTATAGGCATGATTGTGGGTTTTTCAAGATCTCAAAGGATCTCTCTTAGATTTTTTAAAAATTTCAAAGATTTATGGTCATTTTTAAAAACCTATGGATATGATTCTTTGCTAACTCAAAACTTATATCAAATGATCTCATATAAAAAATTTAGTTACATATTCCTTGTAGATTTTTCAAAATCTTAAATAGGTCTATCTTAAAATTTTGATAAAGTTCATAGATTTATAGTCATTTTTTTGACTTTATAAACATGATTCTTCTCTACCGCCAAACTCCTATGAAATAACTTCAGATCAAAAATCTAGTTGCATATTTCTTGTATGTTGTTCAGATCTTAAATAGGTCTCTCTTAGATTTTTGAAAAGGTTAATAGATTTATGGTCATTTTTTTGACTCTGTAAATGTGATTTTTCTCTACCTCAAAACTCATGTCGAAACACTATTGATTGAAGTTTTTGAGAAAGTTCATAGATTTATGATCATTTTTTGATATTTTTAGCATAATTTTTCTCTGTCTCAAACCTTATATCAAATGACCATAAATCAAAAATCTATTTGCATATTTTTTGTGAGTTTTTCAAATTTCAAATAGATGTCTTAGATTTTGGAAAAAATTAACATATCTATGGCCATTTTTTGACTCTATAGGCATGATTCTTCTCTACTTCAAAATTCATGTCAAAAAAGTTCAGATCAAAAATCTAGTTGCATATTATTTGTCAGTTCTTTCTTTATCTCAAACATGTATCAATTAGACTTTTAAGAATGTTCACGTATTTATGGTCATTTTTTGACCTTAAAATGGTCATTTTTTCTATCTCAAAACTCATGTCAAATGACTTTAGATCCAAAATCTAGTTGTATATTCTTTGTGATTTCTTCCAAGATCTCAAATGGGTCTCTCTTAAACTGTTAAGAATATTTACAAAATTACTATTGATTTTTTAACCTTATAGAGATGATTCTTCTCTACCTCAAAACTCATGTCAAACAATCTTATATCAAAAATCTAGTTGCAGAGTCCTTGCGATTTTTTCAAAATCTTAAATAGATCTTTTTTAATTTTTTGAAAAAGTTCATGGATTTATTATTATTATTATTATTATTATTATTATTATTATTATTATTATTATTATTATTTTTTATCACTAGCATGATTCTACCTCGAAACTCATGTCAAATGACTTCATATCAAAAATATAGTTGCATATTTTTTGTGAGTTTTTTGAGATCTTAAGTGAGTCTATCTTAGATTTTTAAAAATATTTATAGATTTATAATCAATTTTTTATCTTTATAGAAGTGATTCTTCTCTACCTTAAAACTCATATCATATGATCTTAAATTGAAAATCTAGTTGCATATTCTTTGTGGGTTCTTTCGAGATCTCAAATGGGCATCTCTTAGATTTTTTAAAATATTCACAAATTTATGATCATTTTTTTGATATTAGACACATGATTCTTCTCTACCTCAAAACTCATGTCAAATGATGTCAGATCAAAAATCTAGTTGTATAATCTTTATGAATCTTTTGAGATCTCAAATTGGTCTCTCTTAAATTTTGATAAAGTTCATAGTTTGATATCTAATTTTTTGACCTTATACACGTGATTATTCTCTATCTTGAAACTCATGTCAAATGAATTCATATCAAAAATCTATTTATATATTATTTATAAGTTTTTAAAGATATCAAATGGGTCTCTCTTAAATTTTTAAGAAAGTTCATAAATTTATGGTATTTTTTTGACTCTACAAGCATGATTCTTCTCTATCTCAAAACTCATATCCAATGATCTCAGATCAAAAATATAGTTGAATATTTTTATGAGTTTTTTGAGATCTCAAATGAGACTCTTTTAATTTCTTGAAAAATGTTTATAGATTTATGGTCGCTTTTTAACTCTTTGTGTGTGATTCTTATCTATCTTGAAACTCATGTCATATAACCTCAGATCAAAAATTTAATTGTATATTCCATGTGGGTTCTTTTGACATCTAAAATATGTCTCTCTTAAATTTTTAAGAATTTTCATAAATTTATGACCATATTTTTGACCTCAAAGGCATGATTTTTTGTTACCTTGAAACTCATGCCAAATGGTATCAGATCAAAAATTTAGTTGTATATTTCTTTTAGGTTTTTTGATATCTAAAATGACTATCTCTTATATTTTAAAGAAATTTCATATATTTAAGGTCATTTTTTTAACCTCAAAAGTATGATTCTTCTCTATCTCAAAACTCATGTCAATGACTTCAAATCAAAAATCTAGTTGCATATTCCTTGTGGGTTCTTTTGAGATCTCAAATGGATCTCTCTTAAATTTTTTAAAATATTCACATATTTATTATTGCTTTTTTACTTCAAAAGTATAATTCTTTTTTACTCTAAAATTTGTGTCAAATGACCTCAGATCAAAAATCTAATTGCATATTCATTATGAGTTTTTTGATATCTCAAATGTGTTTCTCTTAAATTTTTTAGAAAGTTCACATATTTATTGTTATTTTTTTGACTTTATAAGCATGATTATTATCTACCTCAAAAATCATGTCAAATGACCTCTGATCAAAAATCTAATTACATATTCCTTATGAGTTTTTTGATGTTTCAAATGGGTTTCTCTTAGATTTTTAAAAAAGTTCATAGTTTTATGGCCACTTTTTTTACTCTATGATTGTGATTATTCTCTATCTCTAAACTCATGTTAAATGACTTTAAATCAAAAATATAGTTGTATATTCCTTGTGGATTTTTTGAGATCTCAAATAGGTCTCTCTTAGATTTTTTTTTAAAAATGCACGGATTTATAAATATTTTTTTAAACTTATATATTAATTGTTTTATACCTTGAAACTTGTGTCAAATGATCTCAAATTGAAAATATAGTTGCATATTCTTTGTGGTTTTTTTGAGATCTCAAATGGGTCTCTCTTAGATTTTTGAAAAAAATCATGAATTTATGATTGCTTTTTGGACCTTATAAATTTGATTCTTCTCTATTGTAAAACTCATGTCAAATGACCTCAAATAAAAAATTTAGTTACATATTACTTGTGAGTTTTTCAAAATCTCAAACGGGTCTCTCTTAGATTTTTAATTTTTTTTTTAATAGATTTATGATCATTTTTTTGATCTTGTAGGCATAATTCTTCTCTACTTCAAAACTTTTATCAAATGACTTCAGATCAAAAATCTAGTTACATATTCCTTGTGGGTTTTTTGAGATCTCAAATAGGTCTCTCTTATATTTTTGAGAATATTCATTAATTTATGATATTTTTTGACTATATAGGTGTGTTTTTTCTTTATCTCAAAACTCATGTCAAATGATTTCAAATCAAAAGTATAATTGCATATTTTTTGTAAGTTTTTCAAGATCTCAAATGGGTCTCTTTTAAATTTTTGA
Organism: Torreya grandis; assembly: GCA_037957365.1. Taxonomy (NCBI): domain Eukaryota; kingdom Viridiplantae; phylum Streptophyta; class Pinopsida; order Cupressales; family Taxaceae; genus Torreya; species Torreya grandis. Next base: position 2,952,339 of record JARHVA010001395.1, read on the forward strand.
GTAAGTTCATGGATTTATGACCATTTTTTAACCCTTTATTCATAATTCTTCTCTGCCTCAAGACTCGTGTTAAATAACCTTAGATCAAAAATCTAGTTGCATATTCCTTATGGGTTCTTTCAAGATCTAAAATGAGATTCTCTTAAATTTTTTAAAATATTTATGGATTTATGATCATTTTATGACCTTACAAGGATAATTTTTCTTTGTCTCGAAACTCATGTCAAATAACTTAAGATAAAAAATTGAGTTACATATTTTTATAGGTTTCTTGAGATCTTAAATGGGTCTTTCTTAAATTATTGAAAAAATTCACAAATTAATTGTTATTTTTTTGACCTTAGAAGTGTGATTCTTCTCTAGTTCAAAACTTGTGTCAAATGACCTCAGATCAAAAATCTAGTTACATATTTCATGTGGGTTCTTTCGAGATCTCAAATCGGTCTCTTTTAAATTTTTAAAAATGTTCACAGATTTATAATCATTTTTTATCTTTGATGCCTTTTTATTCTCTACCTTGAAACTAGTGTCAAATAATCTCAGATCAAAAATTTAGTTAAATATTCTTTGTGAGTTTTTTAAGATCTCAAATGAGTCTTTCTTGTATTTTTAAAAATGTTTACAGATTTATAACTATTTTTTGATCCTATAGACATGATCCTTTTTAACCTCGAAACTCATGTTAAATGACCTTAGATCAAAAATTTAGTTACATATTCCTTATGGACTATTTCGAGATCAAAAATAGATCTCTCTTAGATTTTTGAGAATATTCACATATTTATGATTGATTTTTTTGATCTTATAGGTGTGATTCTTCTATCTCAAAACTCATGTTGAATGATCTTAGATAAAAAATCTAGTTACTTCATCCATGTAATTTTTTAAAAATCTCAAATGGATCTCTTTTAAATTTTTGAGAAAATTCATGGATTTATAGTTTTTTTTTGACCTTGCAAGTATGATTCTTCTTTGCCTCGAACCTCGTATAAAATGACTTTATATCAAAAATTTAGTTGCATATTTTTTATGGTTTTTTTTTACATCTAAAAATAAGATTTTTGAAAAAAATCATAGACTTATGATCATTTTTACCTTTTAGGTTTGATTCTTCTCTTTCTCGAATCTCATGTCAAATGACCTTAGATCGAAAAGCTAGTTACATAGTTTTTTTGGGTTCTTTTGAAAGCTTAAGTGAGCCTCTCTTAAATTGTTGAAAATATTTACTGATTTATGATTATTTTTCAACTTTATAGACATGATTCTTTACTATTTCGAAACTCATGTTAAACGACCTTGAATGAAAAATTTAGCTGTATATTCATTATGATTTTTTTGAGATCTCAAATAGATCTTTCCTAGATTTTTGAGAAAGTTAATGGATTTATGACTTAAGAGAAAAAATATAGTCACATATTCCTTCTAAGGGTGTTTCTTCTCTACCTTGAAACTTAAGTCAAATAATTTAAGAGAAAAAATATAGTTGCATTTTCCTTGTAGGTTTTCTAGATCTAATATGAGTCTCTATTATATTTTTGAGAAAATTCATAGATTTATGGTTATTTTTTTGACCCTATAGACGTAATTAATCTCTACTTCAAAACTCATATCAAATGATCTTAAATAAAAAACCTAGTTGCATATTTTTTATGTGTTTTTTGATATCTCAAATTAATCTCTCTTAGATTTTTGAGAAAGTTCATGGATTTATGATTATTTTTCAAAACCTATAAGTGTGATTTTATTATGTCTCAAAATTCGTGTCAAATGAATTCTAATCAAAAATTTAGTTGTATATTTATTGAAGTTTTTTTGAGATTTTAAATGAGTCTCTCTTAGTTTTTTGAGAAACTTTACATATTTATGATTGCTTTTTTGACTTTATAAGCATGATTCTTCCCTTCCTCGAATCTCATGTCAAACAACTTTAAATAAAAAATTTAGTTGCATATTCATTATGGGTTTCTTGAGATCTCAAATGGGTCTATCTTAAATTTTTGAGAAAGTTCATGGATTTATAATCACTTTTTTGACCTTGTAAGTGTGATTCCTTTCTACCTCAAAACTCATGTGAAATGATGTCAGATCAAAAATTTAGTTGCATATTACTTGTAGGTTCTTTCAAAATATCAAATAGGTCTCTCTTATATTTTAGATACTATTCATAGATTTATGACCATTTTTTTAACCTCAAAGTCGTGATTCCCCTTTACCTTAAAACTCATGTCTAACATCCTTAGATCAAAAATCTAGTTGCATATTCATTGTGAGTTTTTCAAAATCTCAAATGGGTCTCTCTTTGATTTTTAAACTTTTTTATAGATTTGTTGTCTTTTTTTTGACCCTATAGGTGTGATTCTTATCTACTTTGAAACTCATGTCAAACAACTTCAGATCAAAAATCTAATTGCATATTTGTTGTAGGTTTTTTGAGATCTCAAATGAGTTTTTCTTATATTTTTGAGAAAATTCATGGATTTATGACTATTTTTTAACTTTAAAAATGTGATTATTCATTATCTCAAAACTTATTTCAAATGACCTTAGATCAAAAATCTTTTTTGTATATTCTTTATGGGTTTTTTGAGAGCTCAAATGGGTCTCTCTTAAATTTTTGAGAAAGTTCACGGGTTTTTTAAACTTTATTTTACCAAAAAAAGCATTATCATAACTTTGATTTTGTTCATTTTAGGTATACAACTTGATTCTCCCTTTCGATAAGTGCTTTCTCAATTTTGATACCATTTTTATAATTTTATAAAATAATTTGACACATTTTAATTTTAATTGATATTTTAATTTTGCATTAAGATTTTTGATGAAGATTTTAGCCAACTCCTTCTCATGGACAATACATTATAATTGGATACCTAGGCTTCTCCATCACTATAATAATGATGCAATACTCTCTCAATTCCTTTATTTAGTATTATCAAGATCAATTATACAAATTCCATGCTCATTATTGAAGGAAACATGCCTCACAAGTTTTCCTATTAATTTTTAAAATATAGTAATGGACCCTTTAATTAAGAGCATAAACCATTCAAGAAAAAGTCTTATGATGTTTTTAAGAAAGAGATAGAGCAAGTAAGCATCATTGTAAGTGACCTCGTGGCATGCTATGCAAAATTCTTGGACATTGTTGTAAGGTTATCTTTTCCCCTTATATTTACGAAATTTTAGAATTTCAAAATATGTTGGAAAATGTATATATTAAATATTCATATCTAGTGGGAACATAAAAAAGTCTTCATATCTATATTTCAATTTTAAGTGTGAGGATCTATCTATTGATGAGACTCTTTCATCATCTTCAACTCTTGGACAAAGGAATGGTCCATTAAATGATTGGAATTATTAGTCTGGATTAATTTTTGGTTTATCATATCAATGTTAGGGTTTTTAATTATTCTTCCAGGTGACGTGAATTTTTGATCTTCATAATGGATTTGATATGTTAATGACTTGATTTGTTGGGTGACTTGATCTAGATGATCTTCCAAGGTGAATATCCTTCTATAAGCCTTAATATGATTATTCTGAGGGGCTTCTTCTTCATCATCTAGTCATTTTTCATAATCTACTAGTTCAAGATTCCCCCCATATTGGTTTGTGATGTGTTGGTGTGGAGGAGTGTGTCAGGAATCTAGAACAACAAACATGCTCTGATCCCACTTGTCAGGATGCGAAACCGGAAACATACAATTGATTACCAAAACTTCAAACAACTATAGTATGCAGAAAATAACCAGATTCACCAAGTAACTAGAATTCAGAATAACACAGCATATGAGAGACAATACACAACTTGTATTAACACTTTATACAGAAAAGAATACAATAAAGAAGATGCCACTTCTTCTCCACCACCTTACAGAGGTTTCCCACACCTCAAGTGAACAGTAATTCTTCTCCCCAAAGCTCTCCCTCTCACAGGTCCCAACACCCAACTCAAATACAGAGTTGGTGTTCACCTCCCATGCTCCACGCATAACACAAGTGCTCCACGCACTCCACAAGCACTCCACATGCTCCACAAGTACTCAAGGTACTTCAAGTAGATCTCCCATGAATCTGAAACAACTTGCAATTCAATAGACCATACTTATGGAAGGAACTCCCTTGCCTTCCTCTCTTGCTCTATCCGAGTACACACCTGTACTCCAAGTAGATCCTGCCTGATACTGCTCCCTGTTGTGTTGCTGTCTATATGACCTTGCACACTTGCAAATCAAACAACAGTTCTACTCACCTGTGAACCTCGACCTTGCACACACATACACCTACAGATCAACGATCTTACTTACCATGTAGATCTCCTATATAGGCCATGCAACTGTGACCAAGATCCTACACTCCTAAAGAACCCAGCTGGCTCTCCAATCCAGCACCAACACACCTGGTACTGTGGCACTAGGAGGAATGCACCATTGCTCTACCTCACACACATAAGGAGCTTATAATTATGCTCTCTTACTCCCTAGCACACTTTTCCAATACAACCATGAGTCTATTATATAGATCTCATCCAAACAATAATTAGACATCTAATTACAATAATTAGATACGCAGCTCTCAGTCTAAAAATAGATCTCTTCATGCAAACACTTGGTTCGTTAGCTAACTGCCCGTAAATAGCTCGCAGTTGAACCACACAGGCGACCGACGCCGGTCCCTATCTGCCTGGGGGTTGCCGATGCCGGCCGATCTCTGACCGACGTCGGTTGCCTTCCTGCCCTATCCTACCGACGTCGGTTGGCCTGACCGACGCCGGTGTCTCTGACACTCAGCAACTCTCCTGCAACCTCCTCCCCTGTTTGCATCAGTGAAGCTTTTAGCTCCACAATCCTAACAATCTCCCACTTGGAGATAAACAGCTGCACTGTACCTGTACCTGTACTCTGTCTAATCTATTTCTTGGTTTGTATTCCTCTTCAAGCTCCCACCTGAAGACAACCCACCACACATCCCGTGGTGTACCACCTGTCATCCGAGTAACCTGCCACATCCGAACCTACAACACCTGTAGTGAGGTCCTGACCCTGCATAGCAACACCTGCTACCGGTCCCTCTCAAAAAACTGAGAACCCACTTCCCCGAATTGGCTCCTAACTCTGACAGCTCCCACTGCATGGGAATACTCAGGTCTATACCAGACCTCATGTGATTTTGGACACTATACCTGTCCAGCCCTTAGTGTGCTCCGGTTCTGCATCCCGAACCTCGCCAACACCTGATTCACATCAGCTCCCACTCGAGACAAAATCAACCTGTGATCTCCATGCCTCTCATGTCAAAGAATTCTGCTGCTCCAAACTCCTCCTGACATGGCACTGGACTAATCTTACCCTTAGCTCAGCAAAACCCTGTATGTACTAACCCTGCTAGCAAATATACCATCCACATACAGCAACAAAATGATGTCGCGACTCATCATCCCCCTGGTAAGACAAACCACAGTAGATACCCTAACATTGACTGAAGCCATGCTTCGTCCTCTACCTGTCAAACCCTGGTACCACTGTCCTACAGCTCCTCAAGACCATATGCCTGGTCTTCCGTCTCACGTATCCGTTCTCTCTATTCTTCTACTAAGGAATCCATTCGTCTCTATGCTTACATCCAGCTGGCAAACCTACCAAGACTCCCGTCTGGTTCTGCTTCAAGGAATCACATCCTCATCCATGCCAAGCTCACACCTGTTTCCTGGATCCTTCCTGCTATACAATCAGCAACAAGTATGAAGAAGAGGAACACGAATTTTAGGGCCTACTTACGCCTTCAGTCCTCCATATGGGTGTTTGAGACTCCTTGACAGCATGATGTCCACCCAAAATTCGTTACAGTGACCGACCTCGATCACTCCATAGTCTACATCCGTCTGACGTCGGTTCTCATGCGTCTGTTCCTGACTACCAACCTGCCAGCACTGGTGTCCCTGCTACCGACGTCGGTTCTCCTGACCGACATCGGTCTTACTTACTGCCGACGTCGGTCCTATGACCGACGTCAGTCTTATCCTACCCGACACTGCCGGCTTCGGTCTGCACATGACCGACATCGGCACCTGTCTGTTCGACACCGGTTCCTCCTGACCGATGCCGGTGTCTGTGTTTGCCTGTGAGTGATGACTTTTTACCCGCGAGCTCCTTTGGATCAAAACACATGTCCAAACTGCTCTGCTCAGATGTATCCAACCTCATCCACTGAACTCTGTCTGCCATCTCCTCCAAGAACACCAAGGCTTTCCAGTTCTTAAGCCTGTCAAATATATCTGTCTTCTGCTTAAGAACATGCATCTCCTTCCTGCTCATGTGACCAAGCCTACGAAGCCACATCTCCGTAATAGAAGAAGAATCAGTAATATAAACAAGTAGATAAAGTGTACCTGTTTTCTTACCACCAGCTAATTCAAGTGCTACCGTTGTGAGAGTTCTTGTGCATCTCTCATCACCCAATCTTTCTGAAGAAATTAGCCATATCTCTAGACCTGGGACCTGCATGACCTTCATCAACACCTGTGTGTTGGCCGCCTGCAATTTCAGCTTCACTTCCCCTTTGCCAATTCTTTGGCAAGGCTTACCAGCTCCTCTACCTGGGGCTGCATGGAAAGAGGCAACCGAATCTTTTATCCAAGATTCAACTTTATCCAAGAAACCTGCAAACACATCCTATGCAACAACACCTGCTACATCTGTATCTTCAGTTTCTTCATGCTGCTCTGTTACCAACCAACAATGTTCTTTTACTTGCTCTTTCTTTCCATCGGACCGTGAGTAACCGTCTATGCTTTTCAACTCCTCCATTCTTAGCTTACTTTGATCTACCGTTGCTCTACTCCCACTCAATCAGAAACCCCTGAGAGTGCCCTGTAACCAAAACACAACCTGCTTCCTGCAACCTTAGCTCTGATACCACTTGTCAGGAATCTAGAACAACAAACATGCTCTGATCCCACTTGTCAGGATGCGAAACTAGAAACATACAATTGATTACCAAAACTTCAAACAACTATAGTATGCGGAAAATAACCAGATTCACCAAGTAACTAGAATTCAGAATAACACAGCATATGAGAGACAATACACAACTTGTATTAACACTTTATATAGAAAAGAATACAATAAAGAAGATGCCACTTCTTCTCCACCACCTTACAGAGGTTTCCCACACCTCAAGTGAACAGTAATTCTTCTCCCCAAAGCTCTCCCTCTCACAGGTCCCAACACCCAACTCAAATACAGAGTTGGTGTTCACCTCCCATGCTCCACGCATAACACAAGTGCTCCACACACTCCACAAGCACTCCACGTGCTCCACAAGTACTCAAGGTACTTCAAGTAGATCTCCCATGAATCTGCAACAACCTGCAATTCAACAAACCATACTTATGGAAGGAACTCCCTTGCCTTCCTCTCTTGCTCTATCCGAGTACACACCTGTACTCCAAGTAGATCCTACCTGATACTGCTCTCTGTTGTGTTGCTGTCTATATGACCTTGCACACCTGCAAATCAAACAACGGTTCTACTCACCTGTGAACCTCGACCTTGCACACACATACACCTGCAGATCAACGATCTTACTTACCATGTAGATCTCCTATATAGGCCATGCAACTGTGACCAAGATCCTACACTCCTGAAGAACCCAGCTGGCTCTCCAATCCAGCACCAACACACTTGGTACTGTGGCACTAGGAGGAACGCACCATTGCTCTACCTCACACACAGAAGGAGCTTATAATTATGCTCTCTTACTCCCTAGCACACTTTTCCAATACAACCATGAGTCTATTATATAGATCTCATCCAAACAATAATTAGACATCTAATTACAATAATTAGATCCGCAGCTCTCAGTCTAAAAATAGATCTCTTCATGCAAACACTTGGTTCGTTAGCTAACTGCCCGTAAATAGCTCGCAGTCGAACCACACAGGCGACCGACGCTGGTCCCTGTCTGCCTGGGGGTTGCCGACGTCGGCCGATCTCTGACCGACGTCGGTTGCCTTCCTACCCTATCCTACCGACGTCGGTTGGCCTGACCGACGCAGGTGTCTCTGACACTCAGCAACTCTCCTGCAACCTCCTCCCCTATTTGCATCAGTGAAGCTTTTAGCTCCACAATCCTAACAGAGTGTTAGGTCTAGATGGTGTTTAGATTAGATGTTGTATAAGGTTAGTATTAAATGTAGGGTTAAATTTTCCTCCCATTCCAATAACTTTGGCTAGTATTTGATCTCAATTTTCATATATATATATATATATATATATATATATATATATATAGAGAGAGAGAGAGAGAGAGAGAGAGATCAAATTGGGCTCGAATTTCATCATTATTGAAGAAATCATTCTTAATTATTTCCTCTCCTCTAGAAGTATGCATGCCACTTTTATTTTCATTATTATCATCACTCCCTACTTTATTCACTTAGTGTCCTTAGGTTGTCATCTTCCTCATTTTATCCTTGTCACAACCTTAAGAATTATGCACATGTTTTGATCAGCATGGTGGATAATTCAAGGTGATATAGAGATTATAGGTGTTGATTTGATATAAGGCAAAAAGAAATGTAAATTTTAAGCAATAAACTTGTCTTGATTTTAAGCTAAAATGGTCAATATGTTTATAATGTATTGGATGAGATTCATATTTTTGATATCACAGACTAAAATTATCAAGTATTACCAATGTATCAACTCTATAGAGATTTGGCCTAACAAGAAGACTAGATGATGAGATAATTAAATGCCTATATTCACACTAGCAAAATGACGACTAGATAAATCTAGTTATGAACAGGTAGGATGACAAGATGATATTGTGCTAGATGAAATTTGATAGAGTTATAGACTTCAAAAATATTTAATCAAAGTAATAGGTTTTAGATTGGATGGAGAAGTGTGTAGGATGATTTTAGGACTTTGAATAGAGGATAAATAACCACTACATCTTAGTCACAAGACATAATGCTCAAGATTTGGAGAATAGATGAAGGGAGAAGATGAAGATGGTTTAAGCTAAGAGCTATATAAGATGAGTGTATCCTAAGGGTTTTCTAGGTGTTTAAAAAAAGGGTAAAAGGTTGTCTTCACTTGTAAACAATACTAATTTAGCATGACACACACAATCACATCAAACACAAGCCCTAGTATTTAGTAAATTGATTAGGAGTGTAACCTAATGAGTTCACCATCTAATAGTTTCACATGTGATGCTATAAGTTGGTGAATCATTATAGAATCATCCAAACCCTCTCAACCCTCTCTGCACTTGATTGTCACTATGAGTGTTGATACTAGCTTTAACAGTAAGTCATATGTTATGGTCAAAATATCTTACGCTAGGTTAGACAAAGCTTATTAGGGGCATCCCTTGATATATTCTAGGTACTTGGGGCCCAAATATATGTAGGGTGTTCTCTAATGCTTGGGTTAGAGAGTTAATTATTTTCCTTCATTAAAAATCTATATGGGATCAACTTCTTGGCTTAACGATAGTTATTCCTAATTTTTATACTTCACTAAAACATAGAGTTTGGTTATATGTACGGTGATGAAATTTGTGTCATCAACCCCCAAAAAACTAGGCAAGTGTATGGGGATGAATTCCGCATTATATTGTATCATATAAAATAAAAATTATTGGATGACACATAGATTAAAAAAATATTATTTAACCACTTATTTTATTATGTAATATAAAAATACAAACAAATAAAGAGATATAAAATATTTCAAAAACCTAAATCTTAAACTACATCCTGGTCTTGAAATTAAAAAGTTAAAAAATTGATTTATAGTCTTTCATTTATTTTCCTTACACAAAATTTATTAGTGGTTTTGATGAAAACACTGGTAGGTCAAAATTGGCTTCTGCTTCTTCAAAATCACTTGTACATAGTATACATAATCAAAAACATTAAAATTGATTATATAAAGATAAAATTGCAACTAGCAAGTCAAAATCGTAGATAGGAAAATAAAAAATTTCAAGTGATTAGTCAATGATAAGCACATAGTTTGTATTCAAAATTGCTTATAGCTTTTTCAAAATCACAATTAAAAATCAAACTTCTAAAATGCAAGAAATGATATTGCAAATTTTAAATAGACTAATGATTTATTTAAACAATCCAAAACAAGGTTTAATAAGTTTAAATAGACTTGGCATATCGTTCTTCACATGGCTTCCTAAAACTACCTTTATGATTAAGCATATTTTTACTCCTCAAGACTAGGCTTGAGAGATGATTTATTATTATTGAAAAATTAAATATTTAATTCTTAAATAATAAATGGGTTTAAGTAGATAAAATCAGTAAATAATATATAATAATTAGGTTACTCTTATATTTTTGAAAAAGTTTACAAAATTATAGTCATTTTTTTAACTCAAAAGATGTGAATCTTCTCTACCTCAAAACTTATGTCAAACAATCTCAGATCAAAAATCTAGTTGCATATAATTTGTAGGTTACTTTGATATCTTAAATGGGTATCTCTTAAATTTTTGATAAAGTTTAAAGATTTATGGTCATTTTTTTACTCTGAATGAATGATTCTTCTCTACCTCAAAACTCATGTCAAATGACTTAAGATCTAAAATCTAGTTGCATATTTTTTACATATTTTTCAAGATTTTAAACGGGTCTTTCTTATATTTTTTAAAAAAAATTATGGATTGCTGGCCATTTTTTAACCCTGAATACGTGATTCTTCTCTACCTCTAAACTCATGTCAAATGACCTCAGATAAAAAACTAGTTGCATATTTCTTTTGGATTTTTCAAGATCTTAAATAGGTCTCCCTTAAATTTTTTAAAAAAAAATCATAGATTTATGACCACTTTTTCACATTAAATATGTGATTCTTATCTACCTCAAAACTCATGTCAAATGACCTCATATCGACAATCTAGTTGCATATATGAGTGTCACAGATCTATGCTTATTTTTTGACCTTGTAGTCATGATTTTTAATGCCTCTAAACTCATGTCAAATGACCTCATATCAAAACTCTAGTTGCATATTTCTTGTGGGTTTTTCAAGATCTCAAATGGGTCTCTCTTAGAGTTTTAAGAAAATTCATAGATTTATAACTATTTTTTTGACATTATAGACACAATTCTTCTCTACCTTGAAACTCTTGTCAAAAAATCTTAGATAAAAAATTTAGTTGCATATGCCTTGTGTATTTTTTGAGATCTAAAATAGGTATCTCTTAATTTTTATATAAAGTTCATAGATTTATAGCCTTTTTTAATCCTACAAGCGTGATTCTTATCTGCCTCAAAACTCGTGTCAAACGACCACAGATCAAAAATATAGTTGCATATTTCTTGTAGATTTTTTGAGATCTTAAATAGTTCTCTCTTAGATTTTTGAAAAAGTTCATAGATTTATGACCATTATTTTTGACTCTATATGGGTGATTATTTTCTACCTCAAAATTTATGTCAAACAAATTTAGATTAAAAATTTAGTTACATAATCTTTGTGAGCTTTTTCAATATCTCAAATGAATCTATCTTAGATTTTTAGAAAGTTCATGAATTGATGATCAATTTTTTGACCTTAAATACATGATTTTTTCTCTAACTCAAAACTCATGTCAAATAATTTCATATTAAAAATCTAGTTATATATTCCTTGTGAGCTTTTTGAGATCTTAAATGGGTCTTTCTTAAATTTTTAAAAAAGTTCACAGATTTATGACCACTTTTTGATTCTAAAGGGTTTAATTTTTCTCTGCCTCAAAACTCATATTAAATGGCCTCAAATCAAAAATCTAGTTGCATATTCTTTGTGATTTTTTAAATCTCAAATGGGTCTCTAATAAGTTTTTGGGAATATTCATAGATTTATGGCCATTTTTTTGACTTTATAGATGTGATTTTTCTATACCTTTAAATTCATGTCAAACGACCTCAGATCAAAAATCTAGTTGCATATTCTATATGAGTTTTTTGAGATCTCAAATGGGTCTCTCTTAATTTTTTTAAATAGTTCATAAATTTATGACAATTTTTTTTACTCTTTAAGCGTGATTCTTATCTACCTAAAAACTCATGTCAAATGACTTCAGATCAAAAATGTAGTTACATATTTTTTGTGAATTTTTAAAGATCTCAAATGGGTATCTCTTACATTTTTTAAAAAAACATCACAAATTTATGACCATGTTTTTGACTCTATAATCATAATTCATCTCTATCTAAAAACACATGTCAAACGACCTCAAATTTAAAATATAATTACATATTTTTTCATTTTTTGAGATCTCAAATAGGTCTCTTTTAAATTTTTGAGAAAGTTCATAGATTTATAGTTAATTTTTTAACCTTACAGGTGTGATTCTTTCTACATCAAAACTTATGTCAGACACCTTCAGATCAAAAATTCAGTTGCATATTCCTTGTATATTTTTTAAGATCTCATATAGGTCTCATTTAGATTCTTGAAAAAGTTTATAGATTTATGATATTTTTTGACTTTCGAGGTGTGATTCTTCTCTATGTCAAAAATTGTGTTAAACCACCTTAGATTGAAAATTTAGTTGCATATTTCTTGTGAGTTTTATGAAATCTTAAATGGGTTTCTTTTATATTTTTGAGAAAGATCACAGATTTATACTCATTTTTTGACTTTATAGATGTGATTCTTCTCTATTTTAAAACTTGTGTCAAATAGCCTCAGATCAAAAATTTAGTTACATATTTTTGTGGGTTTATCAAGATTTCAAATTGGTCTTTCTTAAATTTTTGAGAAAGCTTATGAATTTATGAGTATTTTTTAAAAGAAAAATGTGATTCTTTTCTACTTTGAAATTCATGTTAAAGGACCTCATATAAAAAATCTAGTTACATATTCTTTATAGCTTTTTGAGATCTCAAAAATATCTCTCTTAGATTTTTAAAAAAGTTTATAGATTTATGATCATTTTTTTGAGTGACTCCTCTCTACTTAAAAACTTGTATCAAAGGACCTAAAATCAAAAATATAATTGCATATGTTTTTCAAAATTCTTTTAAAAATTTTAAATAGGTCTCTCTTATATTTATAAGAAATTTTACAGATTTATGGTCATTTTTTTAACTGTTTAGCTATGATTCTTCTCTACCTCAAAACTCATATCAAATGACCTCATCTAGAAAATTTAGTTGCATATTTCTTGTAGATTTTTTGAGATATCAAATGGATCTATTAGATTTTTAAAAACATTCATGGATTTATGGTCATTTTTTTAGTTCTATAGGCATGATTCTTCTTAACCTTGAAACTCATGTCAAAAGACTTCAAATCAAAATTTTAGTTACATATTTTTTATGAATTTTTTCAAAATCTCAAATACGTCTCTCTTAACTTTTTCTAAATATTAACACATTTATAGCCACTTTTTTTACATTAAAGATGTGATTCTTCTCTGCCTCAAAACTCATGTTAAATGACCTCAAATCAAAAATCTAGTTGCATTTTTAATGAATTTTTTGAGATCTCAAATGGGTCTCTCTTAGATTTTAAAAAAAATCATGAATTTATGACCATTTTTTACCATATAAGCGTGATTCTTCTCTGCCTAAAAACTCATGTCAAATAACTTCAAATCAAAAACTTATTTATATTTTATTTGTAGATTATTTAGAGATCTCAAATGAGTCTCTCTTATATTTTCTATAATATTCATGGATTTATGGCTACTTTTTTAACCTTAAAAATGTAATTTCTCTCTATCTCAAAATTTGTATCAAACAACCTCAGATCAAAAATCTAGTTCAATATTTTTTGTAGATTTTTTGAGATCTCAAAGAGATCTCTCTTAGATGTTTTAGAAAGTTTAATGATTTATGATAATTTTTTTACCCTATAGGCATGATTCTTCTCTACTTTAAAACTCATGTCAAATGATCTCAGATTAAAAATATAATTGCATATTTCTTGTGAGTTTTTTAAGATTTTAAACAGGTCTCTCTTAGATTTTTTAAAAAGTTAACAGATTTATGACTATTTTTTTAACATAAAGATGTGATTCTTCTCTACCTCAAAACTCATGTCAAACAATCTTAGATCAAAAATCTAGTTACATATTTTTTATAGATTTTCTTAGATCTCTCTTAGATTTTTAAGAAAGTTCACATATTTATGATTATTTTTTTGATCTTGTAGGCATGATTCTTATGTTTCTTGAAACTCCTATCAAATGACATTAGATCCAAAATCTAGTTGCATATTTCTTAGAATTTTTTTGAGATTTGAAATGGATCTTTCTTAATTTTTTAAAAAAGTTCACAGATTTATGGCCATTTTTTGACCCTATAAACATATTTCTTCTGTACTTCAAAACTTATGTCAAATGACCTCAAATTTAAAATCTAGTTGCATATTTTTTATGGGTTTTTTAAAATCTGAAATATTCCTCTCTTAAATTTTTAATTTTTTTCATATAGATTTAAAGTTTTTTTTTAACTTTGTAGACATGATTTTTTCTCTGCCTCAAAACTCATGTCGAACGACCTCAGATCAAAAATTTATATTCATATTATTTTTGAGTTTTTGGAGATCTAAAATGGGTCTCTTTTATATTTTTAAAAAAGTTTACAAATTTATGATCAATTTTTTGATCGTAGAGGTGTGATATTTATCTACCTCAAAACTTGTGTCAAAAGTATATTGATTGATATTTTTGAGAAACTTCATATATATATGGCTATTTTCTAATACTGTAAGCTTGATTCTTCTCTACTTTAAAACTCATGTCAAATGACCTCAGATCAATATCTAGTTGCATTTGCTTTATAGATTTTTCAAGATATTAAATAAGTCTATCCTAGATATTTAAAAAGGTTCACAGATTTATGACTTTTTTTTGACTCTATAGGTGTAATTATTTTTTACGTTGAAACTTATGTTAAACAACCTCATATCAAAAATCTAGTTACATATTTTTTGTGGGTTTTTTGAGATATCAAATAAGTTTTTCTTAAATTTTTGAAAAAATTCACACATTTATTATGATTTTTTAAACTTATAAACATGATTATTCTCTAGCTCAAAAATTATGTCAAACGACCTCATATCAAAAATGCAGTTGCATATTCTTTATAGGTTTTTTGAGATCTAAAATGAGTCTCTCTTAAATTTTAGAGAAAGTTTACAGATATATGATTATTTTTTTGACTCTATAAATGTTATTCTTATCTACCTCAAAACTCATGTCAAATGACCTCAAATCGAAAATCTAGGTGCATATTTTTTGTAAGTTTTCTGAGATTTGAAATGGGTCTCTTAGATTTTTTAGAGATTTTGCATATTTATGATTATTTTTTTAACATTAAAGGCATGATTTTTCTCTGTCTCAAAACTTATATCAAACCACCTCAGATCAAAAATCTAATTGCATATTCCTTGTAGGTTCTTTCAAGATCTCAAATGGGTCTCTTTTAGTTTTATGAGAATGTTCATGGATTTATGTTTATTTTTTTGACTTTAGAGACGTGTTTTTTATTACCCTAAAACTCATGTCAAATGACCTCAAATCGAATATCTACTTTTTCCTCTATATCAAAATTTACTTTTTTGTTGACCTAATTTCAATTTATATGTATTTTTTTCTTCTATGTTGGTTAATACAAATATTTTTTATAATATTTTATTTTTTAAGATCTCTCATTCTATCCCTACAAGAATTTGACATTACTACATGCTCACTATTTAGAGATCTTGATGAACTTTAACATAGTGTCAGAGCTTTTTTGATATCCTCATGCATTTATCTTCTTCAGAACGATCCTCTTACATTTATTATTCTTGATTTTTTTTGTACTGTCATATTTTTTACTTTGAAGGCATGACTTTTCTACCTCAAAATTTATGTCAAATGATTTCAGATTAAAAATCTAGTTGCATATTTCTTTTGGGTTTTTTGATATCTCAAATGAGTCTCTTTTAGATTTTTAAAAATGTTTTCAAATTTATGACCATTTTTTGACCCTATAATTGTAATTTTTTTATACCTCAAAACTTGTATCAAACGACCTCAGATCAAAAATCTAGTTGTATTCCTTCTGAGTTTTTCAAGATCTCAAATAGAACACTCTTAAATTTTTGAGAAAATTCACAAATTTAAGACCATTTTTTTGACCCTGAAGACATATTTATTATCTATCTTGAAACTCATATCAAATGACCTTAGATCAAAAATAAAGTTCCATAATACTTATTAGTTTTTTAACATTTCAAATGGGTCTTTCTTAGATTTTTTAAAAAATATAGATTTATGATCATTTTTTTGACTCTATAGATGTGATTCTTCTCTACCTCCAAATTCATGTCAAATGGCATTAGATCAAAAATCTAGTTGCATATTCTTTTTAAGTTTTTTGAGGTCTCAAATGGATCTCTATTATATGTTTGAAAATTTTCATAGATTTTTTATTACCTTTTTGACTCTGAAAGCACAATTCTTTTATGCCTTGAAACTCGTATCAAACGACTTCAGATTGAAAATCTATATGCATATTTTTTTGTGTATTTTTTAAGATCTTAAATGGATCTCTTTTAGATTTTTGAAAAAGTTCATTGATTTATGGGTGTTTTTGAACCCTATAAACATGATTCTTCTCTACCTTGAAACTTGTATCAAATGACCTTAGATCAAAAATCTAGTTGTATATTCTTTGTGAGTCTTTTAAGATCTCAAATGGGTCTCTCTTAAATTTTTAAAAAGTTCAAATATTTATAGTCATTTTTTTACCACAAAGAAGTGAATTTTTTACTTCAAAACTTGTGTCAAATGACTTCAGATAGAAAATCTAGTTGCATATTCCTTATGAGTTTTTTGAGATTTTAAATGGTCTTTCTTAAAATTTTGAAAAAATTCATGGATTTATGTTCATATTTTTGACTCTATAGAAGTAGTTCTTTTATGCCTCAAAACTTGTGTCAAATGACTTTAGATCAAAAATCTAGTTGCATATTCTTTATGGTTTTTTGAGATATTAAATGGATCTCTCTTATATTTTTAAGAGAGTTTACAGATTTATAGTCATTTTTTAACCTTAAAGGTATATTATTCTCTATTTCAAAACTCATTTCAAATGACCTTAGATAAAAAATCTAGTTGCGTAATATTTTTAATTTTTTTTAAATTTTAAATAGGTCTTTCTTAGATTTTTTAGAAAGTTTATAGATTTATAACCATTTTTTTACCATAAAGACGTGATTCTTCTCTGTTTTAAAACTCATGTCAAATAATTTTAGATCAAAAATCTAATTACATATTTTTTGTAGGTTTTTTGAGATCTCAAATGGATCTCTTATATTTTTGAGAAAGTTCACAAATTTATGGTCATTTTTTTATTATGCAGCCATGTTTCTTTTATGTCTCAAAACTTGTCTGAAAAGTTTATTGATTAAAGTTTTTGATAAAATTCATAGATTTATAAATATTTTGTAATCATTTAGATGTGATTCTTCTTTGCCTTAAAACTCTTTTCAAATGACCTCAGATCAAAATCTAGTTGCATATTTTTTATAAAAATTTTGATATTTCAAATAGATCTCTCTTAGATTTTTAAAAAAATTCACAGATTTATGGTTATTTTTTTGACTCTACAGGTGTGATTTCTCTCTGCCTCAAAACTCATATCAAATGATTTCAGATCAAAAATTTAATTGCATATTCTTTAGGAGTTATTTTGAGATCTCAAATAGGTCTCTCTTAGATTTTTGAAAATGTTTACATATTTATAATCATTTTTTTAATCTTAAAAATGTAATTCTTCTCTATCTCAAAACATGTGTCAAATAAACTTACATAAAAAATCTAATTGCATATTTCTTATATATTTTAAAGATCCCAAAGGGGTTCCTCTTCTATGTTTAAAACTATTTTCGTACTTTTTTAACCATAAAGGTGTGATTCTTCTCTATTTTGAAACTCATAGTAAATGACCTCAGATAGAAAATCTAGTTGCATATTTTCTTTTGGTTCTTCTGAGATCTCAAATAGATTTCTCTTAGATTTTTAAGAATGTTCATAGATTTATGATCAATTTTTTGATTTTAGAGGCATGATTATTCTCTACCTCAAAATTTTTGTCAAATAACTTTAGATTAAAAATTTAGTTGCATATTCCTTGTGAGTTTTTTGAGATCTCAAATGGGTCTCTCTTAGATTTTTGAGAAAGTTCATGTATTTATAACCATTTTTTTACTCTTTAGACATGATTGTTTTTGCTTTAAAACATGTGTAAAATGACTTCAGATCAAAAATCTAGTTTCATATTCCTTGTGGTTTCTTTTGAGATCTCAAATAGGTATCTCTTAATTTTTGAGAAAACTTATAGATTTATAGTTTTTTTATTTTATAAGCATGATTCTTCTCTACCTTAAAACTTATGAAAAATGACCTAAGATCAAAAATCTAGTTGCATATTATTTGTGGATTTTTCAAGATCTCAAATGGGTCTCTCATAGATTTTTAAGAATTTTTACATATTTATTGTAACTTTTTTGACCATATAGGTATGATTTTTTCTCTTCCTTGAAACTCATGTCAAATGATCTTGGATTGAAAACCTAGGTGCATATTTCTTATAGATTTTTTGATATTTTAAATAGGTCTCCCTTAAAGTTTTAATAATTTTCATGGATTTATAGTTGTTTTTTTAACCCTATAGGCATGATTTTTTTACCTTAAAACTCATGTCAAATGACTTCAAATCAAAAATTTAATTACAAATTCTTTGTGGGTTCTTTTGAGATCTCAAATGGGTCTCTCTTAAAATTTTGAAAATGTTCACAAATTTATGATTGCTTTTTGGACTTTAGAGACATGATTTCTCTACCTCAAAACTCATGTCAAATGACCTCAATCAAAAATCTAGTTATATTTTTTTGTGAGTTTTTTGAGATCTCAAATGACTTTCTCTTAGATTTTTGAGAAAGTCCACAAATTTATAGCTATTTTTTGGACTTTATAAGCATAATTTTTCACTATCTTAGAACTCATGTCATATAATTTTAAATAAAAAATCTAGTTGCATATTCCTTGTAGTTATTTTGAGATCTCAAATAAGTCTCTCTTAATTTTTTATGAAAATTCATGAATTTATGGTCATTTTTAAAAATCCATAAGCATGATTCTTCTCTACTTTGAAATTCATATCAAATAACCTCATATCAAAAATCTAGTTGCATATTTTTTATGAGTTTTTTGAGATCTTAAATTGGTCTCTTTTATATTTTTGAAAACTTTATGAATTTATGGTCATTTTTAACCCTATTAACATGATTCTTCTCTATCTCAAAACTCATGTCAAATAATTTTATATCAAAAATCTAGTTGAATATTATTTGTGGATTTTTTTAGATCTAAAAGGGGTGTCTCTTACATTTATAAGAAATATTTACAGATTTATATCCTATTTTTGATCATATAGAGGTGATTCTTATATGCCTTCAAACTCATGTCAAGCGATCTCAGATCAAAAATTTAGTTGCATATTCCTTGTGGGTTTTTTTGATATCTCAAATAGGTATTTCTTAGATGTTTGATAATATTCATAGATTTATGATCATATTTTTTAATTTTGAAGACATGATTCTTCTCTGCCTTAGAATTTATGCAAATGACTTTAAATCAAAAATAT
The DNA here is from genome assembly GCA_037957365.1 of Torreya grandis. NCBI lineage: Eukaryota > Viridiplantae > Streptophyta > Pinopsida > Cupressales > Taxaceae > Torreya > Torreya grandis. The sequence goes on from JARHVA010001395.1 coordinate 2,971,999, forward strand.
AATTGCATATTTATTATGGGTTCTTTCAAGATCTCAAATGGGTCTCTCTTAAATTTTTAAGAATATTCATGAATTTATAGCCACTTTTTTTACCTTAAAGGTGTTATTCTTCTCTACCTCAAATAAAAAATCTAGTTATATATTAATTTTAGGGTTTTTGAGATCTCAAATTGGTCTCTCTTATATTTTTGATAAATTTCATGAATTTATGGTCATTTTTTTGACTCTATAAGCATGATTTTTCTCTGCTTTGGAACTCATCTCAAATGGCTTTAGATCAAAAATCTAGTTGCATATTCCTTATGGGTTTTTTGAGATCTTAAATGAGTCTCTCTCAAAAAAAATTAAAAACTTCACAAATTTATGATCATTTTTTTTATTTTAGAGGCTTGATTCTTCTCTACCTCGAAACTCATGTCAAACGACTTCAAATAAAAAATCTAGTTATATATTCATTGTGGGTTTTTGATATCTCAAATGGATCTCTTAAATTTAAAAAAAAAATTATGGATTAATGGTCATTTTTTTAACCCTATAAATGTGATTCTTCTCAACCTTGAAACGCATGTGAAATGAGCTCAGATCATAAATCTAATTGCATATTCTTTATGATATTTTTGATATCTCAAATGGGTCCCTCTAAATTTTTTTTAAAAGTTCATGAATTTATGATCATTTTTTACTCTACATACATGATTCTTTTCTACATCAAAACTCATGTCAAAAGGCCATTGATTGATGTTTTTGAGAAAGTTTATGGATTTATGACTCTTTTTTTACTCTGTAGATGTGATTTTTTCTATCTCAAAACTCATGTAAAATGACCTAAGATAGAAAATATAGCTGCACATTTTTTATGGATTTTTTGAGATCTTAAATGGGTATCTCTTATATTTTTGAGAAAGTTCATAGATTTATTGCCACTTTTTTGACTTTATAGTTGTGATTCTTCTCTACCTCAAAACTCATGTCAAACGACGCCATATTGAAAATCTTGTTGTATATTCCTTATGGGTTCTTTTGAGATCTTAAATGGTCTCTATTAGATGTTTTAAAATATTCATAGATTTATGGTCATTTTTTTGACATTAGAAGCATGATTGTTTTATCCTCAAAACACATGTCAAACAACCTCAGATCAAAAATCTATTTGCATATTTTTTATGAGTTTTTTGAGATCTCAAATGGGTCTCTTTTAAAATTTTGAGAAAGGTCATAGATTTATTGTTGTGTTTTCACTCTATAGACATAATTCTTCTTTGGCTTGAAACTTGTGTCAAACAAACTCAAATAAAAAATCTAATTACATATTCCGTGTGGGTTTTTTGAGATCTCAAATGAATCTCTCTTAATTTTTTGAGAAAATTTATGAATTTATGACTGTTTTTTTGACCCTATAAGTGTGATTCTTCTCTGCTTCGAAACTCTTGTCAAATGAGCTTAGATCAAAAATCTAGATGCATATTCCTTGTGAGATTTTTGAGATCTCAAAAAGGTCTCTCTTATATATTTGAGAAAGTTTATAGGTTTTTTAAATCTTTGGTTTTCCCAAAAAGACATGATCATAATTTTGTTTTTGTTCATTTTAGGTATACAATTTGATTGTATCGCTTTTGATAAGTGCTTTTTCAATTTGGACACCCTTTTAATAATTTCCTTGAATGATTTGACACATTTTTATTTTTATTGATATTTTATTTTCAAATTAATATTTTTGTTGAAGATTTTATCCAATTCCTTTTCAAGGATAATACATTAAAAGTAGATACTTAATTTTATCCATCACTATAAGAATGATGTAATACTCTCTCGATTCCTTTGTTTAGTATTATAAAGATCAATTATACAAATTCCATGCTCACTATTGAAGGAAACATGCCTCAAAAAGTTTCCTCTTAGTTTTTCAAATGTAGTAATGGACCCTTTAAGTAAGTGCATAAACCATTCAAGAGCAAATCCTATGATGTTTTAAGGAAAGAGCTAGAGCAAGTAAGCATCATTCTAAGTGACCTCTTGGCATGCTACATAAAATTCTTGGACATGGTTGTAAGGGTATCATTTCCCCTTATATTTATCAAAGTTTAGAATTTCAAAATATACTAGAAAGGGTATATATAAAATACTCATATCTAGTGGGGACATACATATTTCATTTTTTAAGTGTGAGGATCTTTCTATTGAAGAGACTCTTTCATCATCTTACACTCTTCGGCAAAGGAAAGGTCCATTAAAGGATTAGAATTATTAGTTTGGATTAATTTTTAGTTTATTATATAAATGTTAAGGTTTTTAATTATTCTTCTAGGTGATGTGGGTTTTTGATCTTCATAATCGATTTGATATGTTATTGAGTTGATTTGTCAGGTGAGTTGATCTAGATGATCTTCCAAGGTGATTATAATTCTATCAAGATTCATATGATTATTTTGAGGGGTTTTTTATTCATTATTTAGTCATTGTTCATGATCTATTAGTTCAATATTCCCCCCATATTGTTTAATGATGTGTTGGTGTGGAGCAGCGTTAGGTCTAGATGGTGTTTGGACTAGATGTCGTATAAGGATAGTATTAAATGAAGGTTAAATTTTCCTCCCATTCCAATAACTTTAGCTAGTAGTTGATCTCAATTTAAATATATATATTGGTCAAATTAGGCTCTAACTTTATCATTATTGAAGAAGTCATTGTTAATTATTTCATCTCCTCTAAAAGTATGCATGTCACTTTGATTTTCTTCATTATCCATACTTTAATCACTTAGTGTTATTACGTTTTCATCTTACTCATTTTATTCTTGTCAAAAATTTAAGAATTATGCACAAGTTTTGATTAGCATGGTGGATAATTCAGGGTGATATAGAGATTATAGGTGTTGATTTGATATAAGACAAATAAATCTGATTTTTAAGTAATAAAATTGTCTTCATTTTAACTTAAAATGGTCAATATGTTAATACTGTATAGGATGAGATTCATATTTTTGATATCAAGGACTACAATGATCAAGTATTACCAGTGTATCAACTCTATACAGATTAGACCTAGCAAGAAGACTAGATGATGAGATAATTAAAAGCCTATATTCACACTACAAAGATGATGACTACATAACATGATGATAATATGATATTGTGTTAGATGAAATTTGATAGAGTTGTAGACTTTGGGAATATTTAATCAAAGTAATAGGTTTTGGATTGGATGAAGAAGTGTGTAGGATGATTTTAGGACTTTGAGGAGAGGATAAATAATCACTACAACTTAGTCACAAGACAAATATAATGCTTAAGGTTTGGAGAATAGATGAAGGGAGAAGATGAATATGGTTTAAGATAATCCCTATATAGGATGAGTATATGCTAAGGGTTTTATAGGTGTTTAAAAAAATGGTAAAATGTTATCTTCACTCACAAACAATACTGATTTAGCATGACACACCCAATCACACCAATCACAAGCCCTAGTATTTAGTAAACTAATTTAGAGTGTAACATAATGAATTCACCATATTATGGCTTCACAAGTGATGCTATATGTTGGTGACTCATTATGGAAAATTCCAAACCCTCTGAACCCTGTCTGCACTTAATGGTCACTATGGGGGTTAATATTGGTCCTAGTAGTAAGTCACATGTTATGGTTAAAATTCCTTATGCTAGGTTAGATAAGGCTTATTATGGGCATCCCTAAACATATGTAAGGTACTTGGGGCCCAAAACTATTTAGGGTGATGTCTAATGCTTGGGTTATAAAGTCAATTCTTTCCCTTCATGAAAAACCTATATGGGGTCAAATGTTTGGCCTAACTATAGTTGTCCCTAATTTTAATACTCCACCAAAACATAGAGTGTGGTTGTATGTGTGATGATGAAATATATTTCACCAAACTTTAAAGACTAGGGAAGTGCATAGAGATGAATTTGACATCATATTACACCATATAAAATAAAAATTATTGGGAGACACATAGACACAATTTTTTATTTAAGCACTTATTTTACTATGCAATATAAAAACACAAACAAATAAAGAGATTTAAAATATTTCAAAAACCTAAATCTTAAACTACATCCTAGTCTTGCAATTAAAAATTTAAAAAATTGATTTATAGTCTTCTATTTAGTTTCCCTACATAAAATTTATTAGTGGTTTTGATAAAAACATTGGTAGGTCACAATTGACTTTTGCATCTTCAAAATCACTTATGCATATCATACACAATCACAATTTTCAAAATTTATTACATAAAGATAAAATTACAAATACAAAGTTAAAATCTTAGATAGGAAAATAAATTTTTTCAAGTGATTATTCAACGGTAACCACATGGTTAGTATTCAAAATTGCTTATAGACTTTTCAAAATCACAATTAAAAATCAAACTTATAGAATGCAAGAAATGATATTGTAAATTTTAAATAGACTAATGATTTATTTAAAATTTTCAATTTTTTTTTAATAAGTTTAAATAGACTTGGCATATTGATCTTCAAATGGCTTCTTGAAACTACCTTTATGATTAGGCATATTTTGACTGCTCAAGACTAGGCTTGGGAGATGATTTATTAATTTTGGGAAATTAGATGTTTAATTCTTATATAATAAATGGGTCTGAGTAGATTAAATTAGTAAATAAAATATAATATTTAGGATACTAATTTGTGAAATTTCACTGTAGTTAGGGGTTTCCTAAAAATAATAGTGAGAGAGAAAATTAAACTTATCTAAATCTATATTGTTTCGACTGAGATAGGGTTTAAAAATCTATATGTAAGCATGGAAGACTATCACAAAAAAGAATCTAGAGTTTGTTTCTTGAATGGAAAAGAGTGTCAAAAGTGAGACACCCTGGGTTTTGATGCTACAATTCTATCTTGGTGCTATTATTTTGGTGATATAAGTTTTCTTGAATTTGTGCTAGATCTATATAACCCTGCCTGTGAAATATTAAAGCTTGAAAGTCCATAGAGCTCACTGTGTACTTGATTTAGTCTTCAATACCATAGGTCCTCTTTATAATTGAAATTAAATGTAAAATTTGGAGAAAGAATAGGAAGGGTTAGTGTGCAAAGGATATGTTGAACACACTTCACAACCCGTGTGTGGACATGCTTCCTACATACCAATACTCTGAGTAGGGATCAAGCTATATGTAGTTCTTCCATTGAAGTGATAGGTACAATAGTGTGATGAAAATATAGGTGAATGTGAAACTAGGTGTACTTTAAATGACTAAGGACTGATGTAAATGTTTGAATAAGCTTGAAATAGTATTGGATAGATGTATCCAAAGAATAAGGAAAGTGCTTGAGTGGTCTTGCTTGTATTCTTTCTTCTCTCTTGTAAATGAGTGTCAAACCTTCTCAATAGACTTTGAATGGATTTTTATAGGGGATTTAATGATTTTGTGCTAAATTAATTTACATTAGGTGAACGTGAATAATGATAAGGGTTCATAATAATGTGACCATTATAAGCCAAAATGCACTTGGACAACAATGCTAACAATAAGACACCCTAGATTTTAGAATTGTAGTCCAAGTTTGGGTGGTATTATCCATGGCTGATGGGACCTAGGGGGATGGATTAATCATGGAAAGGTAAACCTGTGTCTATAAGGGTTTAGTCTGGAAGGTTATGGATGACTGAGAATCAGTGAAAACATGTTTATGAGGGTCATGAGAGAAAGCAAGATGGACCTATGGATTGAGTGTCATTAGCCACACTCAAGTTACCAAATTTTATATTTTATATGACTACATTTTCCCCTCCTTTGTTCTATAGATGTAGCAAAGTGAAATAATAGGATGAAGGAAAAATAGAAAATATACCTAAACTTACTTGTAAAGGTGTAGCTCATGAAATTGTGTGATGTTGGATGTGCATAGAGAGCACAGTGTGAAGTGTGAATATGCAATTAAAAACATAGAGTAGATCAATCCTTACTAGATATTCTATATTTAAAATAAGAATGTACAAAAGGTAAGTAAAAGAGAGAGGAAGAGAAATGAATGAATACACCTCATCGAATACATGAACCAATACAAAACCTATTATGATGTTGGATTATGTTAGGTGTGTGATGTACCAAAAGTGATATCGTGAATGGAGGTGAGTTCTCAATTCCCTAAAAGTGGCTCAAGAATGCAAAGGAAGGACCTTTGGTTACATATTCACCTACTAGCTAAAGGTAATGAATCATGTGTGTGTTAATCAATGTTTGGACTATGTGTCCAATCCCTCTGAATAGGTGTCTCAAGAATACAAATGTTAGTCATTTGGCTCCATCATTACCCCATGAATTGAAGCTATGAAGTAATACTGATATGGAATAGATGTCATATGAGATGGATCTTAAATCCCATGAATGTATTATGATTTGATAATGTTGGCATGGATAGCTGAATGTATGCTAAAAACTAGGCCACTCTTGGCCATTTTGAAAGATGGAGATTAGGATTGTATAAAAGTCACTCCAAAACTAGTGCAATAGGCTTATGTGAAATCTAAATCAAAAAATTATGTACTCAGGAAGTTAAGCTTGTATGAAAGCTAAACATGAGAAAGGATGCCAACCCCTTGCAGATGGAGTAAGGCATGCAACTACTAAGAAATGCTTGGGAAATAAAATAAACTCAAAAAAAGAGGAGGATCAATATGTTGTGCACATTTATGGTTAATCATTGGTGTCTAAAACATGGATTCTAATCTAGAATTTATATCAAATTCCTAATTTAAAATTGAAAGTGAGAGCTATCATGTTATGCATGATGCCCCTATATCTAGATTCTCTAAGCAAAAAATTATACTAAAACATACTAAATCTGGACTATATTGAGCTGATAAACCTATGACTGAACTCACTTTCCTATTTTTTTGGAAAAAATAATTTTTTTGTCTAAATATGAGCATAAAAAACATGACACCCTACTATTTAGTATTGTAGTCCAAATTTGATGCTATTATCTAGGGCCAAATTTGGTAACTATTCTAGATTCTCTATTTTCTACCTAGTTTGATGTCTAGATTATGTTCTTAATGTTCTAGAAACTACTTTCTCCATCATTAGGATCTTTGATCTCTATAACAAAACTCTTGTTTATTTCCCTGTCTTCTAAGGGTATGAATGAAGACATTGTAATGACAGCCCTCAAAAAGAAAAATCCATGTAAATGTGTTATGTTGCATAGATATATGATATACAAATGATAATTGACAAGATATCTTGAGATATATCAAGGTTTCTATTGAGAGATAATTATATCAACAAGGGTATGTCTAGATAGATATAACAATGTAATAACATGCATAATGTACTAAATTAGAATTGAAAGAGCTAGTTGTTAGTTGTTAGCAAAGAGGGATGGAGCATGATGTCCATCATGACATCCAAAAAAAAGGAAATGCATGATATGGATAATGGAATTACAAATAGGAAAAGTAATCTGACAACAAACATATAAATAAAGATGCAAGAAGCGTACAAGAGTGGCCAGGGGGCCAAGCAATCAAGGGATATGGGCATGTGCCATTCAAACTAGAAAGCAAACATATAAGGCATGTTCAAATGCCACATACACATATAATTAAAATAAATAAAGTTGACACAAGGGGCATAGACATATGGAACATCACAAATAAAGGGCATTATCAAATGTCTTAAGGCACACATATAAATAAAAGTGAAGGACATTGGCAAATGTCATAAAATAGACATAAGACATGAAATAAGAACTAAAAAAATGTAAACACATCAAGCTACTCTAAGAAAGAAAGGAAAGCATGTATATATTACAAGTACAATTTAATTTAACTAATCAAAGCAAGAAGTGAAAGTATGCAAGACATGTTAGTATAAGACTAAGTATATGCTAGGAAATACATAAGTATAAGGTACTAGTGAGTGTTGATATAGTAATTTGTGTAAGCTTAGTAAGTAATATATGTCAACATGATAACTAGAGTGTGTAGTGTAGGAATGACATAACCTAGATGGCGTAGTCATTTAGAAGATGCCCCCAGTTGGGTATGTATATCAATGTATGTTTTGAATGTAGAAGTATGATGCCCCTTTAATGGGTAGAGTGAAGTAATCAAGTCTTTTAATTTCACTAAACACACTTAAATAAGATCAATTGAATCATGGTAATGTAGATAAATTGACAAATAATAGAATATAACAACAAATATATGTCTAGCATAGTAGTAGCAGTGTAAAGCATGGAGATGCATACAATCGAAATGTTTTTATGTTTTGGATATATTTAATTATTTTTGGTATTTTTGATATTTTATATTATTTTTATATTTTAAAATAATATATGTATAATAAATATTGAGAAGAAATGATAATAACTGATGAATCTCAGATGAGACTCCCTATTATGGTGTTCTGTATCAAAAAAAGGCATCACACATGAGTGTGAAGCATGATGGAAATGCTGAGATTGTGATTCTAAAAGTTGTGTGCATTGTAAATGTTTTGAAAACTCTAAAATAGATATTGAATATGGAGTTCCTCTCTAACTCTGAGAAGTGGATGTAATTACAGGGCTTTTAGAGACTCATCTAGAATTAGGAGAAGCTCTCTAAACATGTGCTCTATGTGTAGAGACATGAGGTCTCAACAAAACTAATTTGGGTGTGAATACTGTAGCTAGAAGCTATCTAGAATATTGAAGATGTGGAGGCATATGAACCCTTTTTACTAGTGATGGATGCATCTAATATGTCTGAATATATATCAGAGGAAGAAATAGAACTGGTGGGGAAACAAAAACTAGTGGAAAAGATAAAATTAGTGATTGTAAAAGAGATGGATTTGAAGTGGGTAGTGGTAAATCATATGGAACTCCACCAACTATACTAACTTGATTAGTGTGAATCAATTTCATGCATTTATGAACTGTAGATGGTACTGCTCCATTTTTTTAAATCTATAGGAAACCAAGTAACATATCAAAAACTTCTACACTAGGAACTATGGTAAAATGTGTGGTCACATTTGTTGGACTAGTCTGTGAAGGAAGTACAATCTCACCCATTGAACTCTATATGTGCCAACTAAATCTAATGATAACTATATTTGTTAGAGTGATATCCTTCTTTGAATAGCCCAAATGTTTCAATAATGTAATGGTGCACATGTTGGCACTAGAATCATTATCGATGAGAACATTGTGAATGGGCTGATTATGAATATGTACTTTGATAAAGAGTGCATTATAATCTAAATTATCCTCAATAGTCTCCTAATCTAAGAAGGATATCAAAGTTATATTTAGTACCCTAGACTCATACACACCTAGCATACTCAAAGGATGTGACTCAACTGAATATGCATGGTATGTAACTGGTGGAGGATGTACATGGTATGTGTAGTAAACACCTATTGTGTCCCCTTTCTCTTATTTGGAATGTTGTGGAAATGGATATGAGAAGATTTTCAAAGCTTTATGCTATTTTTTCTTTTCCTATGCTGGCCCAATTGAAGTGCGAAGATCACGTAGGTTGTCACCTATCAAGTCTTGTATCTTATGTCTCAAACTAATGCATTTGTTCATAGTGTGGCCTAGTACCCTATTAAAATCACAAACTACATGTTGATTGCATGTTTGTGGAACAGGCTTTGCTGGGTCAACTTCTCAAGTAGGAGGGAGAATGATGATGTACATTCTACTAACTACTGTAAAACTCTAGCTAGAGAAACTGGTAGATTGGTAAATGCACATCAAGGAGGTGCTGATAAAACCACATGCAGAGGAGGATTTTAAGATGCAGTGGCTCTTGGTTGATTATGATTATTTTTATCATTGACTTTGACATTGTATGAGACTTTGCTATTACTCTTATTTCTTGAGTATGGGATTCTTTTATAGTTGATTATTTCCTATTGAAATAAGTTTTACTTCTCTTTCCTTTAGTATATGACACAATTTAGTGAAGGAAGAGAATATTTTGAACATAATAGATTTATGCATTGTTGGTAGAAGTCTCTATTTGAAGAGATCATGCAACTTATGATCTACTATGGGGCTAGTCATAGTCTGTGAGATGTTCATTTATTTTATATTTTTGTTGTGCAATATGCTTAAGATACCTTATCACCAATGTTGATACTGAAATATGCTAGGAACATGTTGGTTAAAGGATTGAATGCATTAATCGACTGTTATAGTAGACTATAGAACCATTGTAAAGAATAATCATTTAAGCTCTATGGGAATAACTTGGTTAGTAACTAGTCATTTGGCACATAATCCAGACATTCTACATGAAAATATCTCAAATTTATCTCTAGATCACCTTTGCCATCATAAAGAGTAAGCTTAGGTTGAAAAAACCTTGTGATAAGGGTGTATAAGCAATGTGACATGTCAATGGTGTATGAAAAAGACTAAAAGAATATAAATCCTACATAGGTCTAGGGGCACCTTGCTTAAAATGTATCACTTTAGATTGAAGAAATCTTATCTCTTGCATAAGGGTTGCCACATCGAGAGATAGGGATGTACTAGCTATAATTGGTGGCATAGAGGTAGGTTGGGCTGTTATAGGGGGTTGTTGAGATATAGTTTCCCCCATAGTGTCATTTTCAATTGGTTGATCTGTAGGAATGGAAAACTCAACTTATTTAGCCTTTTTTATTTTCATGAGAGACTTAAATTTAAGAGTATGATCTTGAGGTTGTTCACTAAGTCTTTCTATAAAACTTTGGAGGATCAAATATTTCTTGAGTAAAACTTCATTATCAAAAATAGGTGGAAGTGGATCGGTATTCCAATGTGGTCAAGCATGAGCATCAATGTGTACATCATAATTGGTTTTATCATATTGCTCATTGTTTGAAGAATTTTGATTAAAATTGGTATAATCTGGATGTGTAAAATCTATAGCTAGAATCTGAACTCATTGTTTATCTATAGTATATGGTCAAGTTGAATGAATCTAGGTGAATTCAAGAGGATTTCTACTAACTCTTGCACTTTGTCTTGAAGGAAGAGATCCAAGGAACTTAGGTGTCATAAGAAAAACAACTTAGATAATAGTACAAAAGATTAAATTAATATAATCTTAACAATGAACTAGAATATGCATAAAAATGATGTGAAACTCTCAAACATGTAAGGTGATACCTCAAGAATCAAAATAGGAGCTAGTATATGCAACTAGGGATTTTTCAAAAATATTTTTTCAAAATACTATGAATTTTTGAAAATGAAATTGAATTTTTTAGTTAAATATGCAATTGAAAAATCAAAAATTTAGTGAAAAATTAGTGATTTAATGGGACCTAGTAAATGAAACTAGGGTTTTGGAAAAAGTAAATATTTTGGATTTTTAACTAGAAAATTTTGAATTTAAAATTGATTTTTTTATTTCAATATGAAACTAAAAATTCATAAAATGATTGAAAAATTAATGGAAAATTACTGGGAGCTAGTTGATGCAACTAGGGTTTGAAATAAATTCATTTTAAAATTTAATACAAAATATTAAAATTTGAGAGAAATTTTTTATTTTAATATTCAAGAAAAAATTCAAAAATTAATGGGAAAAATCATCTAGGAATTTACCCTAGGATTTTTGGGGTTTTTATGCAAAATTTAAAGTAAGTCAGGTTCACCAATGATTTATTATTTTTGAAAACTTAGATGTTTAATTATTAAATAATAAATGGGTCTTAGTAGATAAAATTAGTAAATAATATATAATAATTAGGCTACTAACTTGTGAAATTTTAGTATCGTTAGGGATTTTTTTAAAATAGTAGTGAGAGAGAAAAATTAAAATTATCAGATTCTATGTTGATCTGATTGAGATAGGGTCTAGAAATTTGTGTGCAGGCTAGAGAGACTATCACAAATAGTAATCTCAAGTTTGTTTTTTGATTGTACAAGAGCATCAAAAGTGGGACACCCTAGGTTCTGATGTTGTAGTCTTATCTTGGTGCTATTCTCGTGATGATCTAAGCTTTTGGAGTTTTATGCACTAGGTATGTGTGACCTTACCTATGAAATATTAAAGCTTGAAAGTTCACAAAGATCTTTGTGTACATAATCTATCCTTCAATACCCTAGGTCCTCTTTGTGCTTTAAATTGAATTTAAAATTTGGATAAATTATGGGAGGGTTTAGTGTGTAAAGGATATGTTGAACATACTTCACACCGTATGTGTGGGCACATTGCCTACATACCAATATTCCAAGGAGGGATCAAGCTATATGTAGTTCTCCCATTGAAGTGATTATTCAGTAGTGTGATGAAAATTAAAATAAATATAAATTGGGTGTACTTGGAATGTCTAAGAATTGGTGTAAAGGTTTGAATAAGCTTGAAATACTATTAGATGGTTGTATGTAGAGAATAGGGAAAAGTGCTTGAGTGGTCTTGCTTGTATTCTTGCTTCTCTCTTGAAAATGAGTGCCATCCCTTCTAAATATACTTTGAATGGACTTTTATAAGATATTTAATGATTTTGGGTTAAAAAAATTCACATTAGGTTGACATGAATTGGGATACGGATAAGAAATAATGTGACCGTTAGAAGCTAAAATGTAGTTGGACAATAGCGCTAGAAACATGACACCTTGGGTTTTAGCACTATAGACCAAGTTTGGACACTATTGTCCATGGTTGATAGGACTTGAGGGGATGGATTAAGCATGGAAAGAGTAATATGGGTCTATAAGGGTTCAGTTTGGGAGACTATAGATGATTAAGAATAAATGGAAACATGCCTATGAGGGTCATGAGAGCAAACAAGATGGGCATATGGATTAGGTGTCATTAGCCACACTTAAGTTACCAAATTTTACATTTTATATGACTACAAGAGATTTTACACATATACACTATAAATTAAGGGTTATAAATAAGATTCAATAGTCATCATATGTTTTCCTAATTGTTAGTATTCTTTTGGATACTTGTTTTCACCATCTATAGTCACCATGACTAGCCTTTTAGTTCTATCATTATATTTATCACCCAAATGATCTTTAGTTTATAAATCAAATCCATTTAAGGGGTGATATGACACTTGTATTATGTCTCTTTACCTTCCAATTAATTTAAAATTTGGAGAAAGTAGGGGAATGCTTAGTGTGTAAAGGATACATTAGATATACTTCACACCCTGTGTGTGGGCACACTTCTTACATACCAATATTCTAAGGAGAGATCAAGCTATATGTAGTTCTCCCATTAAAGTGCTTGGTAAAAAAATGTGATGAAAATGAAAATAAATAGAAACTAGGTGTACATGGAATGACTAAAGATTGGTGTAAAGGTTTGAATAAGCTTGAAATACTATTGGATGGTTGTATGTAGAGAATAGGGAAAAGTGCTTTAGTGGTCTTACTTATATTCTTGATGTTCTCTTGTAAATAAGTGTCAACCATTCTAAAAAGACTTTGAATGGCATTTAATAGGATATTCAATTATTTTGGGTTAAATAAATCTGCATTAGGCCAACATGAATCAGGATAAGGATTCAAAATAATGTGACCATTAGAAGTTAAAATGTACTTGGACAACAGTGCCAAAAACATGACACCCTAGGTTTTAGCACTATAGTCCAAGTTTGGGTGCTATTTTCCATGGATGATGGGACTTTAGGGTATGGATTAATCATGGAAAGAGAAATCTAGGTCTATAAGGGTTTGGTCTAGGAGGCTATGGATAACTAAGAATCAATGAGAACATGCGTATGAGGGTCATGAGAGCAAGCAAGATGGACCTATGGATTGGGCGTCATTAGCCACACTTAAGTTACCAAATTTTGCATTTTATCTGAATAAAAGAGAGTTTCCACATGTGTACTATAAATGAGGGGTTATAAATAAGATTCAATAGTCATAATATGTTTTCCTAACTAATAATATTCTTATATATACTTGTTCTCACCATCTACAATCACCATCACTAGCCTTGTAGGTCTATCCTTATATTTGTCACCTAAATGATATTTAGTTTATAAATAAAATCCATGTAATGGGTGATATTACACCTATTTTTTGTCCCCTTACCTTCTAATTCATGAATCAAGTCTTAAAGTTTCCCCCAATTAGATTTCCCATCTCTTTACTTGGCATTCACTCCTCATTCTCACTATCTACCATAGACTTCCTGAAGTGAATGAGTTATCAAAAGACATTTTATGGACAAATATGAAAATAAATGTATATAAGGAGTTAGGATAAGTCCCACTTGACCTCTTGAAGTGATTTTCCATCTTAAAAAGTACTCTATACCTACAAAACACATAAATCTTTATAAAAACCCTAAATTTAGATCTGTCCATACAAGTAGGGTATATACCAACAAGATGGGGAGGATCTTAAGAGAGTCTTGAGTAAGATTAAAACACTTACCAAGACAAATTATTCCTTCTAGAATCATCTCCTTGTATGTTTTCTCCATCTGGTAAAAACCAAGGGTTTAAGAGGGTTTTATATGGTTTAGACTCTTAAGGATTATTTATACAATCATAACATTAAAAACTCAAACCAATTCCACTAATATCATTATAAAGTCCCTCTTAAATAAATTATAACTCCTTGGAGTCTCATTCATAGTGTTTGTACTAGTGTGAGCTTTCAAAGATGACCTATTGAGTTTGGGAGTGTATTCTGAGTATGTCTGAGGTGTATTTTAGGCCAAAAATAACTTTTATATGATATCTCCTAAAAAAAGGTTCAAAAAAATATTATACATCCTATTATAGGTCATCAAATGTGTGGTAATGTTCATCTAGTGTTATAAATGAGATTGGACCCCTTTAGGGCTTTAGACCTAATAGGCTCGACTATGCATAGTTTACTATAACCACCTTTGAGTGGTTTCTCAAGAATTCAAGGTATTTATTCTATTTTTCATTTTTTTTAAAAAATTACACACATTTCCTTAGTTTTATATTATTTCTTAGCATTGTCTATTATCATGTACCCACCAAGTCTATAGCCTTGCCTACATGGGAGTGCCCTCTATCTAAGATAGAATAGAGGGCATCACCCCTATATACTTAGCCATTTTGAAGTTATGGAGGGATTAATTAGTTATTTAGGACATTTTTAACAATTTTTAAATTTAGATCACATTAATATTTTTTTCAAATCTTTGAAAAACCCCAAGATAGATTGTGTAACATTGACTATGTGTAGGGTCTTTGTTTTAACTGTAGGTTGTATGCTTACACACCTCTTGGCTTCATTTACTTATCATAATAACAATATTATATGTTCATTACCACTATTAATTTATTTTTAAACATTTATAACACCCCATACTTCTACTAACTCCATAAATTACACTGTCCATGATGAGGCTCGGTTTACAGACTTTAGCAAACTATAGGTGTTTATTTCAAGAAAAGGAGACCCCTATAGGCTATTGTGAAGCATGTGTATCATGTTTAGGTTAGTATTAAAGTTATATAGGTTCATATCATAATTTACACATTCATATCATACGCTATGACTAAGCTAGTCTCTAAACTATTATGTTCTTAATGTACTTTCATACTACAGTCAACATGTAAGTACCATTTTTAGACCAAAAGGGCCCCCTATAGGTGGTGTTTTCATGATTTAGCCCTAGTTTTAAATGAATTAGTCTATATTTGGATTAATTTAGGTCATATATAAGTTTTTTGAACTTATCTCTTCCCATAAGTCTAGTCAACATCCAAATTATATACTCTTAGTATCTTATTAGTTTATAATTCAGTTTTAGGTGATTATTTTAATGACAAAGGGACCCCTATATGTGGATATATATGTATGACTTATGTGACTCAAATCCTCCAATTTTAACTTGGTTCCCAAACCTCATCTATCATCAAATTAGGTTAATTGTATTAAAGGTATGCTTCCATCATGTCATTGTTGCATCATAGGGTCACTTAGGCTTCTGAATAGTGTAAATGACATTAAAAATCTTTAGTGAAAGATTACTTGAATTAAAAGACCTATCTATATAACCTACTCATATAAAATCAACCAATTTATCATGTTAATGAATTTTCATGTGTTTGGGATACATGATGGAATCATTTATACTATCTGCACCTCAAGACACTCACCAACATATGAATTTTGTACATCATCAAATACCTTGTTCAGAGAAAATAAGGTAACATGTCTCTGAAGTAACTTTATCAAAATGTGAACAAGGTTTCAAGTTTTATATACACCTTATGAATCCATAAATTAATGGGTGGTACTCTCAATTCTCCTATCCTTCAATAAAACATCAAACAAGTTTAAATTCCTTCATTCATCATCCTCAAGTCTCTATGGATTTACCTATTGGTGGGCATCAACTCACTGATTGCATACATTGGAGAATTGGTTGTCTCAACCAATACCAAACTATTTAAATAGTTTAAAGTTTTTTTGTCACACGTTTAGAGTGTATTCAACACCTTTAAAACTCCTCATCCCATCACCATGATTTCTCGAAACTCCTTTTCACCTGACTATAGGTGCACATGTAGGAGAACTAATTGTGCATATATGCTCCTTGATTGTGTTTCATATGAAAAAATATTGAGACTAATATTTTTATGGAGGGGTGATTTAAATGAAATTAAATTCATGAAACACATGTTACCTTTGTTTGAAACCATTATAGGAAAGAGGACCCTCTGTAAATGGTGAAACTTGGTCTATAAACTATGATATAGTGTCCCCCTAGTAAAATGAAGTTCTTATGATTTTCTTATTCACACCACACATGAAATATGAGTTGATAACCATATGATAAAAATGGTTATGCTCTCTAAAAATATGTATAGTTCTTGGCTTATATTAACTAACCAAAATAGAGAAGAAACCTGTAGGGTATGGGAATGAGCAAGCCAAAAAAAGGAGCAAATTTTTTAGCATTGGTTACTAGAGGAAAAGCAACCAATAATTTGAATATCACCATGAAGTTTAAGTGAACAAAGGGTACTATTAGGGCCTCAATATAATTTTACCAAATTGAACTCTTATTATATGTGCCATTAGAAAATTGATTGATTATTTATGCCTACCTAAGAGAGTGATGGAAGAATATAATAGTTTTATGCTATTTTTGAGATCTTCAAGGATGCTTAAGCATGGAAGTGAGTTCAGGGGACTTGGAAGGTCATTGTAGACATCTTCACCATGTGCCAAAAATTCTCTATAATTTGTACAATTGCCCAAACTCTCTCTAATTTCCTAATTTTCTTGTTATAACATTGAAACCTATAGTTTGTCATCTTAAGACATTTGATCTAACACCTAATTGAGACATAGACATTAGAATACACTATATAACACTTTTATTTTTAAGAAAACTATAAAGTTCTACTAAATGGCTGAAATATGACATCAATGACATGAAATGACAAAAGGACCAAAAGTGAATATGACAAAGGCCAAGGACACATTGAATGACATCACCAGGACTATGGTACACCCTATAAGGCCCCTATATCATGTTTTAAACTATAGGGGATTGACATATTTTGAATTATGGTCAAAATAGTTAACATCAATCTCATTCTATAGGTAAATTTTTTATAGGTTAAATATATAATCACCTAAACGTGGTATTTTAGTGTTGAGAGTGTTACTTGTGACAACCTATTCCTAGATTAGCCTTAGACCTATCCTAGAGCCTATTATCACATTTTTTCAATCTTTTTGTGGACCAAAAGCATCCCTAATCAACTTAAAACCAATCTTGGTCACTCATTTACTAATGTTATCCCTTCATCTAGCAGTTTACTAGCTAGACATTAGCACCACATTAAGGACACTAGAGCCAAGTGGTGATAGTGTCCCCAAAATGGTGTTAATTTCATTTACCCTATCTCTCTTGAACTAATATATTTTTAAAATTAAAACCCTCTTAAGTTTGGCCTAAACATTTTTTATTGTCCACATAAGATACATAAAACTATAAATACATGAATTTTAAACTATAGACACTAAATGGAGATTAGATGTGAAAGAAAATTTCAAACACAAAACAAGTTGAGAAAAATAAAGGTTATTAATCCATATTATACCCTAATTCTACATATTACCATGTATATCTACCCTAATATTATATTTTCCATATTTTTAATCTTAAGCACACTTAAGGCATTGAAGACCACTGTCATTCTAAAATTATTTGCACTTACACCAACATTTAGGTGGGGAGAACCACATTAGGCTTGGTCCATACTTGGAGTATTGGTATGTAGGAAAATATATTTATAGTGGGGTGTTGAGGATATCCAACCTATCCTACTAATGGACACTCTTTTTAGCTCATGCCTTATATGCAAGGAGGATTAGGGTTTGCATCATAAATCAGCTATTACAAGCACAATACATAGTTTTAGATTTCATGTGCATAAGAAAGAAAGCCAAAAACATAGATGTAGGTACACCTAAAATTATGGAGTAGTCTTGTATAGAGGACACTAACACAATTTTTAAGACACTAGAGTCACATGGTATTATTATCCAAATGTGGTACTATTGTCCAAGAGGGTTTATAATACAAAGATCCAATTGATGATACTCAAACCTATTTATATCTCAATTTTCAACACATAGATATTCCATATCAAGCGTTTTGTAGATAAGTCTTTGTTACCTATTTATATCTTAATTTTCAACACCCAGATATTGAATATCAAGTGTTTTATAATTAAGTCTTTATTTACAAATATTTATTACTATTTGTACAAAGTCAAAGCTAGTCATAATATGTAACCAATCAATGGTTATTTTATGCATATTATTTCACTCATTTAGACTACTTAACACTTTAATCAAAAAATGGATTTAAATTAGCTAAACCCTACAAATTTAAAATATTTGGTGAATCCAACTTACTTCAAACATTTATCAAACCCTATCCCTATATGCTCTTAGGGTTTGCATCTTTTTTATATCTATGCTTATATTTTAATTATAAAATTTTAGATTTGTTTCAATAATTTTTTTTGTAATATTTATTAGATTAAAATTCTTTAAAGGCTAAAAATATACAAAAACTTTACTTCCCACTCCTGAACCTATAATGGTATAATTCAACAATAGATTTGATGAGACCAATAAGAAACAATTACAAGATTTCGTGTCCAAACTTATGGATAAGCAAGATGTCATCATCACTATTATTCAAAAAATCAAGAACAAACAAATAGCGGTAAATATTCAAATCCCCCATATAATAACATTGTTACACCTATAGTGGGAACATCTCAGCTAGCACAACCTAAAATTTTAATTAAACAACCTTCAATGATAGTTACACCTATTATGGCTAGTTCTTCCACTCTAGATGTACAATCCCTTATGCACTAGGTTCATACTCTATAGGCTAAGGTGTTACTTATTGATAAGGTATCCACTAGGCCATCACATGCCTTGGATCCTAATATTCTCTTATATACACCTTTGTCACATCACATAGTACCAACTCCCTTGCCATCTAGATTAGTGGTACCTAAGCTTATATTATATGATGGTAATGGTGATCTCGATCACTGTCTCAGACATTTTCACATAAAATCTTTGGACTATGTGTCCAATGATTGGATTCTCATGAAGTTGTTTCCATGTAGTTTAAAAATTATTCCCTCCAATAGTTTTATGATTTAACAAATCAGTCTATCACAACATTCAATCCTTTATTAGAAATGTTTTTAGCACACTTGTCCATCAATATAAGTGACAAAACATCATATGCCCAAGTTTCACAGTTGAAACAAAAGTCAAATGATCCTATCACATAATGCATCTTACAATACAAGACTATGTTAGCTAAATTGACTAGCCCCATGGAATACAAAGATATTAATGGAATATTTAAACAAGTATTTTACCAGAATTACATGAAACTATCTTTTTAAAGAAGTTTCCTACATTCCTAGATTTGTGACACATAACAAGAGAAAGAGAGAGAGAGATTTTATCAATGGGAAAAGTAAAGTATAGGAATGGATTATAATCAATTGTTAAGAGTTCATATAAGCCTCCATACATGGTCAGAGACACCAAAAATAAGAGTGATCAAAAGGCCATAGTTAACATAGCCTCTAATCCATCTCTTACATTAGTTTTATCCACTCCTCAACACCAAAACTTTAAAAACATTCTAGAGTCACTAGTACAAGTTTTACGTTATATTTTGGAATGTAATTTCATATCTCTCCCTCCCATTAAAGATGTTGATACACCACTCCCTCTTCCAAATAACTATGATTTTATGCATTTTTTGAGTATCACAAGGCACCAAGGCTTACAAGAAAAAAGTAAAAGCCTAAAACATAAGATGCAATAGTTGCTTGTGGCTAACATTATTGATGTGGGAACACCTAAAAAGGCACCAAAAGTACAAAAAATGGAAGAAGCTAAGGCATTAAATATATTCTCATATTGATTTCTAAAGCACACAATGAATGAGGAAGGGAGCACATCAGGTGTTCACTACACATATCAAGCACATCCACTACCAACTTGATACCATACTATTACATAGGAGGCACACCCATTGAAAAACATCATTAGAAAGTACCACACTATAATATTAGCTATACCACTCATCACCTTATCAGAATAGGATATTGTTGATGATATAGATCTACATGAACTATTTATATGCTCATACATATATCATCACCCTATCTAAAATGTTATGGTTTATAATGGGTCAAGCTTTGGCATGTGCACTTTGACACTTTGAATCATTTGGGATATTCACAGAAAGATATAATCCCCATAGAAATAGTTATTAACAGTTTTAGTGGTCATTTTCCAAAATCCATTAAGGAGATTATGATTCCATTAAAAGTTTGACCAACACATATAGCCACTCAATTATTTGTTGTACATTGTGTATGCATTTTTAATATGTTATTAGGTTGGCCATGGTTATATAAAATGTGATGCATTAAATCTATAGTGCATAGATTCCTAAAATACATACATGCAAATCAGGTGGTCATAGTTGAGGGTCTCCCATTTGAATATCATCTACATGTCTCATAGGCAGTTACATCATAGTCACTAATTACAATTATATCACCATTACCAGATATAGGATGGTTTTTGTTATAGTTCAGATTATATTTCTTGTCGATACATCTAGACTTTATTATAAACACAAGTGTAGGTGAGGTCTATTCCTACTATATCGACATGCATGCATACTCTCCCATGGACACCATTATTAAAGAGATCCCTAAATTAGAGATATGACAAAGATTTTAGATGTCCTTCCTCCATTAATTTTATGATAAGATCAATATTATTGGGTTATTGAGATCCCCAATATAGGGCACCTATGTCACCTATAATTTATGCTACCAAATGGGTTCATAACATACTTATAATTTATAGTACATCATAGTTAGTGCCACAGCTTCCTATTACAACTACATAGCCATATACATATACAAATTACTAAGTAAAATATATTATGGGATCATAGATACCATTTAAAACAACACACATGATCAAATTTCCCTTATTTCACACAGGTCATAGTGATAGTGAGTCTCCCATGAGACTCATCAGTTAGATTGGTTCCTACCCTCTGGTACATATTTTCCTTCTCTCTTGATCCTTGTACATAGTTCATTTTCATTTATATTTTAAATGGATTATAATCATAAAATAAAAAAACATTATAATATGTCAAAAACATAAAAACATTCAAATATTACTCAAAAAAGATAAAATTTAAAGATTATATGCATTGATATATTTACATTTATTATATTTACTAGACATTACATATGTTTTCTATCTTATTATAATGAGTTTTTTCATCTACATGCTTCACTTGTTCTTGTTGAGTACTTGTAGATTGCTTATAGGACTTAGGTCCACTACATTGATCCAGACTTGATATTATCTACCCACTAGGGGCATATATACTGATTCATGGTTATTTATTTGACACATTCATCTATTTGAGGGAATTTTATACATAGTTTTTGTTACTAGGTTGTATCTTTATGTTCTATGCATTTTTATTTTAGCATTTTTATATCTTGATATTGATCATTTTTATGCATACTTAGATTTTTTTCCACCTATTACTACTTTAGACTCAATATATGTACATCTTAGCTCTTATATATATTTGTACTACATTAGTGAATGCTTTCATTTCTAGATTTCATAATTTAGACTTGATTGTATTTTGTGTGCTTATTCTATTTAAAGGCATTGATCTTTGGTTTTATGACACTTCTATTCATAATATGTATGCCTTGTACATATGTCCATATCACTTAAATGTTCTTTCTTTATTATGTATGTGAACATTTGAACATGTCATTTTATGTGGTTCTAATCCAACTTAATTTTTGCCTGCATATGGGAAAATTTGAACATGTCCTTATGTGTCTTATTTTCTAAAATTGAGTGACATATGCCCATGTCCCTTATATTATGACCCCTTGGCCTACTTTGTGTACCTCATGTGTTTTGTATGTATAACTTATTGTATGCATCATTTCCATGACACTTGTCTTTTCTTGGTACACACACCCATTTTTTATGCCATTAGGAACCTCATACATCTACCCTTCCCAATTGACATCATGCTCCATCCCATTGGGTAGATACTCATTTCTAATAAAAAAATTTGTTACATACATTGATTGCATCTATATTGATACCCTTATGCAATTTTATACATGACATACATCTTACATTACATATTTATGCTTAGATTCTCTTATATTTTGATTTTATGTTTACACATCATATTGTATTATCACATAGCTATCATATATGTTCTATCTAACACAAATTCTTAAGAGCTATTTATTTTGAGGATAGCTCTTATAAAATTTCAATAACTAACCTCAATAGAGGGGTCATTCATAGGGTTTACTCATACATATTAGGATCCTATATTGTATTCACAAAACTTTTTTAACACATGGTATTAGTCTCAAAAAATCAAACACAAGTAAACATAAAGGAAAATCAAGGAATAAAAAATTATTACAGGAACACAGATTTTAAACCAAAAAGACATTAGCACCAAAATAGGGAGACTAGCACCAAATGGTGCTACTATCCAAAATGTGGCACTACTATCTAATATCCCTAATTTTAGGATAGTTTAGATTGGTTAGAATAGTACAATAGGTACAATAAATGTTTGCACAAATTCAAGTATAGGTTTGTCAATTATGCTTAGAATTTAGTGATATTCACACTAGTTCAGCTCACATTCATATTAGTTGCTCAAATTCAGGAAGTCATGTGTGACATGATCATTCCCATATTCAGTTTAGATAATCATATATAGTTATTACAACTTAGTATAGAATCAATTTACTCATATATCAAATTGGCAGTATGTGCATGACACATTGTTTCTATATGCTTAGTTACACACAAGTTGATTAGATGGAATGTAAAACTCCATGTCATTCTCTATGTTGTATAAACTTAGCATCATATTTCAAGTTATCACTAGTTTCATCCCTTACTCTATTTTTAGTGGTTGACATTACCAAGTGGCTTAGATCTACCTAAAATACTTGAGTGGCCATAGAGCCAACATACACAGTTAGATATACTCAATTAGATATTTTGATCACTTTACAAAGTTTAGTTTTAGATGCATCTACTACACATGGGTGGGAAATGATGGAGTCATATCTTACTTGAGTTATTGAGCCACCCACATGAGAGGGTTGGACACACTATCAGTTCAATCAGAGTTATTGACAAGTCATAATCTAATAAGCTTGGGTGGGTAATGATGGAGTCAAAATTAGATTAAGTTCTTGAGCCACCCATACATGAAAATTGAGCAAGTTATTAACTCAATCAAAGATATTCAATGATTTCATCACTATATACATGCACACACACAAGTTGTCACTAGGTTCATGAATTGGTTCACATACACAATGATGTGTATTTATTATTTTCCTCTTTCCCATCTATTTACTCAATTTTAATCATTTACTTCTTTACTCAGCATAGCATTTAGATTTTAATATCTCTTATGTAAGAACTAATTTATGCATGTTTCATTTTTAGGTCATGTTTTGCATCATGTTTCACATACATAGACCTAGATTCACATACTCATACTCGAATTCATGGGCTTTACTTCCTTGGTAAGTCTAGATATGTTTATTTTTCATTTATACTAGTCATTTTTCTTTGGTGTATTTCTAGCACAATGGTGGTGGGGGGCGGGGGGGAGGGGGGGGAATGTAATCACTTAAAAGTGGTATATGAGTTCTAATTGAGACAAATTATTTCTAGCTTATCCCTAAACCTATCCTATAGCCTATTATCACACTTTTAAATCATTTGTGTGGACCATAGGCCTCCTTAGTTAGCTTAAATGTAGTCTCAGCTCCTTTTTTCTTGATCCTATAATTTATTTCCCAACAGTCTACCAATTGGACATCAACACCACATTAATGACACAAGATCCACATGGTGTTAATGTCCCCATAATGTTGTTAATGTCATTTATCCTCTCTTTCTTAAATGGATATATTTTCAAAATTAAAACCCTACTAATGTGGCCCTAAGCATCTTTTATTATTTGCACAAGTTACATAACACTATAAATACATGACTTTTAGACCTTTATCCACTAGATGAAGATTACATGTAAAATGCTTATTCAAACATAAAAAAAGTTGAGCAAAATTAAGGTTATTATTCCCTAGTCTTCCCCACTTCTACATATTACCATCTATAGCTACCCTAAGCATATATTTTTCAAATTTACAATCTCAAGTACCCTCAAGTAATTCAATACCACTATCATTCTAACATAATTTTCACTTACACTAGTACTTAGGTGGAGAAAACTACATTAGGCTTGATCTTTCTTTAGAATATTGGTATATATGGAACTCTATTCATAGCGGGGTGTTGAGGATGTCTAACGTATCCTTCTAATGAACACACTTTTAAAATTATGCCTTACATGCAAGGAGGATTAGGCTTTGAATCATAAAATAGATATTATAGGCTTAGTATAGAGTTTTAAACTTTGTGTGCATAGGAATAAAACCCAAAAACACATATGCACATGTAATGAGAATTTTAGAGTAGTCATGCAGAGAAAACAATAGCATAATTTTCAAGACACTAGAGCCACATGGTGATAATATCCAAATGTGGTGCTACTATCAATGAGGGGTTATGATACATGGATCTAGTTTACAACACCCAAACCTTCTCATGTCTCAATTTGTAGCACTCAGATCTTCCATATCAATTTTTTTCCAAATAAGTCTTTATTTGAACATATTTATTACTTATTTTAAAAATTCAATGCTAGTCAAAATATGTAACAAATATGTGGTTATTTTATGCATATCATTTCAATTATCTAAACTACTCAACCCTTGAACCAAACATAGGATTTACATTAGTTAAACCCTAGAAGGTTATATATTGTCTTTATCATGTTCAGATACATTGATTGCTTACATATATTTTTCTCATTTGTTACTTTGTTATGATGACATTGATGAGGGTTGATTGTGTATACACTCTTTATTCACATGGTCTTTGCCTTATGTGAATTTATTTTATCATTGTGTGATTTTTTATTCTAAATTGTATGTACCTCTTTCATTGAGTGAAAATATAGTTCATAAGATAACATTTATTTTTCATTATGTGTGGTTATTGACTTAGGTTACATTTCATTTTAATTTACTATATTATTTATGACTCTTCTTCTATGTGGCATTGATATCTATTTCCTGTGTTTTTATTAAGTCCTTTATGACCATGACATTTTGTTCTTTTGTATGGATAAATATAGGATTTTATGCTTATGTAATGGTGTCATGATCTATATCATACATCTTTATACTTGTATATTGTATCATTATTTATACCATGCACCTTCCGACATGTGATATTATTTGATGCTTATATCTATGATGACTATCATTGCATTCTTAATTACTTTATTTATCCTTAAATGAGACTTGTATAACTTTTGATACATGTTTCATATATTCTTTAATGATATAATCATACTATGATTATATATTCTTCATATGTTAGCACCTTATTCAAAACAATACATTTTTTGTATAACATGATGTGTTTAATTCATTTATTTTGAGATGAGTAATTCATAGGCTACATTCCTCATGCAAAATGGTGGAATATTAGTGGTATTATCAAAGAGTTTCAAGGATTAAAGTCTCCATCCATAGATAATTCATATTTTTTTTAAAAATTACATGATTCAGAGTGTTCACATTATGTCATAATATTAGTTTGGTTTATACTGTGGCTTATATATTTATAAATTGAGACACATTGGGGATATGTATAAATAATATGTTAAAAAATACTTGTAAATCAATAAAAATTTATCATATTTATCAAATTTTTACAAATTAACATATAGATTAATGAAAATATATATCAAATTGAGATAATTGATCAGATTATGGGGCATGGTTATTATTCATGAATAGAATTTTCTAATTTCATGTTAGTAATAAAGGCACTTACAATATAAATATGAGTCTAAAATAAAACTACAATATTTGATTTATTCTATTCATATTTAGATATGATCATATTATGAATCTTCATGCTTCCATATTGAGGCTCATGATCAATTTAATGAATAATGCAGTTGAAGTTCTATATCACTTAATGATAACTTAACACTACCAATTATTCATAAAGGTTAAGGAAATCATACCCAATAAATAATTTTAATAGTGATACTCATCTTAGAGAACAATCACCCCATGAAATTATTTATTAGAAAATAATCGCCCCAATCTCCAAGGCTTTAGAGGATAACACAATTCATCTACTTATAGATGTGTTATGTTCTCTCTTTAAATTTAAAAATAAAATATTGATCTATTTTATTTTTTATTTTATATCATATATAGAGATTTATTATTACAAGTTTTATTTCAAGCTATCATAAAGAAAGTTAGACAATTAGATCCTTCTCCCTAGGATAAAGTGTGATTAATGTTAGTGTCGGCATTTTACCATCTAGTGGTTTTACCTACACATCTTTTCAGCTTACTTAGGTTAGTTAATTAGGTCATTAGAGGTAATTTACATTTAATTAGTTTCTAATTATTAATTAAGGTTTTACCTTTTTGGTGGCATAATTTCAACTTTTATGTAATTTCTTATTCTTGTAAGTTGGTTAGTGTAAACATTTATTTTGTAGTATTTTCTTATTTTTAGAGTTGTCATTCTACCTCTACAAAAATTTAACATTACTGCATGCTCATTATTCAAAGATATTAGCAAACTCTAACATGATACCAATGTTTTTTGAGAGTCTTATTAATTTTTATCCTTTGGCATGATTTTTTTTCATTCATCATTATTGATTTTTCTTCTATATAACTATATTTTTGGCTTTGAAGGTGTTATTCTTTTCTACCTTGAAACTCATGTCAAATGATCTCAGATCAAAAATATAGTTGCATATTCCTTAGGGGTTTTTTGATATCTCAAATAGGTATCTCTAAATTTTTTAAGAAAGTTCATAGATTTATGGCTACTTTTTTGACCCTATAGTTATGATTCTTCTCTGCTTCGAAACTTGTGTCAAATGACCTCATATCAAAAATCTAGTTTCATATTCATTGTGGATCTTTTATGATCTTTAATAGATCTCTCTTATATTTTTTATAATGTTCATGACTTTATGACTCCTTTTTTAACCCTCAAGACGTGATTCTTCTATGCCTTAAAACTTATGTCAAATGACCTCAGATTCAAAATCTAGTTGCATATTCTTTATGATTTTTTTAAAATCTTAAATGGGTCTTTCTTAGACTTTTAAGAAAGTTCATAGATTTATGGTTGATTTTTTTACTCTATAAGCATGATATTTTTCTACCTCAAAACTTGTGTCAAATGACCTCAGATCAAAAATTTAGTTTCATATTCTTTATAGGTTTTTTAAGATTTCAAATGGATATCTCTTAGATTTTTGAGAAAATTCACAGATTGATGATCATTTTTTTGATCTTAAGTATGTGATTCTTCTATACCTCAAAACTCATGTGAAACAACATCAGATAAAAAATTTAGTTGCATATTCCTTATGTATTTTTCAAGATCTCAAATGAATCTCTCTTAGATTTTTGACAAAAATCATGAATTTATGGTAATTTTTTTTTAATAAGTATAATTTTTTATACCTCAAAACTTATGTCAAACACCTCAAATCATAAATTTAGTTTCATATTCCTTGTGGGTTTTTTGATATCTAAAATGGGTCTGTCTTAGATTTTTGAAATATTTTATGGATTAATGGTCATTTTTCACCCTATAGGTGTGATTTTTCTCTACTTCAAAACTCATGTCAAATGACTTCAAATAAAAAATCTAGTTGCATATTATTTTTTATTTTTTCAAGATCTCAAATGGGTCTATCTTAAATTTTTAGGGAAGTTCATGAATTTATAACCATTTTTTTACCCTACAAAACGTGATTCTTCTCTACCTCAAAACTCAAGTGAAATGATCTCATATCGAAAATCTAGTTGCATATTCATTATAGGTTTTTTGAGATCTCAAATAGGTCTCTCTTAAATTTTTGATAAAATTCATGGATTTATGATTATTTTTTGACAATATAAGTGTAATTTTTTGCTGCCTCAAAACTCATGTCAAATGAATTTAGATCAAAAATTTAGTTACATATTTCCTTGTGGGTTTTTCAATATCTTAAATGAGTCTCTCTTAGAGTCTCTCTTAGAGATCAAAAATTTAGTTACATATTTAGTTACATGCTACATAGAATTCTTGGACATGGTTTTAAGGGTATCCTTTCCCCTTATATTTATCAAATTTTAGAATTTCAAAATGTGTTGGAAATGGGTATATATAAAATACTCATATCTAGTGCGGACATACAAAAGTCTTCATATCTATATTTCATTTCTTAAGTGTGAGGATCTATTTATTGAAGAAACTATTTCATCATCTTCCACTGTTGGGCAAAGTAAGGCTCCATTAAAGGATTATAATTATTAGTCTGGATTGATTTTGGGTTTATCATATCAATGTTAGGGTTTTAATTATTCTTCTAGGTGACATTGGATTTTGATCTTCATAATGGATCTGATATGTTAGTGAGTTGATTTGTTGGGTGAGTTGATCTAGATGACCTTCCAAGGTGAATATCCTTCTATTATCCTTAACATGATTATTCTGAGGGGCTTCTTCTTCATCATCTAGTCATTTTTCATGATCTACTAGTTCAAGATTCCCCCCATATTGGTTTGTGATGTGTAGGTGTGGATAAATGTTAGATATAGATAGTGTTTAGATAAGATGTTGTCTAAGATTATTATTTAATGTAGGGTTAAAGTTTCCTCTCATTCCAATAACTTTAGATAGTATTTGATCTCAATTTTCATATATATATATATATATATATATATATATACATACATATATATATACATACATACATATATATATATACATACATACATACACACACACACACACACACACATATATATATATATATATATATACATACATACATACATACATATATATATACATACATACATACATACATACATACATACATATATATATATATATATATATATATATATATATATATATATATATATATATATAGGTCAAATTGGGCTCTAACATCATCATTATTGAAGAAGTCATTGTTATTTATTTCATCTCCTCTAGAAGTATGCATGCCACTTTGATTTTCTTAATTATTCCTACTTTATTCACTTAGTGTCCCTAGGTTGTCATCTTCCACATCTTATCCTTGTCACAACCTTAACAATTATGCACAAAATTTGATTAACATGGTGGATAATTTAGGGTGATATAGAGATTATAGATGGTGATATAGATATTATAGGTGTTGATTCGATATAAGGTAGAAACAAATGTGATTTTCAAGCAATAAACTTGTCCTGATTTATATCTAAAATAGTCAATATGTTTATAATGTATAGGATGAGATTCATATTTTTGATATCAGGGACTACAAAGATCAAGTATTAACGATGTATCAACTCTATATGGATTTAACCTAGCAAGAATACTAGATAATGAGACAATTAAATGTCTATATTCACACTATCAAGATGACAACTAGATAAATCTAGTTATGAATAGGAAAGATAACAAGATGATATTGTGCTAGATGAAATTAGATAGAGTTATAGACTCTAGAAATATGTAATCAAAGTAATAGGTTTTGGATTGGATGGAAAAGCGTGTAGGATGATTGTAGGAGATTGAAGAGAGGATAAATAACCACTAAGTTTAGTTATAAGACAAATATAATGCTCAATATTTGGAGAATAAATGAAGGGAGAAGATTAATATGGTTTAATATAAGACCTATATATGATGAGTGTATCCGAAGGGCTTTCTAGGTGTTAAAAAAGGGTAAAAGGTTGTCTTCACTCACAAAAAATACCTATTTAGCATGACACACACAATCACATCAATCACAAGCCATAGTATTTAATAAGCTGATTTGGAGTGTAATCTAATAAATTCAACATCTAATGACTTCAAAGTTGACACTATAGGTTGGTGACTCATTATGGAATCTTCCAAACCATCTCAACCCTATATGTACTTGATGGTCACTATGGGGGTTGATACTGGCCATGGCAACAAGTCACATGTTATGATCAAAATTATTTATTCTAGGTTAGATAAGGATTATTAGGGGTATCCCTCAATATATGCTAGGTACTTGGGGCCTAAATCAATGTAGGGTGATTTTTAATGCTTGGGTTAGATAGTTAATTCTTTTCTTTCATGGAAAATCTATATGGGGTCAACTGCTTGGCCTAACGATAGTTATCCCTAATTTTTATACTCTACTAAAATATAGAGTGCGGTTATATGTGTGGTGATGAAATCTATGTCACCAATCCTTAAAGACTAGGCAAGTGCATGAGGATGAATTCCACATCATATTGCACCATATAAGATAAAAATTATTGGGTGACACATATGCACATAATTTTTTATTTAACCACTTATTTTATTATGTAATATAAAAATGCAAAAAAATAAAGATATTTAAAATATTTCAAAAACATAAATCTTAAATTCCATCCTGGTCCTGCAATTAAAAAGTAAAAAAAATGATTTATAGCTTTCCATTTCTTTTTCCTACTCAAAATTTATTAGTGGTTTTAATAAAAAAAACTGGTAGGTCATAATCAACTTTTGATTCTTAAAAGTCAATTCTACATAGTATACACAATCAAAAAAATTAAAATTTATTACGTAAAGACAAAATTTCAACTATCAAGTCAAAATCATAGATAGGAAAATGAAATTTTGCAAGTGATCAGTCAACGATAACCACATGGTTAGCATTCAAAATTTCTTATAACTTTTTTAAAATCTCAATTAAACATCAAACTTCCAAAATTCAAGAAATGATATTGAAAATTTTAAATAGACTAATTATTTCTTTTATGGTTAGTGGTTAAGTTCAAATGGTCAAGTAAAAACTATGACTATTAGTTGAAAAATTGTTGATTCAAAACTTTCAATTGCAAAGCGAAATCATGACTCCTTGAACATGAAAATTTTGAGATTCTAAAGCCAAATATATTCCTAAACTATCTTTTAAGATAGATTTTTCACACCTCACACACACAATGGTTAGTCCAAAGGAAGGATCCCATCACGGTTGCCAATCTCTGCTTGTAAAATTTCAGCAATAGATTTAAATACATAAAATGAATTAAGCCAACTCAAAAATTCAAAAATATGAATGAAAGAGAATGAATAAGATATCAAAATTTCACCAAAATTTTCTTACCATCACCTTAATTCTTTTAATATTCCCTCCAATATATTCAAATGGTTCTCCAAGGATAATTGGATTGTATGATGTTGAATTACTAGACAATGGTGGCTTCAAGACTTCAAATAGACACAAAGGGACTAATGGATTACAAATAAAATAATTATAGATTAAATTAGAGATTATAATGGCTATATGAGATTATGTATATTCTAAAAAATAACCTTGCTTTGTTATTTATAGAGTGATGGGGAGGATTAAAAAGGAATTTTAAGTTCCTTAGAATCTTCAAGGTTTAGATAATTCTATAATAATGGAGGGATTATTAGAAGATTCATGAGATAGAGGTATATATATTTTATAAGAAACTAATGGGGATTATATTAGAGTTTCTAGGTGG
Source organism: Torreya grandis (assembly GCA_037957365.1). Taxonomy (NCBI): domain Eukaryota; kingdom Viridiplantae; phylum Streptophyta; class Pinopsida; order Cupressales; family Taxaceae; genus Torreya; species Torreya grandis. The sequence goes on from JARHVA010001395.1 coordinate 3,004,214, forward strand.
GATTTAAAAACTAGGTTTGTAGGAGAATCTATGGATAGGTTGGCTAGGGGAGGTAGGTGATATATTTTGAATTTAAAATTGACAAGTGGGCAAGTGGTTATTAAATAAAGTAGGATAAATAGGTTGATGAATTATTATAGGGATAATTAATGGATTAATATGGTTTGTGGTGTATAAAAATGTTATTATGGTATATCAAATATATATTAGGAAATAAAATTAGATTTTAAAAGGGTTATTTATTTTAAATGGAATTAGTCATGATAAATGGTGAGATTAATTAAGTGATCAAGGTGAGTAGATTTAGATGTATACACATCCAATAGCCATGATAATGATATGGTAATTATTTTCAAAAAATATCACATCCTAGAGGAAGTTGTTCAAGCCTACTCTAAGATTTGGGCAACATTAGAATACCTCTAGGCCTATGTGTTGCCTGTAGTAGAGGTAGACTTCAAGGTTTAAGAGCTAGCTCCCTAGATTGATCCTTAAGTGTTTATCACTTACAATAAATTATTTCTTGGATGAAAATGGATATAAGTATGAATGAAATTAAGATACTCTAAGGGGGTGATATGATAAACATATATCCACTTGACTACCATACTTTTACACTATGAGACATGACCTACAACACTAGATTCAAAGTCCAAGAATACTCTAACATTAGTATTTCAAATATGGAGGTGATATTGATTAACATACTAAAATTAAGTAGACCATAGGTTAGACTATATACACTAAGGATACATGTAGATTTGAAGGTAATTAAACACACTATCTACACTCTAAATGACATGTTAGAGAGAGCTACTTCCACCAAACATGAAAGGATAAATAGAAGACAAGGATAGATATTTATCACTAGAATTAATCATACATAACTTGTCACACTTATAAAATATGCTTGTAAATTCAAAACCATATTTCAAATCTTATTCAAAGGCAAATATAATATCAAACTATCAGGTCTTTGTCATACTAGGTGTGTAATTAAAATACAAGAGCCAAAATGGCTTACATTTATAGAGTGTTAGAAGAGAGAGAAGAAAGTGGATCTCAAGGGTAATAATACCACCTACCAAAGAATGAAATTAAGATAAATCATAGAGGGATGAAGAAGAGAATAGAGGTCTAGAAGGTCCTCTTGGATAAATGTCCACCTAAAGCATGATAACTCTTCAAACATGGCATAGGGGTCTTCAAATGGCTTCTCAGAAATGCCTTCATGATTAAGCATCTTTTGACTACTTAATATAATTCTAGGAAAAATTTTCACATGTGAATTATCAAGGAGGGGTTAGAAACAAGCTTCAATAGTCATCAAAATTTTTCCTAACTATCGCTATTATCTTGGACACTTGTTCTCACCATCTGTAGTCACCGTCATTATCCTTGTAGGTCTATCCTTACATTTTTCACCCAAATGATCTTTAATTTCTCAATAAAATATATGTAATGAGTGATATGACACCTATCTTAAGTTCCCTTTCCTTCCAATTCATGAATCAGGCCTTAAAAGGCTCCCCAGTTAGATTTCACATCTCTTCACTTGGCAGTCACTCCTCATTCTCACTATCTACCATGGACTGCCTGAAGTGAGTGAGTTAAAAAAGACATTTTATGAACAAATATGGAAATAAATGGATACAGGGAGTTATGAAAATTACCACTTGACGTCCTTAATTGATTCTATTTATTCAAATCTAATATGTACCTACAAAACAAACAAATCTCTATAAAACCCCTATTTGATGTCATTCATACAAGTAGGGTACAAACCAACTAGATGGGGAGGAGCCTAAGAGACTCCTAAATAAGATTAAAACACTTAATAAGATAAATTATTCCTTTTGAAATCATCTCCTTTCATGTTTTATCCATCAAGTCAAAACCAAGGGTTGAGGATGTTTTAGATGGTTTGGACTCTTAAAGATTATTCATATAATCTTGACATTGCAACCTTAGACCAATTACACTAATAATGTGATGGGGAACCTATTAAAAAAATCCTAACTCTTTTGAGTCTCATGCATAGTGTCTATACTAGTGTGAGCTTTTAAAGATGTCCCATCGAGCTTGGGAGTGTATTTTTAAGTAGGCCTGAGGTGTCTTTTAGGCCAAAAATGACTTTTCTATGACATTTACTACAAACCATAGGTTAACAAAAATCTTATACCTCATATTAAAGGTCATAAAATGTGTTTCAAGGATCATATGGTGTTATAAATTATATTGAACCCCTTTAGGGATTTAGGCCTAGTCTAGGCCTAATAGCCCTAACTGTGCATAGTTTCCCATAACCATATGCAAGTGGTTTCTCAATAATATAGGGTATTTCACCTATTTTTTCATGTTTGAAAAAACATCACACATATTTCATTATTTTTATATTAGTTCCTAACACCTTCTCTTGTCATCTACCCACCAAGTTTGTAGTCTTGTCTACTTGGGAGTGCCCTGTGTATAACATAGAATAAATGGCATATACCCTATTTTATAAACTATTTTAAAGTCATGTAGGTATTAATTATGTATTTAGGACATTATATAAAAAAATTTAAGTTGGATCACATCAATATGCCTTTTAACTCGTCAAAAAACATCAAGATAGATTGTGTAACATTGACTGTGTGTAGGGTCTATGCATTGATTGTAGGTTGTATCTTTAAAAACCTCTTGGATTTATTTATTTGTATTAATCATCATGTGATATGGTAATTAAAAATATTAATTTATTAATAACAATGTACAACACCCCATAATTTTTATAACTCCTCAAAGCACACTCTCCATTACTAGGCTTGGTTTGTAGACTTTACCAAATTATAGGTATTCATTTTAAGAAAATGAGACCCCTATAGGATGTTGTGAACCATGTGTATAATTTTTATGTTCCCTTTTAATTTATATATTATCATATCATATTTTTACACATTTATATCATCCCCTAGGAACAAAACAATCTCCAAACTATCATGTTTATAATGCATAATCATACTATAGTCATCATGTACGTGCCATTTTTAGACCAAAAGGGGCCCCTGTGGTTGATGTTTTCATGATGTATACTTGGAAGTAAATGAATTAGGATATATTCATATTCATTGAGTTTATATCCAAAAAAATTTATAGTTATCTCTTCCCATAGGTCTAGTCAACATCTAAATTGTATACTCTTAGTATCTTATCAGTGTATAGTCCAATTATAGGTGATTATTTTGATAACAACGGGACCCCTATAGGTGGAAAAATATGTATGACTATTGTATCTCAACTCCTATAATTTATATTTGCATCCCCAACCTCATCTATCATCAAGTTAGGTCACTTGGATTAAAGGTATGCTTCGATCATGTAATTGTTACATCATAGGGTCACTTAGGCTTCTGAGTACTATAGATGACACTAAAAATCTTCAATGAAAGATTGCTAGAATTAGAAGACCTATCTACATAAATTTCTCATGAAAAATCAACTAATTTATTATGTTAAATCATTTTCATGTGTTTACTATACATTATGGAATTATTCATACTATCTTATCCTCAAGACATTCACTAAAATATGACTTTTATACATGAAAAAATACCTTATTTAGATAAAATAAGGTAACATGTCTATGAAGAAACTTTACCAAAATATGAAAATAATTTCAAGTATGATTTCAACCTTATTACTTCATAATCAATGCTATTGTAATATCAATTCTTTCAGCCTTAAAAAAAACTTCAAACAATTTCAAATGTGTTCATTCATCTTCCTCAGGTCTTTGTGGAGAAGCTTATAGGTGGACATCAACTCACTGACTATGTAAATTGGAGAATCAGTTGTCTTAACCAATATAAAACCATTTTAATAGTTTAAAATTGTTTTATCACACTTTTATAGTGTATTCAACACCTTTAAAACTCGTCATCCCATCACCATGATTGATCAAAACTCCTTTTCACCTAAATGTAGGTGCACATGCAAGAAATTTGACTTTGCATATATGCTCCTTGACTGTGTTTTAGATTAATTTTTTTTGAGAATAGTATTTATAAGGAGGGGTGATTAACATGATATTAGAGGCATGAAACACATCATGTTACCTTTATTTTAAACCATTATAGGAAAGAGGACCCTCTACAAATGATGAAATTTGGTCTGCAAACTATGACATAATATCCCCCTAACAAAATGAAGTGTTTTTTATTTTATTATTCACACCACATGTGAAAAATGAGTTGATAACCATATGAGAATAATTTTTATTCTACCAAAAAACATTTATAGTACTTTGTTTGTATGGACTAAACCAAATAGAGAGGAAACCTACAGACCACGGGAATGAGCAAGAAGAAAAAGGTGGCATACATATTAGCATTGGTTCATAGAGGACAATCAACAAATATTATAAATATCACCATGAATTTTAAGTGAAAAAGGGGTACTATCATCCCTCAAGATAATTTGACCAAATTCATCTCCTATTATCTATACCATTAGAAAATAAATTGAATATTTTTGTCTACCTAATAGAGTGATGGAAGGAAAAAATGGTTTTATGCCATTTTTGAGATATTAAAGGATGATTAGGCATGGAAGTGAGTTTAGGGTACACTAAAAATCATTGTATAAGTCTTTCCCATGTGCCAAATTCGCTTTTTAGTTTGTATAACTACCCAAACTTTCTCTAACTACTTGATTTTCTTGTTTGGATGTTGAAGCATATAGTTTGTTAGATTGAAATAGTTACTATGACACTTTATTGATACATAGATGTTTAATGACACTTTAGAACACTTATCATTTATATAAAACAATAAAAATATACTAAATGTCCCAAATATTACCTCAAATGACATGAAATGACACAAGGACTAAAAGTACACATCTCCAAGGCTAAAGACACATCAAATGACATCACTAGGATTGTGGTACATGCTAATGCACCCTATAAGGCCTCTATATCAAGTTTTAAACTATAAAATATTGACCTATTTTGACTTGTGGTCAAATTAGTCGACATTATTGGTAATTTACTAGGGGTCGTAAGTTAACTATGTTAAAGAACAGTAGCCTAATCCTATCCATTTGGATATGGAATCACATATGCACAATATGGACATTGAATTTCTTTTTAAACCACACCAAAAAAACATAATAGACACATAAAACAAGAAATTAAAGTAAACACACATATTTTCTTGAGAACACTTAGGGAAATACACACAATAAAGTAAAGATACACACCTACCATAATATATACAAGATCTCAAACACTTAAGGTGAAAAAAAATCAAAATACTTCAACCAAGGTAAAATATGGTTCCTCCTGCATCCTTTTTTCTCCATGAAAGAAACCAATCATGTGGAACATGCTTGTCAACCAACAATTCCTTATGTGGATGGTCAAATGAATCATAATCATCATGTCTTATTCTACCTATAATTATACTAATTGGAGATTTTAAGGAAGTTTTATTATTCCTTCCAATGATCTTATTTTAAAGTACAACATATTTAAACTCTATCATAGCCAATTAGTGCTCTTCAAACTATATATTAGGAGTTATCAAAGTTACCTTGACATTTATCTCTTCTAGGACACAATGTACTCGATGTATATGATCATAAAGTTCATATTTTTCCTTCTCCAACACATGTGAAAATGGTTCAACCTTAGGTTGAGACATTGATTTCTCCTTAATCATAGGAATGTTTTACCTTGAGCTCACTAGGTTCTTTCATGACTACAACTTCTTTGGTAACATATTGATGCTCATCTTCATTCCTAAAAATAAACTCAACTTCATGCTTGATAAGACAATAAAAAACCTTCTTGTTGGGCTCATCAACATACTCATCAAACACACATTTATTATAAGGAGAAGTAGGCTTACCTAGCTATTCAAACTCTTAACTTATGGCATTGAACCTTTGCCATATGCCATCCTCTTCTTCATGACTATCATGTTTAAGGACATCTTAATCAATTATAAATAGAAATACATTTTTATTTTCACCATAGTGATCTATAATGTTTTACAATCTATCATCATCATACATGTGAATGAGGTAATTTTCATCAATAGCTTGTGAAAAGGAGTGTTTAGTTCTTACCTCAGATTTCTCAAATGCTTCCTCATGCATGATGTTTGTGCCAAAGTCAGTTTATTAATAATAGGTGTATGTATCATGTCCATAGGAGTCTACACCATACTCATCCAAAAGTAGATCATATATTCCCTCAATCTTTGAAGATGTTCCATCATCCACATTAGAATATTCATGATCATTGATGACATAATTCAAATTGGATCTTCCTTCTACATAGGGATTAATGTAAAATTTAGCATGTGGTTGAGTTTTAATGGTTACCTTTGATCCATACCTTATCCTTAAGGCTAATAAATACTAATTAGATGAGATATATCCTCTTATCTCAGTTGTGAAATCTCATGAAAGGTTGATAGAAAAGTGGCAAGCAAGTAAAAAACCATAATGTCATGAAGAATGGGGAAGCTTGGGAAATCATGAAGGAAAGCTTTCAAAATTTCAACCAGTCCTATTGACTTAGCAGGTATCCTATAAATTTGAAACACCCCTTTAATATATGGTTCATATTTTACACCTAATTTATCAACTACAACCTTGCGCATCACTGATGTACTAGCCCCACTAACAACTATGAAGTTATGAACAAGTTTTTCCTCAACAATGAGGGTGAGGTAAAAGGGTGGAGGCTTCTCATATTTTGAAGAGTGTTCCATAATGTTATTAATATAATTGGTAAGAGAAACATTATTATGACCATGGGTTGATGATGGAGGGCTAACATGGATTTGAGATAACTGCTTTTGCAAAAGTTCCTTTTGGCCAGGCATGTGAAGGACATCCTAAAGAGAGATAGATGCCTTATCATTCTTCAACAAGTCAACAACGTTGAAAGAAGATGTAATTAATTTTTTTTATGTCCTTGAAAGTAAAGAAGAGTTTATAACTTGAGGTATTGAATCACTTGAAGCTTCTCTCCCAACATTCTGACTTGAATAATGTGTAGGAGTTTTAGGGACTGCCATGCTTGAAGTCATGCCTTATTGCCTTGTGGGAGAACTTGTTGAACTTGTAGGAATACCATTAGCATCTCCTAGATCAATAATCTTTAACATTTTATTATTTTCAACTAAATTTCCTTGGTTGAGAACATACATATCTTTAACTAGTAAGTTAGTAAAACTCACTCCTTAAGATTACCACCCTTTATTTGCTTGCATGAGGAACTCATCTTCTATTGATACTTGAGGAGATATTCATCCTTTAACAACCAAATATTAATCTCCACCTTCATTGGAATCCATGAATTGAACTTATTTACAATTTTCTCTTTGTACAAAGTTGTTATGCACTAGTACCACTATTCTTATATTGGAGGTAGAAGCTAAATCATATGCATTGGTAGGCCTATTGAAGTTAGGATACCCTTGACCTCTCCCCTTCCTATAATGTTGAGGTGGGAACCTATTTCCTTATTGAGGATAGGGGTAGGGGTTTTGATGAACACCTTGTTTAAACTTGTTTGTCTAATCTGAGCTTCTAAGAATATAGACATTACTTCATATTCAATTATCTCTTATACCTTATTAGGAGTAGTCCTTGACTTGGTCTTGCCATTTCACATTTGGGGAACAATTGGTGTAGTGGAAAAAGTATTTAGTAGTAGATGCATGAACCCCTTTTGAGGCAATTTCCTAGCTTGTATGAGGCCATTATTAGCTCTAATGATAAGGTCATATGCTTCAGGTAAGGTATAGCCACCCATGGATTATATCATAATGGCTATGTTAGTACAAATATACCTTATATATGTGGGAAACACAAATCTAGGGTTGTCTCATGGGAGGAGGTAACCTATTCTAAGTCCTTTGGAATATCTCATTAAAGTCAAGAATTGTCTCCTTGAGGGCTCTTTAAATTACATTGAGTTGGTGAATGAGTGATGTGTGATCACTCTTATCCTCAAAACTTAAAGGCATAAACTCTCTTAAATCATCCCAAGTTGTGATACATCCATTGGGAAAAGTCCTATACTAGTCAAGTTGTTTCCCTCTAAGTGACATGGCAAGGATTCTAATGGAAATGTTGACCTCAGTGACATTGTAAAAACTATATAAGTTTGAGATATCCCTAATATGCTCACTAGGGGTGACATGATCCACACCATTGAATGTGGAAACACTCTTACTAGCATTACTAGGTATGCCATCATATGCATCAAGATGGATAGGATTTTCAATGTTAAAGGCTAAGAAGGCATGTTATCTAGCCATGTTCTCCTCAAGCTCTTCTTCACTCTCTTGATCTTCTTGGCTAAAAAATTACTCTTACTCTTCAAAGGTTAGAATAGGCTAAGGATGTTAAACTTTAATAGGAATTTTAGATTGAAGAGGTGGGTTTATGGGATTGAAAACTATAAAATAAGATGACCTACTAAGGCCTATGAAGTATGATCATAGATATATGATAAAACAATGGTCTAAAATAAAATTTTACATTGAATGGAGTCACCTAATGGTGAGTAGAACACCATATGTAGATTTGATGTTGTCAAGACCAACATTCACCTTGAAAAGTTGTCTTTAGTATAATAGTCCCATCAGGAATGTCAAAACTATTTTCACCAAATTTCAAACCTTATATGAGGTTATTAAAGCCTAATATAATATTTGGGAAACATTAGAATACTTCTGGGCCTGTGAGTTGCCTTTAGTAGAAGTATACTTCTAGGTTTAAGGGATAGCTCCCTAGATTGATCTTTAAGTGCTTATCATCTACACTAATTGATTAGTTGCATGAAAAGAGATAGAATTATGCATGAAATTAAGATAGTTTAATGGGGTGATACACTATAAATATCTCCACTTGAATACCATACTCTTTCACTAAGAGACATGACCTACAACACTAGCTTCAAAGCCCCAGAATACTCTAACATTAGTATTTCAAAAATGGAGGTGATATGCATGAAAATAATCAAGAGAAGTGGACCAGAGATCAAATTCTAGACACTAAAGATACTTTTACACTTTAAGGTAATAAAACACATTAGATACACTCTATATGACTTGGTTGAGTGAGAACTACTTGCATCAAACATGTAAAGACAATGAAAACACAAGCATAGATTTTATCACTATAAATCAACATACATCACTTCACACATTTATAAAATATATTTGTGAACTCAAAACTAGATTTTAAATATTATTCAAATGAAAAGTACATTATAAAATTATCAAGGCTTCACCATACTAGGTGTATAGTTAGAGTACAAGAGCCAAAATGTCTTTCATTTATAGAATGTGAGAAGAGAGAGAGAAGAAAGTGGAGTTTAATGGTCACAATGCCGCATGTCAAGGCATAAAAGTTATTTATATTATAGAGGGATGATGTGGAGAATAGAGGTCTAGAAGGTCCTCTTAGACAAATGTCCACCTAAAGCATGACAACTCTCCAAACTTTGTGTATTAGTCTTCAAATGGATTCCTAAAAATACCTTAATGGTTAGGCTACTGATTTTTGAAATTTGATTGTATTAAGGGTTTTATAAAAATAGTATTGAGAGAGAAAATTAAACTTATCTAATTCTATGTATTTTTTATTGAGATAGGGTCTATAAATATGTGTGCAAGCTTAGGAGACTATCAAAAAAACTAATTTGGAGTTTGTCTATTTATAGGGTAGGAGTCATGAAAGTGGGACACCCTAGGTTCTAATGTTGTAGTCCTATCTTGGTGTTGTTGTCCTGGTGATCTAAGCTTTCTAGGTTTTATGCACTAGGTTTGTATTACCATGCCTATAAAATATAGAAGCTTGAAAGTTCATGGATGTCACTATGTACCTAATTTAGACTTTAATACCCTAGGTACTCTTATTGGTTGAACTTAAATGTAAAATTTGGATAAAGGAGAGGAGGGGTTAGTGTGTAAAGGATATGTTAGATACACTTCACACCCCATGTGTGGGCACATTTCCTAAATACAAATACTCTGAAGAGGGATCAAGTTATATGTAGTTCTCCCATTGAAATGCTTCGTGCAATAGTATGATGAAAATGCAAGTAAATGTGAAATTGGGTATACTTAAAATGACTAAGGATTGGTGTAAAGGTTTGAATAAGCTTGAAATACTATTGGATGGTTGAATACAGAGAATAGGGGAAAGTGTTTAAGTGGTCTTGCTTGTATAATTTCTTCTATCTTGTAAATGAGTGTCAACCCTTCTAAATGGACTTTGAATGACCTTTTATAGGGTATTTAATGATTAGGGGTTAAATAAATTCATATTAGGCCAACATGAATTAGGATAAAGATTCAGAAGAATGTGACCATTATAAGTTTGGGTGCTATTGTCCATGGCTGATGGGACCTGAGGGGGATGGATTAAGCATGGAAAGAGTAATATGGGTCTGTAAGTGTTTAGTATGGGAGGCTACAAATGATTGAGAATCAATGAAAACATGCCTATGAAGGTCATGAGAGCAAGAAAGATGGACCTATGGATTGGGTGTCATTAGCCACTATCAATTTACCAAATTTCACATTCTATACCACTACATTTTCCTCCCCTTTATTCTAGTGATAAAACAAACAGAAATACTAGGACAAACGAAACATAGAAAGTGTACCTTAACTTATCTGTAAAGGTGATGGTCATGAATCTATATGGCATTGGGTGTGCATAGAGAGAGTATAGTTTGAAGTGTGAATCTATAATAAAAAGCATAGAGTAAAATAGTCCTTACTAGATAAGCTATATTTAAAATAAACTGTACAAAAGTTGGGTAAAAGAGAGAGGAAGAGAAAGGAATGTTTACACCTCACCAGATACGTGAACCAATATAAAACTTATTATGATGTTAGATTATGTTGTGTGTGTGTTGTAACTATAAGTGGCTTAAGAATGCAAAGGTAGGCCCTTTGGATCCATCACCACATACTAAGTGAAGCTAACGAATAATGCGTATGTCAATTGATGTTTAGACTATGTGTCCAATCCCTCTAAATAGGTGGCTCAAGAATATAAAGGCTAGCTAATCATTTGGATTCATTGTTACTCCATAAATTGGAGCTATGAAGTAATATCGATGTGGAATAGATGTCATATAAGATGGATATTTAAGCCAATGAATGTACTAAGATATTATAATGTTAGTGTGGATAGCTGAATGTATGCTAAAAACTAGGCCACTCTTGGCCATTTTGAAAGATGGGGATTAGGATTGTATAAAACCCATTCTAGAACTAGTGTAATAGGCTTATGTGTAAGCCAACTCAAGAAATCAGGTACTTGAGAAGTTAATCTTTTATGAAAGCCAAACTTTAAAAATGATGCCAACCCCCTGTATATGGAGTAAGGCATGTAAATGTTGAGAAATGCTTTAAAAATAAACTAAACTTTAAAACAAGGGGAGGATCAATGTGCCACACACATTGCCCCCTAGTCATTGGTGCTTGGAATATGGATTCTGATCTAGAAGTTATATCAACTACCTAATCTGATACTATAAGTGAGATCCATCATGTCATACATGATCCCCTTATATCTAGATTCTTTGATCAAAACATTATATGAAAACATGTTGAATCTAGACTATATTGAGTTGACAAACCTATGACTGAGCTTACTTTTCTATTTATTTTAGAAAAACTAAATTTTTTTGTTGTCTATATATGAGCACCAAAAATAGGACACATTATTCTTCATTAATATAATATAACTTTGTCACTATTATCCAGGGCTAAATTTGGTAACTATTATAGATTCTCTATTGTCTGCCTAGTCTAATGTCTAGATTCTATTATGAGTGTTCTAAAAACTAATTTTTAAACCGTTATAAGCTTTAATATCTATGACAAAACCCCTATTTATTTCCCTCTCATTTGAGGGTAGGAATGAAGACATTACAATGACTACCCTCAAAAGAAAAAGCCCTGCAAGTGTGTTATGTTGCATAGATATATGATATAGAAATGATAATTGAAAATATATCTCAAGATATAGTAAGGTTTGTATTGAGATATTATTATATCAATAGGGGTATGCCTAGATAGATATAATAATGTAATAACATGCAAAATGTACTAAACTAGAATTGAAAGTGTTAGTTGTTAGTTGTTAGAAAAGAGGGATGAAGCATGATGTCCATCATGGCATCCAAGAAAGTAAGGAAATGCATAATATGGATCAGGGCATTACAAATAGGAAAAGTAATATGGTAATAAGCATACAAAGCAAGAAGCAACAAGCATACAAGAGTGGTCAGGGGGCCAAGCAATCAAGGGATATGGGCACATGTCATTCAAACTAGAAAACAAGCAAAAAAGTCAATTTCAAATGCCACACACACATATAATTGAAAAAAATAAAATTGTCATAAGGGGCATAGGCACATGGAAGAGTACAAAAAAATGACATCGGAAAATGCCCTAAGGCACACACATGAATATAAGCAAAGGGCATTGGAAAATGTCCTAAAATAGATATAAGGCATGGAACAAGAACTGAGAAAATGCAAACACATAAAGCTACACTAAGACATAAAGGATAGCATGTATATATTTTATGTATAATCACATCTAACTAATCAAAACAAAAATTCAAAGTATGCAAGAAATGTTAGTACAAAACTAGGTATATGTTAAGAAATACACAAGTGTAAGATACTAGTGAGTGTCAATATGTTAATAGGTGTAACCTTAGTAATTAATGTATGTCAACATGATAAATAGAGTGTGTGGTTTAGGAATGACATAACCTATATGGTGTAGTCATATAGAATATGACCCAAATTGGGTATGTATATCAATGTGTGTCTCGAATATAGAAGTAGGATGCCCCCTCAATGAGTAGAGTGAAGCAGTCAAGGATCTAGATGTCACTGTACACACTCAAAGAAGATTAAGTGAAGCATGGTAATGTAGATAAATTGAAAAATAAGAGAATATAAAAACAAATGCTCATGTAGTAGAATAGTAGCAATGTAAAGCATGGATGATGCATACAATCAAAATGTTTTTGTGTTTTAGATATATTTAAATGTTTTTGGTATTTTTGATATTTTATATTGTATTTGTAATTTGAAATAATATACGTATAATAAATACTGATAAGAAATGATACTAGCTAATGATTCTTGAATGAGACTCCTATCATGGTGTCCTATATTCAACAAAGGTATCGTGCATGATCGTGAAGCATGATGCAAATGCTGAGATGGTGATTCTAAAAGTTGTGTGCATTATAAATGTTTTGAAATATCTAAATTAGAAACTAACTGTTGGGTCCCTTTATAACTTTGAGAAATGGATGTCACTATAGGGCTCTTAGGGACCCATCTAGAAGTAGGAGAAGCTCTTTGAACATGTGTTGTATGTGTAGACGCATGAGATCTCAATGAAACTGCTTTAGATGTGAATACTATAACTAGAAGCTATCTAGAATCTCAAATCTATGGAGGTGTATAAACCCTTTGTACTAGTGATGGATGCCTCAAATGTGTTTGAATCTATATTGAAGGAAGAACTATAGCTAGTAGAGAAACTAAAACTGGTGGAGAATTTGGAACTAGTGACTGTAAAGGAGTTGGATTTGAAGTGGGTAGTGGTAACTCATATGGAACTCCACCAATTTTAATAACTTGATTATTTTGAATTAATTTCATGCATTTATGAATTGTATATGGTACTGCTCATATTTTTTGAATCCATGGGTGACCAAGTAACATATCAAAAACTCCTATGTTGAGAACTATTGTGAAATGTATGGTCACATGTGTTGGACCAATATTTAAAGGAAGTAAAATCTCACCCAATGAACTCTATATGTGGCCACTAAATCTATTGATATCTATATCTGTTAGAGTGATATCCTACTCTAAATATCCCAAATATTATAATAATGTAATGGTACACATGTTGACACTAGAGGCATTATCTATAATAACACTGTGAATGGGTTGATTATGAATACATGCTCTGATAAAGAGTGCATTATAATCCAAATTATCCTCAGCAATATCCTAATTTGAGAAAGATATCAAAGTTATAGTTAGAACCTTGGACTCATACACACCAATAATAATCAATGGATGTGACTCAACTAAGGATGTCTAGTATGTAACTTGTGGATAATGTGCATGGTATATGTGGTGAACACTTATTGTGTCCCCTTTATCTTGTTTAGAATATTATGGAAATAGATTTGAGAATATTTTCAAATATTTATCCTATGTTGTCTTTAGCTATGGAGGCCAAACTAAAGTGCCAAGATCAAGTAGGTTGTCATCTATCAAGTCATGTATCTTATGTCTCAAATTGATGCATATGTTCATAGTGTGGCTTGGTGCCTTGTGAAAATCACAAAATGCATGTTGATTATATCCCCATGAAAGAGGCTTTATTGGGTCAAATACCCAAATATGATGGAGAGTGATGATGTTACATTCCAATAAGTATTGTAAACCTATAGCTAGAGAAACTGGTAGATTGGTAAATGCATGTCGAGGAGGTGCTAATAAAACCACACACAGAGGGGGATTTGAAGATGCATTGACTCTTCATTGATTATGGTTCTTGTTATCATTGACTTTAACCTTGTATGGGACTTTTCTATTACTCTTGTTTGTTGTGTATGGGATGCTTGTATAGTTGAGTTTACCTATTGAAATGAGTTTTAATTCTCTTTCCTTTAGTGTGTGACACAATTTAGTGAAGGAAGAGAATCTTTTAAACATAATATATTCATGCAATGCTAGTAGAAGGTTCTATTTGAAGAGATCCTATAACTCCTAATTTGCCATGGGGCTAGTCATAGTTTGTGAGATGCTCATTTATTTTCTATTTTTGTTGTGCAATTTGTGCATAAGAGACATTATCACCAATGTTGATACTAAAATGTGATAGGAACATGTCGGCTAAAGGATTTAACGCATTGAATGAATGATTTAGTAGACTATATAACCATTGTAAAGAATAATCATTTAGTCTCTATGGAATATCTTGGTTAGTAACCAGTCATTTGGAAAATAATCCAAGCATGCTATATGAAAATATCTTAAATATGTCTCTAGATCACCCTTGACATCATAAATATTAATATTAGGTTGAACAAAACCTTATGACAAGGGTGTATAAGTAATGTGTTGTGCCAATGGTGTATGTAGACTAACAAAAGAATTTAAAGCCTGTGTAGGTATATTAGTACCTTACTCAAGATGTAGCACCTTAGATTGAAAAGATCTTATCTCTTACACAAGGGATACCACATTAGGATATAGGGATGTATTAGTTGTAATTGGTGGCATAAAGGAAATTTGGGTTTCTATAGTGGGGTTTCAAGATATAGTTTCCCCCATAGTGTCATTTTCAACTGGTTACTCTATAGGAATGGAAAACTCAAATGGGTCTACCTGAGGTGTATGCATGAGGTGTTTTTTATGCCAAAATTAAATTTTCTATGATATCTCCTACAAACTAAAGGCTTTAAAAAATATTATATATCCTCGTAAAGGTCATTAAATGTGGTAAGGTTCACCTGGTGTTATAAATGAGATTAGAACCCTTTAGGGCTTTAGGCCTAGTCTAGGCCTAATAGGCTTGACTGTGCATTGTTTACCTTAACCAAATCTAAGTGGTTTGTCAAGAATTCAAGGTATTTCATCTATTTTTTCATTTTTAAACAAACCACACACACCTTTCCTTAGTGTTCTACCATTTCCCAACACCTTCTCTTATCATCTACCCACTAAGTCTCTATCCTTACCTACCTAGGAGTGCCCTCTATCTGAGATAGAATAGAGGGCATCTCCCTATCTAATTTGCCATTTTGAAGTTATGGAGGGATTAATTATGCATTTAGGACATTGTTATCAATTATAAAATTTGGATCACATTAATAGGTTTTTCAACTCTTCAAAAAACCTCAAGATAGATTGTGTAACATTAACAATGTGTAGGGTCTATGCATTGACTCTAAGTTATACTTTTGAACACCTCTTAACTTCATTTCCTTATCCTAATAATCATATTATAGTCTCATTACCAATATGAAGTTATTCTTTAACATGTCCAACACCCCATACTTCTGCTAACTTCTCAAATTACACTCTCCATGTCTAGGCTTGGTTTAAATACTTTAACAGACTATAAGTGTTCATTTTAAGAAAATGAGACCCTTGTAGGATATTTTGAACCAGGTGTATCATGTTTAGGTTAATTTAAAATTTATATAGGCTCATATAATAGTTTTACACATTTATATCATACCCTATGACCAAGCCAATCTCTAAACTATCATGTTCCCAATATACTATCATACTACAGTTAACATGTAGGTGCCATTTTTAGACCAAAAGAGGCCCCTATAGGTGGTGTTTTCATGATTAAGCCCTATTTTTCAATGAATTAGTCTCTCTTTGGATTAATTGAGGTAATATCCAACTTATTTAAACCTATCTCTTCCTATAAGTCTAGTCAACATCCAAATTATATACTCTTAGTATCTTCTCAGTCTATAGTCCAATTGTAGGTGATTATTTTGATGACAAAGGTACCCTATAGGTTGAGATCAATTTATGAATTCTATGACACAAATCCTCAAATTTGTCCTTGGGTCCCAAACCTCATCTATCTTAAAATTAGGTCAATTGGATTAAAGTTATGCTTCCATAATGTCATTGTTGCACCATAAGGTCACTTAGGCTTCTCAATAGTGTAAATGACATTAAAAATCTTCAGTGAAAGATTTCTTGAATTAGAAGATATATCTACATAAACCACTCATGAAAAATTATCCAATTTATCATTTCATTGATTTTTCATGTGTTTGGGATACATGATGAAAGCCTTCAGAGTATCTAGACCTCAAGAAAGTCACCAAGATATGACTTTTGTACATGAACATGTACATTATTAAGAGAAAATAAGATAACATGTATTCAAAGCAACTTTATCAAACTATGAACATGGTTTCAATTTTGGTTTCCACCTTATGACTCCATAATTTATTTTGTTGTACTCTCAATTCTCCCAACCTTTAATGAATCTTTAAACAAGTTTAAATGCCTTCATTCATCATCCTCAGGTCTCTAAGGATCTGCTTGTAGGTGGGCATCAACTCACTGACTATATAAATTAGAGAATTGGTTGTCTCAACTAATATAAAACCATTTAAATAGTTTAAAATTGTTTGGTCACACTTTTAGATTGTATTCAACACCTTGAAAAATCCTCATCCCTTCACCATGATTACTCAAAACTCCTTTTCACTTGACTATATGTGCACATGCAGGAAAATTAATTCTGCATATATGCTCCTTGATTGTGTTTCATATGAAACACTCTTGAGACTAATATTATCAAGGAGGGGTGATTAAAATGACATGAAAGCATGAAAAAACATGTTACCTTTGTTTGAAACCATTATAGGAAAGAGGACCCTCTGTAAATGGTGAAACTTGGTCTGCAAACTATGATATAGTGTCTCCCTAGTTAAATGAAGTGATTGTCATTTTATTATTCAAAGCACACATGAAAAATGAGTTTATAACCATATGAGAAGAATGGTAGTGCTCCTCAAAAACATTTATAGTACTTGGTTTATACGAACTAACCCAAATAGAGAGGAAACTTGCAAGGTATGAGAATGAGCAATTAGAAAAATGTAGCATACTTCTTAGCATTGGTTATTAATGGAAAAGCAACCAATATTTTGACTATCACCATGAATTTTAAGTGAACAAAGGGTATTATTATCTCTTAAATGATCTCAAATCAAAAATCTAGTTGCATATTCCTTGTGAGTTTTTCGAGATCTCAAATGAGTTTCTCTTAAATTTTTGAGAATGTTCATGGATTTATGGCCATTGTTTTGACTTTAAAGGCGTGATTCTACTATGCATCAAAACTCTTGTCAAATTACATTACATCAAAAAACTAGTTTCATGTACTTTGTGGGTTTTTTTGAGATCTCAAATGGGTCTCTCTTATATTTTTGCGAAAGCTTACAGATATATGGCCACTTTTTTTACTCTACAAGCATGATTATTTTCCACCTTGAATCTCATGTCAAATTATTTTAGATCAAAAATGTAGTTGCATATTCTTCATGAAGTTTCAAGATCTCAAATGGGTCTCTTTTATATTTTTGAGAAATTTCATAGATTTATAGTAGTATTTTAACCTTACAGGCATGATTCTTCTCTACGTCAAAACTCATGTCAAACATATTCAAATCAAAAGTATAGTTGCATATTATTTGTAGGTTTTTTGAGATCTCAAATGGGTCTCGCTTAGATTTTTGAGAAAGTTCACATATTTATGACCACTTTTTTAACCTTCAAGGTGTGATTCTTCTCTACCGTGAAACTCATGTCAAACGATCTCAAATCAAAAATTCAATTGCATATTCCTTGTGAGTTTTTTGAAATATCAAATAGGTCTCTCTTATTTTTTTGAAAAAATTTACAGATTTATGGCCACTTTTTTAACCTTTTAGGTGTGAATTTTCTCTTCCTCAACTCATGTCAAACAACCTTAGATCAAAAATCTAATTGGATATTCCTTATGGGTTATTTTGAGATCTAAAATAGGTCTCTATTATATTTTTGAGAATTTTCATAGATTTAATTTAATTTATTTAATAATAAAGATGTGATTCTTCTCTACCTTAAAATCATGTTAAATAATGTCAAATTGAACATCTAGTTGCATATTTCTTATGGGTTTTTCAAGATCTAAGATGGGTTTCTCTTAAATTTTTAAAAAAGTTCACCGATTTATGTTCATTTTTTATCCTATAAGTATAATTCTTCTCTACCTCAAAACTCATGTCAAGTGATCTCAGATTGAAATCTAGTTACATATTTATTGTGGGTTTTTTGAGATCTCAAATGAGTCTCTATTAAAATTTTGAGAAAGTTCACAGATTTATGATCATTTTTTTGACCTTATAGACGTGATTCCTCTCTTCTTAAAAACTCATATCAAATGACTTCAGATTGAAAATCTAGTTACATATTCTTTGTGGATTTTTTCAAGATCTCAAAGGGATCTCTTTTATATTTTTGACAAATTTCATAGAGTTATGGTCATTTTTTATGCTGAAGACGTGATTCTTCTCTACCTCAAAACTCATATAAAACAATCTCAGGTCAAAAATCTAGTTGCATATTCCTTGTGGGTTTTTTAAGATCTCAAATGGGTCTCTCTTAGATTTTTAAGAAAGTTCATAGATTTATGACAATTTTTTAATCCTATAAGTGTGATTCTTATCTATATTGAAACTCATGTCAAATGACATCAGATCAAAAATCTATTTGCATTTTCATTGTGGGTTTCTTGAGATCTCAAATAGGTCCCTCTTAGATTTTTGAGAAAGTTTATAGAATTATGGCCACTTTTATGACCTTGTATGTGTGATTCTTCTCTACCTCAAAACTCATGTCAAATGACCCCAGATCAAAAATCTAGTTGCATATTCCTTGTAAGTGCTTTCGAGATCTCAAATGGGTCTCTCTAAGATTTTTTAGAATGTTCATAGATTTATAGTTATTTTTTGACCTTATAGACGTGATTATTCTTTGCCTTGAAACTTGTGTCAAATGACTTCAAATTAAAAATCTAGTTACTTATTCTTTGAGAGTTTTTTGAGATCTCAAATGTCTCTCTTAGATTTTTGTGAATTTTAATGAATTTAAGATTATTTTTTTTACTTTATAAGCATGGTTATTATCTACCTCAAAACTCATGTCAAATGACCTGAGATCAAAAATCTAATTGTATATTTCTTATGGGTTTTTTGAGATCTAAAATGGGTCTCTCTTTGATTTTTGAGAAATTTCAAAGGTTTATGCCTGATAGATAGCATCCTATATCAGTTGTGAAATCTCTTGAAAGGTAGATAGTAAAGTAGAAAGCAAGTAAAAATTCATGTCTTGAAGAATGGGGAAGATTGGTTAATCATGAAGGAAAAATTTCAAACTTTTGAGTAGTCCTACTGACTTAGTAGGTATCCCATCAAGTTGAAACACCCCTTTACTATATGGTTCATAGTTTACACCTAATTTATTAGCTACAATCTTGGGCTGAGGTGCTAACTCCACTATCAATTATGAAGTTATGAACAATTTTATCCCCAAGAATGAGGGTGAGGTAAAAGGTTGGAGGCTTCTTAGATTTTCAAGAGGCTTCCACAATGTTAATAGGATAATTGGTAAGAGAAAAATTATTCTGACCATGGGTTAATGATGGAAGGCTAACATGGATTTGAGAAAGTAGCTTTTGTAAAAGTTCCTTTTCATTAGGCATGTGAAGGACATCCCCAAGAGAGATAGATGCCTTACCATTCTTCAACAAGTCAACACTATTCAAATAAGATGTACTTAGTTTTTATTATGTCCTTGGAGGTAAATAAGAGTTTGGAACTTGAGGTATTGAATCACTTGAAGTTACTCTCCCAACATTCTGACTTGAAGAAGGTACAGGAGTTCTAGGAACTACCATGCTTGCTGTCATGCCTTACTGCCTTGTAGGAGGACTAGTTAAACTTGTATGCACACCATTAACATCTTCTAAAGCATTCCTCTTTACCCTTGTATTATTTTCAACTATATTTCCGTAGTTGAGAACATAGGTGTCTTCAACTAGGAAGTTAGTAAAACTCACTCCTTGAGATTACCACCATTCATTTGATTTCATGAGGAACTCATCTTCTATTGATAATTGAGGAGTGAATTCCTCAATTAGAAACTAAATATTTCTCTCCACCTTCATTAGAATCCATGAATTAAAATTATGTACATTATTCTCTTTGTACCAATCTGTTATGCACTAGTACCATTTTTCTTGTATTGGAGGTAGAAGTTGGATCAAATGCATTTGTAGGCCTATTAAAGTTAGGCTACCCTTGACCTCTCCCCTTCCCATAATGTTGAGGTGGGAACCAATTTCCTTATTGAAGATAGGCGTAGGGGTTTTCATGAATGCCTTGATGTAAAGTTGCTTGTAAATGTTGAGCTTCTAAGAATTTAAACATTGCTTCTTAATCAATTATCTCTTCTACTTTCTTAGGAGTAGTCCTTGACTTGGTGTTGGCATTTCAAATTTGGGGAACACTTGGAGTAGTAGTATAAGTATTTGGTAGTAGAGACATGGACACTTTTTGATTGAATTTCCTACCTGGTATGAGGCCATTCTCAGCTCTAATGGTAAGGTCATATGCTTCAGGTAAGGTATAACCACCCATAAATTGTATCATGATGGATATGTTAGTATGAATATACCCCACATATAGAGGAAACACAAAGCTAAGGTGGTCTCATGGGAGGAGGTAACCTATTCCAAGTCCTTTAGAATCTCTCATTAAATTCATGAATTATCTCCTTGGGGTCTCTTTGAATTACATTGATTTGGTGAATGAGTGATGTGTGATTACTCCTATCCTCAAACCTTGATGTTATCAACTCTCTAAAATCATCCCTAGTTGTGATATATCCATTGGGAAAAGTCCTATACTATTCAAGTTGTTTCCCTTTAAGGGACATTTCAAGGAGTCTAATGGAAATGTTGACCTCAGCGACATTGTAAAAACTATAGAATTTTGAGATATCCCTATATATGCTTACTAGGGGTGACATGACCCTCACCATTAAATGTGGAAACACTCTTAGTAGCATTAGTAGTTATGCCATCATATGAATCAATATGGATAGGATTTTCAATCTTAAATGTTGGGAAGGCATGTTGCCTAGCCATGTTCTCCTCAAGATCTTCTTCACTCTCATGATATTCTTAGCTAGCAAAGTCCTCTTGCTCTTCAAAGATTATAATAGGCTGAGGATGTTGAACTTAAAAATAAATTTTAGGTTGAGGTGGGTTTATGGGATTGAAAACTATAAAATAAAATGACCTACAAAGGACCATAAAGTATGATCATAAAGATATGATAAAACAATGGTCTAAAACTAAATTTTACCTTGAATGGAGTCATATGCAGATTTGATGTTGTCAAGACCAACATTCACTTTGACAAGTTTTCTTTAGTATAATAGTCTCATTGGGAATGTCAAAACTATTTTCATCAAATCTCGATCCATAAAGGATATTATTAAAGCCTACTCTAAGATTTGGGCAACATTAGAATACCTTTAGGCCTGTGGGTTGCCTATAGTATAAGTAGAATTCTGTGTTTAAGGGATAGCTCCCTAGATTGATCTTTAAGTGCTTATCACCTACACTAATTTATTTATTAGATTAAAAGAGATAGAATTATGCATGAAAGTATGATACTTTAATGGGGTGATACACTATAAAGATCTCCACCTGAATACCATACTCTTTCACTAAGAGACATGACCTACAACACTAGCTTCAACATCCTATAATACTCTAACATTAGTATTTCAAATATGGAGGTAATATGCATGAAAATACTCAAGGATAGTGGAACAAAGGTTAGATTCTAGAAACTAAAGATACTTGTACACTTTAAGGTAATCAAACACACTAGCTACACTCCATATGACATTTTTGAGTGGGTACTAGTTGTTCCAAACATGAAAGGACAAAGAAAACACAAGGATATATGTCTATCTTTAGAAATCATCATACATCTCTTCACACACTTCGAAAAGTTATTTGTGAACTCAAAATCAAATTTCAAATCTTATTCAAAGGTAAAGTACAATATAAAACTAGCAGGGTTTCACCATAACAAGTGTGTAATTAGAATACAAGAGCCAAAATGTCTTACATTTATAGAATGTGAGAAGATAAAGAAGAAAGTGGAGTTCAAGTGTCATAATGCCACATGTCAAGGCATTAAAATTAGTTATATTATATAGCATTGAAGTGAAAAATAGAGTTTTGAAAGGTCCTCTTGGAAAAATGTCCACCTAAAGCATGAAAACTCTCCAAACTTGGTGTATCGATCTTTAAATGGCTTCTTGAAACTATCTTTGTGATTAGGCATATTTTGATTGCACAAGACCAGATTTGGGAGGTGATTTATTATTTTTAGGAAATTATATGTTTAATTCCTAAATAATAAATGGGCTCAAGTAGATAAAATTAGTAAATAATTTATAATAAGTAGGCTACTATTTTTTGAAAATTGACTATAGTTACAGGTTTTTTAAAAATAATAGTGAGAGAGAAAATTAAACATATTTCATTCTACGTTATTTTGACTGAGACAAGGTCTAAAAATCTATGTGTAGGCTTGTGAGACTATCAAAAAAAAGAATCTAGAGTTTGTTTCTTAATTAGATAGGAGTACCAAAAGTGGGAGAACCTAGGTTTTGATGCTGTAGACCTGTCTTGGTGCTATTGTCTTGGTAATCTAAGCTTTTTAGATTTTGTGCACCAAGTTTGTGTGACCCTGTCTGTGAACTATCAAAGCCTAAAAGTCCATGGAGCTCACTATGTACCTGATTTAGTCTTCAATACTCTAGGTCCTCTTTATTCTTTAATTTTATTATAAAATTTAGAGAAAGGAGAGGAGGGGTTAGTGTGTAAATAATATGGTAGACAAACTTCACACCTCATGTGTGGACACATTGTCTACATATCAATACTTTGAAGAGGGATCAATCTATATGTAGTTCTCCCATTGAAGTGATTGGTACAATAGTGTGATAATAATGCAAGTAAATGTACAACTAAGTATACTTGAAACAACTAAATACTAGTGTAATGGTTTGAATAAGCTTGAAATATATTAGACGGTTGTAAGCAGATAATAGGGAAAAGTGCTTGAGTGGTCTTGCTTGTATTCTTGTTTCTCTCTTATAAATGAGTGTCAACCATTTCAAATGGACTTTAAATGTCCTTTTATAAAGGATTTGATGAATTTTATTTAAATGAATTTGATTTAGTTCAACATGAATTAGGATACATAACCATAAAAATATGACTGTTAGAAGCCAAAATGCACTTGGACAATAGTGCCAAAAATAAGACAATCTAGATTTCAGCATTGTAGTCTAAGATTGGGTGTTATTATCCATGGCTGATGGAACCAAGGGGGATGGAATAAACATGGAAAGAGTAATCTGGGTTTGTAAGGGTTTAGTCTGGGAGGCTATGGATAGCTGAGAATCACTGAAAACATGCCTATAAGGGTCATAAGAGCAAGCAAGATAGACCTATGGATTGGGTGTCATTAGCCACACTCATGTTACCAAGTTTTACATTTTATATGACTAAATTTATCCCCACTTTATTCTAGTGTTTCATCAAATCAAAATAATAAGATAAAATAAAAATAGAAAGCATACCTAAACATACTTGTAAAGGTGAAGCTCATGAAGCTATGTGATGTTGGATGTGCATAGATAGAGCAAAATGTGAAGTGTGAATCTATAATAAAAAAATGTAGAGTAGATCAATTTCTTACTATAGACATCCAATTCCTAACACCATTTGTGTTGAAATTTTAAATCTTACTCGAATTTTACTCAAATGCACATTTTAGGTCAAAATCCATAAAACATCCTAAATGGTTAGAACTTGTCCCTTACAAATGCCAGTTTAGGTCAAAGTATCCCTAAATAGGGAAATGCATTTTATCAACCAACTAACTTTGATAAGATCATTTTGAGTCAAAATGACTATTTTGCCATTTAGTGCTCTAGATCACTCTTTTATTCTAATTCAATGATACACATCATGTACATTTGTTATTTGATGTTGGAAACATCCTAAATGGGAATACGATGCGAATGCATCTAATGTCACCTTCTAATTCTTCTAAATTCAAATTATGACCTAGTAATATGACTTTTTAACCATTTTGATTATATGAGGGTCAATTTTCATAGAATTGCAAAAATATTGATTAACCTTGATTAAAGCTAATTAATCCAAATCAAGGGCTTAAGTAGATTTTCCATGAGAGTTATTGAATATTTCTTTTTGAAAATTGATTCTTATTATCTGCATCACCTAGTGACATCATCTATGGGGTGGCATCCATCAAGCCATAAGGGCATAAAATATTAAGATTATGGGTCACCCATGCCTAGTTAATGCCTCCCATGGCTCTTCAATGTCACTTCTTCCAAGGTCATCTTGAGGATAATTATGGATTTGATTCCAAATATTAGGATTATCCTCAACCACACATCTCAATCTCAAGATGGAAGATTATAGTTGATCCTGACCAATCTCGAAAATCTATAAATAGAGAGGCCATGGAAATCATTTCTAAGATATTTTGGTGTAAAGTTATTATGCTCAAATAACTTCAAAGATTGAACATTACAAAGTTATAATGCTAAATTATTTCTACAAAGATTCATTAATAGGCTAGTTTAGTGATTCCACATCAAGAGCCTAGATTTTGTGGAGTTTTCTTGAGGCATTGGAGGAGCTTACCACCATTGTTGACAAAGACAAGGATGCTTGATCAAGGAAGAACATGTTTTTGAGCCACATGGGCATGGTTAATCCATTTGGGAAGGTAATATGGTGTTGATTTCTTATATTTTTTTTATCCTTTGTAATTCCCATATGAATAGATAGGTTTAGTTAGTTCTTTATGCATGTTTCATTATTTATGGACTAATGCTTGACTAACTTGCTTTGTAATCATCTCTACACTTACTAGATATGCTATATTTAAAATAATAGTATATAAAAGCTATGTAAGAGAGAGAAGAAGAGAAATTAATGAATACACCTCACTGGATAAGTGAATTAATACAAAAATTATTATGATGTTGGATTAAATTGGGTGTGTGTTGTACCAAAAGTAATATCGTGAATGGAGTTGAGTGCTCAATTCCTTAGAAGTGGCTTAAGAATGTAAAGGTAGGCCCTTTGGTTCCATCATCACCTGCTAAGTAAAGCTAAAAAATAATGTGTGTGTCAATTGATGTTTGGACTATGTTTCCAATCCCCCTAAATAGGTAGCTCAAGAATACAAATGCTAGCTAGTCATTTGGATCCATCGTTACCCCATGAATTGAAGCTATGAAGTAATACTGATATGGAATAGATTTAATATGAGATGGATATTGAAGCACATGAATGTACTATGATTTGATATTACTGGTGTAGATAGCTAAATGTATGCTAAAAACTAGGCCACTCTTGGTTATTTCAAAATTAGAGATTAGGAATGTATAAAAGCCACTATGTAACTAGTGCAAGAGGCTTATGTGGAAGCCAACTTGAGAAATTAGGTACTCAATTAGTTAAGATTGGATGAAAGTGAAACTCGAAAAAGGATGCCAACCCCTCGTAGATGGAGTAAGGCATGCAACTACTAAGAAATACTTAGAAAATAAACTAAACATAGAAAAAAGGGAGGATCAATGTACCATGTACATTGACCCCCAATCATTGGTGTCTAGAACATGGATTTTGATCTGGAAGTTATATCAACCACCTAATCTAAAAGTGGGAGTGAGAGCCATTATGATGTGCATGATTCCCCCTATATCTAGATTCTCTGAGCAAAAAATTATACTAAATCATGTTGAATCTAGACTGTATTGAGCTGACAAACCTATGACTTAACTTACTTTTTTGTTTGTTTTTAGGAAAAACTATTTTTTCTATTGTCTAGACAGGAGCACCAAAAATAAGATACCCTATTTTTCAATGTTGTATTCCAACTTCAGTACTATTGTTTAGGGCCAAATTTGGTAGCTATTCTAAATTATCTACTATCTACGTTGTCTATTTTTCCTGATCTAATGTCTAGATTCTATTCTGAATGTTCTGAAAACTATTTTTTTGATTGTTAGGATCTTTGATCTCTGTGACAAAACCTTTGTTTGTTTCCATCTCTTTTGAGGGTAGGAATGAAGACATTGAAATGACTGCTCTCAAAAAAAAAGCCTACAAGTGTGTTATGTTGCATAGATATATGATATAACAATGATAATTGACAAGATATCTTGATATATAGCAATATTTATATTGAGAGACTATTAGATCAATAGGGGTATGCCTAGATAGATATAACAATGTAATAGCATGTGAAATATACTAAATTGGAATCAAAAGTGTTAGTTGTTAGCAAAGAGGGATGGGGCATGATGTCCATCATGGTATCCAAAAAAATAAGGAAATGCATGATATAAATCATGGCATTATAATTAGTAAAAGTAATATGGAAATAAACATATAAAGTAAGAAGCAAAAAGCATATAAGACTAGCCAAGGGGCTAAGTAATCAAGGGATATGGGCACATGTCACTCAAACTAGAAATCAAGCATATAAGGCATGTTCAAATGCCACATATACATACAATTGTAATAAACAAAGTTAGCACAAGGGGCATAGGAAAATGGAAAAGTAAAAACAAAGGACATTGGAAAATGTCCTACAACACACACATAAATAAAAGCAATGGACATTGGAAAATGTCCTAAAATACATATAAGACATGGAACAAAAATTGAGAAAATGCAAACAGATCAAGCTACACTAAGAAAGAAAGGAAAGCATGTATATACTAGAAGTGAAATCATATATAACTAATCAAAGCAAGAAGTGAAAGTATACAAGACATGTTATTACAAGACTAGGTATATACTAAGAAATACACAAGTGCAAGATACTAGTGAGTGTCAATTTGGTAGTCTGTGTAAGCTTAGTAAGTAATGTATGTTAACAAGATAACTAGAGCATGTGGTGTAGGAATTCCATAACCTTGATGGTGTAGTCATGTATAAGATACCCCCAGTTGGGTATATATATCGATGTGTGTCTCTAATGTGTAAGTAGGATGCCCCCTCAATGGGTAAAGTGAAATAATGAAGGATTTGGATGTCACTAAACACACCCAAAGAAGATCAAGTGAAGTATGGTAGTGAAAATAAATTAAAAAATAATAGCATAAAACAAAAAACGTAAGTCTAGCATAGTAGTAGATATGTAAATCATGGAGATGTATACAATTGAAATGGTGATCAAAAGGTCACAATTAACACAACCTCTAATCCATCTCTTACATTAGGTTAATTCACTCCTCAACAATGAAACTTCACCAACCTTCTAGAGTCACTAGTATAAGTTTTACATTAGATTTTGGAATGTAATGTCATATATATCCCTCCTATAAAATATCTTGATACAACACTCCATCTTACAAAGAACTATGACTTTTAACACATTCTTTGAGTATCATAGGGCACTAAGCCATACAAAATAAAGTATAAACCTAAAATATAAGATAGAAGATTTGATTGAGGATAACATTATTGATGTGGAAACACCTACAAAGGCACCAAAAGTATAATAAATGGAAGAAGCTAAGGCGTTAAATATATTATCATATCTATTTCCAAATCACACAATAAATGAGGACGGGAGCACATTAGGTGTTCACTACACATATCTAGCACATCCACCACCAATTTCATATCATAATATTACATAAGAGGCACACACATTGAAAAACATCATTGGCATGTACCACACTATAGTTATAGCTAGACCACTCACCACCTTCTCAAAATAGGATATCTTTGATGATGATATAGATCTACATACACTATTTATGCAATCATACATATATCATCATCCTATCTAAAGTGTTATGGTTGGTAATGGGTCAAGATTTGGCATGTGCACTCTAACACTTTTTAATCATTTAGGGTATTCATAGTAAGATATAATCCCCATAGACATAATTATTAATGGTTTTAGTTGTCATTTTTTAAGATCCACTAGGGAGATTGTGCTTAAACTACAGGTTGGACCAACACATATAGCCACTCCGTAATTTGTTGTAAATAGTTCATGCATTTTTTGATATGTTATTAGGTTGGCCATGGTTACATAAACTATGATCCATTGAATCTATATTCCATAGATGCTTGAAATACATACATGCAGATTAGGTGGTCAAAGTTGAGGGTCTCCCATTTGAGTATCCTCTACCTATCCCATAGGCAATTACATCGCAGTCACCAATTAAAATTCTATCACCGTTACCAGATATAACATTTTTATTAGTTATAGTAAATAGTATAGTTCTTTTAGATATATGACAAACTTTAGTATAACCACCAGTGTAGGTGAGGTCTATTCCTACTGTACCAACATATACACATACTCTCCCATAGAAACCAATATTAGAGATACCACTACATTAGAGATATGTCAAAAATTATAGAGGTCCTTCTTCCACTAATTTTTTTTATAAGATCAATATTATTGGGTTCTCAAGATCCTTAGCATAGGGCACCTATGTCACCTATAGTTTCTTCTACCAAATGGGTTCTTAAGATCCCTATATTTCATAGGATATCACAGTTAGTGCCACAAATTTATATCACCACTACATAAGCATATACATATACAAATTACTAAGTAAATTAGATTATGGGATCATAGATACCCTTTCACGCAACACACATGATCAAATTTCCATTATTTCACATAGGTGATAATAACAGTGAGTCTCCTATGAGACTCATCAATTAGTTTGGTTCCTACCCTCTTGTACACATTTTCCTTTTCTCTTACTCCTTGTACATAGTTCATTTTCATATTGATTTTACATGGATTATATCCAAAAAATAAAAAAAGCATTATAACATGTCAAAAACATAAAAAACATTCAAATATTACTCAAAAAACATAAAATTTAAAGATTGTATGCATTGCTATGTTTACATTTCTTATATTTTCTAGAAATTATATATGTTTTATATATTATTATAATGAGTTTTATCATCTACATGCTTCAATTGTTCTTATTGAGTGCTTTTAGATTACTTACAGGACTTAGGTCCACTACACTGATCTAGACTTGATATTATCTACCCACTGGGGGCATATATACTGGTTCATGGTTATTATTTGACACATTTATCTATTTGAGGGAATTTCAATTTAGAGTTTCTTCTACTAGGTTCCATCCTTATTTTCTATACATTCTAGTTTTAGAATTGTTATATCTTGATATGGATCATTATTACACACTCAAATTTTTTTCCACCTATTACTACTTTAGACTCAATATATATACATCCTAGCTCTTACATAGAGTTGTACTACATTCGTGCATGATTTCATTTCTAGATTTCATATTTTAGAATTAATTGTATTTTATATATTTATTCTATTTGAGGGAATTTGAATATGGCATTGTTATTTATCTCTATGCCACTTCTATTCATAGTATGTATGCCTTAGACACATGTCCGCATCCTTTATGTGTGTTGTCCTAATTATGTATGCAAATATTTGAACATGTCCTTTTATGTGGCGTTAAGCCAACTTGATTTTTCCTTGCATATGTGGAAATTTTAACATATCCTTGTGTATCTTATTTTATAAAATTTAGTGACATATGCTTATGTCCCTTGTATTATGACCCCTTGGCCTACTTTGTGTACCTCAAGTGTTTTGAGTGTAAAATTTATTATATACATCATGGTTACGAAAATTGTCCTTGCTTGCTACACACACCCATTTTTTATGCCATTAGGAACCTCATACATCTACACCTTCTACTTGACATCATGCCCCATCCCCCTAGGTAGTTACTTAGTTCTACTCAAAGTTTTTGTTACATACATTGATTACATGTATATTGATACCTTTGTGTAATGTTATACATAACATACATCGTACATTCCATACTTATGCTCAGATTCTCTTAGTTTTTGATGTTATGTTTGCACATCATATTGGATTATCACATAGTTATCATATATGATTGAGTTAACACACATTTTGAAGAGCTATTTATTTTGAGGATAGTTCTTAAACAGGTTCAACAACTAACCTCAAACGAGGAGTTATTCACAGGGGTTTCTCATACATATTAGGCTCCTATATTTTATTCATAAAACATTTTTAGCATATGGTCTTAGTCTCTAAAAATCAAACACAAGTAAAAATAGAGGAAAATGAGCGAATCAAAAATCATTTCAAGAACATAGATTTTAAACCAAAAAGACATTAACACCAAATTAGGGACACTAGCACCACATGGTGCTAATATCCAAGATGTGGTGATACTATCCAAGTTGTGGTAATACTATCTAATAGCCCAAATTTTAGGATAATTTAGATTGGCTAGAATAATACAGTAGGTATGGTACAAGTTTACATATATTTAACTATAGGTTTGATAATTATTCTTAGATTTTACTCAAATTCACACTAGTTCAGCTCATATTCATATTAGTTTCTCCAACTAGGGAAATCATGTGTGGCATGATCATTCCCATATTTAGTTTAGATAATCATATATAGCTATTATAGCATAGTCTAGAATTAATATACTAATATATCAGATTGGTGGCATGTGCGTGATGCATTGTTTCTATTTGCTTAGTTACACACAAGTTGATTATATGGAATGGAAAACTCGATGTCATTCTCTATGTTGTATAAACATAACATCATATTTTATGTTATCAATAGTTTCATGCTTTATTTCATTTATAGTGGTTCACATTTCCAAGTATCTTAGATCTACGTAATATACTCGAGTGGCTATGGAGCCAATAAACGTAGTTAGATATACTCATTTAGATGTTTTTATCACTTTACAAAGTTTAGTTTTAGATGCATCTATTATACATAGGTGGGAAATGATGGAGTGATATCTTACTTAAGTTCTTGAGCCACCCACATGAGAGGGTTAGACACACTATCAGTCCAATTGAAGCTACTCACAAGACATAATCTAATAAGCATGGGTGGATAATGATTCAGTCAAAACAAGATTAAGTTCTTAAGCCACCCATACATGAAGATTGATTAAGCTATTAACTCAGTCAAAGATATTCAATGATTTGATCACTATATACATGTACACACACAGGTTGTGACTAGGTTAATGCATTGGTTCACATACACAATGATGTACATTCATTATTTTTTTTTTGTCATATATTTACTCAATTTTACTCAATTACTTCTTTACTCAGCATAGTATTTTGATTTTAATATCTCTTAAGGACTAATTTATGCATGTTTCACTTGTAATTCATGCTTCACATACATAGACCTAACTTCACATACTTAGACTCAACTTCATTGGCTTTACTTCCTTGGTAAGTCTAGGTATGTTTAATTTTTATTTATACCAGTCATTTTGCTTTGGTGTATTTCTAGCATAATGTGAGGGGGAGGAATGTAATCACTTAAAAGTGGTATTTGAGTTCTATTTGAGATAACCTATTTTTAGCTTATCCCTACACCTATCCTAGAGCCTATTATCACACTTTTCAAGCCTTTGTGGGGACCATATGCCTCCTTAGTTATCTTAAATGTAGTCTTAACCCCTTATTTCTTGATCTTGGTCCTTCATGCCCAACAATCTACTAGTTGGACATTAGCAACACATTAATGACACTAGATCCACATGGTGTTAATGTCCCCAAAATATTGTTAATTTCATTCACCCTATTTTTCTTGAATGTATATATATTTCAAAAGTAAAACCCTACTAAGGTGGCCCTAAGCATCTTTTATTATTTGCACAAGTTACATAACACTATAAACACATGAATTTTAGACCTCTATCCACTAGATAAATATTACATGAAAAATTTCTATTGAAACACAAAACAAGTTGATCAAAATTAATGTTATTAATCCCTATTCTTCCCTACTTCTGCATACTACCATCTATAGCTACCATAAGCTTAGATTTTATAGTTTTCCAATCTCAAGCACCCTCAAGTAATTCAATACCACTATCATTCTAATATAATTTTCATGTGCACCATTACTTAGGTAGGAAAAACTAAATTTGACTTGATCCCTTATTAGAATATTGGTATATGGGGAAATCTGTTCATAGTGAGGTGTTGAGGATGTCTAGGGTATCCTGCTAATGAGCACACTTTTCAACTCATGCCTTACATCCAAGGAGGATTAGAGTTTGCATCATAAAATATATATTATTGGACTAATACAAAGTTTTAAACATTGTGTGAATAGGAATAAAACTCAAAAACACATATGCACATATAATGAGAAGTTCATAGCAATCTTGCATAGAGGACACTAGCACCATTTTCAAAACACTAGAGCTACATGGTGATACTATCTAAATGTGGTAATATTGTCAAGGAGGGGTTGTGATACATGGATCTAGTTTAAAAAATGCAAACCATCTCATATCTCAGTTCTTAGCATGTAGATCTTCCATATCAAGTTTTTTCCAAACAAGTCTTTATTTGAACATATTTATTACTATTTTTAGAAATTCAAAGCTAGTCAAAATATATAACAAATATATGGTTATTTTATGCATATTATTTCAATAATAAAGAATAATCAACCCTTTAATCAAACATAGGATTTATATCAGGTAAACTCTAGAAGGTTATATATTCTCTATATCATGTTGAGACACTTTGATTGCTTACAAATATTTTTCTCATGTGTTAATTTATTATGATATGACATTGATAAGGGTTGATGGTGTATACAATCTTTAT
Organism: Torreya grandis; assembly: GCA_037957365.1. Lineage (NCBI taxonomy): Eukaryota > Viridiplantae > Streptophyta > Pinopsida > Cupressales > Taxaceae > Torreya > Torreya grandis. The sequence continues at coordinate 3,037,684 of JARHVA010001395.1, forward strand.
TCATGTGGTACTTCCCTTATGTGACTTTATTTTATCATTGTGTTACATTTTATTCTAAATTGCATACAACTCTTTCATTGAGTGAAAATACAATTCATAAGGTAAAATTTATTTTTTTATTATGTGTGGTTATTGACTTGGGTTACAATTCATTTTCATTTAATATATTATCTATGACTCTTCTTCTATGTGGCATTGAGATCTATTTCATGTCTTTTTATTATGTCCATCATGACCATGACATTTGGTTCTTATGTGTGGATAAATATAGGATTTTATGTTTATATAATGGTGTCATGATCCATATCATGCATCTTTTTACATATGTACAGTGCCATTATCTATATCGTGCACCTTCTTACATGTGATATTATTTGATGCTTATATCTATTATGACTATTATTACATTCTTAATAGTTTTATTTATATTTAAATGACACTTGTATAACTTATAATACATGTTTCATTTATTCTTTGATGATATAATCATACTGTGATGATAAATTCTTGACATATTAGCACATGATTTAAAACTTTACATTTTTTATATAACATGATGTGTTTAATTAATTTATTTTGAGATGAGTAATGCATAGGCTACATTCCTCACACAAAAAGGTGGAATATTAGTGGTCTTATCTAATAATTTCTAGGATTCAAGTCTCCATGCATAGATAATATATATTTTGAGAAAATTTACATGATTCAGAGGGTTCACATTAGCTCATAATATTAGTTTGGTTTATATTGTAGGTTATATATTTATAGATTGAGAAAAATTGGGGATATATATATAAATAATATGTAAAAAAAAATACTTATAAATCAAAGAAAATTTATCATATTTATCAAATTATGACAAATTGACATATTGATTAATGGAATTATATATCAGATTGGGATAATTAATTATATTATGGGACATGGTTGTTATTCATAAATACACTTTTCAAATTTCATGTTAGTAATAAAGGCACTTACAATATAAATATAAATCTAAAATAAATCTAAAATAGTTGAGTTGTTTTATTCATATTTAGATATGATCCTATTATAGATATCCATGCTTCCATATTAAGTTTCGTGATCAATTTAATAAATAACGAAATTGAAGTTCTATATCACTTGATGATAGCTTAACACCACCCTTTATTCATGAGTGTTGGGGAAATCATACCCAATAAATAGTTTTAATAGAGGTACTCATTTTATGAAAAAATCACCCCATGAAATTATTTATTAGGGAATAATCACCCCAAACTCCAAGGCTTTAGAGGATAACACAATTCATCTTCTTATAGATGTGTTCTTTTCTTACTCTTCAAATTTAAAAAAAATCATTGATCTATTTTATTTTATATCACATATGGACATTTATTATTGTAAGTTTTATTTCAAATTATCATGAAGAAAGTTGGACAATTAGATCCTTCTCCCTAAGATAAATTGTGGTTACTGTTAGTGTAGGTATTTTCTCACCTAGTAGGTTTACCTATACATCTTTTCAACTTAGGTTAGTTAATTAAGTCATTAAAGGTCATTTAACTTTAAGTGGATTCTAATTATTAATTAAGGTTTTACTTTTTTGGTGACCTAATTTCAACCTATATGTACTTTCTTCTTCTAAATTAGTTAATACAAATATTTTTTTGTTTTTAGTGCTCTCATTCTATCTCTATAAGAATTTGATATTACTGCATGCACGTTATTCAAATATTTTGACAAACTCTAATATAGTACTAGAGTTTTCTTGATAGCCTCATATGTGTGTATTTATTATCATGATCATCTTGCATTCATCATTTCTATTTTTTCTTTTGTACGATCATATTTTTTACCCTAAAGATGTGATTCTTCTCTATCTCAAAACTCATATCAAATGACTTTAGATAAAAAAATCTAGTTGTATATTCCTTGTGAGTTTTTTTGAGATCTTGAATAGGTCTCTCTTAGATTTTTGAGAAATTTTATAGATTTATGATCACTTTTTTAACCTTATAAGCGTGATTCTTCTTTACTTTAAAATTTGTGTCAAATGATCTTAGATCGAAAATGCAGTTGCATATTTCTTATAGTTTTTTCAAGATCTAAAATAGGTCTCTTATATTTTTGAAAAAGTTTAGGGATGTATGACCATTTTTTTGACTCTATTGGGTGATTCATTTCTATCTTGAAACTCGTATTAAAATACCATTGATTGAAGCTTTTGAGAAAAAAGTTTACAAATTTGTGGCCTTTTTTGACCCTTTAGTTGTGATTTTTCTCTATCATGAAAATCATGTCAAATGACATCAGATCAAAAATCTAGTTGCATATTCATTATGAGTTTTTTCAATATCTCAAATGGGTTTCTCTTATATTTTTGAGAAAGTTCATGGATTTATGGCCCTTTTTTTGATCTTATAGGTGTGATTCTTCACTACTTCAAAACACATGTCAAAAAGCCAGTGATTAAAGTTTTTTAAAAAAATTATGGATTTATGATGAAAATTTTAACCCTATAAATGTTATTCTTATTTATCTCAAAACTTGTATCAAATGATCTCAGATTGAAAATCTAGTTACATATTTTTTGTGATTTTTTGAGATCTCAAATGAGTCTGTTAAATTTTTGAGAAAGTTCAAAGATTTATGGTCATTTTTTACCCTCTAGGTGTGATTCTTATCTGTTTAAAAACTCATTTCTAATGATCTCAAATCAAAAATTTAGTTGCATATTTTTTATGGATTTTTGAAATCTCAATAGGTCTCTCTTAAATTTTAAAAAAAAGTTAACAAATTTATGATCATTTTTTTGATCTTATAAGCGTGACTCATATCTACCATGAAACTCATGTAAAATTACTTTAGATCAAAAATCTAGTTGCATATTCTTTATGGGTTTTTTTAAGATCTTAAATGGGTATCTCTTAGATTTCTGAGAAAGTTCATGGATTTATGACTATTTTTTTAACCTTGTAGACTTGATTCTTCTTTACCTCAAAACTCGTGTCAAATGAATTTAGATAAAAAATTTAGTTGCATATTTTTTGAGAATGTTCACAGATTTGTTACTAATTTTTTAATTTTATAGGCGTGATTCTTATTTAGTTTTAAGCTCATGTTAAATGACCTCAGATCAAAAATCTAGTTGCATATTTATTTTGGGTTTTTTGAAATTTCAAATGGGTCTCTCTTAGATTTTTGAGAAAGTTCACAGATTTATCATTTTTTTGACCTTATAGACATAATTTTTCTCTACCTCAAAACTCATGTCAAATGACCTCAGATCAAAAATCTAGTTGCATATTATTTATAGGTTTTTTGAGATCTCAAATAGGTCTATCTTATATATATATTTTTTAAATTACATATTTATGGCTACTTTTTTTACACTAGCATGATTTTTTTTACCTTAAAAATCATGTCAAATGACCTCAAATCAAAAATCTAGTTTCATATTCTTTATGAGTTTTCTGATATCTTAAATGATTCTCTCTTATATTTTTGAGAACGTGCATGGACTTATGATCATTTTTTTGACTCTATAGTGGTGATTCCTCTCTACCTTGAAACTCATGTCAAAATATCATTGATTAAATTTTTTAAAAAAGTTTACATATTTATAACCATTTTATGACCATATAGGTGTAATTCCTTTCTATCTCAAAACTTGTATCAAATGACATTAGATCAAAAATCTAGTTGGACATTTTTGTTGGTTTTTTGAGATCTTAAATTAGTCTCTTAAATTTTTAAAGTTTATAGATTTATCATCATTTTTTTGACTTTATCAGCATAATACCTATTTATCTTGAAACCCATGTCAAATGACCTTAGATTAAAAATCTAGTTGCATATTTTTTATGAGTTTTTTGAAATAAGAAATAGGTCTCTTAGATTTTTGAAAAAGTTCATAGATTTATCATTATTTTCAAACCTTATAGATTTGATTCTTCTTTACCTCAAAACTCATGTCATATCAGAGGATTCACCAAGGTCCGAATAATGAGGATGCATGAATCGTGGTTGGACAGGATGAAGTAAGTGAGAGGGGCACCAAAGTTTGAGGAAAAAGTAGATTTAAATTTATTGGGCAAAAAAGATAGTAGAGACACTAAATTTGAAGTAGATTATAGGTCCAAGGAAGGATTGAATTTAATGGCTTTGTCTTGAGAACATACCATAGCAAATAACTTACGTAGAGAAGGAGAAAAGGGCGTAGAGCTAGATTGAAAAGATCCAAGGAAAGTGCGCCAAGGTGGATGCAGGACTACGTTTTACCATGATGCCTTTTTTAAAAACTCCAAGATTGGAATTTTATCACTAGCAAGTGTCTTAGCTATGAACCCAACCACATTCTTTCCTTCTTCCTGCATAAACTCAACCTTTATGTGCTCAAATTTCTCACATGTTTTGGAATGCCATGGCTATAACTCCACACTTCTAAACTTAGGTCTGAGACAAACTCTTATGTAGATCTTGAACACCGTGAGGCTTTAAAAACCGTGCTAAGAGGATCATGATCATAGGCCTGCATGTATATGGAGAGACCAAACAAGTCATGGAAGGAACAATACCACAGAGAACTAGCAATATCTCCCAGAAATTTTCAAATTTCACAAAAAAATGCCTTAACAAAGCTCTAGATTTAAATGAAATTAATAGAAAAATAGACAACCAGTTACCGGGGTGGCTTTGATACCATATCAGAGGATTCAGCAAGGTCTGAATAACAAGGATGCATGAGTCGTGGTTGCACAGGATGAAGCAAGTGAATAGCAAAAAATGCTAAAGTAAATGAAATCAAACAAGAGTTAATTGCATAGACAATTTGGAGAAAAGACAATATTCCATTAACATAAGATAGCCAAAGTGAAGAATACATATAGGAGAGCACGTAAATAACTCCTCCACAAAAGGTGGTCAAAGCATTCCAAGAATAGACTGTAACTCCTCCACAAAAGGTGGTGACAGGGTGATAAAAATAGAGAATTAACTCCCATACCCAGAATAGCTAGTCAAAGGAGTTACTTATGACATTTTTATGACACTTAGGACACATGTATGACACACATCTCCACATAAGCTAGCCTATCCCATGAATGTAGGAAAAATCCATGTATGCACAAATATATAATTTCCCTAATTAAATAATAGGGAAAAGTAAAAACCTACACTAACATGTCAAATGACCTTAGATTGAAAATCTAGTTGGATATTCTTTGTAGGTTTTTGGAGATCTCAAATGGGACTGTCTTATTTTTTTGAAAAAATTCATAGATTTATGATCATCTTTTTGATATTGTAAGCATGATTTTTCTTTGCTTCAAAACTCATGTCAAATTATCTCAGATCAAAAATTTAATTGCATATTCTTTTTAGATTTTTTGAAATCTTAAATAGGTCTGTCTTAAATTTTGAAAAAGTTAACAGATTTATGATTGTTTTTTAACCATGCAGGTGTGATTCTTATCTACCTTAGAACTCATGTGAAATGACTTCAGATCAAAAATATAGTTACATATTCTTTATGTATTTCTTAATGTCTCAAATGGGTCTCTCTTAGATTTTTTAGAAAATTTATAGATTTATGGCCATTTTAACAAGTGTGATTTTTCTCTACTTTGAAGCTCATGACAAATGATCTTAGATCAAAAATTTATTTACATATATTTTATGAGTTTTCAAACTCTCAAATGGGTCTCTCTTAAATTTTTGAAAAACTTAATAGATTTATGACCATTTTTTAATCTTATAAATGTGATTCTTCTCTACCTCAAAACTCATGTCAAACTTTATTAGAATAAAAATCTAATTGCATATTCTTTATAAGATTTTTAAAATCTCAAATAGGTCTCTCTTAGATTTTTTAAAAAGTTCATGGATTTATAACCTTTTTTTAATTTTATAGGTGTGATTCTTCTCTATCTCGAAACTCATGTCAAATGATCTCAGATCAAAAATCTAGTTACATGTTTCTTATGAATTTTCTGAGATCTTAAATGGGTCTCTCTTAGATTTTTTTTTAAAAATCATGATTTTGTCATTTTTATTTATCTTATAGGCGTGATTTTTTTACCTTGAAACTCTTGTCAAACGATCTCAGATCAAAAATCTAGTTCTACATTCTTTTTGGATTTTTGGAGACCTCAAATAAGTCTCTCTTAGATTTTTTTTTAAAATTTCATGGATTTATGATTATTTTTTTGACCCTATAAGTGTAATTCTTCTCTATTTTGAAACTCATGTCAAACGACCTTAGATCAAAAATCTGTTTACATGTTCTTTGTGGATTTTTCAAAATTCAAAATATGTATCTCTTAAATTTTTAAGAAAGTTAATAGATTTATGATTATTTTTTAATTTTTATAGACGTGATTTTTCTCTACCTCAAAACTCATGTGAAATGATATTATAACAAAAATCTAGTTACATATTCTTTATAGAATTTTTGAGATTTCAAATCGGTCTCTATTAATTTTTCGAGAATGTTCATAGATTTTAGATCATTTTTTGACCTTTTAGGCATCATTTTTCTCTATCTCAAAACTCATGTCAAACAATATTAGATCAAAAATATAGTTACATATTATTTGTAAGTTTTTTGAAATCTTAAAAGAGTGTCTCTTAGATTTTTGAAAAAATTCATGGATTTATCATCATTTTATTGATATTATAGGTGTGATGCTTTTTTACCTCAAAACCCATGTCAAATGATGTTAGATCAAAAATTTAATTGCATATTTATTATATATTTTTTGAGATCTCAAATAGGTCTCTCTTATATTTTTGAAAAAGATAACAGATTTATGATCACTTTTCTAATTCTATAGGTGTAATTTTTCTTTGCCCCAAAACTTGTGTCAAATGAGCTCAGATCAAAAAATCTAGTACATATTGTTTATGAATTTTTTGAGATCTCAATTGGGTTTTTCTTAAAATTCACAGATTTATGGTCATTTTTTAATATTATAGGTGTGATTCTTCTCTGTCTCGAAACTCATGTTAAATGATCTTAAATCAAAAATCTAGTTGCATATTCATTGTGGGTTTCTCAAAATCTTAAATAGATCTCTATTAGATTTATGAATTTGTTTTATAGATTTATCATCATTTATTTAACCCTATAGGCGTCATTCTTCTCTGCCTCGAAACTCATGTCAAACGACCTCATAAAAAATCTAGTATATTTTTTATCTGTTTTTCAAGATCTTGAACGAGTCTTTTTTAAATTTTTGAAAAAATTCATAGATTTATCATCATTTTTTGATATTATATGTGTGATTCTTCTCTATCTCAAAACTTGTGTCAAACAATTTTAGATCAAAAATCTAGTTGTATATTACTTGTGATTTTTTTTAAATCTCAAATGGGTCTCTCTTAAATTTTTGAGAAAATTCACATATTTATTGCTATTTTAAAATCTTATTAATGATATTTTCTTTGCGTCAAAACTCATGTCAAATGACCTCATATCAAAAATCTAGTGTCATATTCTTTGTGGGTGTTTTCAAATCTCAAATGGGTCTTTCTTAGATTTTTATGAAATTTCATAAATTTATTATCATTTTTTTGACCATATGATGTGATTCTTCTCTACCTTCAAACTCATGTCAAACATACTTACATCTAAAATCTAGTTACATATTACTTATGGGTTTTTTGAGATCTCAAATAGGTCTTTCTTAAACTTTTAAGAAAGTGCATAGATTTATCGTCCTTTTTTTACTTGTGTTTTTCATCATTTTTGTTTTCTCAATAAAAAATCATAACTCTGAAAAAAATTCATTTCTGAAAAGGGTCTAATAATATATAGGATTAAGAACCTATAAGTGCCATAACATTCAATCCATAACTCTATTTTGAATATTATTTTTTTACAGTGCATAGTTTTTAGGCTTTACACATTGGTGGTATTATTTTTGGCCTTTTGTAACATCTATTTCTTCATAGTATAATGACTTAAACCTCACTTCATCTCTATTGTACTCTCTAGGATGCAATATCAATTGAATCTGATGTCACTCTAGTTCTTTGTACTTATGCACCTACTACTCAAAACACATTTTTGATTGAATCTGACATCTATACAAACATGCTTATATTCAAAATATTCAAAGGGGTCACTGCTGATAGTTCTAAGGAGGTACTATGTTATGCTATGCTTTCATTCTTGTTTTGCATTCTTCTTTACTTACTGTAACAATCTTTACTTTTTAATTATGAATTCACTCTCTATTAGTTCGCTTAAACTATTTAATTATTATAAATAAAAACATAGAATAGAAATCATCTTATAATCTAAGTGTTACCATAAAATATAATGGGTAGTGAGACTGAACCTACTAATGTTATAGTCAATATGAAATAGTTTAAACATTATGACAAATTTTATGGACTACTGTGTCTTTTCATCTCTCCAAATCTACTCTTTCACATTGAATATACCAAAACACCTACTAAAGTGTGAGCATAACTCATCAAGCTCTTTGAGATGTAAAATATGATGAAAAGACATGAGTTGGAAAATGAGCTCATTAGATTGAGTCCAGATGACTTTGACACTCTTCATGAATTCTTCACCAAGTTTGAACTTTTGAGATTATAGTTGAAATCATTTGGAATTGATAAAAAAATATGAATAACTTATTCTATCAATGAACTTTAAATGAGACCTTGAATATTATATATTTCTGTCCACTTTTCATGCCACTAAGAGTGATCTTAACACCACTTAGAAGATACCTTATTTAGATATATTTGTTACTAACTTGATTCGAGAGGAAGATAAGTTTATATAGATGAGCAGAGTGAAGTCATCTAAATCTCATGGACTACATGTTGAGAAAGATAAGGCTTCTAACAACAAAGAGAGAAAATAGAGAAAGAAAAATGATGAGAAGGGAGATAATCTTTCCACCTCTAAATCAAACAATGTGACCTCTTCTTCTAGTCATAAGCCTAAAAAATATTAGATCAAATGTGAGCATTGCTCAGTTAAAAATGAGGAGAGTAAATGTTAAAAAAAACAAATTTACCACCTTACTTTCTTATTCCAAACAACATAGGTATTCTAGATTCTATCAAACTATATTTATCAACCCATAAATCCACTAAGGTAAATGACTTTGGTAAAGAGAAAGCAAAAGAGAATAAAAAAATAGAAAGGCAAAGTCTTAGTTCTAGTTGTACCTCCAACTCCTCCTACATGGGTCATTGACTCTGGGGCTTCATATCACATGGCCTCTTCATAGATTGAGTTCAGTTCCTTAAAACCATATGACATGTCCTCTATACAACTAGGTAACAAAACTTCTAAAAATATTCTCAAAAGAGAGTTTGTTGAAGTAAGTGGTGGGACATTCAATAATGTTTTAAGTATTCTCTCACTCTCAAAAAATCTCCTAGTAGTTTATTAGATCACTCACCTTGGTCCAAGCATGCGAGTTGAATTCACTTTAGATTTAGTATATATCAAGGAGTTACATAGTGATACTATTTTGACTATTGGAATGGTCGATCATTAGACTTGACTATATATCTTGTCACACTTTAATTTTGACTCTCCTTCAGAGTCTTCAGATTCCTTTTTGGACTCACCTATACCTTTTGACACTTCTAAGCTTTAGAATTTTTCTAATATTGACAACTCTTATTTTGTAGATGACTATAATAGTAAAATGGACACACCTCTACCATCTCTTTGTCACCTTCTAAATATTTAATAGATAGTTCATAATCCATCTAGCTCTAGTCTAATTCTAAAATTATATGTAAATGGTCTATTGATCCAAGATACATTAGACATTAGACAATTTATTTCATAGTTATAGATAATTTTGAAAACTTTCACCTCTATTTCTAGTGCAACATCCAAGCATAGAGTACTTAGCCCATCTACCTCACAATATGAGAATCATTCCCTTCATAGGAATTACACATTAGTTGAAGATCCATTAGGCACTTGGTAGCCAAACTGTTTCAGGGTGAACCACTCTTCACTGCATCTACTTCTAATTCATATTCACTTTTGAGCATTCTTCAGAAGGACATCCGATGGCTATAGTGAATTATAGACTTTAGTGTTACTTTTTAGCTCTTTTCTCTTCTTTACTCTATTTTGGGGAAGACTTTTCTTCTTATAGTTTTTTTATTTATCTCAATTTATGAAAGTTGCATTATATTTGGGTACCTCATCAGACCTTGTTATCAAGACCTAATTCTTCTACCCACCTAAGCTACACTTCAAGAGAAATATTCATATAGACATTTTATCATGTAGTAGTTTCACTTACAAATCTTTTTAGTTTACTTAGGTTAGTTAATTAAGTTAATAAGAGTCATTTACTTTTAACTGTGTTATAATTACTAGTTAAGGTTTTACTTTTGTAGTGACCTAATTTTACCTTTTATGTACTTTATTATTCTTTTAAGTTGGTAAATTCAAACATTTTTTTTTGTAAAGTTTTTTATTTTTGTAGATCTCATTCTATCTCTACAAGGATTCAATTTTACTATACATTAAGGTATATAATCTAAGTACCCTTTTACTCTATAATTTTCAATACTATAATAAAAATAATTCATCTAAAAAAAATTAACAAATGTATGATCATTTGTTTGATCTTGTAGGCATAATTTATTTTTACGTCAAAACTCATGTCAAAGGACATCAAATAAAAAATCTAGTTGCATATTTATTGTGGGTTTTTGAGCACTCAAATAAGGCTTTCTTAGATTTTTGAGAAAGTTCGTAGATTTATCATCATTTTTTAATTCTCAAAGCCTATTTTTTTCTGCTTCAAAACTCGTGTCAAATGATATTAAATCAAAAATTTAGTTGCATATTTTTTATGAATTTTTTAAAATATTAAATGAGTCTCTCTTCAATTTTTAAGAAAGTTCAAAGATTTATCATCATTTTTTTATTTTAAAGGCATGATTCCTCTCTACCTTGAAACTCATGTTAAATGATATCAAATCAAAAATCTAGTTACATATTTCTTTTGCATTTTTTAAAATATCAAATGGGTCTCTCTTAATTTTTTTTAAAAATACTTAGATTCATTATTATTATTTTTACCTTATAAACATGTTTCTTCTACCGCAAAACTCATGTCAAATGACTTCAGATCAAAAATTTAGTTGCATATTTTTTGTGAGTTTTTTAAAGAAATTAAATGGGTCTTTATTAGATTTTTGAGAAAATTCACAAATTTATAGCTATTTTTTTAACATTATAGGGGTCATTCTTCTCTAATTAAAAACTCATGTTAAATGACATTAGATCGAATATTTAGTTGCATATTTTTTGAGATATCAAATAGATCTCTTAGCTTTTTGAAAAAGTGCATGGATTTATCATCTATTTTTTACTTGAGTTTTTCATCATTTCTATCTTTTTTGATAAAAAATCATAATTTAAAAAAAGGAATCATTTTTGAAAAGTGTCTAAGAATATGTGAGAGTAAAAATTTATAAGTGTCATTCTTTTAATTTTATAGAGGTGATTATTCTCTACCTTGAAATTCATATCAAATGATCTCAAATTAAAAATTTAGTTACATATTCTTTGTGGGTTTTTGGAAATCTCAAATGGGTCTTTCTTAGATTTTTGAGAAAGTTCATGTATTTATGATCATTTTTGACCTTATAAGTATGATTTTTTTCTGTCTCAAAGCTCATGACAAATGATCTTAGATTGTAAATATATTTGCATATTCTTTGTGGGTTTTTAAGATCTCAAATGGATCTCTCTTAGATTTTTGAGAAAGTGCATAGAATTATCATCCTTTTTTTACTTGAATTTTTCTTTTATCATTTCTATATTTTTCAATAAAAAATCACAATTTAAAAAAAATAAAAATAAAAGAATCCAAGAATATGTGAAGTAAAAACTTATAAGTGCTATTTCTAACCTTTAAGCATGATTTTTCTCTGTCTCAAAACTTATGTCAATCGATCTTACAATAAAAATTTATTTATATGTTATTTGAGGTTTTTAAATTTAAAATGAATATCTCTTAAATTTTTGAAAAATTTAATAGATTTATGACTATTTTTTTAATGCATGTAGGCATGATTCTTCTCTACCTCAAAACTCATGTCAAACAATATTATACAAAAAACCTAGTTACATATTCTTTATAAGATTTTTGAGATTTTAAATGGGTCTCTCTTAATTTTTTAAAAAAGTTCACAAATTTATAATTATTTTTTGACCCTATGAACATGCTCCTCTATCTCGAAACTCGTGTCAAATAATGTTAGATCAAAAATCTAGTTGCACATGTTTTTGAATTTTTTGAGATCTCAAATGGATTTCTCGAAACTCTTATCTGTCTCGAAACTCTTATGGGTTTATGATTATTTTTTTGACCTTTTAAGCATAATTCTTCTCTGTCTCAAAACTCTTATCAAATAACCTTACAACAAAAATCTATTTTCAAATTCTTTGTGAGTTTTTAAAAATCTAGAATAGATATCTCTTAAATTTTTATGAAAATAACTATATTTATTACTATTTTTAAAATTTTTGTAACCATAATTTTTCTCTACTTTGAAACTCATGTCAAACGATATTATATTAAAAATTTAGTTGCATATTATTTATAATATTTTTGAGATAGCAAATGGGTCTCTCTTAAGTTTTTAAGAAAATTCACATATTTATGATCATTTTTTGACCTAATAAGTGTGATTTTTATTTATCTCGAAACTCGTGTAAAATGATATCAGATCAAAAATATAGGTACATATTCTTTGTAAAATTTTCAAGATCTAAAATAGGTATTTTTTAGATTGATACGAAAATTCATGAATTTATCATATTTTTTTGCCCTCATCATCATGTTTTTGTCCTTATAGTTTCTTATTTCTTGTGAGTTTTTTGAGATCTAAAATGGGTCTCTCCTAGATTTTTTAGAATATTTATGAATTTATGACCAATTTTTTGACTTAATAGACATGATTATTCTCTATTTCAAAACTCATGTCAAATGACCTCAAAATTGAAAATATAGTTGCATATTTTTTGAAGTTTTTTATGATCTCAAATTGATTTTTGTTGGATTTTTAAAAAAGTTCACAAATTTATACTCATTTTTTTGACACTATAATTATGATTTTTCTTTGCCTCAAAACTCATGTCAAATGACTTCAGATTAAAAATTTAATTAAATATTCCTTATGAGTTTTTCAAGATCTTAAATGATTCTCTCTTTAGATTTATGAGGAAGTTCATAAATTTATCACCATATTTTTAATTTTATAAATATGATTCTTTTCTGTATTAAAAGATATGTCAAATAACATCAGATCAAAAATCTAGTTGCATATTTTTTATGAATTTTTTGAGATGTAAAATAGGTCTCTCTTAAAATTTTAAGAAATTTCACAGAATTATGATCATTTTTTTTGAAATTATAGGTGTAATTATTCTTTATCTCGAAACTCATATCAAACAATCTCAGATTAGAAGTTTAGTTGCATATTCCTTGTAAGTTTGTTTAAATGTCAAATGGGTTTCTCTTATATTTTTAATTTTTTTTATAAATTTATTGTTATTTTGTAAACTTTATAAACATGATTCATCTGTACTTTGAAACTCATGTCAAACAACTTCAGAGCAAACATTTGATTACATATTCTTTATAAGTTTTTCAAGATCAAACATTTATCACTATTTTTTGTAAACCTAAAGGCATGATTTTTTTGTGTCAAAACTCATATCAAATGATCTCAGATCAAAAATCTAGTTGCATATTTTTTATGAGTTTTTTAAGATCTCAAATGAATCTCTCTTAAATTTTTGATAAAATTCACTAATTTGTCGTTATTTTTTGACCTCATAAACGTGATTTTTTTACTTCAAAACTTATATCAAATGACCTTATATAAAAAATCTTATTGCATATTCTTTGTGAGTTTTTTAAGAAATCAAATAGGTATCTCTTAAATTTTTTAAAAAATTCACGTATTTATAGTCATTTTTTTGACTCTGTAGACATGATTCGTCTCTATCCCAAAACTCATATCAAATGACCTCAAAATTCTAGTTACATATTATCTATATATTTCTCTAGATCCCAAATAGGTTTCTCTTATATATTTTTTAGAATTTATAGATTTATCATTTTTTTTACCTTATAAGTGTGACTCTTCTCTATCTCAAAACTCATGTCAAATGATCTCAAATCAAAATTCTAGTTGTATATTATTTATAGGTTTTGAGATATGAAATGAGTCTTTTATATTTTTTAAAATTTTTATAGAGTTATGACTATTTTTCAACCTAATATGGGTGATTATTCTTTATCTCAAAACTCGTGTAAAATGACCTTATACTGAAAATCTAGTTACATATTATTTTTAGATTTTTTGAGATCTGAAATAGATCTCTCTTAAATTTTTTTAAAAAATTAGATCTTAGACATTATTTTTCTCTATCTCAAAACTCATATCAAACATATAAAATTGAAAGTCGACTTATACATTTCTTGTGAGTTTCTCTATATCTCAAATAAATCTTTCTTAAAATTTTAAAAAAGTTCACATATTTATCATCCCTTTTTGACCTTATAGGCATGATTCTTCTCTACGTCAAAACTCATGTAAAATGACCTAAGATAAAAAAATCTAGTTACATATTCTTTATAAGTTTTTTAAGATTTTAAATGGGTCTTTTTTAAATTTTTGAGAAAGTTTACAAATTTATCAATATTTGATCTTATAGGCATGATTCATCTCTATCTCGAAACTCATGTCATATGACTTTAGATAAAAAATTTAGTTGTATATTTTTTGTGAGTTTTTTGAGATCTTAAATAGGTCTCTCTTAAATTTTTTACATTTTTTTGTGAATTTATGATTATTTTTTTGACTTAATAGGCATCATTTTTCTCTATCTCAAAACTCATATCAAATGAACTTACACTAAAAATTTAGTTCATGAATTTATCATCATATTTTTAACTTATAAACATGATTTTTTTTAATTTAAAAACTCGTCTCAAATGACTTTAGATCAAAAATCTAGTTGGATATTTTTGATTTTTTAAAGATCTAAAATAGGTATTTCTTAGTTTTTTTAGAAAGTTCTTAGATTTATGGTTGCTCTTTTAACACTATAAAAATGATTTTTCTCTATCTCAAAAATGATGTCAAACAATATTAGATAAAAATTCTAGTTGCATATTTCTTGTAAATTTCTCTAGATCTCAAATGGGTCTCTCTTATATTTTTGAAAAAGTTCTTAGATTTATCACCATTTTATTGACATTATAAGCATGATTTTTCTCTACCTAAAATCTCATGTCAAACCACCTCATATCACAAATCTAGTTGTATAGTCATTATGGGAATTTCAAGATCTCAAATGGGTCTCTCTTAGATTTTTGAGAAGGTTCATAAATTTATCATTATTTTTTTAACCTTAAAGACGTGTTTTTTTTTGTGACATCAGATCAAAAATATAGTTCCATATTTTTTTATGAGTTTTTAGAGATATTAAATGAGTCTATCTTAAATTTTTGAAAAAGTTTATAGATTTATCGTCATTTTTTTAACCTCTGAAGTGTGATTCTTTTCTACTTTGAAACACATGTCAATCAACCTTAGATCAAAAATCTAGTTCCATATTCTTTGTGGGTTTTTGAGAACTCAAATGGGTCTCTCTTAACTTTTTGAGGATGTTCACGAATTTATGATTACTTTTTTGACTATGTAGTCATGATTAATTTCTTCATCAAAACTCATATCAAAAAGTCATTAATTAAATTTTTTGAGAAAATTTATAAATTTATGATCATTTTTTTTACCATATAAGCGTGATTCTTCTCTACCTCAAAACTCATGTCAAATGATCTCAGATCAAAAATCTAGTTGCATATTTTTAATGAGTTTATCGAGATCTCAAAAAGGCTCTCTCTCTTATATTTTTAAAAAATTCATGAATTTATCATTATCGTTTACCTTAAAGATATTTTTATTCTTTGTCTCAAAACTCATGTCAAATGATCTTAGATTGATAATCTAGTTGTATATTCTTTGTAGATTTTTTGAGATCTTAAATAGGTCTCTTTAATTTTTCTAAATTTTTTTATAGATTTATCATCATTTTTTTGACCTTATATGCATAATTCATCTCTATTTTAAAACTCATGTCAAACGACTTCAGATAAAAAATCTAGTTACATATTCATTGTGAGTTTTTTGATATCTCAAATAGGTCTCTCTTAGATTTTTGAAAAAAATTACAAATTTATGACCATTTTTTAATTTAATAAGCACAATTTTTTTAATCTTGGAACACATGTCAAATGACCTTAGACTAAAAATCTAGTTACATATTTTTGTTAGAGTTTTCAAAGATCTCAAATGGGTCTCTCTTAATTTTTTGAGAATGTTCATAGATTTATGGTCACTTTTTTGACACTGTAGATGTGATTCTTCTCTACTTTGAAACTTGTGTCAAATGACCTTAGATTTATAATCGAGTTACATATTGTTTGTGAGTTTCTTGAGATCTCAAATGAATCTCTTTTAAATTTTTAAGAAAGTTCATGAATTTATCACTATCGTTTTAAATTTATAGATATGATTCTACTCTATCTAAAAACTTGTATCAAATGGCCTTAGATCAAAAATCTAGTTACATATTTTTTATGAGTTTTTGAGATCTAAAATAAGCATTTCTTAGTTTTTTTTAAAAAATCATAGATTTATAACAAATTTTTTGACAATTAGTATGTAATTCTTCTCTATCTAAAAACTCATGTCAAACGATTGAAAGTCTAGTTGCATATCCCTTGTGGGATTCTCTAGATTTCAAATGGGTCTCTCTTACATTTTAAAAAAAGTTCACAGAATTATCATTAATTTTTTGACTTTATAAGCGTGATTCTTATCTGTCTCAAAACTCATATCAAATGATTTAGATCAAAAATCTAGTTACATATTCTTTATGAATATTTTGAGATCTAAAATAAGTATCTCTTACTTTTTTGAAAAAGTTTATAGATTTATGACCATTTTTTAAACACTTAAATCATAATTCTTCTCTGTCTTGAAATTCATGTCAAGTGATCTCATATTGAAAGTCTAGTTTCATATTCTTTCTGATTTTTTTTAGATCTCAAATAGGTCTCTCTTAGATTTTTGAAAAAGTTTATAGATTTATCATCATTTTTTTCATCTTATAAACATGTTTTTTTTCTATTTTGAAACTTATATCAAATGACCTTAGATAAAAAATTTAGTTGCATATTCTTTACAAGTTTTTTGATATCTCATATAGATCTCTCTTAGATTTTTGAGACAATTTATAGATTTACAATTATTTTTTGATCAAATATATGTGATTATTCTCTATCTTAAAACTCATGTCAAATGACCTTAAATCAAAAATTTAGTTACATATTTTTTTTAGGTTTTTTAAGATCTAAAATAGTTCTCTCTTAGATTTTTTTAAAAATTTATAACCATTTTTTTGACACTATAGACGTGATTCTTTTCTACCTTAAGACTCATGTCAAATGACATCAGAGCAAAAATCTAATTTCATATTTTATATGAGTTTTAGAGTTCTCAAATGGGTCTCTCTTAATTTTTTGAGAAACTTTACAAATTTATAATCATTTTTTGACCTAATAGGCATGCTTTTTCTTTAACTTGAAACTCAATCAAAAACCTAGTTGCATTTTTTAAATATTATTTTAAGATCTCAAATAAGTTTCTCTTAAATTATTAAGAAAGTTAACAAATTTATGATCACTTTTTTGACACTATAGATATAATTCTTCTATGTCTCAAAACTCATGTCGAATAATCTTATATCAAGAATCTAATTACACATTCTTTTTGAATTTTTTGAGACCTCAAATGAATCTCTTTTAATTTTTTAATAAAGTTCATAGATTTGTAATCATATTTTTGACCTTATAAAGATGATTCTTCTCTATTTTGAGACTCATGTCAAATGATCTCATATAAAAAATCTAGTTGCATATTCTTTGTAGAGTTTTTAAGATCTAGAATGAATATATTTTAATTTTTAGAGAAAGTTCATAGATTTATGGCTATTTTTTAACACTTTATGCATTATTTTTCTTTGCCTCAAAACTTATGTAAAATGACCTTAGATAAAAAATTTAGTTGCATACTCTTTGTAGGTATTTCAAGATCTCAAATGAGTCTCTTAAATTATTGAGAAAGTTTATGAGTTTATCATTATATTTTTTACTTTATAAACTTGATTCATCTTTATCTCAAAACTTATGTCAAATGACCTCAGATCAAAAATCTAGTTATATATTCCTTTTAAGTTTTTTGAGAACTTAAATGGGTCTTTTTTAAATTTTTAAAAAAGTTTAAAGATTTATGATTATTTTGTTGACTTTGTTTGCATAATTTATCTCTACCTCAAAACATGTGTCAAAATATCATTGATTAATGTTTCTAAGAAGGTTCACAGATTTATGGTCATTTTTTGACTATATAAATGTGATTCTTCTATGTCTCAAAATGTGTGTCAAATAATCTCAGATCAAGAATCTAATTATATCTTTCTTGTAGGTTTTACGAGATCTAAAAAGAATCTCTCTTCTATGAATTTATCATTGTTTTTTTAGCTTAAAGACATGATTCTTCTCTACTTCAAAAATTTAGTTGCAAATTCTTTGTGGATTTTTTGAGATCTCAAATGGATCCTTCTTAGATTTTGAAAAAAATTTATGTATTTATGACTATTTTTTGACCTAATAAGCATGATTTTTTTCTATCTCAAAATTCATGTCAAATGACCTTATACCGATAATTTAATTACATGTTTTTGAGATGTTTTTAAAAATTTAAATGGGTCTCTCGTAAATTTTTAAGAAAGTTCACAAATTTAAAATTATTTTTTGACATTTAAGGTGTTATTATTCTCTATCTCAAAACTCATGTCAAAAACCTCAGATCAAAAACCTAGTTGTATATTCTTTATGGGGTTTTTGAGATCTCAAATTAGACTATTAATTTTTTTAGAAAGTTCATGAATTTATCATGTTTTCGACTTTATAGATGTGATTTTTTTATACCTCAAAATTCATGTAAAATGATCTCAAATAAAAAATCTAAATGTATTTTTTTATGAGTTTTTTGATATCTCAAATGAGTATCTCTTAATTTTGTGGGAAAGTTCATAGATTTATGATTGATTTTTTGACACTCTAGATGTAATTTTTTTTCTATTTCAAAATGCATGTCAAATGATCTCATATTAAAAGTCTAGTTGCATATTCCTTGTGGGTTTCTCTAGATCTCAAATAGATCTGTTTTAGATTTTTGAAAAAAATCATGGATTTATCTTCAATTTTTTGATCTTATAAGTGTGATTCTTCTTTGTCTTAAAACTCATATCAAATGACATAAAATAAAAAATTTAGTTGCATATTTTTTATCAATTTTCTAAGAATTCAAAGGGTCTCTCTTAAATTTTTGACAAAGTTCATAGATTTATCATCATTTTTTTCAACTTAAAAGTGTGATTCTTTTCTACCTCAAAACTCGTATGAAATAATCTCAGATCAAAAATGTAATTATATATTACTTATGAGTTTTTTGAGATCTGAAATGAGTCTCTCTTAAATTTTAATTTTTTTAATAGATTTATCGTCATTTTTTGACCTCATAAGCATGATTCTTCTCTACTTTGAAACTCATATCAAATTTAATTTAGATAAAAAATATAATTTCATATTCCTTGTGGGTTTTTGAGAACTCAAATGAGTCTCTTTTAAAATTTTGAAAAAATTCCTGGATTTATTGTCACTTTTTTTGCTCTATAAGTATGATTCTTTTCTGTGTCAAAAGATCACTTATTGAAGTTTTTGAGAAAGTTCATAGATTTTTAATTATTTTTTTGACCATGTAGCGTGATTATTCTCTACATCAAAACTTGTGTTAAATGATCTCAAATCAAAAATATAATTACATATTTTTTATGAGTTTCTTGAGATCTAAAATAATTTTTTTTTAATATTTTTGAAAAAGTGCATGGGTTTATCATCATTTTTTACAATAAAGACATGATTATTCTCTATCTCAAAACTCATGTTGAATGATCTTAGATCAAAAGTTTAGTTGCATAATATTCGTAGTTTTTTCAAGATCTTGAATAGTTTTTTTAATTTTAAAAAAAAGTTTATCGATTTATCATCATTTTTTAATTTAAATTTTCTCTACCTCGAAACTCAAGTCGAATGACTTCAAATAAAAAATCTAGTTACATTTTTTTTTTAGGTTTTTTGAGATCTTGAATGGGTCTCTTTTAAATTTTAAAAAAGGTTCATGAATTTATCACCATTTTTTAATTTTATTAACATGATTTTTCTCTACCTTGAAACTCATGTTAAATGATATGAGATTAAAAATTTAGTTGCATATTCTTTACGTATTTTTTGAGATCTTAAATGAGTCTCGTAGATTTTTGAGAAAAATTATAGATTTATGACCATTTTTGACCTAATAGACATGACTATTCTCTATCTCAAAACTCATGTCAAATGACCTTAGACTGAAAATCTAGTTGTATATTTTTTTGGGTTTTCTGAGATCTCAAATAGGTCTCACTTAGATTTTTAAAAAGTTCATAGATTTGTGACTATTCTTTTTAATTCAAGGTGTGATTCTTCTCTATCTTGAAACTCATATTAAACGACCTCAAATCAAAAGTTTAGATGCATATTCTTTGTGATTTTTTTGAAAAATCAAATAAATCTCTCTTAGATTTAAAAAAAAATTATGAATTTATCACTATATTTTTGACCTTATAGACATGAATCTTCTTTGCCTCAAAACTCATGTTAAATGATCTCAGATCAAAAATCTAGTTATATATTCTTTATGAGTTTTTAGATATTTAAAATAGATATCTCTATTTTTTTAAAAAAATTCATATATTTATGGTAATTTTTTTGACATTGTAGACGTGATTATTTTTTGTCTCAAAACTTATGTCAAACGACATCAGATCGAATGTCTAGTTGCATATTATTTATGAGTTTTTCTAGATCTCAAATGAATCTCTCTTAATTTTTTTTAAAAAATCATGAATTAATCAGCATTTTTTTACTTTAAAAAATGTGATTTTTTAAACTTGAAACTCATGTCAAACAACATCAGATCAAAAATTTAGTTGCATATTTTTTGTGATTTTTTCAAGATCTTAAATGAATCTCTCTTTAATTTTTAAGAAAGTTCATAGATTTATCATTATTTATTTAACCTCATAGGTGTGATTATTCTCTACCTTGAAACTTGTGTCAAAAAACCTTAGATAAAAAATCTAGTTACATATTTCTTCTATGTTTTTTAGAACCCAAATGGGTCTCTCTTAAATTTTAAAGAAAGTTTACAGATTTATGATCATTTTTTTGACTCTGTAGAGATAATTCTTCTCTACCTCAAAACTCATGTCAAAAATTGATTGATTGAAATTTTTGAGAAAGATTTATAGTCATTTTTATCATGTATGCATGATTTTTATTTGTCTCAAAACTCATGTCAAATGATCTCAAATCGAAAATCTAGTTGTATATTTCTTAAAGATTTTTCAAGATCTCAAAAAAATCTTCTATATTTTATAAAAAAATCACAAATTTATCATCATTTTTATTTAAGGACATGATTTGTCTCTACCTCAAAACTCATTTAAAATGATCTTAGATCAAAACTCTATTTGCATATTTTTTTATAGGTTTTTGAGATCTTAAAAGGGTATTTTTTAAATTTTTGAAAAAGTTCATAGATTTATCATTTTTATTTTATTTTATAGGTTACATTCATCTATGCTTCAAAACTCATATCAAATGACCTCAGATCAAAAATGTAGTTGCATATTCTTTATGGTTTTTAGAGATCTTAAATGGGCCTTTCTTAAAATTTTAAGAAAATTTACAAATTTATCGTCATTTTTTAACCTTAAAAGCATGACTCTTTTTTACTTTAAAACTCATGTCAAATGATGTCAGATCAAAAATCTAGTTGCATATTTTTTATGAGTTTTTTGACATCTCAAATGAATATCTCTTAAATTTTGAAAAAATTTATAGATTCATCTTCAATTTTTTTATATCATAGGTGTTATTCTTTTTTGTCTCAAAACTCATGTCAAATGACTTTTAATCAAAAATGACATTCGATATTCTTTGTAGATTTTTTAAAAACTCATTTTTCTTTTATTTTTATTTTTTATCTTTTAATCTAATAGGTGTCATATTTATCTATCTCAAAACTAGTATCAAATGACCTTAGACCAAAAAGATAGTTGCATATTTTTTTGAGGATTTTTGAGATCTCAAATGAATCTCTCTAATATTTTTGAAAATGTTTGTAGATTTATGACTATTTTTGACACTGTAAGCATGATTATTCTCTACTTTAAAAATCATATCAAATAACTTCAGATCAAAAATCTAGATACACATTCTTTATGAGTTTTTTGAGGTCTCAAATGAGTCTCTTAAATTTTTAAGAAATTTCACAGATTTATCATCATGTTTTTGATCTTATAGACGTGATTCTTCTCTGCCTCAAAATTCATGTTAAATTATCTTAGATCAAAAATCTAATTACATATTTCTTATAATTTTTTCGAGATCTAAATTGAGTATATTTTATTTTTTTAAGAAAATTTACAAATTTATAATCATTTTTTTGATACTTTTAGCGTAATTTTTCTGTCTCAAAACACATGTTAAACCAACTCAAATCAAAAGTGTAGTTGCATATTCCTTGTTCGTTTTTATATATTTCAAATGGATTTCTCTTAAATTTTTGAAAAAGATCATAGATTTATCATCAATTTTTTGACCTTGTAAGCATGATTCTTCTCTGTCTTAAAACTCATGTCAAATGAATTTAGATCAAAACTTTAGTTACATAGTATATTTAGGTTTTTTGAGATCTCAAATGGGTCTCTCCTAGATTGTTAACAAAATTTATAGATTTATAGTTATTTTTTGACATTAAAATAATGATTCTTCTCTTCATCAAAATTTGTTGGAAATGACTTTAAATTGAAAATCTAGTTGTATATTCATTATGAGTTTTTAAAGATATTAAATGTGTCTCTTTTAAATTTTTAAGAAAGTTTAAAAATTTATCTTTATTTTTCTGACCTTATAGATATGATTCTTCTCTGTCTCAAAACTAGTATCAAATGACCTCAGATCAAAAATCTAGTTGTATATTTTCTATAGACTTTTTAAGATCTTAAATAGGTTGTATGATTCTTCTTTACCTCGAAACTCATGTCGAATGATATAAAATTAAAAATCTAGTTGTATATTCCATGTGTGTTTTTTGAGATTTTCAATAAATCCTTTTTAGATTTTTAAAAAAATTTACAAATTTATCATCATTTTTTTGACCTCACTAAATTTTAATTTTTTTTTTTTTATAGATTTATGAGTATTTTTAACATTATAGATGTGATTCTTCTTTATCTCAATATTTGTGTTAAACCACTTTAGATCAAAAATCTAGTCGCATATTTTTTATGAGTTTTTCAAGATCTTAAATGAGTCTCTCTTAGATTTTAATTTTTTTATATTAATTTATCACCATATTTTAACCTTATAAACATGACTCTTCTCTACCTCAAAACTCATGCCAAATGACCTTAGATCAAAAATATAGATGCATATTCTTTTTGAGATTTTTGAGATCTAAAATAAGTATTTCTTAATTTTTTAAGAAAGTTTAAAGATTTATAAAAGTTTTTTTGACAATATAAACATGATTTTTCTCTATCTCAAAACTCATATCAAATGAGCTCAAATCAAAAGTCTAGTTATAAATTTTTTTTAGGTTTCTCTAGAATTCAAATGCATCTCTCTTAGTTTTTTAAAAAAAGTTTATAAATTTATCATCAATTTTTTGACCTTGTAAACATGATTTATTTTATACTTCAAAACTCATGTCAAATGACCGTAGATAAGAAATCTAATTGCATATTTGTTGTGAATTTTTAAGATCTCAAATGGGTCTCTCTTAGATTTTTAAGAAAGTTCATGTATTTATCATTATTTTTTTACCTTAAAGGTGTAATTCTTTCCTATCTCAAAACTCATGTGAAATGATATCAAATCCAAAATCTAGTTACATAGTTTTTATGCTTTTTTTGAGATATCAAATGAGTTTTTCTTAAATTTTTTAAAAAAATTATCAATTTATCATCAATTTTTAACCTCACAGGAGTGATACTTTTCTACCTCGAAACTCATGTCAAATAGCTTTTTATTGAAAATCTAGTTGCATATTCTTTGTGATTTTTTAGAGAACTCTAATGGATCTCTCTTAAAATTTTAAGAAAGTTCACAAATTTATGGTCATTTTTTTGACTTCGTAGGCATGATTCTTCTCTACCTCAAAACTTGTGTCAAAATATCATTGATTGGAATTGTTGAAAACATTCATAGATTTATGATCATTTTTTTGACCATATAAGCTTGATTCTTCTCTGCATCAAAACTTATGTCAAATAATCTGAAATAAAAAATTTATTTGTATATTCCTTATGAAAATTTCTAGATCTCAAATGGTTGTCTTATATTTTTAAATAAGTTAACGAATTTATCATCATTTTTTACTTAAAAAAACTAATTTTTCTCTGTCTCAAAACTTATGTCGGATGACCTCAAATCAAAAATTTAGTTACATATTTTTTTATAATCTTTTTTGAGATTTTCAATAAGTCTTTTAAATTTTTAAAAAAATCATGGATTTATCATTATTTTTTGACTTTATAGACGTGATTCATCTCTACTTCAAAACTCATGTCAAATGACCTCAGATCAAAAATATACTTACATATTTTTTGTAGATTTTTCTAGGTTTTGAATGAGTTTCTTTTAAATTTTTGAAAAAAATCATGAATTTCTAATCATTTTTTGACCTCATTAGCATGATTTTTTTCTACCTCAAAACTCATGTCAAATGACCTTAAATAAAAAATTTAGTTGCATATTCTTTTTATATTTTTTATATCTCAAATATATCTCTCCTATATTTTTAAGGAAGATTATAGATATATGGCCATTTTTTTGACTTAATAAATGTGATTATTCTCTATCTGAAAACATGGGTCAAATGACCTTAGATCCAAAATCTAGTTACATATTTTTTTGGAGTTCTTTGGGATCTCAAATATGTCTCTCTTAGATTTTTTATAAAGTTCATAGATTTTATATCATTTTTTTTATATTGTAGGTGTGATTCTTCTTTATCTCGAAACTCATGTCAAATGACCTTAGATCAAAAATTTAATTACATATTATTTGTGAATTTTTTGAAATATTAAATGAATCTCTCTTAGATTTTTAAGAAAATTTATGAATTTATAATTGTGTTTTTGAAATTATAGACATGATCCTTCTTTGCCTTGAAACTCATGTCAAATGACCTCAAATAAAAAATTTAGTTACATATTCTTTGTAGGTTTTTTGAGATTTCAAATAGATATCTTTATATTTTTTAAGAAAATTCACATATATATGACAATTTTTTGGACATTATAGTCGTGATTCTTCTTTATCTCAAAACTTGTGTCAAATGACCTCATATCAAATATCTAGTTACATATTCTTTGTGATTTTCTCTAGATCTAAAATGGGTCTCTCTTAGTTTTTTTAAAAAAATCATAGATTTATCATTTTTTTAATCTTAAAAGATGTAATTCTTTTTTATGTAAAAACTCTTGTCAAATGATGTCAGATCAGAAATCTAGTTGCATATTCTTTGTTAGTTTTCCAAGATCTCAAACAAGTCTCTTTTAATTTTTTTAGAAAATTCATAAATTTATCACTATTTTTTTAACTTCATAGTTGTGATTCTTCTCTACCTCGAAACTCATATCAAATGACCTTAGATCAAAAATTTATTTACATATTCTATGTACGTTTTTTGAGAACTTAAATAGGTCTCTTAAATTTTTGAGAAAGTTCACAGATTTGTGGTTAGTTTTTTGACTCTATAGGTATGATTCTTTCTACCTTGAAACTCATGTAAAAATACCATTGATTGAAGTTTTTTAAAAATTTCATTTATTTATGACAATATTTTAATCATGTATGCGTTATTCTTTTTTGTCTTAAAACTCATGTCAAATGATCTCAAATTAAAAATCTAGTTGCATATTTTTTATGGGTTTTTAGAGATCTTAAAATGAACTCTCTTATATTTTTAAAAAAGTTCACAGATTTATCATCATTTTTACCTTAAAAACATGATTCTTCTCTACCTTGAAACTCATGTCGAATGACCTCAGATCAAAAATCTAGTTGCATATTCCTTGTAGGTTTTTGAGATCTTGAAAGGGTCTCTTTTAAATTTATGAAAAACTTCACATATTTATTGCCCTTTTGTGACTTTATAGGGGTGATTAATTTTTATCTCAAAACTCATGTCAAATTACCTCAGATCAAAAATCTAGTTGCATATTCCTTGTAGGTTTTTGAGATATTGAAAGGGTTTGTTTTAAATTTTTGAAAAAGTTCACAAATTTATTGCCCTTTTTTGACTCTATAGGGGTGATTCATTTATATCTCAAAACTCATGTCAAATGACCCTAAATTAAAAATCTAGTTGCATATTATTTATAGATTTTTGGAGATCTGAAATGAATCTCTCTTATATTTTTAAGAAAAATCATGTATCTATCATAATTTTTTACCTTAAAAGTATGATTATTTTTTATCTCAAAACTCATGTCAAACAATGTCAGATCAAAAATCTAGTTGTTTATTATTTATAATCTTTTTGAGATTTTAAATTAGTCTCTCTTAAATTTTTGAGAAAATTCATAGATTTATCATCATTTTTTTATCTCATAAGTATGATTCTTCTCTATTTTGAAACTCGTGTCAAACAACTTTAAATAAAAAATCTAGTTACATATTTTTTATAGTTTTTCAAGAACTTAAATAAGTTTTTCTTAATTTTTTTTTAAATTTTTATAGATTTATGATTAGTTTTTTGACTCTATAGACATGATTCTTCTCTACTTCTAATCTCATGTCAAAAGATCATTGATTGATGTTTTTAAGAAAATTCATGAATTTATGATCATTTTTTACCATGTAAGCATGATTCTTATTTATCTTAAAACTTGTGTTAAATAATCTTAGTTTAAAGATTTTGTACGTTTACAAATTTATGACCATTTTTTGGCATAGTAAGCACAATTTTTTTCTATCTCAAAACTCATATCAAATGACCTTACATCGAAAATATAGTTGCCTATTTTTTATGATTTTTTGATATCTCAAATGAGTCTCTCTTAAATTTTTGAGAATGTTTACAAGTTTATGGTCTTTTTTTAATACTTTAAGCATGATTATTCTCTTCTCAAAACTCATGTCAAATAATTTCAGATCAAAACTTCAATTGCATAATTTTTGTGGCTTTTTCAAGATCTCAAATGAGTCTTTGTAAAAAAAATTTATAGACTTATCACCATGTTTTTGATCTTATAGACTTGATTCTTCTCAACCTCAAAAATCATGTTAAATTATCTCAAATTAAAAATCTAGTTATATATTCTTTGTGGATTTTTTGAGACCTAAATAGAGTATCTTTTATTTTTTTGAGAAAGCTTATAAATTTATGATCATTTTTTTGATACTTTAAACGTAAATTTTTTTGTTTCAAAATTTATGTCAAATCATCTCAAATCAAAAGTCTAGTTGCATATTTCTTTTTGGTTTCTATAGATCTAAAATGTGTCTCTCTTAGATTTTTAAAAAAAATCATGAATTTATCATCATTTTTTTGATCTTGTAAGCGTGTTTTTTTATCTATTTTGAAACTTATGCCAAACGATCTAAGATTAAAACTCTAGTTGCATATCCTTTATAGGTTTTTTGATATCTCAAATGGGTCTCTCTTATACTTTTATAGAGTTTATGAATTTATAATTTTTTTTGGATATTAAAAGCATGATTCTTTTCTACCTCAAAACTTATTACAGATGACTTCAGATCAAAAATTTAGTTGCATATTCATTGTATATTTTTTGAGATCTTGAATGGATCTCCTTTAAATTTTTAATAAATTTCTAATATTTGTTATTATTTTTTGACTTTATAGGCATGATTCATCTCTCTTTCAAAACACATGTCAAATGACTTCAGAGCAAAAATCTAGTTGCATATTTTTTATAAATTTTTCTAAGATATTATATAGGTTACATAATTCTTCTATACCTCAAAACTCATGTTGAATGATCTAAAATAAAAAATATAATTTCAATTTTTAAGATTTTTTTAAGATCTTGAATGGATATTTTTTATATTTTTAAAAAAGTTCATGAATTTATCATAATTTTTTTATCTTATTAGATTTTTTAAAAAGTTAACATATTTATAGTTATGTTTTTTGACATTACAGATGTGATTCTTATTTATCTCAAAACTTGTGTCATATGACTTTAGATCGAAAACCTAGTTCTATATTTCTTATGGATTTTTTGAGATCTCAAATGAGTCTCATAGATTTTTAAGAAAAGTTAATATATTTACAACCATATTTTCGACCTTATAAATGTGACTCTTCTTTGTCTCAAAACTCATATCAAATGATCTCAGATCAAATATCTAAATGCATATTCTTTATATATTTTTTGAGATCTAACATAGGTATCTCTTAATTTTTTTTTTAAAAATTACAGATTAATAAAAGCTTTTTAACATTACAAACAGAATGTTTTTGTCTAGAAACTCATATCAAACGACTTTAAATTTAAAATATAATTATAAATTATTTTTGGGTTTGTCTAGACCTTAAATGGGTCTCTCTTAGTTTTTTGAAAAAGTTTACGTATTTATCATCATTTTTTTGACTTTGTAAACATGATTTTTTTAGCCTTAAAACTCATGTCGAATGACCTCAGATAAAAAATCTAATTGAATATTTTTTGTGGGTTTTTCAAGATCTCAAATATGTCTCTCTTATATTTTAGATAAAGTTTATGAATTTATCATTATTTTTTTACTTTAAAAACATGATTTTTTCTGTCTCAAAACTCATATCAAATGACATCAAATCAAAAATTTAATTGCATATTCTTCTGCATTTTTCAAGATCTAAAATGATTTTTTTTTTAAATTTTTGAGAAAGTTCACAAATTTATCATCATTTTTTTACCTCATAAGTGTGATGCTTTTATATCTTGAAACTCATGTCAAATGACATTTGATTGAAAATCTAGTTGCATATTCCTTATGAGTTTTTTGAGAACTTAAATAGATCTCTCTTAAAATTTTAAAAAAATTCACAGATTTATAGTCATTGTTTTGACTCTGTATGCATGATTCTTCTCTATCTCAAAACTTGTGTCAAAAGGTCATTGATTAAAATTTGTGAGAATGTTCAAAGATTTATGATCATTTTTTTGACCATATAAGCCTGATTCTTCTCTGCATCGAAACTTATGTCATGATCTCAAATTAAAAATTTAATTGCATATTTTTTATAGATTTTTTAAGATCTTAAATGGTTCTCTTATATTTTTGAAAAATTTAACAAATTTATCATAATTTTCTACCTTAAGGATAGTTTTTCTATGTCTCAAAACTCATGTCAAACAATCTTAAATTAAAAATCTAGTTACATATTCCTTGTGGATTTTTTGAGATCTTGAATAAGTATTTTTTTAATTTTTGACAAAGTTCACAGATTTATCACCACTTTTTAATTTTATAGGTATGATGTATCTCTATCTTGAAACTTATGTCAAATGATCTCAAATCAAAAATCTAGTTACATATTTTTTATATATTTTTTGAGATCTCAAATGGGTCTTTCTGAGATTTTCGAAAAAGTTTACAGATTTATGACCTTTTTTAACATAATAGGCATGATTATTCTTTATCTCAAAACTTCTATCAAATGATCTTAAACCAGAAATCTTGTTCCATATTATTTTTTAGTTTTTTGAGATCTCAAATGGGTCTCCCTTATATTATTGAGAATATTCATAAATTTATGACCATTTTTTTGATACTAAAGTCGCGATTCTTCTCTGTCTCAAAACTCATGTCAAACGACCATAAATTTAAAATCTTGTTACATATTTTTTGTGATTTTTTTGAAATCTAAAATGAGTATCTTTTACATTTTTTAGAAAGTTTATGAATTTATTATCATGTTTTTGACCTTATAGATGTGATTTTTCTCTACCTCAAAACTAATATCAAATGACCTTAGAATAAAAATCTATTTACATCTTTTTATGGATTTTTTAGATCTAAAATAGATATCTCTCAATTTTTTAAAAAAATTCATAGATTTATGGCTACTCTTTTGACATTACAGACGTGATTCTTCTCTTTCTAAAAATTCATATCAAATGACTTTAGATCAAAAGTTTAATTGCATATTTCTTATGGGTTTTTATATATTTTAAATGGGTTTCTCGTAAGTATTTAAAAAAGATCATGAATTTATACTCATTTTTTCACCTAATACGCGTTATTCTTCTCTACCTTGAAACTCATGTCAAATGACCTAATATAAAAAATCTAATGACATATTTGTTATAATTTTTTCTAGATATAAAATAGGTTTCACTTAGATTTTTGAGAAAATTCATGGATTTATCATTATTTTTTTACTTTAAAGACGTAATTTTTTTCTACCTCAAAACTCATATTAAATGAGGTCAGATCAAAAATTTAGTTGCATATTTTTTATAATTTTTTTGAGATTTCATATGAGTTTCTCTTAAAATTTTGAGAAAGTTCACAGATTTATCATCATTTTTTTAAACTTGTAAATTTGATTCTTTTCTACTTCAAAATTCATGTCAAACGACCTCATATCAAAAATCTAGTTGAATATTTTTTATGGATTTTTTGAGATCTCAAATGAGTCTCTCTTATATTTTTCAGAAAGTTCATGAATTTATCATCATGTTCTTGACTTTATGGATATGATTTTTCTCTACTTTAAAACTCATGTCATAAGGTCACTAATTAAATTTTTTACAAAATTTATAAATTTATGATCTATTTTTTGATCATATAAACATGATTCTTCTATGTCTCAAAACACATTTCAAATGATCTCAAATCAAAAATTTAGTTTCATATTCCTTGTGAGTTTCTAAAGATCTCAAATAAGTCTCTCTTATATTTTTGAAAATGTTCACAAATTTATCATCATTTTTTACTCTAAAGACATAAATCTTCTTTGTCTTGAAACTCATATCAAATGACTTCAATTTGAAAATCTAGTTACATATTCTTTGTAGTTTTTTCTATATCTGAAATAGATCACTCTTAGATTATTAAAAAAGTTCACAAATTTATCATCATATTTTTGACTTTATAGGTGTGATTTTTCTCTACCTCAAAAATCATATCAAATGACCTGAGATCAAAAATCTAGTCAAATATTTTTTTATAAGTTTTTTGATATCTCAAATAGATCTTTTTTAGATTTTTGAGAAAGTTTATGGATTAATGACTATGTTTTGACCTAATAGGCATAATTTTTTTCTATCTCCAAGCTCATATAAAATGAACTTACAATGAAAATCTAGTTGCATATTTTTTTGAGGTTTTCAAATAAAAACATAGATTTATTACATATTTTTTATCTTATAAGTGTAATTATTCTTTGCCTCAAAATGTGTGCCAAAAGACTTCAAATATAAAATTTAGTTGCATATTTTTTTTATGTTTTTCAAATCTTGTAATGGGTCTCTTTTAAAATTTTAAAAAAGTTCACAGATTTATCATTATTTTTTTACCTTATAGGCTTGATTCATCTAAGCCTTGAAACTCATGTCAAACGACATCATAATAGAAATATAGTTGCATATTATTTATATGTTTTTTAAGATCTTAAATGAATC
Source organism: Torreya grandis (assembly GCA_037957365.1). Classification (NCBI taxonomy): domain Eukaryota; kingdom Viridiplantae; phylum Streptophyta; class Pinopsida; order Cupressales; family Taxaceae; genus Torreya; species Torreya grandis. The sequence goes on from JARHVA010001395.1 coordinate 3,069,566, forward strand.
TCTCTTATATGTTTGATAAATTTTATGGATTTATAATATTTTCTTCCCCTTGATAGACATGATTGTTATCTATCTCAAAACTCATATCAAATGACATTAAAATGAAAGTCTAGTTACATATTTTTTTAATGTTTTTTGAGATCTCAAATGGGTCTCTCTTAGATTTTCAAACGAATTCATAGATTTATGATCATTTTTTGACACTATAGATGTGATTATTCTCTGCATCAAAACTCATGTCAAATGACTTCAGATCGAAAATCTATGTGCATGTACTTTATGAGTTTTTCCAGATCTCAAATGAGTCTCTTTTAGATTTATTGAAAAAATTCATGGATTTATCGTTATGTTTTTGACCTTATAGATGTGATTCTTCCCTACCTCAAAATTTATGTCAACTGACCTCAAATCAAAAATTCAGTTACATATTTTTTGTGGAATTTTTGAAACAAAAAATGAGTATCTCTTAATTTTTTAAAAAAGTTCTTAGATTTATGACTATTTTAAAGACTTTAAGTATAATTCTTCTCTATCCTAAAATTCATGTCAAACGATCTTAGATCAAAAGTCTAGTTGAATATTCCTCGTAGATTTCTCTAGATCTTAAATGACTCTCTCTTAATTTTTTTTAAAATTGATAGATTTATAATCATTTTTTTGACCTTGTAGGTGTGATTCTTCTGTCTCAATACTTATATCAAATGACCTTAGATCAAAAATTTAGTTGCATATTCCTTATAGGTTTTTTGGGATCTAAAATGAGTCTCTCTTATATTTTTGATAAAATTTATAAATTTATGACTATTTTTTGATCTAACAGGGAGAATATTCTCTATCTTGAACCTCATGTCAAACGACCTTAGACCAAAAAATTATTTACATATTTTTTTATATTTTTTAAGATCTTAAATAGGTATTTCTTAGATTTTTGTTAAAGCTCGTAGATTTATGGTCATTTTTTAGACACTATAGACGTGATTCCTTTTCACCTGAAAACTCTTGTCAAATGATATCAGATCAAAAATCTAGTTTCATATTCTTTGTAGGTTTTTTGAAATCTCAAGTGAGTCTCTTAAATTTTTAAAAAAAATCATGAATTTATTATCATAATTTTGATATTATAGAAATGATTTTTCTCTGTCTCAAAACTCATGTTAAAAGACCTCAGTTCAAAAATCTAATTAAATAATTTTTTTCAATTTTTTAAGATCTAAAATAAATCTCTTAGATTATTTAAATCATTTATAGATTTATGACCATTTTGTTGAATCTATAGACATGATTTTCCTCTGTCTCAAAACTCATGTCAAACGATCTTAAATTGAATGTTTAGTTTCATATTCTTTGTGAGTTTTTCTTGATCTCAAATAGATTTGTATTAAATTTTCAAAAAAATGGATTTATCATCATTTTTTTGACTTTGTAAATGTGATTTTTATCTACTTCAAAGCTTGTATCAAACAACCTCAGATCAAAAATTTAGTTGCATTTTTTTTGTGAGTTTTTTGAGATCTCAAATATATTTCTCTTAGATTTTTAATAAACTTTACAAATTTATGATTATTTGTTTGGTTTTAAAAGTGTGATTTTGTTACCTCGAAACTCATGTCAAACAATCTAAGATCAAAAATCTAATTACATATTTTTTGTAATTTTTTTGAGATCTCAAATGAGTCTCTCTTAAATTTTTGAGAAAGTTCATGGATTTATCATCATTTTTTTGATTTTATATATGTGATTCTTCTCTACCTCAAAAGTCATGTCAAAAGGCTTTAGATCGAAAATCTAGTTGCATATTTTTTGTGAGTATTCTGAGAACTCAAATGGGTCTCTCTTAATTTTTTGAAAAAAATTATAAATTTATGATCATTTTATAACTCTGAAGACATGATTTTTCTCTACCTCAGAACTCATGTCAAAAATTCATTGATTAAAGTTTTTGTGAACGTTCATGGATTTATGATCATTTTTTTGCCCAAGTAAGCATGATTTTTCTGTACACCAAAATTCGTATTAAAGGATCTCAGATCAAAAATTTAGTTGCATATTCTTTATAGGTTTCTTAAGATATTATTTTTTAACTATAAACACATGATTCTTCTCTATCTTGAAACTCTAGTTACATAATTTTTGTGATTTTTTTGAGATCTCAAATAGATTTTTTTAAAATTTTTAATAAAATTATTATATTTATGATCATTTTTTAATCTTGATAGATGTGATTATTCTCTATCTTGATACTCATGTCAAATGATTTTAGACTAAAAATCTGATTACATATTTTTTATAATTTTTTTGATATCTAAAATAGGTCTCTCTTAGATTTTTAAGAAAGTTCAAAGATTTATGATAGAAGATTTAGTTACATATTACTTGTGAGTTTCTATAGAACTTCAATGGAACTCTCTTAATTTTTTTTTAAAATATATGGATTTATCATTATTTTATAAACTTATAAGTATGATTCTTCTCTATTTCAAAACTTGTATCAAATGATATCACATCAAAAATTTAGTTATATATTTATTATAAGATTTTCAAGATCTCAAATGGGTCTCTCTTAGATTTTAGAGAAATTTCATAGATTTAGCATTGATTTTTTGACTTTAAAGATGTGATTTTTTTCTACCTCAAAACTCATCACCAATGATCTCAAATCAAAAATATAATTACATATTCTTTGTGAATTTTTAAAGATCTTAAATGAATCTTTCTTAAATTTTTAATTTTTTTATAGATTTATCATCAATTTTTTTGACTTTATAGGCATAATTTATCTCTACCTCAAAAATCGTGTCAAATGACTTTAGATCTTAAACCTAGATGCACATTCCTTGTGGGCTTTTTGAGAAATAAAATGAGTTTCTCTTAAATTTTTGAAAAAGTTTACAAATTTATGGTCATTTTTTTACTCTGTAAGCATGGTTCTTCTCTACCTTAAAATTCATGTCAAAAAATCATTTATTGAAGTTTTAAAGAAAATTCACAAATTTATGATCATTTTTTTGATAATGTAAACATGTTTTTTTGCCTTGAAACTCATGTCAAATAATCTTAGATCAAAAATTTGGTTGCATATTCATTATGGGATTTTGGGATCTGAAATAGGTCTCTCTTATATTTTTGAAAATTGTTATGAATTTATCATCAATTTTTATCCTGAATACATCATTCATCTATGTCTCAAAACTCATGGCGAACGACCTTAGATAAAAAATCTAGTTACATATTTTTTGTGGATTTTTTGAGATCTTGAATGGGTCTATTTTGAATTTTAAAAAAATTTCACGGATTTATCATAATTTTTTTGACCTTATAGGCATGATTATTATCTATCTCGAAACTCATATCAAATGATCTCAATCTAAAAATATATTTATATAACATTTTTAGATTTTTTGATATCTCAAATGGGTCTCTCTTAGATTTTTGAGAAATTTCACAGATTTATGACTATTTTTTGATATTGTAGGTGTGATTCTTCTCTATCTCAAAAGTAGTGTCAAAGGAACTCAAATCACAATTTAGTTGCATATTCTTTGTGAGTTTTTTAGATCTCAAATATATTTGTTTAGATTTTTGAAAAAAATAATGAATTTATCATCGTGTTTTTGACCTTATAGACATGATTCTTATTTACATCAAAACTCATGTCAAATAACCTCAGATTAAAAATCTATTTACATATTTTTATGCATTTTTTAAGATTTAAAATAGACATCTCTTAATTTTTTGAGAAATTTTATAAATTTATGGCCACATTTTTAACACTATAGATGTGATTGCTCATTATTTTGAAACCTGTGTCGAATAATCTCAGATCTAAAGTCTAGTTGTATATTTCTTGTGGCTTTCTTTAGATCTCAAATGGGTCTCTCTTAGATTTTTGAAAAATTTCACAAAGTTATCCTCATTTTTTTGACTTTATAAATTTGATTATTCTCTATCTTAAAACTTGTGTCAAATGACTTCATATCAAAAATTTAGTTGCATTTTCATTGTAGATTTTTTGAGATCTCAAATAGGTCTCTCATAGATTTTTTAAAAAGTTCATAGATTTATCGTCATTTTTTAACCTTGAAACTTATGTCAAATGATCTCAGGTCACAAGTCTAGAATCATATTCTTTAAGAGTTTTTTGAGACCTCAAATTATAACTCTTAAAATTTAAAAAAAATTCACAGATTTATCATTATTTTTTTGTTCTTATAGGTGTGATTCTTCTCTACCTCAAAACTCATGTCAAATATTCGTAGATCCAAAATATAATTACATCTATCTTATGGTTGTTTTAAGAATTCAAATGGGTCTGTCTTAAATGTTTGAGAAAGTTCATAGATTTATGATCATTTTTAAAACTCTAAAGACATAATTCTTTTGTAGTTCAAAATTCATGTTAAAAAGTCATTGATTAAAGTTTTTGAGAAAATTTATAAATTTATGGTCATTTTTTTTACCATGTAAGAGTGATTCTTCTCTATCTCAAAATTCATTAAAAAAATTCAAATAAAAAATGTAATTGCATATTTCTTGTGGGTTTCTCGAGATCTCAAAAGGGTTTCTCTTATTTTTTTGGAAAAGTTTATGCATTTATTCTCATTTTACCCTAAAGACATGAATTTTTTCTACCTCAAAACTCTTATTGAATGATCTCAGATTAAAAATCTAGTTGCATATTCTTTGTATATTTTTTGAGATCTCAAATGATTTTCTCTTAGATTTTAAAAAAATTGTGGATTTAACCTTTTTTTGAGTTAATAGGTGTGTAAAATGACCTTAAACCAAAAATCTAGTTGCATATATTTTTAGGATTATCAGAGATCTCAAATAAGTCTCTCTTAAAATTTTAAAAAAAATTACATATTTATGATCCATTTTTGACACTATAGATGTGATTCTTCTCTACCTCAAAACTCATGTCAAATGACATCAGATCAAAAATTTAGTTGCATATTCTTTATTTATTTTTTGATATCTGAAATGAGTCTTTTAGTTTTTTTAAAAAATTCATAGATTTATTATGTTTTTGACCTTATAGACATGATTCTTCGATCTTAAAACTCATCTTAAATGACCTTAGATCAAAAATCTAGTCACATATTTTTTGTGGATATTTTGAGATTTTAAATGGTTATCTCTTAGTTTTTTCAAAAAGTTTATAGATTTATGGTCACTTTTTTGACACTTTAAAAATATTTATTTTCTATCATGAAACTCATGTCAAACAATCTTAGAATGAACATTTAGTTGGATATTCTTTGTGGGTTTCTCTAGATCTTAAATGAATTTTTTTTATATTTTTGAAAAAATTCACATATTTATCATCATTTTTTGACTTTGTAAACATGATTCTTCTCATTTTCAAAACTTATGTTGAACGACATCAAATCAAAAATCTAGTTGCATGTTTTTATAGATTTTTCAAGATCTCAAATGCATCTCTCTTAAAATTTTAAGAAAGTTTATGGATTTATGACCATTTTTTTCTCTGATATATATGATTATTTTCAATCTTCAAACTCATGTCAAACAATCTTAAACCAAAAATTTAGTTGCATATTTTTTTGGAGTATTTTGAGATCTCAAATAGATCTCTTTTAGATGTTTGAGAAAGTTCACAGATTATAGTTATTTTTTTAAAACTATAGTGGTTATTCTTCTCTACTACAAAATTGTGTTATACTACCTTAAATAAAAAAATTAGTTACATATTCCTTGTAGATTTTTTGAGATCTGAAATGAGTATCTATTAAATTTTTAAGAAAATTCATAAATTTATCATTATATTTTTGACTTTATAGATGTGATATTTCTCTACCTTTAAAATCATGTCTAATGACATTAAATCAGAAATCTAGTTGTAAATATAATTTTTTTAGTTTTTTAAAGATTTGAAGTAGGTATCTCTTAATTCTTTTAAAAAATTCACAGATTTATGATCATTTTTTACACTAAAATCATGATTCTTCTCTGTCTTGAAACTCATGTTAAATGAGCTCAGATCGAAAATCTAGTGGCATATTCTTTATGAGTTTCTCTAGATCTTAAATGTATCTCTTTTATATTTTTAAAAAAGTTTAAAAAATTATCATCATTTTTTTGACTTTATAAGCGTAATTCTTCTAAGTCTTGAAGCTCATGTCAAATGACTTTAGATAAAAAATTTAGTTGTATATTTTTTATGACTTTTTTGACATCTAAAAAGGGTCTCTTAGATTTTTGAAAAAAATCATGGATTTATCTTTATTTTTTTAAAAAAAACATGATTTTTTACCCTGAAACTCATGTCAAATGACATTAGATCGATAATTTGGTTGCAAATGCTTTATGAATTTTTAAGATCTCAAATGAGTCTTAAATTTTAAAAAATATTCACATATTTATGGCCACTCTTTTGATGCTATAGGCATGATTCTTCTCTATCTCAAAATTCATGTCAAATAACTTTAGATCAAAAATCTAGTTGCATATTTTTTGTAGATTTTTCAAGAACTCAAATGGATCTCTTTTAAATTTTTAATAAAGTTCATAATTTATGATCATATTTTTGACTGTATATATTTGATCCTTATCTACTTATAAACTCATGGCAAAAACTCACTTATTAATTTTTTTGAAAAAGTTCATAGATTTATGATCATTTTTTTACCATATAAATGTGTTCTTGAGATCTTCTTTGTGTATTTTTTGAGATCATAAATGGGTCTCTATAAAAAAATTATAGATTTATTATCATTTTTTTACCATAAACACATGATTTTTAAATTTTAAGAATGGATTTTAAATAGATCTCTCTTAGATTTTTTATAAAGTTATCAGATTTATGATCATTTTTTAATGAATAAGTGTGATTATTATCAATCTTCAAACTCATGTCAAATGGCCTTATTTTAAAAATCTAATTGCATATGTTTTTAGATTTTTTGAGATCTCAAATAGTTCTCTCTTAGATTTTTCAAAAATTTCATAGATTTATGACTATTTTTTTGACACTATAGGTATGATTATTGTTGGTTCATGGACCAGCTAGGACTCGAACCTAGGACAATCCATACGCTACTGGAGTGCTCTACCACTGAGCTACTGGCCCCTCTTGGGCCAGTCCATCTTCGGTCCGAGTGTGGCTTAACACCAACACCCCCCCTTAAGCCACACCTCTTGTGTGCTTGGGGCTCCTAGCCTGAACCTGGCTCTAATACCATGTTGGTTCATGGACCAGCTAGGACTCGAACCTAGGACCATCCATATGATGCTGGAGTGCTCTACCACTAAGCTAATAGGCCCCTCTTGGGCCAGTCCATCTTCGGTCTGAGTGTGGCTTAACACCAACAATTATTCTCTACTTCAAAACTCATGTCAAACAACCTCAGATCTAAAATCTAGTTACATATTCATTATAGACTTTTTGAGATCTTAAATGAGTCTCTCTTATATTTTTGAGAAAGTTTATGAATTTATCATTATATTTTTGACCTTATAGAGGTGATTCATCTTTATCTCGAAACTCATGTCAAATAATCTCAAATCAAAAATCTAGTTGCATATTCGTTATAAGTTTTTTTTAGATCTAATATGATTATCTTTTAGTTTTTTCAAAATCTTTACAGATTTATAATAATTTTTTTATCACTATAGGTGTGATTCTTCTCTATCTCAAAACACTTGTTAAAGGACCTTAGATTGAAAGTCTAGTTGCATATTCCTTATAGGTTTCTATTGAACTCAAAGAAATCTTAGTTTTTTAAAAAAAATTACAAATTTATCATCAATTTTTAAAATTTGAATCATGATTCTTTTGTGCCTTAAAACTCCTTAAAATGACATAAGATCGAAAATCTAGTTACATATTTTTTGGAAGTTTTTAGAGATATTAAATAGGTCTCTCTTAGATTTTTAAGAAATCTCATAGATTTATGACCATTTTTTTACACTTTAAAGCTACTTGTTCTCTACCTTGAAACTCATGTCAAATGAAATCAGATGAAAGAAATAGTTACATATTCTTTGTGGGTTTTTTGAGATCTCAAATGAGTCTCTGTTAGATTTTTGAGAAAGCTCATAAATTTATCATTATTTTTTGACCTTATAGATGTGATTTTTTTTGCCTCAAAATTTATGTCAAACGACTTCAGATCGAAAATCTATTTACATATTTGTTAAGTTTTTTGAAATATAAGATATATCTCTTAGTTTTTTGAAAAAAGTCACTAATTTATAGTCTCTCTTTTGACACTATAAGTGTGATTCTTCTTTATCTCAAAACTCATATCAAATAATCTCAAATCGAAAGTCTAGTTAAATATTTCTTGTGAATTTCTCTAGATCTTAAATGGGTCTCTCTTATATTTTTGAAAGAATTCATAGATTTATCCTCCTTTTTTTAACTTTTTAAGTGTGATTCATCTATGCTTAGAATCTCATGTCAAATGATCTCATATCAAAAATCTTATTGCATTTTCCTTATAATTTTTTGAAATATTGAATGGGTCTCTCTTACATTTTTAAAAAAATTTACACATTTACCACTATTTTTTTGACCTTAAAAACATAATTTTTTTCTAACTTGAAACTCAGGTAAAACAATATTAGATTAAAAATCTAGTTACATATTCTTTATGAGTTTTTTGAGATCTCAAATAAGTCTCTCTTAAATTTTTAATAAGGTTCATAGATTTATCATTATTTTTTTGACTTCATAGATGTGATTCTTCACTACCTCAAAACTCATGTCAAAGGACCTTATATTGAAAATTTAATTGCATATTTCTTCTGAGTGTTTGGAAAAATCAAATAGGTCTCTCTTAAATTTTTGAGAAAGTTCATAGATTTGTAGTCATTTTTTGACCATGTAAGTGTGATTCATCTCTACCTTGAAAGTCATGTCAAATAATAAAAAATAAAAAATAAACAATCTAGTTGTATATTTTTGTGAGTTTCACAAGATCTCAAAAAGGTCTCCTTTATATTTTTTAAAATGTTTACAGATTTATCATATTTTTTTACTACGAACACATGATTCTTCTCTACTTTGAAACTCATGTCGAATGACCTAAGATCAAAAATATAGTTGCAAATTCGTTGTGGGTTTGTCGAGATCTTGAATGGGTCTCTTTTAAATTTTTGAAATTTTTTATAGATTTATTCTCATTTTTTTGAGTTTATAGACGTGATTTATCTCTACCTCGAAAATCATGTCAAATGACCTTAGATTAAAATTTTAGTTATACATTTCTTGTGATTTTTTCAAGAACTCAAATGGGTTTTTCTTAGATATTTTAAAAATTTATAGATTTATAACTATTTTTTGACTTTATAAACATGATTTTTTTTGCTTTGAAATTCATATCAAATGACCTAAGATCAAAAATCTAGTTGCATATTCCTTGTATGTTTTTGAGATCTCAAATGAATTTCTCTTAAAATTTTAAGAAAATTCATGGATTTATCACCATTTTAAAACCTCATAAGCATGATTCTTCTCTGTCTCAAAATTTGTATAAAAGAACTTCAAATCGAAAAATTAGTTGTATGTTTCTTATGGATTTTTTAACAACTCAAATAGGTCTGTTTTAAATTTTTAAGAAAGTTAATAAATTGATTATTATTTTTTGACTCTATAGAGGTGATTCTTCTTTACCTTAAAAATCATGTTAAAATGTCATTGATTGACTTTTTTTAGAATGTTTACAGAATTATGGTCATATTCTGACCATATAGATGAGATTATTCTCTACCTTAAAACTTGTGTCAAACAACTCAGATCAAAAATCTAATTGCATATTCTTTGTAGGCTTTTCTAGATCTGAAATTGGTCTCTTTCAAATGTTTTAAGTAAATAGATTTATCATCATTTTTTTGATTTTATAAACATAATACTTCTATACTTCAAAACCCGTGTCAAATGATCTCAAATCAAAAATCTAGTTGCATATTTTTTGTCAGTTTTTCAAGATCTCAAATAGGTCTCTTTTAAATTTTTGAAAAAGTTTATGGATTTATTGTCATTTTACACCTTCAAAGTGTGATTATTCTCTGCTTCAAAACTCATATCAAATGACCTCATATCAAAAATTGAGTTGCATATTCTTTGTAGGTTTTTAGAGATCTCAAATGGGTCTCTCTTAGATTTTTGAGAAAGTTTTTAGATTTATGATCATTTTTTGATATTACATGCGTAATTTTTCTCTACCTTAAAACTCATGTCAAACATTTTCAGATCAAAAATTTAGTTAAATATTCATTTTAAATTTTTTTAAATCTTAAATGGGTCTCTCTTAGATTTTTGAGAAAGTTAATAGATTTATAACTATTTTTTAACTATACAGACGCGATTCTTTTTTATCTCAAAACTCATGTTAGATGATCTAAGATAAAAAATTTAGTTACATATTATTTTTGGGTTTCTCGACATCTTAAATATATCTCTCTTAAATTTTTAAAAAAATTCACGTATTTATCATCATTTTCTAGAACCTTTAGGCATGATTTTTCTCTACGTCAAAACTCATGTCAAATGACCTCAAATCAAAAATCTAGATGCATATTCTTTGTGATTTTTTTGAGATCTTAAATATATATATATTAATTTTTTGAGAATTTTTACGTATTTATCATCATTTTTTGACATTAAAGACATGATTTTTATCTATCTTTAAACTCATGTCAAATGATTTCAGATCAAAAATTTAGTTGCATATTTTTTGAGACCTAAAATAGATCTCTCTTATATTTTTTGAGAAAATTAATAGATTTATCATCTTTTTTTTTACTTTATAGGCATGATTTTTCTCAACTTCAAATTGCATGTAAAATGACTTCAAATCAAAAATCTAATTGTACATGTTTTTTGAGATCTCAAATGGGTCTCTCTTAGATTTTTTAAGAATTTCATATATTTGTGATTATTTTTTTGACCCTATAGGCACGATTACTCTCTATCTCAAAACTTGTGTCAAATGACCTTAGATTGAAAATCTATTTACATATTCTTTGTATTTTTTTTGAAATCTAAAATAGATATCTCTTAAATTTTTGAGAAAGTTAACAGATTTATGATTATTTTTTATTTTTACAAACACGATTTTTTTAACCTTGAAAATCATGTCATATAACATTATATATAAAATCTAGTTGCATATTCTTTATGGGTTTTTTGAGATCTCAAATGGGTATATCTAGTTTTTTTTAGAAAAGTTTACGAATTTATGATCATTTTTTAACCATCTAGATGTGATTATTCTATGTCTCAAAAATCATGTCAAATGACCTCAAATCAAAAATCTAGTTATATATTAGTTGTATATTTTTTTGGATCTCAAATAGATTTCTTTTAGATTTTTTTTTTTTAATAGATTTATCATTGGTTTTTGACTTTATAGACGTGATTTCATCTACTTCAAAACTCATGTCAAATGATCTCATATAGAAAATTAAAAATCATATTATTTGTGATTTTTTTTAGATTTTAAATTAGTCTCTCTTAGATTTTTAAGTTCAAAGATTTATTACCATTTTTTTGAACATGTGATGTGATTCTTCTCTGCCTCAAAACTCTTGTCAAAAAACTTTACATCAAAAATCTAGTTGCATATTTTGTATGGGGTTTTCAAGATTCACATGAGATTTTTTTTTAATTTTTAAGAAAGTGCATAGAGTTATCACTCTTTTTTTACTTGAGTTTTTCATCACTTTTGTTTTTTCAGTAAAAATTGATAAGTCTGAAAAAAAAAATTCAATTTTTGAAAAAGGTTTAAGAATATATGGGAGTGAGAATTTATAAGTGCCATAAATTTCAATCTACAATTCTATTTTGAATGTTATTTTTTTGAAAGTGCATAGTTTTTAAGCTCTACACATTGGTGGTATTGTTTTCGGTTTTTTGTAACATATATTTTCTTCATGGTGTAATGATTTAAATCTTACTTCATCTTTATTGTACTCTCTCTTGCATGCAATATCAATTGAATATGATGTCCCTCTAATTATTTATAGTTATGCATCTAATTATTTGATGTTAAACCTATCAAAACACCTATTGAAGTGTGATCTTAACTCACCAAGCTCTTTGGAGTGCAAAATGTGATGAAAAGACATGAGCTAAAAAATGAGATCATTAGATCGAATCCAGATGACTTTGACACCCTTCAAAACTTCTTCACCAAGTTTAAATTTTTTGTGTTATAGTTGAAAGCATGTATAATTGATAAAAAAAGATGAATAACTTAGTTCTATCAATACACTCTAAACTAGATCTTGAATATTTTGTATTTATGTCAACTTTTCATGCCACTGAGAGGGCTCTTGACACTGCTTGGAAGATGCCTTTTTTAGATATATTTGTTTCTAACTTGATTAAGGAGTAAAATAAGTTGATAGAGATGAGCACAATGAAGTCATATAAATATCACACACTACTTGCTGAGAAATACTAGACTTCTAACAAGGAAGAGAGAAAGTAAATAAAAAAAATGATGAGAAGAGTGATAATCTTTCCACCTTTAAATCAAACAATGTGACCTCTTTGTCCAGTCATAAACCTAAGAAAAATTAGATCAAATGTGAGTATTACTCAGTGAAAAATGATGAGAGTAAATACTTGAAAAAATAAATTAACCACCTTATTAAGCTTATTCAGAACAACATAGGTGTTTTAGATTCTATCAAACCATCTTTATCAACCCATAAATTCAATAAAGTAAACAACTCTGTGAAAGAAAAATTAAAAGAAAATAACAAGGAGAAATAAAAATACAAAGCCCTAGTTACAGTTGTGCCTCCAAATCCTCCTACATAGGTCATTGACTCTGGGGCTTCACATCACATGGCCTCTTCATAGATTGAGTTCAGTTCTTTGGAACCATGTAGCATGTCTTCTATACGATTGGGTTACAAAAATTCTAAAAGGGTTCTCAGAAGAGGGTTTGTTGAAGTGAGTGATGGGATATTCAATAATTTTTTAAGTGTGCCCTCACTCTGAATTAATTTTTTGTCAGACTATCAGATCACTCACCTTGGTTCAGGCATGTGAATTGAATTCACTTCAGATTTAATGTACATTAAAGAGTTACAAAGTGATACTATTTTGACTATGGGAATGATCAATCATTAGATTTAGTTATATAGCTTATCACAATTTACTTTTGACTCTCTCTTAGAGTCTTTAGATTATTCTTTGGATTCACTTGTACCTATTGACACTTCTGAGCTTGAGCATTTTTTTGATATTGACAACTCTTTTTTTACAGATGATTACAACAATAAAATGGACACACCTCCATCATCTCTTTGTCACCTTCCAGATATCCAAGAGTTAGTTATTGATCCACCTACCTCTATTCTACTTCTAAAATTATAAAGAAATGGTCTATTAATTTAGGTTACATCAAATATCAGGTAGTCTATTTCATAGTTGAAGATCCTACCTCATAGTCATAGAATCATTCCTTTAGTAGAAATTACATATTAGTTAAAGATTCATTAGGCACTTGGTAGACAAACTTTTTAAAGGTGAACCACTCTTCACTTCATCTATTTTTGATTCATAGTCACTTCAAAGCATTCCTCTAGAGGACCTAATATAGCTACAATGAATTGTAGACCTTAGTGTTGATTTTTATCTCTCTTCTCTTCTTTACTCTTTTTTGGAGAGGAGTTTTATTCTTATAGGTTTTTTTTATCTCAATTTATGAGAGTTGCATTGTACTTAGGTGCCTCATCAGGCCTCATTATCAAGACCTAATTCTTATACCCACCTAAACTATGTTTTAGGAAAGATGTTAGTGTAGACATTTTCCTATCTAATGGTTTTACATACACATCTTTATAGTTTACTTAAGTTAGTTAATTAAGTTATTAAGGATCATTCACTTTTAAATGGGTTATAATTACTAATTAAGATTTTATTTTTTTAGTGACTTAATTTCACCCTTTATGTACTTTATTCTTTTTCTAAATTGGTAAATACAAATATTTTTTTTTGTAAATTGTTTATGATTTTAGAGCTCTCATTATAACTCTACAAGAATTCAATATTAATGTACACTAAGGTACATCATCTAAGTACCATTTGACTTTATAATTTTCAATACTATAATAAAAATAGAGATTCTAAAAAAAAAAAATGGATTTATGACAACTTTTTTGATCTTTTAGGTGTGACTCCTTTCTACCTCAAAACTCATGTCAAATGATCTCAAACTAAAAATCTAGTTGCATATTCTTTGTGAGTTTTTGAGATCTCAAATAGGTCTTTCTTATATTTTTTAGAAAGTTCACAAATTTATTATCATTTTTTTATCCTCAAGACATGATTCTTTTCTACTTCAAAACTTGTGTGAAATGATCTAAAATCAAAAATCTAGTTGCATATTGTTTATAAGTTTTTTGAAATCTTAAATGGGTCTCTCTTAAATTTTTAATAAAGTTCACAGATTTATCATCATTTTTTAACTTTAAAGGTGTGAATTCTCTCTACCTCAAAACTCATGTTAATCGACCTCAAATCAAAAATCTAATTGCATATTTCTTTTAGATTTATCAAGATATCAAATGGGTCTCTCTTAGATTTTTTTAAAAAATTATGAATTTATCATAGTTTTTTGACCTTATAAATATGATTCTTCTCTACCTCGAAAATCATGTTAAATGACTTAAGATAAAAAAATCTAGTTGTATATTCTTTATAAGTTTTTTAAGATTTTAAATGAGCTTTATTAGGTTTTTTAGACAGTTCACAGATTTATGGCTATTTTTTAACATTATAGGTGAAATTCTTCTCTTCCTCAAAACTCATGTCAAACGACCTCCGATCAAATATCTAGTTGCATATTCTTTGATATCTCAAATAGGTCTCTCTTAAATTTTTGAGAAAGTGCATAGATTTATTGCTCTTTTTTTACTTGGATTTTTTTATCATTTCTATCTTTTTCGATAAAAAATCATAATTTTGACCAAGAAAATCATTTATGACTATTTCTAACCCTATAGACATAATTTTGTTTTTCTTAAAACTCATAACAAATGACTTCAAATCAAAAATCTATTTTCATATTCTTTGTGAATTATTGAAATCTCAAATGTGTCTCTCTTATTTTTTTTAAAAATTTAAGAGATTTATAATATTATTTTAATTTTGAAGGTGTAATTCTTCTCTAATTTAAAACTCATGTCAAACGACATCAAAATAAAAATTTAGATGCATATTATTTATGAGATTTTTGAGATCTTAAATAAGTCTCTCTTAGATTTTTAAAAAAGCTCATAGATTTATAACTATTTTTTAATTTTATAGGACTGATTCTTCTATGTCTCAGAATTCATGTCTAATAATCGCAAATCAAAAATCTAGTTACATATTTTTTGTTGATTTCTCAACATCTTAAATGAGTCTCTCTTAGATTTTAAAAAATTTCACAGATTTATCATCATTTTTTTGACCATATAGGCATGAAACTTCCTTACCTCGAAACTCATGTCAAATGACATCAAATTAAAAATCTAAATGAATATTAGTTGTGAGTTTTTTGAGATCTAAAATGAGTATCTCTTAGTTTTTTAATATATTTACAGATTTATGATCATGTTTTTAACTTTATAAATGTGATTTTTTATCTTTAAACTCGTATCAAATTATCTTAGATCAAAAATCTAGCTACATATTCTTTGTTAGTTTTTAGAGATCTCAAATGGGTCTCTCTTATATTTTTTAAAAAGTTCATAGATTTATCATCATTTTTAACTTTATAAGTGTGATTCTTCTCTATCTCCAAACTAATGTGAAATGATCTCATATCGAAAGTCTAATTGCACATTTTTTTGAAATTTTTGAGATCTCAAATAGGTTTTTCTTAAATTTCTTTAAAAATTCATGAATTTATAATTATTTTTAAAAGAATTTAAGCATTATTATTTTTATCTCAAAACTTGTGTCAAACAACTTTAAAACAAAAATCTATTTATATATTTTTTGTTAGTTTTTTGAAATCTAAAATAGATATGTCTTAAATTTTTGCAAAAGTTAATAAATTTATGATTTTTTCATTCCTAAAAGTGTGATTTTTCTTGGCCTTAAGACTCATGTCAAACGACATTATATCAAAAATCTAGTTGCATATTCTTTGTAAGATTTTTAAGATCTCAAATGGGTCTCTCTTAAAATTTTAAGAAAGTTCATAAATTTATGATCATTTTTTGACCCTATAGGCACAATTCTTTTGTATCTCAAAACACGTATTAAATGATCTCAGATGAAAAATATAACTGCATATTCTTTGTAAATATTTTAAGATATTAAATTTATATCTTTCATATTTATGAAAAAAAATCATAATTTATCATCCTTTTTTTGCCCTTGTAGTTGCATATTCTTTAT
The DNA here is from genome assembly GCA_037957365.1 of Torreya grandis. Classification (NCBI taxonomy): domain Eukaryota; kingdom Viridiplantae; phylum Streptophyta; class Pinopsida; order Cupressales; family Taxaceae; genus Torreya; species Torreya grandis. The sequence goes on from JARHVA010001395.1 coordinate 3,085,935, forward strand.
GGATCATCTTTTTTTGCCCTTGTAACTGCGTAATCTTTGTGAGTTTTTTGAGATCTCAAATAAGTATTTTTTAAATTTTTAAGAAAGTTTACAAATTTATGACTGTTTTTTTGATTTAATAAACGTTATTATTTTCTATCTCAAAACCCATGTCAAAGGACTTTAAAATAAAAAATCTAGCTACATATTTTTTTTGAGTTTTTTGAGATCTCAAAAAAGTCTCTCTTCAATTTTTTCAAAAAAAACCATAGATTTATAGTCATTTTCTTAACGTTGTAGACATGATTCTTCTTTATTTCAAAACTCATGTCAAATGACTTTAGATCAAAAATTTAGTTACATATTTTTTATAGATTTTTCTAAGATCTCAAATGAGTCTCTCTTAGATTTTTGAGAAAGTTTATGGATTTATCATCATACTTTTAACCTTATAAATATGATTCTTTTCTACCTCAAAATTCATGACAAATGACCTCAGATTGAAAATCTAGTTGCATATTCTTTGTAAATTTTTTGAGATATAAAATAGGTCTCTCTTAATTTTTTTAGAAGGTTCACAGAATTATGATCATTTTTTTGACACTACAAAGATAATTCTTCTTTATCTCAAAACTCATGTCAAATGACGTTAGATCGAATGTCTAGTTGCATATTTTTTATAGGTTTTGTTAGATCTCAAATGAGTCTCTTGGATTTTTAAAAAAGTTCACGAATTTATAATCATTTTTTTAATCTTATAAGTGTGATTCTTCTTTACCATGAAATTCTTGTCAAATGATTTTAGATCAAACATTTAGTTGCCTATTTTTTTATGAATTTTTTGAGATCTCAAATGAGTATCTTTTAGATTTTTAAGAAAATTCATGAATTTATTGTTGTAATTTTTTTTTGCCTCAAAATTTATATAAAACGACCTCAGATCAAAAATTTAACTACATATTCTTTGTGAGTTTTTAAAGATCTCAAATGAGTCTGTCTTAATTTTTTGAGAAAGTTCATGGATTTATCATCATTTTTTTTATCTCATAGGTGTGATTTTTTTCTACCTCAAAACCCATATCAAACGACCTTAGATTGAAAATCTAATTCCATATTCCTTGTAAATTTTTTAAGAACTCCAAAAGTTATTTCTTAAATTTTAAAAAAAATTCACAAATTTATGGTCACTTTTTTAATCTATTAGTGTGATCCCTCTATCTGAAAATTTGTGTCAAATGACTTCAGATTCGAAAGTCTAGTTGCATATTTCTTATGCATTTTTATAGATCTCAAATAGCTTTTTCTTATATTTTTGAAAAAGTTAATAGATTTATCATCTTTTTTAATTTTTTAAGCATGATTTTTATCTTTCTCAAAAATCATGTCAAATGACATCAGATCAAAAATCTAGTTACATAATTTTTATAAGTTTTTAAGATCTCAAATATATCTCTATAATTTTTTTTAAAAAGTATATAGATTTATTATCTTTTTTTGACCTAACAGATATAATTATTCTCTATCTCTAAACTCATTTCAAATGATCTTAGATCAAAAACCTAGTTGCATATTTTTTCTGAGTTTTTTAAGATCTCAAATGGGTCTCTCTAATATTTTACATAAAGTTTAGATCATAGACATGATTCTTCTCTCTCTCAAAACTCATGTCAAACAATTTAAGATCAAAAGTCTAGTTGCATATTCTTTATGGGTTTTTTAATATTTCAAATGGATCTCTCTTAGATTTTTTTTAAAACTCATGGATTTATCATCATTTTTTGACCTTATGAGCATGATTCTTCTCTTCCTAGAAACTCATGTCAAATGACCTAAGTTCAAAAATTTAGTTCATAGATTTATTATCATTTCTTTGACTTTGTATGCATGATTATTTTTTACCTTAAAACTCATGTCAAAAGATCATTAATTAATTTTTTTTTAAAAGTTCATGAATTTATGGTCATTTTTTTATGATGTAAGCATGATTTTATTCTATCTCAAAACTCATGTCAATTGACGTCAGATTAAAAATCTAATTGCATATATTCTTTTTGATTTTTTTAGATCTTAAATGTCTCTCTTATATTTTTGAGAAATTTCATAGATTTATCATCATATTTTTGACCTTATAGATGTGATTTTTTCTACCTCAAAACTCGGGTCAAATGCCCTAAGATCAAAAATATAATTGCATATTTTTTGTAGATTTTTTGAGATTTAAAATGAGTATCTCTTAGTTTTTTTTAAAAATTCATAAATCTATGATTGTTTTTTGATATTATAATCATGATTATTCTATGTCTCAAAATTCATGTCAAACAATTTTAGATCAAAACTTTCATTGCATATTTTTTGTTGGCTGTTTTAGATTTCAAATGTCTCTTTTATATTTTTGAAATTTTTTACAGATTTATCTTTGTTATTTTGATCTTATAAGAATTATCCTTTTTTGCCTCAAAACTCATGTCAAATGACATCATATCAAAAATCTAGTTTCACATTCTTTATATATTTTTTGAGATCTCAAATAGGTCTCTCCTTTATTTTTGACAAAGTTTAAAAATTTACCATTATTTTTTTATATGAAAGGCATGATTCTTTTCTACCTCAAAACACATGTCAAACAATATTAGATCAAAAATTTAGTTGCATATTCTTTATGAGTTTCTTGAGATCTTAAATGAGACTCTCTTAAATTTTTGAAAAAATTCATGAATTTATCATTATTTTTGTGACTTCATAGGTATGATTCTTCTTTGTCTCAAAACTCATATTAAATGACCTTAGATCAAAAATTTAATTGAATATTCTTTGTGATTTTTTTGAGATCTAAAATGAGTCTCTTAGATTTTTAAAAAAAATCATGAATTTATCATCGTATTTTTAACTTTATAGATGTGATTTTTCTCTATCTGAAAACTTATGTCAAATGACCTCACATCAAAAATTTAGTTGTATGTTTTATATAAATTTTTTAAGAACTAAAATAGGTATCTCTTAGTTATTGATAAAAATCAGAGATGTATGATCACTTTTTTGACATTATAGGCATGATTCTTCTTTATCTTGAAACTCATATCAAATAACCTTAGATCAAAAATATCTTTGCATATTCTTTGTAGGTTTCTCTAAATGTCAAATGGGTGTCTCTTAAATTTTTTTAAAATTTCATAGATTTATCATCTTTTTTTACCATTTAACCATAATTCTTTTTTGTCTTGAACTTCATATCAAATGATCTCAGATCAAAAATCTAGTTGCATATTTTTTGTAAATTTTTCATGATCTCAAATATGTCTCTCTTAGATTTTTGAGAAAGTTCATAGATTTATCACTATTTTCTTACCTTAAAAGTATGATTCTTTTTTGCCTCAAAACCCATGTCAAACGATTTCATATCAAAAATGTAGTTGCATATTTCTTGAGAGTTTTCTAAGATCTCAAATGAGTATTTTTTAAAATTTTCAACAGTTCATAGATTTATCACTATTTTTTTGATCTCATAAGCATGATTATTCTCTACCTTAAAAATCATGTCAAACAAACTTAGATAAAAAATCTAATTACATAGATTTTTCAAGAACTCACATGAGTCTCTTAACTTTTTAAGAAAGCTCACAAATTTATGATTATCTTTTTGACTTTATAAACATGACTTTTTCCTATCTTGAAACTCATGTCAAAAGGTCATCGATTGAAGTTGTTGAGAAAGTTCACAAATTTATAATAATATTTTTGATAATATAAGTGTGATTTTTCTCTACCTCAAAATTTATGTCAATTGATTTTAGATCAAAAATCTAGTTAGATATTCTTTGTGAAGTTTTCCAGATCTCAAATGAATCTCTCTCTTTTTTTTTAAAGTTCATAAATTTATCATCATTTTGTTACCTTAAAGACATGTTTCTTCTCTATCTCAAAAATTATGTCAAATGATCTCAGATCAAAAACCTAGTTGCATATTTTTTGAGGGTTTTTTGAGATCTTGAATAGGTCTCTTTTAAATTTTTTAAAAAGTTCATAGATTTATCTCTACCTTATAGACGTGATTCATCTCTACCTTGAAAGTCATGTCAAATGACTTTAGATCAAAAATTTAGTTACGTTTTTGTTGTGAGTTTTTTAAAATCTCAAATAGGTCTTTCTTTGATTTTTAAAAAAAGTTTATAGATTTATGACCATTTTTTTGACCTAATAGACATGATTATTCTCTATCTCAAAACTTGTATTAAATGACTTTATATTGAAAATATAGTTGTATAATTTTTTATAATTTTTTGAGATATTAAATGGGTCTCATTTAGATTTTTGAAAAAGTTCATAGATTTATAATTACTTTTTTAACACTATAAACGTGATTCTTCTTTACCTCAAGACTCATGTCAAATGATCTTAAATAAAAAATTTAATTACATATTATTTATCAATTTTTTAAGATCTCAAATGAGTCTCTCTTAGATTTTTGAGAAAATTCATAGATTTATCATCATATTTTTTACCTTATAGATGTAATTTGTCTCTATCTCAAAATTCATGATAAATGATTTTAAAATCAAATATCTAGTTACATATTTTTTATGAGTTTTCTGAGATCTAAAATATGTATCTCTTAGTTTTTTGATAAAGTTCATAGATTTATGACTACTCTTTTGATAGTATAGACATGATTCTTCTATATCTTAAAACTCTTGTCAAACAGTCTCAGATCAAAAGTCTAGTTACATATTTCTCATGTATTTCTTTACATCTCAAATGAGTCCCTCCTATATTTTTGAAATTTTTTACATATTTATCATTGATTTTTTACTTTAAATATGTGATTTTTCTATACCTTAAAACTCATATCAAATGAAATTAGATCAACAATCGAGTTGCATATTTTTTGTAAATTTTGTAGATCTCAAATGAGTCATTTTTTGACTTCATAGGTGTGATTCATCTCTACCTTGAAATTAATATAAAATAAATTTAGATAAAAAATCTAGTTGCATATTTTTTTTGGATTTTTTGTTAATCTAAATATATCTTTTTTAAACGTTTGATAAAATTCATGGATTTATGACCATTTATTTGATTTTATACGTATAATTTTTTCTATCTCGAAACTAATATCAAAAAATTACTGATTGAAATTTTTGAAAAATTTCATAAATTTATGATCATTTTTTTGACTAATAAGCATCATTATCTCTACAACAAAACTCATGTTAAAAAATCTCAAATTCAAAATCTCGTTTCATATTCCTTGTGATTTTCTTGAGATCTCAAATGGGTCTCTATTATATTTTTGAATTTCTTTTCAAATTTATCATCATTTTTTAATCATAAAAACATTATTCTTTTCTACCTCAAAGCTCATGTAAAATGATCTCAGATAAAAAAAATTGTTGCATATTCATTATGACTTTTTTGAAATCTTGGATAGATCTCTTTTAAAAATTTTAGAAAGTTCACAGATTTATCATCTTTTTTTACTTGAGTTTTTTTTTTAAAATATTTTTTGAGATCTTAAATGGATTGGATGAATCTTCCCTACCTTGAAACTCATTTTGAATGATCTAAGATCAAAAATTTAGTTGTATATTCTTTACAAATTTTTGAGATCTTGAATGGGTCTCTTTTAGATTTTTGAAAAAGTTCATAGATTTATCATCATTTTTTTACTTCGTTAGCATGATTATTCTCTACCTCAAAACTTGTATCAAATGATATCAAATCAAAACTATAGTTACGTATTGTTTAAAGATTTTTTGAGATCTCAAATGGGTCTCTATTATATTTTCAAAAAAGTTATCAAAATTATGATCATTTTTTTACCCTGATAGATGTGATTATTCTCTATCTTGAAACTCAAGTCAAACGAACTTAAACAAAAAATCTAGTTACACATATTTTATGGTTTTTTTCAAGATCTCAAATAGATATCTTTAAATTTTTTGAAAAAATTTAAATATTTATAGTCATTTTTGACACTATAAGCACGACTCTTCTTGCCTCAAAACTCATGTCAAACGACCTAAGATCAAAAATCTAGTTGTGTATTTTTTACGAGCTTTTAGAGATCTAAAATGAGTCTCTTTTAGATTTTTATGAAAGTTTATGAATTTATCGTCATGTTTTTGACCTTATAGATGTAATTTTTCTCTATTTCAAAATTCATGTCAAATGATCTCAAATCAAAAAACTACTTGCATATTGTTTGTGGGTTTTTGAGATCTAAAATAAGTATCTCTTAGTTTTCTGAGAAAATTCACAGATTTATCATTGATATTTTAACAATGTAGACATGAATTTTATCTATCTCAAAACTCATATCAAATGACTTCAAATTGAAAGTCTAATTGAATTTTTTTGTGAGTATTTTAGATCTCAAATGGGCCTCTTTTAGATTTTTAAAAAAATTCATAGATTTAAAATCATTTTTTTAATCTCATAAGCATGATTTTTCTCTACCTCAAAACTCATGCTAAATGATTGTATATGAAAAAATTAGTTGCATATTTATTGTAGCATTTTTAAGATCTCAAATGGATCTCTTTAAAATTTTTGAGAATGTTCACATATTTATCACCATTTTTTACTTTAAAGATGTGATTATTTTCTACCTCAAAACTCATAACAAATAATGTCAGATCAAAAATCTAGTTACATATTCTTTATGAATCTTTCAAGATATCAAATGAGACTTAAATTTGTTAAAAAGTTTATATATTTATCATTATTTTTTTGACATTATAAACATATTCTTATTTTCCTCAAAACTCATGTCAAATGACATTATATCAAAAATATAGTTGCATATTCTTTCTAGGTTTCTCAATATCTCAAATGGGTCTCTCTTATATTTTTTTAAAATTTTACAGATTTATCATCATTTTTTACCTGAAATACATGATTTTTCTCTAACTGGAAACTCATGTCAAATGACATCTTATCAAAAATCTAGTTACATATGTTTTTCAGCTTTTTTGAGATCTTGAATAGGTCTCTTTTAGATTTTTAGAAAAAATCACATATTTATTATCATTTTTTTGACTTTATATGTGTGATAATTATTTACCTCAAAACTCATGTCAAATGATATCAGATCTAAAATTTAGTTACATATTCTTTATGAGTTTTTCAAGATCTTAATTAAGTCTCTCTTATAGTTTTGAGAAATTTTATAGATTTATGACAATTTTTTGACACTATGGATGTGATTCATCTTTGCCTTGAAACTTGTGTCAAATGATCTTAGATAAAAAAATATAGTTATATATTTTTTTGAGTGTTTTAAGATATCAAATGAGTCTCTTAAATTTTTGAGAAATTTTATGGATTTATCGTAGTGTTTTTAACCTTATAGATGTTATTCATCTCTATCTCGAAACACGTATCAAATGACCTCATATTGAAAATCTAGTTACATATTTTTTATAAGTTTTTTGAGATATAAAATAGGTATCTATTAACTTTTTGAAAAAAATCATAGATTTATGATAAATTTTTTTTGACACTTTAAACATAATTTTCTCCATATCAAAACTTAGGTCAGATGATGTTAGATCAAAATTCTAGTTGCATATTTCTTGTAGGTTTCTCAAGATCTTGACTATGTCTCCTTTAAATTTATAAAAAAGTTAATAGATTTATCATGATTTTTTTTATTTTATAGGCATGATTCATCTTTACCTCAAAACTCATGTCAAATGATATCAGATCAAAAATTTAGTTACATATTTCTTACGGTTTTTTCAAGATCTCAAATGGATTTTATAGACTTTTTAAAAAGTTTACTAATTTTTGACTACTTTTTTGACACTTTAGATGTGATTCTTTTTTGACTCAAAACTCATGTCAAACTACCTCAAAGCAAAAATCTATTTACATGTTCATTATAGGTTTTATGATATCTTAAATGAGTCTCTTTTAGATTTTTGAAAAAGTTTATAAATTTATCTTAGTGTTTTTTACCTTATAGATATGATTCTTCTCTGCCTTGAAACTTAGGTCAAATGACCTCAGATTAAAAATTTAGTTACATATTTTTTGTGAATATTTTGAGATCTAAAATAAGTATCTCTTAGTTTTAAAAAAAAAATCATAGATTTATGATTGAAACATATTTATTTCATCTTGAAACTCATATCAGATAATCTTAGATCGAATGTCTAGTTACATATTTTTTATATATTTCTTTAGATGTCAAATGGGTCTCTCTTCAATTTTTGAAAAAGTTCACAGATTTATCGTCATTTTTTTGATTTTATAAATGTGATTCTTCTCTATCACAAAACTCATGGTAAATGACCTCAGATTAAAATTCTAGTTACATATTCCTTATAAAATTTTCAAGATCTCAAATAGGTCTTTCTTATATTTTTGAAAAAGTTTATGGATTTATGACTTCTTTTATCCTATAGACATGACTATTCTCTATCTCGAAACTCATGTCAAACGACCTTAGATTGAAAATCTAGTTCCATATTCCTTGTGAAATTTTTGAGATTTCAAATATGTTTCTCTTAAATTTTAAAAAAAGTTCATATATGTATTAACATTTTTTGGATTTCATAGACGTGATTTTTCTCTATCTTAAAACTCGTATGAAATGAATTTAGATTAAAAATCTAATTGCATATTCTTCATAGATTTTTTGAGAACTCATATGAATCTCTTTTAAACTTTTGAGAAATTTCATGGATTTGTGATCAATTTTTCACTCTATCAGGATAATTATTCTCTACCTTAAAAATCATGTCAAATGATCTTAGATCAAAAATCTAGTTGCATATTCTTTGTTGGTTTCTCGAGATCTTAAATAGATATTTATTATATTTTTAAAAATATTCATGAATTTAGTGTCATATTTTTACCATAAAGACATGATTCTTCTGTACTTCAAAACTCATGTTAAATGACTATAGATTGAAAATCTAATTTTATATTCATTATTAGTTTTTCGAGATCTAGAATAGATCTCTTTTAAAGTTTTAAGAAAGTTCAAATATTTCTCATCATTTCTTTCACTTGAGTTTTTTACCTTAAAGACATGATTTTTCTCTATCTTGAAACTCATGTCGAATGATCTCAAATCAAAAATTTAGTTACATATTCTTTGTAGGTTTTTTGAAATCTCAAATGGGTCTCTCTTAATTTTTTTAGAAAGTTCATAAATTTATAACCATTCTTTTGATATTATAGATATGATTTTTTTCTATGTTGAAACTCATGTCAAACAATTTAATATCAAAATTGTATTTGTATATTCCTTGTGGGCTTCTTTAAATCTCAATTAGATCTCTCTTAGTTTTTTCAAAAAGTTCACAAATTTATGATCATTTTTTTGATATTATACATGTGATTATAATCTATTTTGAAACTCATGTCAAATAATCTTAGACCAAAAATCTAGTTACAAATTTTTTATGAGATTTTCTAGATTTTAAATATGTCTCTCTTAAATTTTTGAGAAAATTTATGTATTTATTTCATTTTTTTTTACCTCATAAACATGATTCTTCTCTACCTCAAAACTTGTATCAAACAAATTTAGATCAAAAATCTAATTGTGTTTTCCTTGTAGGTTATTTAAGAACTCAAATGGGTCTCTTTTAAATTTTTAAAAAAATTCATGGATTTATGATCATTTTTTTCACTCTGTAGAGATAATTATTCTCTATCTCAAAACTGGTGTAAAATGATTTCAAATCAAAAATCTAGTTGCATATTCATTATGTGTTTCTCGATATCTCAAATGGTCTCTATTATATTTTTAAAAATATTTATAAATTTATCATCATTTTTATCACAAATACATGATTCCTCTTTGTCTTGAAATTCATTTTAAATGACTTCAAATTGAAAATCTAAGTTTATATTCATTGTGAGATTTCCAAGATCTTGAATTGGTCTCTTTTATATTTTTGAGAGAGTTCACAAATTTATCATCATTTTTTTAATTTGAATTTTTTAATTTTAATGACATGATTCTTCTCTATTTTGAAACTCATGTCGAATGATCTCAGATCAAAAACCTAGTTGCATATTTTTAATAAGTTTTTTAAGATTTTAAATGGGTCTCTCAGTTTTTTGAGAAAGTTCACAGATTTATGATCAATTTTTTTTCATTTTATGTATATTTGTTTTTCTATCTCAAAACTCATGTCAAATGACCTAAGATCAAAATTTTAGTTGCATAATCCTTGTAAGTTTCTCTACATTTCTATTGAATCTCTCTTAGTTTTTAAACAAGTTCATGGATATATCATCATTTTATTGACCTTGTAAGTGTGATTTTTCTCTATCTCGAAACTCTTGTCAAATGATATCGAATAAAAAATCTAGTTACATATTTCTTAAAAAAAATTGAGATCTCAAATTGATCTCTCTTATATATTTGAGAAAATTCATATATTTATTATCTTCTTTTTTACTTTAAAGACGTGATTTTTTTATGCCTCAAAACTCATGTCAAAAGACCTTAGATTAAAAATCTCATTGCATATTCTTTATGAGTTTTTTGAGATGTCAAATGAGTCTCTATTAAATTTTTAAAAAAAATCATAGATTTATCATTACTTTTTTTATCTCATATGTGTGATTTTTCTCTACCTCAAAACTCATGTCAAACGATCTTAGATAAAAAATCTAATTGCATATTGCTTATAGATTTTTTTAAAAATCAAATGGATATCTATTAAATTTTTGAAAAAATTCGTGGATTTATGGTCTTTTTTTTTACCATGTAAGTGTGATTCTTCTCTACTTCAAAATTCATATAAAATGATCTAAGATCAAAAATTTGGGTGCCTATTTTTTATGAGTTTTTTGAGATCGAAAATAGATCTCTTATATTTTTTTTAAAAGTTCATGAATTTATCACCATTTTTTACTTTAAAGACATGATTCTTCTATCTCTTCAAATAACTTTTGATCAAAAAATTAGTTGCATATTCTTTGTGGGTTTTTCGATATTTTAAATGGATTTTTTTAAATTTTTTTGAAAAAGTTCACAAATTTATTATCATTTAAAAAAATTTATAGGTCTGATTCATCTCTCACTCAAAATTTATTTCAAATGACCTCAGATTAAAAATCTAATTGCATATTTCTTGTGGGTTTTTCGAGTTCTCAAATAATTCTATTTTAAATTTTTGAAAAAGTTTATAGATTTATGATCATTTTTTTGACACTATAGGGTTCATTTTTTTCTCAAAACTCATGTCAAACAATCTCAGATCAAAAACTTAGTTGTATATTTTATATATTTTTTTCAAGATCTCAAATGAGTCTCCCTTAAATTTTTGAAAAAAATTATAGATCTATCAACATCTTTTTGATTTTATAGACGTGATTATTCTCTACCTCAAAATATGTATGAAATGAATTTAGATCAAAAGTCTAGTTGCATATTCTTTGTAGAATTTATTGAGATATATAATGAGTATCTTTAAATTTTTTGAGAAAATTTACAAATTTATGATCTCTCTTTTGATATTATAGACATATTTTTTCTCTATCTCCAAACTCGCATCAAACGACCTAAGATCCAAAGTTTAATTGCATATTCCTTGTAGTTTTCTCTAGATATCAAAGGGTGTCTCTTAGATTTTTAAAAAACTTCATAGATTTATCATCATTTTTTATCATATAAACATAATTTTTTTCTACCTTAAAACTCATTTCTAATGACTTCATATTAAAAATATAATTACATATTCGTTATGAGTTTTACGAGATCTCAAATGGGTCTTTCTTATATTTTTAAGAAAGTTCTTGGATTTATCACCATTTTTTCACCTTGAGAGCATGATTTTTTCTGTCTTAAAACTCATGTCAAATGACATCATATCAAAAATCTAGTTACATATTCTTTGTGAGTTTTTTAAGATCCCAAATGAGTCTCTATTAAATTTTTTTAAAAGTTCATAGATTTATCACCATTTTTTTGACATTACAGGGGTGGTTCTTCTCTACCTCCAAACTCGTGTCAAATGATCTTAAATCAAAAATCTAGATACATATTCATTGTGAGTTTTTTGAGAACTCAAATAGATTTCTATTAAATTTTTGAGAAAGTTCAGAGATTTATGGTCATTTTTTTGACTCTGTGGGTATGATTCTTCTCTATCTCAAAACTCATGTCAAAAAGTCATAAATTTTTTGATAAACTTTATGAATTTATAGTCATTTTTTTGATCATGTAAATGTTATTATTCTTTTCTTTAAAACTCATGTCAAATGATCTCATATAGAAATTTTAGTTGAATATTTTTGTGTAAGTTTCTCGAGATCTCAAAAGGGTCTCTTTTATATTTTTAAAAAAGTTTGCAGATTTATCATCAATTTTTACCATAAATACATAATTCTTCTCTACCTCAAAACTCATATTGAATGACCTAAGATCAAAAATCTAGTTGCATATACCAAATTTATTAAGATCTTGAATGAGTTTTTTTTAAAATTTTAAAAAAGTTTATAGACTTATAATTATTTTCTTACTTTACTGATGTGATTCATCTTTGTCTCATAACTTATGTCAAATGACCTCCGATCGAAAATATTGTTGCATATTGCTTATAGATTTTTTGAAATCTTAAATAGATCTTTCTTAGATTTTTGAAAAAAAATTTGGATTCATGACCAGTTTTATGACCTGACAAGCATGATTATTTTATATCTTGAAACTCATGTCAAACGACCTTATTCTAAAAATCTAATTGCATATTATTTTTTGATTTTTCGAGATCTCAAATAGATCTCTTAGATTTTTATGAAAGTTCATAGATTTATAGCCATTTTTTTACACTATAGGGGTGATTTTTTTCTATCTTAAAACTCTTGTCAAATGACTTCAGATCAAAAATATAGTTGCATATTCTTTGTAGATTTTTTGAGATATCAAATGAGTCTCTTTTAGATTTTTGAGAAAGTTTATAAATTTATCATTGTATTTTTGACCATATAAACATGATTTTTTTTGCCTTGAAACTCATGTCAAATGATCTCAGATCAAAAATTTAGTTACATATTTTTATAAATTTTTTGAGATCTAAAATGGATATCTTTTAATTTTTTTTAAAAAATTATAGATTTATGGCCCCTTTTTGACACTATAGACATATTTCTTTTCTACCTCAAAAGTCATGTCAAATGACTTCAAATCAAAAATCTAGTTACATATTTCTTGTGGGTTTCTCTAAATCTCAAATGGCTCTCTCATAGATTTTTTTTAAAAGGTTACGAATTAATTATCATTTCTTTAATCTTATAAGCATGATTCTTCTCTATCTCAAAACTCATGTTGAATGGTATTAGATCTAAAATCTAGTTAGATATTTTTTATAAAAAATTTTATATCTCAAATAGGTTAATCTTAAGGTTTTGAGAAAGTTTATGGATTTATGACCATCTTTTGATCTAATATGCATGATTATTCTCTATCTCAAAACACATATCAAATGACCTTAAATAAAAAATTTAGTTGTATATTTTTTTTAAGTTTTTTGAGATCTAAAATGGGTCTCTCTCAAATTTTTGAGAAATTTCATAGATTTATGACCATTTTCTGACACTATAGATGTGATTCTTCTCTGTCTCCAAACTCATGTCAAATAAATTCAGATCAAAAATCTAGTTGTATATTCTTTGTGAAATTTTTGATATCTGAAATGAGTCTATAAGATTTTTTTAAAAAAATTATGAATTTATCGTCATGTTTTTGACTTTATAGACATGATTTTTTCTATGTTAAAAATCATATCAAATAATCTTAGATCAAAAATCTAGTTGCATATTCTTTTTAAATTTTTTGAGATCTAAATTAGGTATCTCTTGATATTTTTTTTAAATTTCATAGATTTATGGTCATTTTTTTGACATAATAGACATGATTCTTCTCTATATTGAAACTCATGTCAAATAATATCAGATCAAAAGTCTATTTACATGTTCCTTTTGTGTTTCTCTAGATCTCAAATGGGTCTCTCTTATATTTTTGAAAAAAATTATCTTGTAAGCGTGATTCTTCTCTATCTTGAAACTCATGTCAAACGACCTCAAATCAAAAATCTAGTTACATATTCTTTGTAGATTTTTTGAGATCTTAAATGCATCACTCTTAGATTTTAATAAATCTCATGAATTTATTATCATTTTTTTGACCTTAAAGGTGTGATTCTTTTCTATCTCAAAACTCATGCCAAATGACCTCAGATCAAAAATCTAGTTGCATTTTCTTTGTAAAGTTTTTGAGATCTCAAATGAGTCTCTCTTAAATTTTTATGAAATTTTAGAGATTTATCATCATTTTTTTGATATCATAGACATGATTTTTCTATATCTCAAAACTTGTGTCAAACGACCTTATATCAAAAATGTAGTTGCATATTTCTTGTATGTTTTTTGAAAAATCAAATAGGTCTCTCTTAAATTTTAAAAAAAAATTACAGAGCTATGGTCATTTTTTTACTTTAGAGGCATAATTATTTTCTACCTCAAAACTCGTATCAAAAGGTCACTTATTGAAGTTTTTGAGAATATTCACAATTTTTTGATAATTTTTTTACCATATAATCATGATTTTTTTTGCATCAAAAATTGTGTCAAATGATCTCAGATCAAAAATCTAATTTTATATTCTTTATAGGTTTTTTGAGATTTCAAATTGATCTCTTTTATAGTTTTAAAAAAGTTTATGAATTTATCATCATCTTTTTACCATAAACACATGAATTTTTTTGCCTAAAAACTCATGTCAAATAAATTTAGATTAGAAATTTAGTTACATATTCCTTTTAAATTTTTTGAGACCTTGAATGAATATCTTTTAAATTTTTGAGAAAGATCATAGATTTATAACTATTTTTTAATCCTTGAGTTTTTTTACCATTGAGACATGATTCTTCTCTATCTCGAAACTCATGTTGAATGACCTCAGATCAAAAATCTAGTTACATATTTTTTGTAAATTTTTAGAAATCTTGAATGAATCTCTTTTATTTTTTTTGAAAAAGTTCATAGATTTATCGTCATTTTTTTACCTTTTTAGTGTGATTCTTCTCTGTCTTAAAACTCATTTCAAATGACATCAAATCAAAAATCTAGTTACATATTCTTTATAAATTTTTAGAGATCTAAACTAAGCATCTCTTAATTTTTTTAAAAAATTCACAATCTATGAGAGTTTTTTTGACACTATATACGTGATTTTTCTCTATCTCAAAACTCATATCAAATGATCTAAGATCAGAAGTTCATTTGCATAACTTTTATAGATTTCTCTAGATCTCAAATTGGTCTCTCTTAGTTTTTTAAAAATTTCACGAATTTAACATCATTTCTTTGACCTTGTCAACGTAACTCTTCTCTACCTCAAAAATTGTATCAAACAACTTTAGATCAAAAATTTAGTTGCATATATGTTATGGGTTTTTTTAGATCTCAAATGGGTTTCTCTTAGATTTTTGATAAAATTCATGGACTTATTGCTATTAGTTTACCTTAAAGCTGTGATTCTTTTCTACTCAGAACTCTTGTCAAACGACCTCAGATCAAAAATCTAGTTGCATATTCATTTTGAGTTTTTTGAGATCATAAATGAGTCTCTCTTAAATTTTTAAGAAAGTTCACGAATTTATCTTCATTTTTTTGACCTCATAAGTGTGATCCTTTTTTGTCTCAAAACTCATATCAAATGACCCTATATCAAAAATCTAGTTGCATATTCTTTTTAGTTTTTTTGAGAACTCAAATGAATCTCTCTTAAATTTTTCAAAAAAATTCATGGATTTATGATCACTTTTCTGACTCTATAGGCATGATACTTCTCTACCTCAAAACACATATCAAA
This sequence comes from Torreya grandis, assembly GCA_037957365.1. Lineage (NCBI taxonomy): Eukaryota > Viridiplantae > Streptophyta > Pinopsida > Cupressales > Taxaceae > Torreya > Torreya grandis. The sequence goes on from JARHVA010001395.1 coordinate 3,101,749, forward strand.
ATATGACTGATTGAAATTTGTAAAATAATTCATAAATTTATGGTCATTTTTTTTATCATGTAGGTGTGATTATTCTCTACATCAAATGTTATGTCAAATGATTTTCAATCAAAAATCTAGTTGCATATTATTTGTAGATTTTTAGAGATCTCAAATAGATCTCTCTTATATTTTTGAAAAATTTCATGAATTTATCATTATTTTTTTATCCTAAAGACATGATTCTTCTTTACCTTGAAACTCGTATCAAATGACCTTAGATCAAAAATTTAGTTGCATATTCCCTATGAGTTTTTAGAGATCTTGAATGGGTCTATTTTAAATTTTTGAGAAAGTTTATGAATATATCATCATTTTTTTACTTGAGTATTTTTACCTTAGAGAAATGATTCTTCTGTACCTCAAAACTCATGTCTAATGACCTAAGATCAAAAATCTAGTTACATGTTTTTTGTGATTTTTTTAAGATCTTCAATGTGTCTCTTTCAAAATTTTAAAAAAGTTCATAGATTTATCATCATTTTTTTGAATTCATTAGCGTGATTCTTCTCTACCTCAAAATTCATGTTAAATGATCTCAGATCAAAAATATTATTATTTTTTTATAGTTTTTTGAGATCTCAAGTCGGTATGTCATAATTCTTTTAAAAGTTACCAAATTTATGATCATTTTTTTATCTAACAAACGTGATTATTCTCTATCTCAAAACTCATGATAAATGACCTTAGATTGAAAATCTAATTTAATTTTTTTTTGAGTTTTTTAAGATCTCAAATGAGTCTATTTTAAATTTTTGAGAAAATTCACAAATTTATGGTCATTTTTTGACAATATAGACATAATTCTTATCTACCTCGAAACTCATGTCAAGGAATGCCAAATAAAAAATCTAGTTACATATTCTTTATAGATTTTTTGAGATCTTAATTGAGTCTCTTTTAAATTTTTAATAAAATTGATAAATGTTGTGTTTTGTTTCTAACCTTATAGACGTGATTCCTTTTTGCCTCAAAATTCATATCGAATGATCTTAGTTTGAAAATCTAGTTGCATATTCTTTATAGATTTTTGAAATTTAAAATAGGTATCTCTTAGTGTTTAAGAAAGTTCATAGATTTATGGTAATTTTTTTGACAATATAGGCGTTACTCTTCTCTATCTTGAAATTCATGTTAAATGACCTAAGATCGAAAGTCTAATTACATATTCCTTATGATTTTTTCTAGATCTCAAATAGGTATATCTTTGATTTTTGAATTTTTTTTACATAGTTATAATTATTTTTTTGACCTTATAATCATGATTTTTCTCTATCTTGAAATTCATATCAAATGACCTTAGATCAAAAATCTAGTTGCATATTCCTTGTATATTTTTTGAGATCTCAAATGGGTCTCTCTTATATATCTGAGAATGTTTAGGATTTATGATTAATTTTTGACCTTAAATGAGTGATTCTTTTCTACCTCAAAACTAGTGTCAAACGACCTGAAATCAAAAAATTATGTGCATATTACTTGTGAGGTTTTTGAAATTTCAAATAAATCTCACTTTAGTTTTCTAAAAAGTTTATGAATTTATCATTGTTTTTTTTATCTGATAGATGTGATTCTTCTCTATCACAAAACTTGTGTCAAAGGACATTAGATTAAAAATTTAATTACATATTCCTTATGAGTTTTTCAAGAACTCAAACAAATCATTTTATTACATTTAAAAAAAAATCACAGATTTATGATTATTTTTTTGACTCTATAGGCATGATTCTTCTCTACCTCGAAACTCATGTTACAAGGTCATTGATTGAAGTTTTTAATAGATTTCATAGATTTATGATCATTTTTTTGACCATTTAATCATGATTCTTCTCTATCACAAAACTCATGTCAAATGATCTTAGATAAAAAATTTAGTTACATATTTTTTGTGAGATTTTGGAGATCTCAAATGGGTCTCTCTTATATTTTGGAAAATTTTCATAAATTTATTGTCATTTTTTACCTTAAAGACATGACTATTGTATCTCAAAACTCATATCAAATAACCTCAGATCAAAAATGTAGTTGTATGTTCCTTGTGAGTTTTTCAAGATCTTGAATGAGTTTATTTTAAATTTTTTAAAAATTTCAGATATTTATCATCATTTTTTGTACTAATATGGGTGATTGATCTATGCCTCAAAACTCGTATCAAATGACCTCAGATCAAAAATCTAGTTATATATTTCTTATGAGTTTTTTTGTGATTTCAAATGTGTCTCTCTTAGATTTTTGAAAAAAGTCATAGATGTATAACTATATTTTTAACATTGTAGACGTGATTCTTTTCTACCTCAAAACTCATGTCAAATGACTTCAAATTGAAAATCTAGTTACATATTCCTTGTGTACTATTTAAGATATCAAATGTGTCTCTCTTAGAGTTTTGAGAAAGTTCATCAATTTATCATCATATTGTTGACCTTATAATTATAATTCTTCATTACCTTAAAACTCGTGTCAAATGATATCAGATCAAAAATCTAGTTGCATATTTTTAGTAGATTTTTAGGATCTAAAATATGTATCTTTGAGTATTTTTAGAAAGTTCACAGATTTATTACATTATTTTTTACGTTATAAATGTGATTCTTCTCTATCTTGAAACTCATGTCAAATGACCTCAGATCAAAAGTCTAGTTACATATTAATTTTGTTTTTCTCTAGATTTCAAATGAGGCTCTTTTAGTTTTTTGAAAATTTTTAATGATTTATCATTATGTTTTTAACCTTGCAAGCATGATTCTCCTCTATCTCAAAACTCATGTCAAACAATATAAGAAGAAAAATATAGTTGCATATTCGTTGTAGATTTTTTGAGATCTCAAATGAGTCTCTCTTAGATTTTTGAGAGAAATCATGAATTTATCTTTATTTTTTTTTTAATTTAAAGAGGTAATTTTTTTCTACCTTAAAACTCATGTCAAACAACGTTAGATCAAAAATCTAGTTGCATATTCTTTGTGAATTTTTTAAGATCTCAAATCAATTTCTTTTAAATTTTTAAGAAAGTTCATGGATTTATCATCATTTTTTTGACCTCATATGTTGATTCTTCTCTACCTTGAAACTCGTATCAAATGACTTTAAATCATAAATCTAATTGAATAATCCTTATAAAATTTTCAAGAAGTCAAATAAGTCTTTTTTAAAGTTTTGAAAAAGTTCATGAATTTATGATCATTTTTTTACTATGTAAGCATGATTCTTCTCTACCTTGAAACTTGGGTCAAATGATCTCAGATTGAAAATCTAGTTGCATATATCTTATGGATTTCATGATATATTAAATGGGTCTATTTTATATTTTTGAAAAAGTTCACAGATTTATTATCATTTTCTTTACCTTAAAGACATGATTCTTCTATCTCAAAACTCCTGTTGAATGATCTCAGATCAAAAATTTAGTTGGATATTATTTATGAGTTTTTTGAGAACTTAAATGGGTCTATTTTAAATTTTTGAGAAAGTTCACAGATTTATCATCATTTTTTTGACTTTATAGATGTGATTTATCTCTACCTTAAAACTCGTGTCAAACGACTTCAAATCAAAAATCTAGTCGCATATTCTTTGTAATTTTTTTGAGATCTCAAATAGTTCTTTATTAGATTTTTAAAAAAGTTTATGAATTTATGACATTTTTTTTAATCTAATAAGCATGATTTTTCTCTATCTCAAAACTCATGTCAAACTACGTTAGATTGGAAATATAGTTGCATATTTTTTTGAGGTTTTTTGAGATCTCAAATGGGTCTCTCTTAGATTTTTGAAAAAGCTCATAGATTTATGATCATTTTTTGACATTGTAAGTGCGATTATTCTTAGCTTTGAAACTCATGTCAAACAACTTCTAATAAAAATGTAGATGCATATTCTTTGTGGGTTTTTCAAGATCTCATATGAGACCCTTTTAGATTTTTGAGAAAGTTCATGGATTTATCATCATGTTTTTGATTTTATAAATGTGATACATTTCTACCTCAAAACTCATGTCAAATGAGATCAGATCAAAAATATAGTTACGTATTTTTTATGAGTTTTTTGAGATGTAAAATAAGTATCTCTTAGATTTTTGAAAAAGTTTACATATTTATGACTTTTTTTTGTACTTTAGACATAATTCTTATATCTCAATACTCATATCAAATGACTTTAGATTAAAAGTCTAATTACATATTCCTTGTGAGTTTCTATAGATCTCAATTGAGTCTCTCTTAAATTTTTGATAAAATTCACAAATTTATTTTAATTTTTTTGACCTTGTAAGCATAATTCTTTTTTATTTCAAAGCTCGTGTCAAACAATCTTATATCAAAAATCTAGTTACATATTTTTTTTAGAAATTTTGAGATCTCAAATGGGTCTCTTTTAAATTATTGATAAAGTTTACAGGTTTATGACTATTTTTTGTATCTACTTTCCGTTATTAGTCTCTATCTCAAAACTCATGTTAAATGACCTTAGACCGAAAATCTAGTTGCATATATTTTGGAGTTTTTAAAGATCTCAAATAGGTTTTTTTTAGATTTTTGATAAAGTTAATAAAATTATTGCCACTTTTTTGACACTGTAAGCATGATTCTTCTCTGCCTCAAAACTCATGTCAAATGACCTCATATCGAAAATCTAGTTGCATATTATTTGCGAGTTTTTTGAGATCTCAAATGCGTCTCTCTTAGCTTTTTGAGAAAATTCATGAATCTATCATCGTGTTTTTGACCTCAAAGACATGAATTTTTCTCTACCTCAAAACTCATGTCAAATGACCTCAGATCAAAATTTTAGTTGCATATTTTTTTTGTATTTTTTGAGATCTAAAATAGGTCTCACATATTTATGGTCATTTTCTTTGACATTATAGATGTGATTCTTCTCTATCTTTAAACTCATATCAAACAATGTTAGATCAAAAGTCTAGTTGCATATTCATTGTGGGTTTTTCTAGATCTCAAATTGGTCTCTCTTATATTTTTGAAAAAGTTCACAGATTTATCATTATTGTTTTGAATTCGTAAGTATGATTCTTCTCTACTTCAAAAATAATGTCAAACAACCTTAAATCATAAATCTGGTTGCATATTCCTTATGGATTTTTTAAGATCTCAAATGGGTCTCCTTTAGATTTTTAAGAAAGTTCACAGATTTATCACTATTTTTTTACCTTAAAGACGTGATTCTTTTCTACCTCAAAACTCATGTCAAACAACCTAAAATAAAAAAATTAGTTGCATAATCCTTATGAGTTTTTTGAGATCTCAAATGAGTCTCTCTTAAATTTTTATGAAAGTTTATAGATTTATCTTCATTTTTTTACCTCATAGTTTTGATTCTTCTCTACCTCGAAACTCATGTCAAATGATCTTAGATCAAAAATCTAGATGCATGTTCCCTTCGAATTTTTCAAGAACTCAAATGGGTCTCTCTTAAAAAATTTAGAAAGTTCAATAATTTATAGTCATTTTATTGAATTTTTAGGCATGATTCTTTCTACCTCAAAACTCATGTCAAAAGGTCATTGATCAAAGTTTTTGAAAAAATTCATGAATTTATGATCATTTTTAACCATGTAAGTGTGATTATTTTTTGCATCAAAACTTGTATCAAATAATTTCAAATCAAAAATCTAGTTGTATATTTCTTGTAGGTTTTTTGAGACCTCAAATGGATCTCTCTTATATTTTTAAAAAAGTTCACAGATTTATCATCACTTTTTAACCTTAAAGACATGATTCCTCTATGTCTCGAAACTCATGTCGAATGACTCCAGATCAAAAATCTAGTTGCATATTCTTTGTAGATTTTTCAAGATCCTAAATGGGTCTCTTTTAAATTTTTGAGAAAGTTCACAAATTTATCACCTTTTTTTGACTTGAGTTTTTTGCCATTTTTGAAGTCTGGAAAAAAAATCATTTATGGGAAGGATATAGGGATATGTGGGAATAAGAAATTTTAAGTACCATAACTTTCAATCCCAAACTCTATTTTGGTTTTTGTTTTTTTAAAAGTGCATATTTTTTTAAGCTTTACATATTGGTGGTATTATTTTTGATCTTTTGTAACATCTATTTTCTTTATGGTGTAATGACTTAAATCTCACTTCATTTCTATTTTAGTCTCTCTTAGACATATTATCATTTGAATCTGACATCCCTTTAGTTCCTTGTACTTATGTACGTACTACTCAAAATACATTTTTGATTGAATTTGACATCTATACTAGCCTGCTTATATTTGAAACATTCAAGGGGGATCAATGTTGATAGTACTAAGGATGTACTACGTTGTGTTGTGCTTTCTTTCTTTTTTTTGATTCATCTTTACTTACTACAACAATATTTAGTTTTACACTATAGATTCAATCTCTATTAGTCTACTTGCAGCATTTAATTATCATTAATAGAAACCAATAATAGAAATCATCTTGCAATCCAAAGGTTACAATCAAATATAATAAGCACTGAAACTGAACCTACTGATGTTAGAGTCAAAATCAAATAGTTTAACCATTGTGACAAAGTCCATAGAATACTATATTTTTCCATCTTCCTAGATTTACTATTTCATATCAAATCTGTAAAAATGCCTAATGAATTATGGGCCCAACTCACCAAGCTCTTTGGGGTATAGAATGTGATGAAAGGACATGAACTAAAAAATGAATTCATTAGATTGAGTTTAGATGACTTCGACACTCTTCAAGACTTATTCACCAAGTTTAAACTTTTGAGATTATAGTTGAAAGCATGTGGAATTGACAAAAAATATACATAACTTGTTTTGTCAATACATTGTAAATAAGGTCTTGAATATTATGTATTCATCTCCACTTTCCATGCCATTAAGAGTGCTCTTGACACCACATGGAAGATGCCTTCTTTAAATATATTTGTTACCAACCTAATTCAGGAGCAAGATAATTTGATACAGATGAGCACAGTGAAGTCATTTAAATCTCATGCACTACTTGATAAAAAAGATAATGCTTCTAACAATAAAGAGAAAAAGTAGAGCAAAAAATGATGAGAAGGGTAAAAATATTTTCACCTCCATATCGAACAATTTGACCTCTTCTTCCAGTCATAAGCTTAAGAAAGATCTGATCTAATGTGGGCATTGCTTAGGTAAGCATGATGAGAGTAAATGTTTGAAGAAACAAATTAACCACCTTACTTTCCTTTTCATTCAAAATAACATAGGTGTTCAAAATTTTGTCAAACCATCTTCATCAACCCATAAATCAACTAAGGCAAATGACTCTGGAAAAGAAAAAGAAAAAGATAATAACAATGAAAAATATAAGGGAAAAGCCTTAGTTGTAACTGTGCCTCCAAGTCATCTTACATGTGTCATTGACTCTATTGCTTCACATCACATGGCCTCTTACCAGATAGAGTTTAGTTCCTTATAACCATGTGACATGTCCTTTATACAACTAGGTAATAACACTTATAAAAAGGTTATTAGGAGAAGGTTTTTTAAAGTGAGTGGTGAGGCATTTGAAAATGTTCTAAGTGTGCCCTCACTCTCAACTAATCTCCTATCAGTTTACCAGTTCACTCACCTTGGTCTAGGCATGCGAGCTGAATTCACTCCATATTAAGTGTACATCAGGGAGTTGCACAGTGATATTATTTTCATTATGGAAATAGTCCATCATCATACATGATTATATATCTTCTAACACTATTCTTCTAACTCTCCTTCAAATTCTTTAGATTCCTCTTTGGACTCATCTATACCTATTGACACTTCTAAGTTTGAGCATTTTTTTGATATTGACGACTGTTCTTTTGTAGATGACTACAATAGTGAAATGGAAACACCTCCACCATCTCCTTGTCACCTTCTAGATATTCAAGAGTTAGCCCCTGATCCACCTACCTTTGATCTACTTCTAAAATCATAGGGAAATGGTCTATTGATCTAGGATACAATAGAGATCAGGCAGTCGATTCCATAATTACAAAGGATTTTGCAAACCTTTTTCACCTCTACTTCTAGTGCACCATATTGATGTAGAGTAGTTAACCCATATATATCATAGTATGAGAACAATTCATTTCATAGGAATTACACATCGATTAAATATCCATTAGGTGTTTGGTATACAAATTCATTATTTCAAGGTGAACCATTCTTCACTTTATCTACGTCAGATTCACAATCATTTCTAAGCATTCTTTTAGGGGATAATGGGTGCCTACAGTCAATTGTAGACCTTAGAGGGGATTTTTAGCTCTCTTGTCTTTTTGGGAGGTGTTTTGTTCCTATAGGTTTTCTCCTTTACCCTAATTTATGTGGAGTTGTATTGTACTTGGATACCTCATCAAACCTTGTTGTCGGGGCCCAATTCTTCTACCCACCTAGGCTACACTTTAGGGGGGTGTTAGTGTAGGAATTTTCCCACATAATGGTTTTATCTACATGCCTTTTTAGCTTACTTAGGTTAGTTTATTATGCTATTAGGGGTCATTTAACTTTAAGTGAGTTCTAATTACTAATTAGTGTTTTACCTTTTTCGTGACTTAATTTTACCATTTATGTAATTTCTTCTTCTTCTAAGTTAGTTAATGAAATTTTTTTTTGGTAAAATTTTGTTGTTTTTGGAGCTTTCATTCTACCTCTATAGGTATTTGACATTATTGTACACTAAGGTACATGATCTATATACCCTTTTACTCTATAATTTTCAATACTATAATAAAAATGGATCATTTAAAGAAACAAATATCTAGTATTAGACACTTGAAAATGTCAATCTTGACCTATAATTACCTTGAATTATGACACATCTCTTTCACAACTTTATCTTCTATCTATTTTCATTCTATGGTCTCATCCTTCCTGAGATTCTACCAATCACATAAAATAACTCCCTAGTTTGTTGCTAATATGATTTTATCCTAATCACATTATCTCCTAATCATCATATCATCGCTCTTATTTTTTGTATGCCTCCAGTATTACTCAGAAGGTCCAATTTTTCAAAATAACCTACTTGTATTGGTCTTATCTACAACCTAGCAATGGTTATTTTAAAAACTTAAATCATTTTTATGGGTCAACCTATATATTTCTCATGTCAATGGCGAGGAAATTTCCCTGAAGAGTCATGTATTTATACCAAATAGGTCTAAACCTAATCTATATCTAGAACTCATATAACAAGTATAAATAAATCATCTATCACTTACACATTTATAAAGACTACCCTAAATCTTCTAAATAAAAAATGGTCACAAGAAGAAATGCCTATCAAAGTCTAAATCAACTAATCCAAGTTAGGTTTTACTTATTAAAGTGTGAACATATATATTAAAAATTTTATCCATAATAAAATTCAAATATTTCACAATACACCTAATGGCATAATAACATGTTCTTTAATACCTCCTGACAACATTAGAAATACAAGTAGTGCATAACTTAAAGGGTGGTTTACATCAAGTCACCCATATTTCATCCCATTTTTAGGCCAAATCTAGTTCCCAAAGTTAAGTTAGGTTTTCAAAGTAAAACAAACAATTTTTTTATAATTTCACACAAAATCAGATAATGATATCACATAAGATGAAATTTTACAAGCAAGTGGTGATCTATGATAAAATAGATGGGCTCATACTATACAAACATTTCCATAAGAAATTATATGTCTAAGTAATTTGTGGATGTCTAGTTTCTACTACATTCATCTAGGAATGTTTAGATAATATGTTTCTAGAGATGAGATTCCCCAGATCCACTTTCAATCCTTTATGCCACATGCAAATAGTCTCAGATCTACATCGAACAATAACAAGTTAATTACCCTAGATTTTTTATTAATTTACATAAATATTTAATTGTATTTAAATATATAGTTTTAGCATTTGTGTTTTTGTAATTAAATCATATTTTAGACATTTTTAATAGTTCAAAGTTTTATCTTGTTTAGACACATTAATCCAAAATAATGTAAAATAATAAATTATTTCAGCCTCTAAAACTACATAGGTTTGATATAATTATATATTTATATCAAATACCTAACTTTTCCATTTCAAAAATTCCAATAACTTCCTTTTGTTAAATTTGGTATGTTTGTAATATTATATTATTTTATTTATATTATATATGGATTATACACATGTTTAAGGTATGTGTAGTGTATTTCACATGCAAAACACTTTCATATACTAAATTTTCATGAACCCATGGCCTCTTATACCCTTTAGGTTTAAATTGTGTATAAATTACATATTGGATATGATTTTACCTAGGGTTTCCTCAACTTTTAGTTTGTTATGCCATTTTATTAGGGGTACCCCTTGATTTTTTCTAGTGTTAGCCACATTGCCTCACATTTTCCTTTTCCTTTTAGGGTTAACTTCTATTGTGGTTGTTATAGATATGCTTTTTCTAGGGATAAACTTATTTTTTTATTTATCATTATTCATAACTCATTATGATTTATAGAAAACCCTAGTTTTTGTAATTTCTCTTTCATTAACATTATATCATATTCTTGTATGCTATATATTATAAAATATTATGATAGTTAAGGTTACTGCATCTAAGGTCCCTACTAGATAAAGTGAAATACTAAAATTTGAACCCATTTAATTTTTTTGAAATATTTTTGTATAATAATCATGCTTATTTGAAACTAATATGATGATTTCTAATGAGGGTAATTGTTCCTTAGTTTGATACACATGTGGATGATAATTTGAACAAATTATTTGTATACCAATACTATGAATGATAACCATGTGAATGAATTATTTTTAACTTACCTTAAATTATTGATATTTATAATTAATATGAAGATAGGCTTGAAAGATGTAATCACTTAAAAGTTCTAATTGGATACTAAGAATGTTTCCTTAGTTACCATGTCCCTAGGATATCCATGTCCCTATTCTTGAGAATTAGACTTACATTTCTAGTCATTCAATAGACCACAGTCACCTACAACTAGTCATAACATAGTCACAGAACTATCATCTTAGACCCCAATCTAAATTTCTTAGTAGTCTTGCTAGAGGACATTAATGCCACATTTGGGACATTACAACCATATGACACTAGTGTCCCCAACTAATCACTACTTTATTTAGTCCCAATAATCCCAACAAATATTTTTTCAAATATGTGCCCCTCCTAAGGTTGGATTAAGTTCATTTTCTTATGCACACAAGTAATAAAACTCTATAAATACAAGTTTAATCTACTTCTATTAACTATATGGAAAATAGATACAAAAGCTATTCAAACCAAAGACAAAGTTGTGCAAAATCAATCTATTTGATCCCTATTCTACCCTACTTTCTCCATACTACCATATATAATAGCCCTAAGTCCAATTTTTAAGAATTTAAAAGCTCAAGCACATTCAAGACATTCAAGGCCACTCTAAATCTAGCATTCATTTTTACATACATCAAGAACTAGGTTTAAAAACTACATCAGACTTGATCCCTCCTTAGAGTATTATTATGTAGGAAAATATCTATATAGAGGGGTGTTGAGGATGTCTAGTCCATTCTAATGGCACACACAAAATTATTGCTTATTCCATACTTATAAGGAGATTAGGGTTGACACAACAAAACAAGTTTTCTAAGTACAACACAAAGATATATGTTTCGGTCACACAAGAATAAAACATATGAACATAGGAACAAGTGCTCCCTAAAAATAGGAACAATACCACAAAGGGGACATTAGTGCCACATTGAAGACACTACACACAGATGGTGGTACTATCTAAATTGAGTGCTACTATCCAATGAATAGATGAATATCATAATCTTATTGACAACAAAGACTAATACCTAGATATAAAATTTCAACACCCGGATCATCTATGGTAGTTAATTTTCAAATAAGTCTCTATTTATCCTTAATTTTTGTTATTTATAGAAATTTAAATAAGGTCAAAATCACAAAAAATTAGTAATCAATTATTTAATATTTATTTAAATGATTTAGGAATCTTATCCATTTAAACAAACATACGAATTACATGTGTAAAACCCTAAAAGGTTAAGTCATTTGGTTAACCCATCTTACTTTAAATATTGCATCAAACCACAGTTTGCATTTAACCAAAATTTGTGCAATAAATTTAGGGTTGAATACTTCTATTTTTTTAATTCTATTTAGAAAACCTAACTAATTAAAATCAAGTTTTCATTAGGGTTTAAATTTATTTTACATATAATTTAAATAATTACAAAAAAACCCTAGATTCTAAATCTTAAACCCTAGATAATATACATTAGGGTTACCAATCCCTTTTTCAATGATTTTTTGTGAATAATCTAACCCATCCCATCATGATTATAATGATAGAATAAATAGATTACATTTTGTTACAAAGTTTCATACTTTCAGCTATATGATAATTCCTTTAATTTAGAATGTTTTAAGCTTAACTAGGCAATTTGGGATAAATACTGACATAGGAAAAAGCTACATAAAGACTAATAACCTAGCTATAACCTTGAAAACATGAGTAATAAGATACTCTAACACCTCACTCAAGTAAATATAAGGGCTAAAAATAGAGGATTTAATGTGAAGTCATGTATCTGTATGGATGCCAATCCATCTTATTAGAGTATATGGATGTTGAGTCATTGTAATCACCAAGTAGAAGTAGGATTGGTGATAAATATAGGAATCATTAAATATAAACACTACACTTAAAAATACTAGGTAGAATTATGAACCCAAGGATTCATATCTTGAACACCCTCCAATAAGATAGTGAGAAGTGAATATATAGACTACTAGGGTTACCACACTAGGGTCATTAGTGGGGATACCACACTAGTGTCACTATAAGAATCACCAAAAATGCCATGGAGTTGATTAACAATATTCATATGCATTCTGACAAATAAAGTGATTAAATAAAGTATCCATGTACAAAAGAGGAATCTAGAAAATACTAAAAAAAGTATAACATTTACATATAAATATCATAAAGTGGAGAAAAAAGAGAAAATCCATATGAAAAACTCTCCTACCCCCCAAAAAAGAGAGAAAATAAGAATATAGAGCTAGAAATTCCCCTAAAGATGATGCTAAAGTAGTCCATACTCCAAGTACTCTCAAGTCATAAAAGAACTTAATTTGTATGAGTGGTCTAAATCCACTACTTGATCCCAAAAACAACTGAGACTATGCTTCACTAGAATAGATTAAATAAACAAAACTATCAGTGGTGATAAAATTACAAAACAATACTACATGTGCAAGGGATGCTCAACAGGTAAGAAGTAGAATATACACCACACACACCCCCAATATTGTCGACTCTGTGAACTGAAAGAAAAAGGTGTATATACACCCCCCCCCACAATAATGAGTGGAGTAAATGAAAAACTTTTGTATGAGTGGTCTGAATCCACTACTCGAACATCAAATAAGATGACACTATATACACTAGAAAAACTCCATGTCACATTGAAGGAGACTATCAAATTATCAAATAAGATAAGATGGCATTATGACTCCCTAGAATAGTTATACTTTAAGCTATGGGATATTATAAACTATCAAAAAGGTGGTGTCAAAAATATAGATAAAATATCTCAATGATGATGGCCTATGGTGGTGATGGAAGAGGCAAGCAACTGAAGAAGTGAAAAAATGCCTAGAATAAAGCACACAAACTCATGAAGGTAGATAAGGATAAATCAACAAACCCCAATGGAACTTTATAAATCAAAGTATAAATCAGTACTAGATGGAAACAAGCAATACACTAGGCTTCACCAGAATAGCTCCAAATGAAAATAATATCAACATATCAAATAAGCCATCAATAGAGGTGCTCTAAAATAAGGGAGCTAAAAAAAGTGTGTCTCCATAAAATAAGGTGAGGCACTAAGGAAGGGTCCTTGAGGAAACATGACACAAACTATCAGTGTGTTAATGTGATAATGCATAAACTAGCATGTCATGGGTTGATGGAATAGTGTTTCAAATGGAGAAAAGATCCATCATGTATGCAAAAACATGCCAAAAATGATCAATTGTCTAAAAATGACAATCTATAAAGCACATGCAAAGGATGTTAGATTCAATAAAAAAATGTATCCAAGATAGTGCAAATTGAAATAGTGGCACAAGTGGGTATAATTCAAGCCAAGAAAGAGTAATGTGGGCCAAATATCATGTAAAGAGGATGTTATTCACAACCAAAAATGCATCCAAAATTACAATGAGAAATCAAAATAAAAGAAAGAGAAAAAGAAGATTTTGTTTTGCATGTGAGGGGGTTTAGCCTCCTACAAAACTAGACCTCACCCACCATTCTTTGACATGTGATATATAAGGTAAATGCAAAAAATAATGAATATAGCCCTCTTTTTAAAAAAATCACTATATAATTTTATCCAACTTTAAAATACACCAATTAAAAGTGATGTATGCTAAAATCTAAAAACCCCTCATAATTCCATTTACAAAATAATTTTTATAAAAAAAACAATAAGAAAACTAGGTCCTCTCTAAGTAATAATTACTTAGTTAAGAACATATGGAACCCCCTCCCGTGGATTAAATCTACAAACATGTGTCAATGTTTTCCCATTGTAATTATTTTTTCCCCCAACCCATAAAATCTTCCTCCACTTTAAGATATTCATCCCCATAATAATATTGCTTTTATAAGAAAAACCAATTAAAAAAATTAACTTAGTATATCCACAATGTAAAAATATTATCTCCATTAAAATAAAATCTCTACCCTATAAAAAAAATCCACATCACTTTAAATAATATGACCCCACAAAAAACAAATTAGCACCATATTATTGGGCATTCCCTACACTTACAGATGAATCATTCAACATAATCCATATTTAAATGATTCGTGGGTCAAGATCATGAAGCATGCTTTTATGAATAATAATTATTTTGTTCAGTTGATTTATTCTCTTGTGTATACTAAAGAGAATCTATGTTTGTAGTAATGAGATATTAGAGAGATCTTGGTTGAAGAGTTTTAATAAATATTTCATGGTATCAGAGCTAAAAACATTACTTGTTGTTGGTTAAAATAAAGGAAAAGCTCTTTCTTTTTGTGTCATATTTTGGTGGTTGATGGAATAAGAATTTGTAAATAGCAGGTGGAAGTCATCCAGAGGATCACTGGGTCTCTAAAAAAAATTTGTTGGATTTGGTAATGTTCTTAGCTATGATACCATGAAAGAATTATAAAAATTCTTCAGCCAAAATCTCTCCAAGAGCTCAATACTACATAATTCAACATACATAAGAGAATAAATCAGCTAAACAAAAAACGCAATTATTCAAAAAATCATTTATAAGGATATGAAAAATATCATGAATCATGTATATTACAATATAGATCCCTTGCTTAAATAGGAAAGGCAAAACAAGTTGCAAGCTAAACTAGGCATTGTGGATTAAATCTTCACATAAGATAAAACTAGGAAAAGACTAATAACCTAGCTAGAACCTAGAAAACATGAGTAATAATATACTCTAACATAAATGAGTCGTAGTTGACAATGGATCAAGATTTAACATCTGCAACATTTATTGTTTATGTCATCGTAACATATATGCTACAGATTTGGATCCTTGCAATATGAGCATCTGAGGGTTTGGAAATATTCCAGGAAATGTTTTGGGTCAAATTAGATTAAACATTACCCTCGGACCCTGAACACTATCTATAACATTCCAATTCATGCCAAATTATCTCAATTACAATCTCTTACTTGGTAGACCATGTATCCATGTTTTGTATGCAATTCCATCAATATTACATGCATGTCTAAAATTGAGCTACATAGGCCATATATACCCATGCCCTATGGATAAAATACATTTAAGTATTTTCAACATATATATCCTTCCCATAACTATATTTCACACATGGATTTTGATAATAAACCACCCTATGATATAATTCAAAACATGTATACAATTGCACCATCTATTTCTAGTACATGGGATAATAAGTTTACTTCACCTTTCTTAGTATGATATTTTTAAAAGGGATTACATAGGTTAGGGCCTTAGTAAACAAGAATAGGAAATTATAAATACCATTGAATAATATGATGTCATGCCCAAATTTTATGATTGAAATTCACATCATTTATTTTTTCTTAAACAACCACATCGATGCACACACTCATCATGCATGTAAGGATGAAATTTTTGCAAGCTTAGATAGATTTTTAAGAAGAATTACAACTAGTGTCAAAATAACCAAAAACTAATGTTTCATGGAAAAAAATCCATCAAACAATTTATATACAAGATTGAATTTCACACCTGATAGCTAGTGTGTAACTCGACAAATCATACTTAAAATGACGATTGAAAAAGCACCTCCTCAGGGAAAAATGACTTTTCATCATGTAATACCAATTACATTATCTATAGATTCCACATATTAACCTAATAAACTAAACCTAGTTAAGGAAACTCCAAAATTAAACTTGTACTTCAAATGGGTTTTGATGAAAAGTGATTGCATTACCCAAATTTTTCTACATAATTTAGGTAAGAAATCACATTGCTAAAAATAGAAAATGACCTGATTTCAGAGATATCAAATTCCCAAGTTGGAAATAAACTCCATGAAATTATTAAGAGACATTTATATTATAAAAATACCAAATATAACTATGTTAACAATGTCACTTTTCAGGTGACTTCGTTGGCTGCAATTAATCAGACAATGTAGGATTTCTGCAAATGCCTTCCAAAATAGGTTTGCCAATTGATATCCATAAAGGATATAAAAATATTGGTTATGGTTTCTCACTCCCCTATGATAGGAGAGGAGGTTAAAAGTCTCAAATTAAATATAATAATTCATTTAGATGTTTTTTATATTTTTTCTAAGCTATTTCGAATTGATTCGCATAAGAACACAAAAAAACACAAAATAATTAAGCCAAGAAAATAGACTACTAATAATAGTAAACTACCCCTAAACAAACAATTTAAAATTCATTATGTAATATTAATATGGGTAAAAACATTTACAACTTTATTTTTCATAAAGAAATAAATGTTCATGACTAAAAACAAGTCTATTTCCTAGCAACCTTATAGACAACCACACCAAGAAGTGCATTCTTTTTCTTCAAACTCCTTTTGCAATTGGCCTATAAATTTGAGGCCTGATTATGACAAATTCATACTGGTATTGGATATAAACACTCCTATGATAGAATAATTGGTTTCAAGTCTTAATTTCACATATCTAAGAGTATAGATATTTTTTAAACCCTTATTTTTGGATTGTTCTGAGTTGATTTGCCAACAAACAATTACGTTCAAAATTTCTTGTTTTGCATATCAAAATTAAAAAGTGTTTAAACAGTGTTATCAAATATCATGAGATATTGTTATAAATTCTTCCTTGGTTTTATTAAATGAAGGAAAATAACACAAGGTTACGATTTTATCCAAAATGAAACATATGTCTAAATATTACAAGTCATTCAACACTATAATTTATCTAACAAAAGAGCTTGACAAGCAAAAAATATATCAATACTCAAATCACAAAAGGGAATTTTCTTCAATAAAAAAATTATCTTCAATAAGTAAAAATATTCACAACAAGAATGCTCAATAAAAATAGTCCTAAATCAAGGATGAAGCCAGACATGGTTCATCCAACTATAAAAATAGATGATAAAATCTAATCTAATACATCCTAAATATCATCTAATGCATGATTACTTGCCAACAAAAACTATAACTCTTGATGTACCTGCACAACTTTGAGTACGTTAGCTTTAAGGTGGTGAGAAATTCCCATTATGATCTTATTGATATTCAAGTATAAACCAAGTTAAAACAAAATACAAATATAATAATTTTTTTCTCATGTTTACAAACAAATTCAAATGATCAATCTTACAATCAAGATAGAAATGAAAATTTACCAATACACTTATTTAATCTAAATAAGATTAAAACACAAATCTATAATTGGAATTCATTTTTTAATACTATATACAATAATCTAATTATAACAAAGATAAGATACTCTAGCTAGTTACTCTCAAACTCAGGTAAGCCTCTATGATTATTACACTTACTAAACACAAAACAATGAAATATTAGCCTTATATCATGGACCAAGAGTGGATCAAAATTTATTGTAGTAGATTTTTAATGTTTAATCCTACTAACCTCTTTCATTCTCACTCATCCACACCTTATTTACAACTACATAAAAATTTAAGTTCAAGTATTCAAATATGGATTTAAAAGTAGTCCCTTCATGATGGGTTTCACCATATGAAATAATATGCACAATCACAACATATTCAATATAGATTTTAAAATTATTTTTCACACTGTCTTCACTTCACCAAGGAAGACACAATCTTATTAATAAGTTAATCAATCCATCTTATTATCATAATTTTAAAAACTCAACAAAGAGGTAAGAGGATAATCATTTGTATAGAGTAATTTATTTATATAAATTTAAGACTAACTCCTCATATATGGGTGATATAGGGGTATATTTTCATATATAAAACATAGCCTATAATAGAAGATTTATAGATACACACCATCTAATTCACAGACCAACACAACAGGGACATAGTTTGACATTGTAAAGACACATATATACATTTATATACATAAAATAACTATTACGTTTATGATACATTATAGTTGATCTAATACCAAATTCTTGGCTTCTTTCCCCCTCTACTCCCCACTATAAGATTGTCATGCCTTAACTAATTGGGACACCATAATTAATAGGTTATTAAACTATAGAGAGAAAAATTATAATAGATATATTTAAACATAAAATAAAATTTTGTCACACTCTTTTCTAAACAATAAAAGTCAAGAAATCAGCCTTATAAAAAAATTGCTATTATTAACTAGATGGACACAAACAACTAAAATTAGATTATAGCTAATGGGCTACATAATATATAACAAAGATAAGTATGGATCCATTTTTAAGCTAATAATATTATACTATAGATGATTATACATTAGTAGTATCACTCCACACTAAATCAAAACAAATCCATAATTTATAAATAGAATATCATTTGCATACTGGTTATACGTTTATAAATCCAACTTAGAAAATGTTAAAACAACCAAACATCCGTAAGGTTGTAAATTTCTTGAATACTAGTATATATACCAAAAACAATGCTATCAACTTACCATGATTTTAGTTATCATATAACAAAATTAGTATTAATTTATATATTAGATTGGATTTTGGTCCTAAATATCAAGATAGATCATCACGAGTAGATTACTTGCATAAAAAAATTTATTTTTATACCACTCCTGAACTGGTTTCATCTTCCTTTGCTGCTTCTCCAAAGTGCCTTACATGGTTTCTTGATGTTTAAAGCTCCTTCCCAAAACCTCCATGGCAATACCCTTATGATAATAGATAAATAATATTGAAACATATTAAATCATAAAGAACAATATTGGAAAACTTGAATTCTAATATCTAGTGCCATATGGAATACATGAGTACATGCACTGACTTTTAATGTTGAATTAGATTGAATCATTGAACAGCATACTATGAAAGAATTACGAGTTCCAATCATGGTAAAATCACACTAATAATATAAGTATTCATCTAACGTCATCAAAATATAATAATATAAATATTGTAATTATGATAGCTCAAGTACCCATATGATGTACAAATAATACTATATAATTTATTTCTTTCACTTCATTACACTCAAAAAGTGGTCCACCATCTACTCCATAAGTAAGTTGTGTAAGGTGGGATTTAATGTTGGAATGAAAAAGTTTTAGGTAACATATTTAATTGCTTCTCACTAATTTTGTCAGTCATCTAACCTAAATGAATTCCTCCACTAAAATTTTCATCCCAAATGTGGGTTTGTCTACCACCCAGGTGAAACCAATGATTCCAATTTCACATTGGCAATATTAAATGCCACCTTATTTAATAAGATATTTAATCATTTCATTATTATTATTTTTAAAAAATACTACAAAAAAATTATTAATACTCAGTCCAAACAAATCTCCTATTCTAACACATGTAAGTCAACTTGACTCTCCAACAAGATCGGGAACCTCATATTACAATCAGTTGTATTATATTCTAGATTTAAGGAACTTGAAAGAATATCCTATTCCAGCTGAGTTCTTGGCACCATACCCAAACAAAAAGAGGGGGAACATTAATTTAAAAACAATTTATAATTAAAATATAACTATACTAAGTGCCAATCATATCTATCACATTCAAACAAGAACATAACTCATTCCACCATTCATCTTTATCAGAATATCACAATATCAATCAAGTTAACCTATTGCATTATTTTTAGATCAATACCTAACATACTTGAAATATAATAATATCCATCTATAATAAAGGGCTTGGATATTTAAATATAGATATATGAAAAGGTACAACTGAAGTTTGGAGCACAATAGTTGACATGAGCAAAGTATAAAATCTAGCCACTACAAAAGTATTCCCATGTCAATCAGGAAACCAAAACAAAATAAAAAATTAGCCAATATGAATATAATATCTTAGATTACATGGAATATAATAGGTAAGGAAAATAAAAATAAAAGTAAAACTAAGGCATTATATTTTCTTGAGAATAAACCTCTACTGGCTTCTTCAAATCAATAAAATATAATCCTCCAAGATTTTCTTATTACTCAGATGGTATAATGAAAATTATAAAGTGATTTTTAAAATATATTGAATACATAAATATAGTTAAGCCTACATTTTTACTATGTAGTTACATTTACATAAGTTCCCTAAGAGATATACCAAGTATCCAAACTCACACTATGTTGATTATTCTATTTAATACATGATGATATACCTAATTTAACTAGTCAACACAAGTAATACTCAAGACAATAATAACTAGAATAAGAATGAAATAAACACATGTATCCATAATTTCTATGTATATCTAAATATATTTATTCCAACTATAACTGGAGGAGAGTGCAAAAATCCATTTTCTTGGTAGAATTTGATGAGAAATGAATGCCCAGCTCTTCTTTCATGGCATTCTCTCCTTTGTTGTTATTTAGCAAAATCCTTTGTCTCCCTTTCTTAATTTTTAAGTTCATCCTATTTTATAAGCTAATGAATATCTTTACATACCTCCTCACTCCTTCCTCTACCTGATATGGTGCACATGTTCCCCACTACTTGACTACATAAGCAAACATTAAATTGTCTTCTTTATGAATAGACTATAATAGTCATGTGATTAGCATGTAACATCATACCTATAATAAATAATATTTATCACTTATTATTTGAGCATGTTAAAGTACCTGAGACCTCTAATTATGTTATAAACTACTGTGTTTTAAACAAAATCTGTTGGTAAATCAAACCTTATTTATATTACCTTAAACCAATCAAGCCCCCTTAGATGCATTTTGTTCTCTAGTTCCCTCTATTCCCATAATTATAAGACATATCATATCATCCTTGGTCTCATTTATCCCTCATTATTCTTGATCTAAAACATCTAATTCACATCTCACATTTAATTTTAGCTCCACGCTCTTGGTAGATCATGTGGTCCTAGTTATGATGTCTTTATGTCATCCTAAAGCTCAACAGTTTCTAACACCTATGATTATAGATTTATGGGTTGGAAAAGTACTTATTCAAGTAAAATTTCCATTTTATAGATATTACGATACTCTGACACATACAAATATATTTTTTATCTAGCACTTCACAATACTTAGTTACCACAAACATTTGAGCCCACCTATGTGGCCTTTATTACCAACACTATGAAAACGAGAAAAGAGCACATTTATTTTGAGAGAGAGGTCCTTATACCTCAAAAAATCATAGATATACACCTACCTATCTATATAATTTTACAAATCAATGAGGTAGGTGTCAAAAGAGTCCTAGTTGAAAATGGATTATGATTGGACATTGAAAACATTTATTTTCTATGTCATCTTAACGTCCATGCTATAAATTTGGATCCTTCCAATATGAACATCTAAGGGTTTGACAATATTATGCAATTGTTTTGGGTTCAAATCATGTTAAACATTAACTTCAAACCCTATACACTATGTCCAACATGCCAAGTTATACTAAATGATCCCAATTACAATCTTGTACTTGGTATACAATGGATCCATGTTATGCACACAATTCCATCAATGTTACATGCATGTTTGAAATCTAGCTACAAATTCCATATAGACACATGCCCTATATATATAAACCATTTGAGTATTGTTATCATATAGATAATTCACGTAACTAAATTTCACACATGGATTTTTATACTACACCATCCCAAACTATAATTTAAAATATAGAAACAAATCCACCAACTATGTTTAGTACATAGGGCAATAAGTTTACTTTACCTTTCATAGTATGATAGTTTCAAAAGATGGCTTACATAGGTCAGGGAATTTAAAGCATATGATAAATAGGGAAAGAAAGCACTTGGATATATAAGTGATACATCTAATACCAAATCTTCTCGTAATGCCTCTCAACACATCACATTTTATCCACCTATCTCATGAGTATTTGATACAATGAATCATATTGATACACTTTAAGTTGTATATCTCAACCTCATTGATGATATAGTTTCACCAGATCTATGGTTTCTCAATGAGTTTACTAATGATAAAGCTCTCTTATAATTCCTAGGTGCATATGAATATATCCCCTCCTTATATGATAAGAATAGGTTTCCTTAATACATAAGTGATCACGCATACATTGGTGAGTGTTAAAATGACTTGGATAACATGTTACCTTATATAGATGATACAATCCTTATAGTATAATATACTTTAGATTGATCTATAATGTTCAATGAAGAAATAATTGAATTTTATTATGGCACAAAAATTTATCCTCACGTCATACTCTTGGTTGCCACATTACATAAATAAAAAGATAGATATTAGTCAAATTTTAACTAATTTTCCTAAAGCACATGCATTGGCTTATTTTGATATGCATGGTATTGATCCATCAATCATAGTGCACATAATTACACTCTATCCATATGCCAAACCAGTAAAGCAAAAGATTCATAAAATGCATCCTAATGTGGCTTTCCATGTTAAAGATGAAATACAATGTTTAATAGATGTCAATTTCCTTTGGCTAGTCACACATCCATAATGGATTGCCAATATAGTTGTGGTTATCAAACCTAATAAAAAATATGATGTTGTTGTGACTTTAGGGACCATAACAAAACATGTCCTAAAGATGATTTCTCTTTGTCAAACATTGATATGATATTATATTCCACATCCGGCTATGAGATGCTTTCCTATATAGATAGTTTTTCTAGGTATTGTTATAGATAAATTTTACTTATAGTCTTTGGAAGAAACAAAAAATAAACTCAAGAAGGGTATTCTATAAAATCACTATGCACGAGTTGATCCAAAAATTTGTAAATACTCCTCTTTGGCTTGGGAGGAATGACTTATAGATAAAAAATCACTCAAATAAATGGTTGGATTAGTTAGATAGTAGGGTGGATTTCCTATAAAGGTAGATCCAAGAAGCATGAAATTATTTACAAGCTATCAATCCAAACTTTTAAACAATCAAGTTTTAAAAGATAAAGTACTTGCATATATCATAGAACATACTTAAATGAAATATAAAAAGTTCATGATAAATTAATAGGTTAATTTGACTAATTATAACAATAAATAAATTGATATTAGCGCTAAATAAATTAGGTATGGTCTAGATAATAAGATAGGGCTCTATGATTAGGTGAAACGTCAAAAACTAGGATTTGATCAATGTATGGTGGGTGAAAACAACTTGTTATTTATTTGTTTGATAGTGATCATCGATGGTTGAGTGTGAAAATTAATGGTTAGGGTGACCATTGGTGGTTAGAGTAGACCATCAGTGGTTAAGATGACCCTTGATAGTTACTGTGTATTTTGGTCTAGTTCAATAAAGACTGATTGGTGAGGTTATAAAATGGAAATACAAAAGGTGGTTTCGAGTTGGGTTAGTTACAAAACAAAATGAAAGTGACTAATTAATAAAAATAAATACTTAACTTACTAGTTGATGATATAAAGAAGAGTCAAGGGATATGTTGGTGAAGCTTGGAGCAATTTTGGTAGAGTATCGATGCTTGAATGTTAATCAATAGATGACAACACTTCAAATCTCTATTACACTTCCTAGTTTGCTAGTTTATTAGAAGAACACCTACAAAAGGAAGTGCTGATGAAAGAGGCTCTAGATATGGAAGTGGATGATTGATCAATTCTAGATCCCTTTTCACCTCCTCCTCCTCCCTCTTTGTAAGAAGGAAGGAGAAGTGAAAAAATAGGTTACAAAGGTGTTCAACGAGTAGTTTAAATTTATCTTTCACATGCATAGGCTTTCACATGAATTAGATAATCTAAATATAAAAAATCAAGTTATAGTTAAAGTGGGTGTTTAATATTCAAGCGATGGAAACCTGACCATAAGTGGTTAGGCCTAACTATCAATGGTTAGGGTGATTGTCAAAGGTCGAGGGTCAAAGGTTAATTTTGGTCAATGTGGGTTTGTGAACTAGTTTAGCTAGTCAGCTACTAGACTCAAGTTTACAATTGAAGGGTTAGGGAATGGTCCCTAGGGGATCACAAAGTGGTCTAGGGGTTATTTAACATATGGTACCATTATGTACAATTTTTTAGTGTCTACATTTTACCCCTTTTTGTTATGAAATTTATATCAACAAGCTGTAAAATAAAAATGGATTGCGGTTCAAAGGTTAGGTTGCCCTGAGGATGAGATGAGGTGTTCTCCCCCAAATCAAGAATCAATAAGGTAAAATATAATCAAGTACAGGTTTGATAAGTGGTTAACTTGGTGATGAAGTGGGTGGTAGGTTAGGCATTAAAACACAAACATGTGCACAAAATGCAACTAATAGCGATAGCCAATATCATATAATGACTAGGTTACCTTGGTTGGTAAATATAAAGTTTAGTATTAGGATATGTGATAAGTAGAACATGTGCCCATATGTGATGGTTGGGTTAAACTTGTAAACTCAAGTCTCTTAGACAAGGCAAGTGTTTTCATGGGTATCCAATATAGGAAGTACTCTTGTGAAGACAAATTAGTTGGGTGTGAGTAGGGTAACGTAAGTTCAAAAAAATATTTAATATAACAATTTAGTTTGTGAAGTCAAAAAGACTAAGGCAAGGTTGTCACAAAATATGTGGTAGTTAGGCCAAAATAACTAGTGGCAAATGGATGTGGCAGTTTTTAAGGCGAGCAGAGAAGGTGATCTCCGTAGGTTGGCACTTGGTGTGGGTATGTGATAAAATGTTTGTGTGAGAAGTTAGTGGTTGGAGGGAAAACCATAAAAAATTGACCATTAATGGTCAGGGTTGACCCTCAGGGTTGACCAACGACAACAACCCTAACTGTTGATGGTCAGGTGTCAACCCTAAAAGGGAAACTTCAAAAGCCCACTATAGGGCCTTTTATGCTCATTTGAGCATATTGACTTAGGGCAATGGGCATTTAACATTTCATGAGAAAATGGTTATAGGTGTTAATGTGTGATTAGTTGACATTATTGAGGTGGATGTAATATTTCTAGAGAGTTGAGTTGATTAAGGATACAATGTAGATGAGGGAGGGTGTGTGGCCAGGCTATTAGTCCTTGGGTTATTCCTTGATGATATTCAAGGAATAAGGTAGGTGGTGTATTGTGCATTTTATAGAGTAGTTTTAGATTAGTTAAATGAATAGTGATGTGAGGTTATTTATATATTTTGGTTGTGGGTGACCTGGGGTTGAAGGTTTTGGATAATTATTGTTTGAGTGGAGAGTTAGAAGCTATAGTTGTTATTCAATTTGGTAAGGGTATGGTAGGGTGGATGGGTAGATTTAGATATATGTAGAAATTTTTAGGGATTTATGGTGTTCATGTAGGTGTACTGAGAGGGTAGGGTTTGTTTGGTCCATCAGTGGTCACCCATAGCGACCATCAATGGTCACTTTCAACCATCAACATTCTATAAGTTACCATCATAAGTCACTTGACCATAGGTGGTTGATTAAATGGTGATGTGTTTTTAAAATTTAAGGTTAATGGTTATTAGAATAAGGTTGATAGTTGAATGTTAAGGTTAGTTGTTGAGGATTTAGGTACTAGTTAATGTTTAAGGGTAATTGTTAAATGATAGGTCATGGCTAACATAAAGAGGTGAAGGTTATACGATGAAATCGATAAGGGTCATGAAAAATGGAAGCAAGAGGTAAGGTCAAGGTTTATAAGTTTAGGGCTGATTTTTTGAGTAATGGTTAAATGATATAGGTTGATGGGTAATAATTTAGGTTAAGGTGAAAGGTTAATATTGAATGTACGGGTTAAGGTTACAGTTGATAGGTTGGATGTTGAAAGTGGAAGGTTGGTTGTTAAGTGGTTATTTTTTTCAATCTTGAAACTCATATCAAATGATCTTAGATAAAAAATCTAGTTGCATATTCCTTGTAAATTTTTGAGATCTTGAATAGGTCTCTTTTAAATTTTTTAGAAAGTTCATATGATTTTTATCTTCCTTGAAACTTGTGTCAAGGGACATTAGATCAAAAATCTAGTTACATATTCATTATGAGTTTTTTGAGATCTAAAATGAGTATCTCTTATTTTTTAAAGAAATTTCACATATTTATGACCACTTTTTTGATACTTAAGGTGTAATTATTATCTATCTTAAAACTCATGTCAAATGAACTCAGATCAGAAGTCTAGTTGCATATTCTTTGTGGGTTTCACTAGATCTCAAATGAGTGTCTTAAATTTATAAACAAGTTTATAAATTTATCATCACTTTTTTGACCTCATTAGCATGATTCTTCTCTACCTCCAAACTCATGTGACATGAATTTAGATCAAAAATCTAGTTTTACATTCCTTGGGGGGTTTTCAAAATCTCAAATGGGTCTCTCTTAGATTTTTAAGAAAGATTACAGATTTATGACCATTATTTTGACTTAACACGTGCGATTATTCTATATCTCAAAACTCATGCCAAATGACTTTAGACTAAAAATATATTTGCATTTTTTTTTAGATTTTTTAATATTTTAAATGGGTCTCTCTAAGATTTTTGAAAAAGTTTAGTAATTTATGGCCACCTTTTTGACACTATAGGTGTGATTTTTGCCTCGAAACTCATGTCATATGACCCTAGATAAAAAATGTAGTTACATATTTATTGTCAATTTTTTAAGATTTCAAATGAGTCTCTTTTAAATTTTTGAGAATATTCTTGAATTTATGATCGTGTTTATGACCTTATAGACTTGATTTTTCTTTGCCTTAAAACTCATGTCAAATAATCTCAGATTGAAAATCTAGTTAAATATTCATTGTAGATTATTTGAGATCTAAAATAGGTATCTCTAAGTTTTTTGAGAAAGTTAACAAATTTATCATTATTTTATTGACATTGAAGGCATGATTCTTCTCTATCTAAAAACACATGTCAAATGACCTAAGATCAAAAGTCTAGTTGCATATTCTTTGTGGGTTTCTCCAGATCTCAAATGGGTCTCTCTTAGATTTCTGAAAAAGTTTACAAATTTATCATCATTTTTAACCTTATAAACATGATTTTTCTCTACCTCAAACTCATGTCAAATGATCTCAGATCAAAAATTTAGTTGCATATTCTTTGTGGGATTTTTGAGATCTGAAATGGGTCTCTCTTAGATTTTTTAAAAATTTCACGAATTTATCACTTTTTTTTAACATTAAAGACGTGATTCTTTTCTACATTGAAACTCATGTTAGATGATATCAGATAAAAAATCTTGTTGCATATTCCTTGTGAGATTTTCAAGATCTCAAATGTATTTCTCTTAAATTTTGAAAAAGAATCACGTATTTATCATGGTTTTTTCACCTCATAGGCATGATTCTTCTCTGCCTCAAAACTCATGTCAAACAACCTTAGATCAAAAATCTAGTTGCATATTCCTTGTGGGTTCTTGAGCACTCAAATGGATCTCTCTTAAATTTTTGATAAAGTTCATGAATTTATGGTTTTTTTTTTACTCTGAAGGCATGATTCTTCTCTACCTCAAAACTCATTTCAAAAAGTCACTGGTTGAAGTTTTTAAAAAATATTTATAGATTTATGAAATTTTTTTGACCATGTAAATGTGATTGTTGTCTACATCAAAAATCATGTCAAATGATCTCAGATCAGAAATCTAGTTGCATATTCCTTGTTGGTTTCTTGAAATCTCAAATGAGTTTTTAGCACTCAAAACTTCTATATCATGTTTTTTTCAAACAAGTCTTTATTTGAAGATATTTATTACTACTTTAAGAAATTCAAAGCTAGTCAAAATATATAACAAATATATGGCTCTTTTGTGCATATTATGTCAATGATCTAGACTACTCAACCTTCTAATCAAACATAGGATTTATATTAGTTAAACTCTAGAAGGTTATATATTCTCTATTTCATGTTGAGATACATTGATTTATTACAATTTTTTTTTCATGTGTTACTTTGTTACGATATGACATTGATGAGGGTTGATGGTCTATACACTCTTTATTCATGTGGTCCTTGCCTTATGTGACTTTATTTTATCATTATGTGAACTTTTACTCTAAATTGTATATAGGTCTTTCATTGAGTGACAATACAATTCATAAGGTAACATTTATTTTTTATTATGTGTGGTTATTGAATTAGGTTACATTTCATTTTCATTTACTATATTATCTATGACTATTCTTGTATGTGTCATTGAGATCTATTTCATGTGTTTTTATTATGTCCATCATGACCAGGACATTTTGTTCTTATGTGTGGATAAATATAGGATTTTATGTTTATATAATGGTGTCATGATCCATATCATGCATCTTTTTACTTGTGTAGAGTGTCATTATCTATATCATGCACCTTCCTACATGTGATAGTATTTGATGTTTATATGTATGATAACTATTATTGCATTCTTAATTTTTTAATTTATCTTTAAATGACACTTGTATAACTTATGATACATGTTTCATATATTCTTTGATGATATAATCATACTGTGATGATATATTCTTGATAGATTAGCACATGATTTAAAAATTTACATTTTTTATATAACATTATGTGTTTAATTAATTTATTTTAAGATGAGCAATTCATAGGCTACATTCCTCACCCAAAAAGGTGGAATGTTAGTGGTCTTATCAAATAGTTTCAAGGATTAAAGTGTCCATGCATAAATAATTCATATTTTGAGGAAATTTACATGATTCAGATGGTGCACATTAGGTCATAATATTGGTTTGGTGTATATTATAGGTTATATATTTATAGATCAAGATAAATTGAGGATATATATAAATAATCTATAAAAAAAAAATACTTGTAAATCAATGAAAAATTATCATATCTATCAAATTGTGACAAATTGACATATAGATTAATGGAATTATATATGAAATTGGGAAAATTGATCAAATTATGAGACATGGTTGTTATTCATGAATACACTTTTCTAATTTCATGTTAGTAATAAAGGCACTTACAGTATAAACATGAGTTTAAAATAAATCTACAATAGTTGATTTGTTTTATTCATATTTAGATATGATCCAATTATGGATCTCTATGCTTCCATATTAAGGTTCATGATCAATTTAATGAATCATGCAGTTGAAGTTCTATATCTCTTAATGATAACTTAACAACACCTTCTATTCATGAGTTTTGGGGAAATCATACCCAATAAATGGTTTTAATAGTGGTACTCATTTTATGGAAAAATCACCCCATGAATTTATTTATTAGGGAATAATCACCCCAAACTCCAAGGCTTTAGATAATAACATAATTCATCTTCTTATAGATGTGTTTTTCTCTTACTCTTCAAATTAAAAAAACAAAATCATTGATCTATTTTATTTTTTATTTTATATCATTTATGGACATTTATTATTGCAAGTTTTATTTGAAACTATTATGAAAAATTTAGACAATTAGATCCGTCTCCCTAAGATAAAGTGTGGTTACTATTAGTGTAAGCATTTTCTCACATAGTAGTTTTACCTACACATCTTTTTAGCTTGCTTAGGTTAGCTAATTAAACTATTTGAGGTCATTTACTTTTAAGTGGGTTCTAGTTACTAATTAGGATTTTACTTTTTTTGTGCCTTAATTTCAACTTATATGTACTTTTTTCTTCTAAATTAGTGAATGCAAACATTTTTTAATGGTATTTTCTTATATTTAGAGATTTCATTCTGTCTCTACAAAAATTTAATATTACTCATGCTCGTTATTCAGAGAACTTGACAAACTCTAACATAGTACCAGAGCTTTATTGATAGCCTCATACATTTATCTCTATTAACATGATCCTCCTGCATTCATCATTACTAGTTTTTATTTTATATGATTAATTTTTTGACCTTAAAAGTGTGATTATTTTTTATCTCGAAACTCATATCAAATGACTTCAGATCAAAAATCTAGTTGTATATTCTTGGTGAGTTTTTTTAAAATATCAAATAGGTCTATCCTAGATTTTTGAAAAAGTTTACGGATTTATGGTCACTTTTTTGACCTTATAAGCACAATTTTTTTTCTCAAAACTCATGCCAAACAATTTTAAATCAAAAATCTAGTTACATACTCTTTGTAGGTTTTTCGAGATTTCAAATGGGTCTCTCTTAATTTTCTGAGAAAGTTCAAAAATTTATGACTATTTTTTTGACTCTATAGGGGTTATTCTTCTCTATCTCAAAACTTGTGTCAAATGATCCCAAATCAAAAATTTAATTGTATATTCTTTATAGATTTTTAAGATCTCAAATAGATCTCTCTTAAATTTTTGAAAAATATCACAGTTTTATGATTATTTTTTAACTCTGTAGGTGTGATTCTTCTTTACCTCAAAACTCATGTTAAAAGGCCATTGATTAAATCTTTTGATTTCTTTTTACAGATTTATGGTCTTTTTTTGACCCTATGGACGTGATTATTCTCTGTCTTAAAAATCATGTCAAATGACATCAAATCAAAAATTTAGTTGCATATTTATTATGGGTTTTTTTGATATCTCAAATAGGTCTCCTACATTTTTGAGAAAGTTCATAGATTTATGACCAATTTTTTATCTTATAGGCATGATTCTTCACTACCCCAAAGCTCATGTCAAATGATCTAAAATAAAAAAAATAGTTGCATATTCCTTGTGGAGTTTTGAGATCTAAAATAGGTCTCTCTTACATTTTTGATAAAGTTCAAAGATTTGTGATCATTTTTTTATCGTCTAGGTGTGTTTCTTCTCTACTTCAAAACTCATGTCAAATGACCTTAGATCAAAAATTTAGTTGCATATTTTTTGTGGGTTTTTCTAAATCTCAAATGGATCTCTCTTATGTTTTTAAGAAAGTTAATATATTTATGATCATTTTTTTGACCCTATAAGCATGACACATATTTGTGTCAAAACTCATGTCAAATGATTTCAAATCAAAAATTTAGTTGCATATTATTTGTGGGTTTTTTTGAGATCTCAAATAGGTATCTCTGAGATTTTTAATAAATTTCATAGAATTATAACCAATTTTTTAATCTTGTAAACATGATTTTTCTCTATCTCAAAACCCATGTAAAAGAACCTTAGATCAAAATTTTAGTTCCATATTTTTTTAGAATGTTTATGGATTTATTGCATTTTTTTGACTTTATAGACATGATTCCTCTCTATTTTTAAACTCATGTCAAATGATCTTAGAAAAAAATCTAGTTGCATATTCCTTTTAGGTTATTTGAGATCTCAAATGGGTCTCTCTTATATTTTTGAGAAAGTTCACAAATTTATCACAAATTTTTAATCTTATAGATGTGATTCTTCTCTACCTTGAAACTCATATCAAACGATCTCAGATCAAAAATGTAGTTGTATATTCTTTATGATTTTTTTGAAATGTCAAATAGGACTCTCTTAAATTTTAATTTTTTAAAAATAAATTTATGGCCACTCTTTTGACACTATAAGCATGATTCATCTCTACCTTGAAACTCATATTAAATGACCTCAGATCAAAAATCTAGTTGAATATTTTTTGTGGGTTTTTCAAAATCTCAAATGGAAATCTCTTATATTTTAAAGAAAGTTAATAGATTTATGATCATTTTTTTGACCCTATAAGCATGACACATCTTTGTCTCAAAACTCATGTCAAATGATTTCAGATCAAAAATTTAGTTGCATATTATTTGTGGGTTTTTTTGAGATCTCAAATAGGTATCTCTAAGATTTTTAATAAATTTCATGGAATTATAACCAATTTTCTAATCTTGTAAACATGATTTTTCTCTATCTCAAAACTCATGTAAAAGAACCTTAAATGAAAAATTTAGTTCCATATTTTTTGAGAATGTTTATGGATTTATCGCATTTTTTTGACATTATAGACATGATTCCTCTTTATTTTTAAACTCATGTCAAATGATCTTAGAAAAAAAATCTAGTTGCATATTCCTTTTGAGTTTTTTGAGATCTCAAATGGGTCTCTCTTATATTTTTGAGAAAGTTCACAAATTTATCAAAAAAATTTAATCTTATAGATGTGATTCTTCTCTACCTTGAAACTCATGTCAAACGATCTCAGATCAAAAATCTAGTTGTATATTCTTTATGATTTTTTTGAGATGTCAAATAGGACTCTCTTAAATTTCAATTTTTTTAAAAATAAATTTATGGCCACTTTTTTGACACTATAAGCATGATTCATCTCTACCTTGAAACTCATATAAAACGACCTCAGATCAAAAATCTAGTTGCATATTTTTTGTGGGTTTGTCAAAATCTCAAATGGATCTCTCTTATATATTTAAGAAAGTTAATAGATTTATGATCATTTTTTTGACCCTATAAGCATGATGCATCTTTGTCTCAAAACTCATGTCAAATGACTTCAGATCAAAAATTTAGTTGCATATTCTTTGTTGTTTTTTTTGAGATCTCAAATAGGTATCTCTAAGATTTTTAATAAATTTCATGAAATTATAACCAGTTTTTTAATCTTGTA
Organism: Torreya grandis; assembly: GCA_037957365.1. Taxonomy (NCBI): domain Eukaryota; kingdom Viridiplantae; phylum Streptophyta; class Pinopsida; order Cupressales; family Taxaceae; genus Torreya; species Torreya grandis. Next base: position 3,134,922 of record JARHVA010001395.1, read on the forward strand.
AACACAATTTTTTTGTATCTCGAAACTCATGTCAAAGAACCTTAGATCAAAAATTTAGCTCCATATTTTTTGAGAATGTTTATGGATTTATTGCATTTTTTTGACTTTATAGACATGATTCCTCTCTATTTTTAAACTCATGTCAAATGATCTTAGAAAAAAAATCTAGTTGCATATTACTTTTGGGTTTTTTGAGATCTCAAATGGGTCTCCCTTATATTTTTGAGAAAGTTCTCAAATTTATCACAAATTTTTAATCTTATAGATGTGATTCTTCTCTACCTTGAAACTCATGTCAAATGATCTTAGATCAAAATCTAGTTGTATATTATTTATGATTTTTTTGAGATGTCAAATAGGACTCTCTTAAATTTTAGTTTTTCTTTTAATAAATTTATGGCCACTTTTTTAACACTATAAGCATGATTCATCTCTACCTTGAAACTCATATCAAACGACCTCATATCAAAAATCTAGTTGCATATTCTTTGTGAGTTTTTTGAGATCTCAAATGGGTCTCTCTTAGATTTTTGAGAAATTTCATGGATTTAACATTTTTTTCACTTGAGTTTTTCATCATATCAATATTATTCAATAAAAAATCACAAGTATAGAAATATATTTCTCTTATTGAAAAGGATCTAGAAATATGTAGATGTAAGAACTTATAAGTGCCATAACTTTGAATCTATAACCCTATTTTAGTTGTTTTTTTACAAGTGCCTAATTTTTTTAAGTTTACACATTGGTGGTATTATTTTTGGCCTTTTGTAACATCTATTTTATTCATTGTGTAATGACTAAAATCTCACTTCATCTCTATTATACTCTCTCTTAGACTTATTATCAATTGAATTTGGCATTCCTCTAATTCCTTGTACTTAAGCACTTACTGCTCAAAACATTTTTTTGATTGAATTCAATGTCTATATGAGCATGCTTATATTTTAAATATTTAAGACATGTCACTATTGATAGTTATAAAGAGGTACTATGTTGTGTTGTGTTTTCTTTTTTTATATTCTTCTTTACTTACTACAACAATCTTTACTTCTACACTATGGATTCACTCTCTATTAATTTGCTGACACCACTTAATTATCATTAACAAAAATATATAATAGAAATCATCTTGCAATCCAATTTTTACCATCAAATATAATGGGCACTAAGACTGAATCTACTTATGTTGGAGAAAAAATCAAATGGTTTAACCATTATGACAAACTTTGTGAACTATTATGTCTTTCTATCTATCTAGATCTACTCTTTCACATTGAATCTAGAGAAATACATACTAAAGTGTGTGTCCAACTCACAAGCTCTTTGAGGTGCAAAATGTGATGAAATGACATGAGCTAAAAAATTAGTTCATTAGATTGAGTATAGATGAATTAGACACTCTTAATAACTTCATCATCAAATTCAATTTTTTGAGATTGTAGTTAAAAGTATATGGAATTGATAAGAAAGACATTTATTCTGTCAATACTCTCTAAACTAGATTTTGAATATTATATATTTATATCCACTTTCAGTGCCACTAAGAGTGCTCTTGACACTACATGGAAGATGCCTTATTGGATACATTTATTGTTGACCTGATTCAATAGTAAGATAAGTTGACACAGATGGGTACAATGAAGTTATCTAAATCTCACATATTACTTGATGAGAAATATAAAACTTGTAACAGTAAAGAAAGAAAGCAGATCAAAATATAGTTACATATTATTTATGGATTTCAATAGATCTCAAATGGTTCTCTCTTAAAATTTTCAAAAAAATTATAAATTTATCATCATATTTTACCTTATAGATGTAATTCTATTCTACCTCAAAACTCATGTCAAATGATCTCAGATCAAACATCTAGTTGCATATTCTATGTGTTTTTCAAGATTTCAAATAGTTCTCATAGATTTTTGAGAAAATTCATAGATTTATCATTATTTTTTGACCTTATAAGCATGATTCTTTTTTCCCTTGAAACTCATGTCAAATGACTTCAGATCGAAAATCTAATTGCATATTCTTTGTGAGTTTTCAAGATCTTAAATGAGTTTATCTTAAATTTTTGAAAAAATTCATGAATATATTATCATTTTTTGATCTCATAAGCATGATTCTTCTCTGCCTCGAAACTCATACCAAATAATCTCAGATCACAAATTTAGTTGTATATTCCTTTTAGATTTTCTATAAACTCAAATAGATCTCTCTTAAATTTTTGAGAAAGTTCATATATTTATGAACATTTTTTTGACTCTATACGGGTGATTCTTCTTTACCTCAAAACTCATGTTAAAAGACATTGATTGAAGTTTTTAAAAAAATTATAGATTTATGGCCATTTTTTGACCATATAGATCTGATTCTTCTCTTCCTCAAAACATGTGTCAAATGACCTAAAATCAAAAATCTAGTTACATTTTATGGATTTTTTGAGATCTCAAATTATTCTCTTTTATATTTTTGAAGTTCATAGATTTATAATCATTTTTAGACTTCATAAGCATAATACTTCTCTATCTTGAAACTTATGTCAAATGATCTTAGATAAAAAATCTAGTTACATATTATTTATAAAATTTTCAAGATCTTAAATAGGTTTTTTTTAGATTTTTTAAAAAGTTTATAGATTTATCATCATTTTAAAACTTTATAGGCATGATTTTTCTCTACCTTAAAACTCATGTCAAATGACCTCAGATCAAAAATCTGCTTACATATTATTTGTAGGTTTTTGGAGATCTCAAATGAGTCTCTCTTAAATTTTTAAGAAAGTTCACATATTTATGGTCATTTTTTGATACTATAGATGTAATTTTTCTTTGTCTCAAAACTCATGTCAAACAATCTCAGATACAAAATTTAGTTCCATATTGTTTTTGGATTTTTTAAAACCTTAAATTTGTATCTCTAAGATTTTTAAGAAAGTTAATAGATTTATTATCATTTTTTAGCCATGTATTTGTGATTCTTATCTACTTTAAAAATCATGTCAAATGACCTCAGATCAAAAATTTAGTTACATATTCTTTGTGACTTTTTGAAAATCTTAAATGGGTCTATTAAATTTCTAAGAAAATCCATGAATTTATGACCATTTTTAAACCTTAAAGAGATGATCTTTTGGTACCTCAAAACTCATGATAAATGATCTTAGATCAACACTCTATTTGCATATTCTTTATGGGTTTTCAAAATCTCAAATGGATCTCTCTTAAATTTTTTAAAAATTTAATAGATTTATGATCATTTTTTTAGATTTTATAGGCGTTATTCTTCTCTACCTCAAAACTCATGTCAAACGATATCAGAATAAAAATTTAGTTGTATATTCTTTGATAGATTTTTGAAATCTCAAATGGGTCTTTCTTAGATTTTTGAAAAAGTGCACAGATTTATAGTTAGTTTTTTTATTTTATAAGCATGATTATTCTCTATCTCGAAACTCACGTCTAATGATCTTATATCAAAAATCTAGTTAAATATTTCTTGTGGATTTTTTTAGATCTGAAATGGGTCTCTCTTAGATTTTTGAAAATTTTTACAGATTTATCATCATTTTTTGATCCTTCTGGTATGATTCTTGTATGCCTCAAAACTCGTGTGAAATGACCTCAGATAAAAAAAAATGATGCATATTCTTTGTGAGTTTTTTGATATCTTAAATATATCTCTCTTAATTTTTTGGAAAAGTTAATAGATTTATCATCGATTTTTAACTTCAAAGATGTGATTCCTCTTTGTCTTGAAAGTTGTGTCAAACAACATCAAAACAAAAATCTAGATGCATATTCCTTGTGGGATTTTTGTGATCTCAAATGGGTCTTTCTTATATTTTTCAAAAATTTCATGGATTTATCACCATTTTTTAGACCTTATAGTCATGATTCTTCTCTACCTCAAAATTCATGTCAAACAAACATAGATAGAAACTCTAGTTGCACATTATTTTTGAGTTTTTTGAGATATGAAATGAATCTCTATGAATTTTTTCAAAACATTTATGGATTTATGATTTTTTATGACCTTATAAATATGATTATTTTTTGTCTCAAAAATCATGTCAAATGACCATTGATTGAAAATTTATTTACATATTTTTTGTGGGTTTTTTAAAATTTAAAATAGATATCTCTTAAATTTTTGAGAAAGTTATTAGATTTATGACCATTTTTAAATTTTTGTATGCATGATTCTTCTCCACCTCAAAACTTATGTCATATGACATTATTTCAAAAATCTAGTTGCATATTCTTTATGAGATTTTTGAGATCTCAAATGAGTCTCTTAAATTTTGGAGAAAACTTATGGATTTATGATCATATTTTGACTCTATAGGCATGATTCTTTTCTACCTCAAAATTTATGTCAAATGATGTTAGATCAAAAATATAGTTTCATATTCTTTATGAGTTTTTTGAGATCTCAAAATGGTCTCTCTTAGATTTTTAAGAAAATTCATAGATTTATCATCATTTTATTGATCTTATAGGTGTGATACTTCTCTGCCTCAAAACCTATGTCAAACAACCTTAGATTACAAATCTAGTTGCATATTTCTTGTGAGTTTTTCGAGATCTCAAATAAGACTCTCTTAGATTTTTGAGAAGTTAACAAATTTATGACCACTTTTTTGATCCTATAGACATGATTCTTCTCTGTTTTGAAACTCATATCAAATGAGTTTAGATCAAAAGTCTAGTTGCGTATTTTTTATGAATTTTTTAAGATCTCAAATAAGTTTCTCTTAAATTTTTGTGATAATTCCCAGATTTATCACTATTTTTTTTAATATTATGGATGTTATTTTTCTCTACCTTGAAACTCATGTTAAATGATATTAGATAAACAATCTAATTGCATAGGGTTTCTCAAAATCTCAAATGGATCTTTCATAATTTTTTTTAAAAAGTTCATGAGTTTATCATCATTTTTTGACCTTATAGATGTGAGTATTTTCTACCTCAAATCTCATGTTAAATGACCTTAGATAAAAAATCTAATTACATATTTCTTGTGATATTTTTGAGATCTTAAATGGATATTTTTTACATTTTTCATAAAGTTCATGGATTTATCATTATTTTTTTACATTATAGGTGAGATTCTTTTCTACCTTGAAACTCATGTCAAACAACCTCAAATTAAAAATCTGATTGTATATTACCTGTAGTTTTTTTGAGATCTAAAATAGGTCTGTCTTAGATTTTAGATAAATTTCACAGATTTATCACTATTTTTTCACCTTATAGGCATCATTTTGTTTGCCTCAAAACTCATGTCAAATGATCTCATATCTAAAATCTAATTTCATATTATTTGTAGTTTTTTTAGATCTCAAATGGGTCTCTTTTAAATTTTTAAAAAAGTTCATAAATTTATTACCATTTTTTTTAGTCTATGACGTAATTTTTTTCTATCTCAAAACTTGTGTCAAATGATATTACATCAAAAATTTAGTTACATATTAATTATTAGTCTTTTGAGATCTCACATGTGTCTCTCTTAATTTTTTTAAAAAATGCACAGATTTATGACCCTTTTATTTTACTTGAGTTTTTCATCATTTTTGTATTTTTCATAAAAAAGTTATAAATCTGAAAAAAATTCACTTTTGTATTTTTCATTAAAAAGTTATAAGTCTAAAAAAATTCATTTTTGGAAAGGGTTTAAGAATATATGAGAGTAATAAATTGTAAGTGTCATTACTTTCAATCCGTAACTGTATTTTAAATGTTGTTTTTTGAAAGTACATAGTTTTTAAACTCTACACATTAGTTGTACTCTATTTTGTTGTGTTTTCTATTTTTCTACATTTTTTTAATTTACTGTAACAATATTTACTTTTGCACTATGAATTCACTCTTTATTAGTCCACTTACACCATTTGATTATTATTAATAAAAACATAGAATAGAAATAATCTTGCAATCCAAGGATTACCATAAAATATAATGGGATTTAAGACTAAACCTATTGATGTTGGAGTGAAAATAAAATGGTTTAACCATTGTGATAAAGTTTGTAGACTACTATCTTTCCATCTCCCCAAATCTACACTTTCACATTGAATCTACAAAAACACCTACTGAAGTGTGGGCCTAACTCACCAAGCTCTTTAGGGTGCAAAATATGACAAAAAGACATGAGCTAGAAAATGAGCTCATAAGATTGAGTCTAGACGAATTTGATACTCTTCAAAACTTTTTCACCAAGTTTAAAAATTTTATATTACAGTTGAAAGCACGTGGAATTGATAAAAAAGATCTAAACTAGATCTTAAATAATCTATATTTGTGTAAACTTTCCATGCCACTGAGAGTGCCTATGACACTACTTGGAAAATGCCTTCTTTAGATATAGTTGTTGCTAACCAGATTCATGAGTAAGATAAGTTGATATAGATGATTGCAGTGAAGACATCTAAATCTCACACAGTACTTGCTGAGAAAGATAAGCCTTCTAACAACAAATAGAGAAAGTAGAGTAAGGAAAATGATTACCTCACATCCATAATGGATTTCCAATATAGTTGCAGTTATCAAACCTAATAAAAAATTTGATGTCATTATGAGGTTAGGGACCACAAAAAACCATGTCCTAAATATGATTTCCCTTTGTCAAACATTGATATGATATTAGATTCTATATCCAGATATGAGATTCCTTCCTTTATAAATGGTTTTTCTGGATATTATTTCAGAGACATTTTACCTATAATCTTTAGAAGAAAGAGAAGATAAACTCAAGAAGGGTATGGTAGAAAAACATGATATGTTATGCACGAGTTGATCCAAAAAGTTGTAGATACTCCTCTTTGGCTTGGGAGGAATGACAAAAAAATAAAAAATCACTCAAAAAAATGGTTCGATTAGTTAGATAGTAGGGTGGACTAGATAGCAAGCTAGATCCAAGAAGAATGAGATTCTTTAGAGGATATCAATCTACACTTTTAAGCAATCAATTTTGTAAAATATAAAGTAATTACATATATCATAAAACATACTGAAATAAAATATAAGTAGTACTCGATAAATTAATAAGTGAATTTGATTAATTATAATAGTAAATACATTGATATTAATGCTAAATAAATTAGGTATGGTCCAGAGAATAAATTAGGGTTCTATGATTAGGTGAAAGGTCAAAAAATAGGATTTGGTCAAGGTATGGTGGGTGAAAACAACTTGCTATTTATTTGTTTGATAGTGATCATCGATGGTTGGGTGTGACCATCGGTGGTTAGGGTGACTATCGGTGGTTAGAGCAAACCATTAGTTGTCAAGGTGACCATCGTTGGTTACTATGGATTTTGGTCTGGTTTAATAAAGACAGATTGGTGAGGTTATATAATGGAAATATGAAAGGTGGTTTGGATTAGGTTAGTTGCAAAACAAAATGAAAGTGATTAATTACTAAAAACAAATACTTAACTTACTAGTTGATGATCTAAAAAAGAGTTGAGGGATATGTTCGTGAAACTTGGAGAAATTTTGGTAGATTAATGATGCTTGACTATTAATCGATAGACAATAGACAAAAACAATTCAAATCTCTATTGCACTTCGTAGTTTGCTAGTTTATTAGAAGAACACCTGTAAAAAAAAGTTTTGATGTAAGAGGCTTCGGATATGGATGTGGATGATTAATCAATTCTAGATCCCTTTTAACCTCCTCCTCCTCCCTTTTTATAAAAAAGAAAGGAGAAGTGAAAAATAGGTTAAAAAGGGGTTCAAAAAGTAGTTTAAATTTATCTTTCACATGCATAGGCTTGCACATAAATAAGACAAGCTAAATATAAAAAATCAAGTTATAGTTAAAGTGGGTGTTTAATATTCAAGTGATGGAAACTTGACCATCGATGGTTACGCCTAACCATCTACAATTATGGTGATTATTGAAGGTCAAAGGTTAAAGGTTAATTTTGGTCAAGATGGGTTAGTGAGCTAATCTAGCTACTTAGCTACTAGATTCAAGGTTACGATTGAAAGGTTAGGGAATGGTCCCTAGGGAGTCCCAAAGTGTTCTAGGAATGATAAGACATATAATACCATTATGTGTAGATTTTTAGTGTCTACATTTTCTCCCTTTTTATTATGCAATTGGTATCAACAATCTATAAAATAAAAATGGATTGTGGTTCAAAGGTTAGGTTGCCCTAAGTATGGGAGGAGGTGTTTTCTCCCAAATCAAGAATCGATGAAGTAAAATAGAATTAGATGTGAGATTCATAAGTGGTTAACTTGGTTATAAAGTCAGTGGTAGGTGGCACTGAAGTGCAAACATGTGCACAAAGTGTGACTAATAATGATAGCCAAGATCATGTAATGACTAAGTTACCATGGGTGGTAAAAATAAAGGTTAGTATTAGAAAGACAAGTGATAAATATAACATGTGACCATATGTGATGGTTGGATTACAATTATAAATTCAAGTCTCTTAAATAAGGTTAGTGTTTTCATGGGTATCTAATGTAAGAAGTGCTGAGTGAAGACATAAATTGGTTGGGTGTGCGTAAGGTAATGCAAGTTCAAAAAACTATGAAATATGGCAATTTAGTAAGTGTAATCAAAAGGATGAAGGCAAGGTTGTTGTAAAATATGTGTTAGTCAAGCCAAAATGGATAGTGATGAAAGGACATGTTAGTTTTCAATGAGAGTAGAAAAGATGATATCCATAGGTTGGCACTTGGTGTGGGTATGTGATAAAATGTTTATGTGAGAAGTTGGTGGTTGGAGGAAAAAACATAAAAACTCTTATCATTGATGGTTAAGGTTGACCCTTAGGGTTGACCATCAATAGTAACCTTGACTGTCGATGGTCAGGTGTCGACCCTAAAAGGGTAAGTTTAAAGTACCACCACATGCCCTTTTGTGCTCATTTGAGCATATTGACTTAGGGAAAGAAGCATTTAACATTTTGTGAGAAAATTGTTATAGGGTGTTAACATGTTATTGGTTGACATTGTTGGGGTGGATCCAATATTTCTAGAGAGTTGAGTTGATTAAGGATGCAATGCAGATGAGGGAGGGTATGTGACTACGCTATCAGTCCTTGGGTTCTTCCTTGATGACAATCAAGGAATGAGTTAGGTGGTGTATTGAGAATTTGATATAGTAGTTTTAGATTGGGCAAATGAGTAGTGATGTGAGGTGGTTTGTATATTTTAATTTTTTGTGACCTAGGGTTTAGGGTTTTGGGTAATGATTGTTTGAGTGGAGAGTTAGAATCTATAGTTATTCAATTTAGTAAGGGTAGGGTAGGGTAGGGTGGATGGGTAGATAGAGATATATGTATAGATTTATAGGGATTTATGGTGTTTAGGTATGTGTCCTGGGAGGGTAGGGTTTGTTTAGTCCATCGACAGTCACTCACAGTGACCGTCAATGATCACTTTTAACTGTCAACAGTCGATAGGTTATCGTCATAGGTAACTTGACTATTGGTGGTTGATTAAATGGTGATTTATTTTTAAAATTTAAGGTTACTAGTTATTACAATAAGGTTAATAGTTGAATGTTAAGGTTAGTTTTTGAGGATTTAGGTGCTAGGTAATGTTTAAGGGTAATGGTTCAATTATAGGTATGGTTGAGGTAAAGAGGTGAAGGTTATAGGATGAAATGTATAAGGGTCACGAGAAATGGGAGGAATAGGTAAGGTCAACATTTATAAGTTTAGGGGTTATTGTTTGAGTAAATGTTAAATGATATAGGTTGATGGGTAATAATCTAAGCTAAGGTGAATGGTAAATGTTGAATGTACAGGTTAAGGTTACAGTTCATAGGTTGGATGTTGAAAGTAGAAGGTTGATTGTTAAGTGGTTTGGATGTGAGAGGTTAAAGGATTTGTGTTGTAGATAACCTATAGGTATATGTCATAGTAAGTAAATGTTAGAATAGAAGGTAAGAGTAATAGGTAGAGTTTGTAGGAAAAATATGTTAATAAACTATGTGTTAAAATAAGCAAAATTTATTAAAAATAGTGTCAAATGATCTTAGATCAAAAATTTAGTTGCATATTTATTGTGAGTTTTTTGAGATCTAAAATGGTTATCTCTTAATTTTTT